>CM042165.1:15396528-15605832 GCA_023376005.1 Doryteuthis pealeii | reverse complement strand
TTTCCTTTTTTATATTATCTACCACCCCTCCGCCAGCAGGATGACACAAGGGCAATTTTCTTAGTTCAAAGGTTTGAATTCAGATTTTTCCTTTTTTTAATATCTACCAACCCCTCCGGCACGAGCAGATGTGACACAATCAATTTCTTAGTTCAACAGGTTTGAATTTCAGATTTCCTTTCCTAGACGTTGCCAACCAAGGTTAAAGCCCAGTCTGCCCTACTATTATATCTATAAAGCTGAGGAAGTAGCATTCATACCTTTCCCAGATGTATTACGCTAATGAAAGCAATACCACATGGCAGGTATTTGAGATCTGCGGCAACGAGTTCATTTCCCATGACTTTTTAACCATTACACCAGTTCCAAAGTTTTCCTCTTTAAGACTAGTTGCCTAACAAGGCTAAAGACCCAGTGTGCCCCCACACCATTTACCATACTGAGGAGAAGACATAATTCATGTCTTTCCTAACAGTATTAGTGACCAAGTGAAACGCTAACATCTGTCTAGAATTCAGTCATGATTCCATTCCTCATTATAATCATTACACTAAATACCTCCACTTTATTTGACATTAATGCTTACTAACAGACCTGTGGATATACCAACAGTATGATAATTCAACTTTACAGTTGGATTTTGTCAAGTATTCAACCTGTTACAAGATAATGCAAACACAAAATCGCAACATGCGCTCGAAAGGATAATACCCACTCTTCAGCACCACTTGCATTATGCCAGCAGCATGCAAGGACTATTAAGTTACAGCTTGTCTTTGTTCTCGTCTGCAACTCGACTATTAGAACCCACTGCGATGGTGAGTATCATTGTTTCTACATTACAATTTGATATGTTCACTTAAGAGCTATCGGCAAAATAGTTCAATATGTAAAAAAATAATTTAACTCTTCACTCTTTTCTTTTTCATCTTTTCATTATTACATACTTTACTTGGATGGATGATGGAAACCTAACCTCTAACATTGATCGTGACTTGACCACACTGCTCTAGCCAGCTCCATACAGAGATTGGGGTTAAATCGAACTTAACGGGACCTAAATTCCACCATTGTATGTCACCCCCCCCCCAAAAAAAAATCAGGGAATTAACCAAATTTAATGAAATGTATCTTTGAGGCGTAACAGATTCTCAAAGATACGTGGTTCAAAGTTAACTGACCTGAAAAAATGTAAAAGTTTTTAAAAAACAAAACTGGTGCATTATATCTTTTATTCATTAATATATCAACACCCTGAAAATTTCATTAAAATTTGGTTAATTCCCTGATTTTTTGGGGTTTTTTTTTCGGACGGGTGACTACAATGGTGGAATTTAGGTCTGTTAAGCTCGATTTAAACCGAGACTGGCCTTATGAGCCACCTGTGAATGATAGCACTAAAGAGCCTTCATACTTAACTTGTTTATTTGAGTTTGTTATTAACATCTAACTGGTTTATCTGACCACGGAGTAAATGTTCAGAAAGAAATCTCCAGCATAAAACTTTTTCTAACCATTTTGACATGTTTGATCACTGACAGCACCTTCTCATCAACAACACAAATTGTTTTTGTAGTTAAGACATTTTTTTACCTTTCTAAAATGAAAATCAAGTTGCTGTAAATAGAATCAAATAATATGCACATGTACAGAATGGATTTAATGGCATGCCAACCCACTAGGGTTACTTTATGCCTAGAGGTAGGGGATAGTGTACATTGTATGTTTATATTTACATAACCTAACAGGTATTACCACTCAGGATCAAAGTGGACGGAATAATGGCAATAAAGAGGTACAACACTCCCTAGAGATCGAGCCTAACCATCAGATACAGTTTAGTTCATACCAAGGCCAACCTCCTTTTATTAGGGGTGGCGTCTTACCCTTTGCATGGGATACAAGTCAGCATATTCTAAGCTCTACTGCAGGGCTAAACCAATGCTAATTTTGACAAATTGAAAACAAAAATTATACTGAATAACTATCATATACAATACATCACCGCCCTGTCAGCGGGGCGTTAGAATGCACTGACTGCCCTCTGCAGAGGGGTAAGACTCCCCCAATGGGGCCACCTGTTGGCCGTGGATGGCGACCCTGATGCTAAGGATAGAGCCCAGGTGGATGAGCGTTCATGACATGCAATACTCCACTTTGGCCCTATCTTGGCTAGACAGGCGGTCGGAGAGCCCCCTGCGATCAATCGGCTGGTCATGTCAAGCCCTACACCTAAATGATTTTCCCAACCTTATTGCCCTTAGGCAAGCCCCAACCCCTTTTTATCATATGGGTGCTACAATCGGTGGCTGCGGGTCTACATGTCCTGGAATGACGTTAAATTCTATTGGTGAGAGTTCCAGTTTTGGAGGTTTGGGGAATGTATTGTAATAACACAGATTCTTTTCGACAAATTGGGTATAATTAGTTAATTGCTACCCGAATTAGTGGCTTTTAAGCTAGTAAATTATATTTTCAAAATATATTTGAAACAATTTTTGTTTTATTGTGTGATGCTAGAAAGACTTCGTGTTCATTTAATTTATTTTTCATTTTCATTGAGACCAGCTTTTTTTATGAATTTAATGCGAGTTAGGGGTTACAAAATGATAATTAAGTAACAAAAATGTTATTAAGTTTTTGAAAACATTATTTGTATTGTTGTGTATTTATTTACAATGTCCATCATAGTTATTTATGATTAATGTTTTATTTCCAGGCAATGATTGTTTAAGGATTTATCGTCTGATATGGTTAAATTGAATTAAATGTCCTTCCTCAATCGTTTTTGAAAGTGTCAATTGTAACTTTCTTATTAGTACTCTTTAAACTTTCCACATAAGAGCAACAAGTTCAAAAAATTGGACCTGTTTTTTTTTTTACTCCAAAAATGTCCACAAGTAAAAAAAAAAAAATTAAAAAAAGTTGAGAAAACACCGATTTAGAGTTAGATTAAATGATAGATCATTTAAATTACCGTTCAAGACCATTACCTTGCCGTTATGTACATCATTTTGAGAGAGGAAAAAAAAAGGAAAAAAAGAAAGAAAAAAAAAGCAAATACCATGTTTTCGTTATTTCATATTTTATCAGTCATTTTTAACACCGTCTATCGGAAGTTGGGCTTTAAATTCATTATTTCTGCTTCTAGTAAATAAAAGTTTTATAGCTGCTTAAAAAAACAGGAATGTTCAATAAATCAGATCATGTGTATAAATTGGTCTGAAACATCAGTGTGTAAAATTCTAATTTGGATGTCTAAAAAAGCAAGTTCATTTGACATTTGCATGTGAGTAAACTATGATTTTATAGGAATCCATGTGTAATTGCAATATACGTTTAATTTTAAAAGAAAAAAAACAACATTTAGTTAAACAATCTTCCACTGTTCTCAACTTCCCATATTAACAATTGAACATCGACAAAATTGAATTCTTCTAATTAAAATCCCCATCAACGGTTTGTGTTCATTGCAAAAATGGCGGTTTATGTAGCACACACACACACACAAATAGATCATTATACACACACACACACACACACAAACATATACACACACACAAATAGATCATTATACACACGCACAAATATATACACACACACAAATGCATCACTATACACACACACAAATATATACACACATACAAAGCATCCACTATGACACCAAACAAATATACATCACTATTACACACAGATATATCACACATACAAATATACATCATTACAACACACAATATATACACATATACAAATAACACATTTACACACACAGATATTATACGCACATACAAATATACAAATATATACACAACATACAAAGTAATCATTAACACACACACAAATATATACACACATACAAATAATCATTATACACACCGCAAATATATATCACACATACAAATAGATCATTATACACACACACAAAATATATACACACATACAAATAGATCATTATACACACACAAAATATATACACACATACAAATTAGATCATTAATGCACCACACACAAATATACACAATAAATATATACACACATACAAATATCATTATACCACAACAAATAATACACACATACAAATAGATCTTATACACACACACACAAATATATTACACACATACAAATAGATCATTATACACACACACAAATATATAACACACATACAAATGATCATTAATACACACACACACAAATTATATAACACCATACAAATAGATACACACACACACAACATATATACACACACATACAATAGATCTATACACACACACAAAATATATACACACATACAAATAGATCATTATACACCACCACATAAATATATACACACAACAAATAGATCATTATACACACACAACAAATATATACACAACATACAAAAATCATTATACACACCACAAATATATACACACATACAAATATCATTATACACAACACAAATATATACCACATACAAATAGATCTATACCACACAACACAATATATACACACATACAAATAGATCATTATACACACACACAAATATAATATACATCACACACACAAATAGATCATTATACACACACACAAATATATACACACATACAAATAGATCATTATACACATCACACACAAATATATACACCACATACAAACACACACACACAAATATACACACATACAAATAATCATTATACACACACACACAAAATATACACACATACAATAGTCATTATAACCACACACACATACTAATAGATCATTATACACAACACAAATATATACACACATACAAATAGATCATTATACACACACACAAATATATACACACATACAAATAGATCATTATACACACACACAAATATATACACACATACAAATAGATCATTATACACACACACACACACATACAATAATCATTATACACAACACAAATATATACACATACAATAGATCATTATCACACACACAAATAGATCAATCACACACACAAATATATACACACATACAAATAGATCATTATACACACACACAAAATATATACACACATACAAATAGATCATTATACACACACACACACACAATATATACACACATACATATATACACACATTATATACACATAAATATATACACACAAATATATACACACATACAAATAGATCATTATACACACCACACAAATATATACACACATACAATAGATCATTATACACACACACAAATATATACACACATACAAATAGATCATTATACACACACACAAATATATACACACATACAAATAGATCATTATACACACACACAAATATATACACACATACAAATAGATCATTATACACACACACACACACAATATATACACACACATACAATAGATCATTATACACACACACAAATATATACACACATACAAATAGATCATTATACACACACACAATATATATACACACATACAAATAGATCATTATACACACACACAACATAGATCATTATACACACACAATATAAACACATACAAATAGATCATATACACACACATACAATAGATCTTATACACACACACAAAATATATACACACATACAAATAGATCATTATACACACACACAAATATATACACACATACAAATAGATCATTATACACACACACAAATATATACACACATACAAATAGATCATTATACACACACACAAATATATAACACACATACAAATAGATCATTATACACACACACACACATAAATATATACACACATACAAATAGATCATATATTATACACACACACACAAATATATACACACATACAAATAGATCATTATACACACACAAAATATATACACACATACAAATAGATCATTATACACACACACAAATATATACACACATACAAATAGATCATTATACCACACACAAATATATACACACATACATAGATCATATACACACACACACATATACACACATACAAATAATCATTATATACATACACACATACAAATAGATCATTATACACACACACAATATATACACACATACAAATAGATCATTATACACACATACACACATACAGATCATTATACACACACAAATATATACACACATACAATAGATCATTATACACACACACAAATATATACACACATACAAATGATCATTATACACACACACAAATATATACACACATACAAATAGATCATATACACACACAACAATATATACACACATACAAATAGATCATTATACACCACACACAAAATAGATCATTATACGCACACACAAATATATACACACATACAAATAGATCATTATACATACACACAAATATATACACACATACAAATAGATCATTATACATACACACAAATATATACACACATACAAATACATCATTACATACATATACATACACACATATATACATACACACAAATATACATATTACACACAGATATATACACACACACATACAAATATAACATCATTACACACAGATATATACACACACACATACAAATATACATCATTACACACAGATATACACACACATACAATATACATCATTACACACAGATATATCATTACACACAATATATACACACATACAAATATACATCATTACACACAGATATATACACACACAACATACAAAATACATCATTACACACAGATATATACACACACACATACAAATATACATCATTACACACAATATATACACACACACATACAATATACATCATTACACACAGATATATACACACACACATACAATATACATCATTACACAAGATATATACACACACACATACAAATATACATCATTACACACAGATATATACACACACACATACAAATATACATCATTACACACAATATACACACACACATACAAATATACATCATTACACACAGATATATACACACACACATACAAATATACATCATTACACAGATATATACACACACACATACAATATACATTATTACAAAGATATATACACACACATACAAATATACATTATTACAAAGATATATACACAACATACAATATACATTATTTACAAAGATATATACACACACATACAAATATACATTATTACAAAGATATATACACACACATACAAATATACATTATTTACAAAGATATATACACTAATAGTAGTATAGTATACACACAAATTATATACAAATATACATCATATTCTATGATGTATATTTGTGTGTGGTGTATATATAATAATTACATACACATTGAATTATGATTAAAATTTAACACCAAAAGCGTTTTTAATAGGCAAAATCTTTATGAAATGCTGAGCAATATCTGAATATATACTTCCAGTATACACAACAGTATTATTATTATTATTTAAAAAAAACACACAAGAGAAACCCAAGCCTCAGTTCTAGTTAAGTTCAGTTCTGTCAAAATGTGAAAACTGATCTTAAAATAAGATATTTTACAATATTATAGCCGGCAAGATAATCTGGAAAATTCAACAATCTCCATGATACACGGAAGTAGTTCGAGTACTTTCCATTACTGACAGAGTTCGAATGTTAACGTCAGGATTTCAAATTGACAAAACAAGTATTTTGAAAACCAGTCTATTCTTCCTACCTGGAACATTGGGGGGTAATACAATCCTCTTTCTTCACTGCCCCCCACCCCAAGTTTGGCCTTTTATGACGTACTAGGGATAAATAAAACTTAATTTCAAAATAGAATTTACCGCGTGAACAAACTAGGATTTTATTCCATTTCACTTTGTCTACTTCGAGGACAATAATATTCAATTTCCTTTGTTAACAACAGAAAACTACCTATCATGTTTTTGGGGGTGTTTTAAGTAGGACTAACCAATAACACAAAAGGAATTTCTGTTTCTTTGTTACGTTTTAGAAGGTTCAACGACACCGTGAGTAGAGTACTATTGAGACACTGACCCTTTAAGTTAAGTTTAAGGTATTTTAAACTTAAACCAGTAAAATAAATAAATAAATAAATAAAATAAAAAATAAAGAAGTCTTTAAGTTAAACCTTTCGGTCCTGGTGAGATCCGAAAGAAATATATGCCAGTTGTTAATTTCTGTAAATAAAACCCAGATGTTTGGTAGAAAAACATTTTAATCCTATCCTCATAAAAAATATTTTGTATTTAAGAAAATATACTATCTACAAAAAAAAAAAAAAAGAAAAGAAAAAAAGTTATGGTTAATGAAAGTCTCATGATGATGATGAATCCATTCATTAAAAAAATTGTTTGTTTTTTTGTTTTTTAAATTGTGGACAAGTTGGATGGAGAGGGTTAATTTAAACGTGAGCAAACAGCACGTGCTCCCAGTCACGATCTACATCCACAATTAAAGCATGTAAAAGTCAACTAGGACAGAATAATTTTAAGGTTTTAGAGGGGTAAACATTTGGTACCCACCCACTAACATTCTTTTTCTTTTAGGGATCATTTTTTATTTTTTTTTTGAATTACAGGGATTTTGAAGGGAGGTCACTCAAATTTTATAATTTTTATTAAAATTAATTAATCTAATTAGGTTATTTCCCTTCAAAATTATTTAAATTAAAAAAAAATAAACAAACATTTTGAATATTGTTTTATTTGACGTTAAACAATATTTTTTTTAAATTAACTTTAAGAACAGAAGAAATGTAAAAAAAAGAAAAAAAAGATTAAAGTTTTATTTTTTCTAAACCCTGAAAATACAACGATCTAAATTTAAACAAACATTCTACCAAACATTTCCAAGTCATAAAAGAACTGGAATAATTTTTTAGGCTAAATTCCTTTGAATTTAGAAATTAAAGAAACATATCCTGATTATTAAAATAAAATTGTAGGCTTCGATTTATTCATAAGGCTCAAAAATGACAACAAAAAAGACCAAAAAAAATGTTACCAAAAATTAAAGAATGGAATTGTGTCAAGAATCGCTTATAACTGCAAAGATTTCTAATTTCTTAGAACTGAAGATTTTCGTTTTTTTGGTATCAGCCCAAAAGAAATCTTTTAGGTTGGTCTATAAGAATTAACTTATTTCTTTTTTATATGTAGATATTTAAAGAGAAAGTTTTATTTTTTGTAGTAAAAATAGATGAAATATTTGAAATAAAATGTGTAAATAAAAATTAACTAAAAAAACAAACAATCTAGGTAGGATGATGAAGCCTAGCACATCTCGACCGAAATACTTTTTTTTTTTAAATAAAATAAAACGTATATTAATAAAACTTGTATTGTTTAACAAGAAAAACAAATTTAAATCGTTAGAAAATAACCAGTAATGAACTATTAAGGAAGAATTTCTTCAACGAAGATAAAAAGGATGAATTAATTTCTTTTTTTTTTTTTAAAGAGATGAAGTTTAAAGATTTTAAAATTCGTCAATAATCAACATGTATTTTAAAGACGATTATATTAGTTGTATTGTATTAAAGTAAAGATACAGTTTTAACGAGAAAAGTGAAGAGATTTTAGGTATATGTATATATAGATATATAAATGAATGTTATATCCAAAAGAGAATAAAAAAGTTAAAGACAGGAAGAAGATAAGAAATTAAGAATAAAAGAATCTTCATTTGTTCAAGAAGAAATGGCAACTATCCATCCATCATTTCGACTTACCTACCCAAAAGGTGGTTGTTTTTTCACTGCATTTCGAACGTGAGGAATTATCTCTTCTTTGAAATAAAGAAAGAAAAAAGAAAAGAACAATCTTGTTCTCTATTCTCGGGTCGACAATGATATCCACATGAACATTAATTGATCTTCTCTCTTTTTTTCTTCATTTAAGTTAATCCATGTTATTAAATAAACAGTCTGTGTACATAAAGTGTCTGACTGCAACCTTGACATAGGGGGCGCTACTGCTGCTTCTTGAAACGAAACGAAACACATTTCCGTTTTTACATATTCCCTCAGAGGAGCTTAACAAGTCAATGTATACCGTTTTCTTTTCTTACCTTTTTTCTCTCCCCCGCCCCACTTTTAAAAAAACAACATTGTACCAAATCTAGCTGTTAAACATTTAAAGACATCACTAAATCCTCAATAAATGAAATAAAAATAATAATACCTAAGTTAGTTTCTTTTCTATTTTTCTTTCTCCCTCTAAGCATGTTTCGGACTGACTGATGATCATCATGTGATAAACGCAATTAAACTCTTAAAAGAGCCATCTCCAAAATTTAAACAGAGCTTAGATTTGTCAGAAGACAATGCGTATCAGGCACCCAGTGAGGATCGAACTCACTACTCAGTAGTGATTGATCAGCTTGACTAGTCACTTACTAAAGAAGCTTTGCTTAGTTTGACATAAGACCAGAGGAATGGGTCACTCAGTGAGGATCGAAGTCACTACTCAATAGTAATTGATCTATGGGGCCGGTTTAGCTCAGTCGGTAGAGTGTTCGGCTAGAAATCTCAAGTTCTTGGTTCGATACTGGCCCCCGCCAACTCAGCGTATGAGTAGCACAGGGATCTGTGCGGTTAAAGTAAGGAGCTGATAGTAGGCGTGGCGCTCCACCTCAGATGCTCAAATAATCTCCTTGGTCTAGCGCTAGTGAAAAGGGGATAGACTCCCTCGCTGTCTGGTCGATACCGACATTAGGCTGCCCCGACGACTTTACTTTACTTACTTATCTATTAAATACTCGGCTAGTCACTCACTCAGCTTTGCTTTGATGTGGCACAAGACTACACGTATGTGACACCCAGTGAGGATCGAACTCAGTACCCTGCAGTAATTGATCTACCCAACTAGTCACATACTAAGCTTTATTTGGTTTTACACAAGACCAGAAGAATGTAGCACCCAGTGAGGAGCAAACTCACAACTCAGTGGTAATTTGCTCGACTAGTCACTAAGCTTTGCTTATTCGTCTGAATATTTAAATTCTTCAAAGCTTTGTTTGCTCAGCAATTAAACTATCATATTCAATAAGGATTTCTCCAAGTTGAACCATTCGGATAGACAAAGTACACCTGAAGAAGCCCGGAGGGTACAACGGCCGAAACGTTGTGTTTTCATATATCATCATAAAGATGAGAACAACATCCTGAAAATCAAAATTATACAAGCTTCGCTGAGTTTGATACAAAACCAGAAGAATAAGACACCCAGTGAGAATCGAACTCACTAAAAGTAATTGTCTGCAATTTTAGTTCGTTGGGCAAAAATTGCAAATCGGTCGGAAAATCAAAACATATTACAGAGTGACCCAGTAAAAACAGAACCCAAATTATTTATTTATTTTCCCATTAAACTAACCCTAACCCCCAACCCTAATCATAAACTCCCCTAGTTAAAATTAACAGTTTTAGTACAAAATTTGTGGGTTCTGTTTTTTCTGGGTAATTTTCAGACCGATTTGCAAGTTTAGCCGGTGGTGTAAACGAAAAAAAAATGTACTTATGAATCGGGATCGCAAAAGGGGTGCCTAAAGGTAATATGGTCCGTAATATTAACGACTACCCAATTGGCGACGCAGAAAACCCGGCTATTTTATTGACCTAACTTTTCGGGCATCCGGGCATCCAAATCAAGCCAGGTGTCCGCGTCACTCCTGTCGTGTTTTTCCTGTTCCGAAGGACGCAAGTTCGATCCAGGCAGACAAGACACAACTAAGTTCTCTTACGCTGCTGCACGGGTAGAGCAGTATCATTCCTGCTACACTTAATGGACCCCAGAAACAAAATTAAAATTCTCTGATATCGATTCCGCACCAAAAATAGCCTAGTTTTGGGAACTACCTCATCGAAATCAATAAATCACAAAATCAATTCCAAATAGAAATTCATAATCAAATAAACAAATCAGAAAGTCGGTTACAAATTTTGAATCGATTTTTTAATATTTAGAATGACTGCTGATAATACGCGCGGATGTAGTCCGATAAGGTCATATGACAATTAAATTGATTAAAGAACCAATCACAAATCACCGGTTCTTTCTTCGTTTTAGGACCGATCGCCGAGAGAATGCAATTGAAAAGTTTGGCTGTGACCGATGTCATTATAATATGAAACGGATGGGGGTAGGGATTTGTTTATTTTAACTTCTCCATCATAGGCCAGAGAAAGAGATAGAAAAGAGAAGATATAGGGGTAATTTATGAGGAAGTGCGTCCCGGTCTCCTGCCTCAGAAATTGCTACCCGGTGACTATTAAAATAACGTCCCCAGCTATGTCGTCTCAGATTTTCTTTTATTCATGTTTGTTTAATGTCTTGTTTTTAGTTTAAATAAACAAGAATTACGACAAAAAAGAAGCGACACCCCACAAATACATTTACTTGTAGAAAATATCTATCTATCTATCTCCATTTGTTCATATATATCAATATTATTTTGTTTATCTATCTCAGTCTATTCCAAACTATATATATATCTTCATATTTAAAAAAAATTACGACAAATTACGATAAATAAACAAGAATTACGACAAATTTCTATAAATGAACAAGAATTACGACAAATTACGATAAATAAATAAGAATTACGCCAAAAAAGAGCCCCCCCCCCTCTAAAATACATTTAACGCCCTAAGTTGGTTGTCTTCTTTCAAGTAAC
Organism: Doryteuthis pealeii; assembly: GCA_023376005.1. NCBI lineage: Eukaryota > Metazoa > Mollusca > Cephalopoda > Myopsida > Loliginidae > Doryteuthis > Doryteuthis pealeii. The sequence continues at coordinate 15,593,262 of CM042165.1, read as the reverse complement.
ACCGACATAGCTGGGGACGTTATTTTAATAGTCACCGGGTAGCAATTTCTGAGGCGGGAGACCGGGACGCACTTCCTCATGAATTACCGATATAGGCATTTACTCAATCCGTCCGCACGAACAGAATGTGACACAAAGTCAATTTTTAAAGCTAAATTTAATAGGTGTGAATTCGAAGTTTTCCTTCTTCTAGACTGGTTGCCATACCAAGAGAGAATCCAGTCTACCCTACTATTTATCCATAGCTGGCGGGAGAATATTTGTATTCGTACTTTTACCAAAGGTATGAGTGCTATTTGAAATGCAATCGTCTAGGATTTGAACTCGAGTCGCCATGTCCATTTCCTACGATTACACCTCGACCCCCGCCCCTGATATAGATAAGGTATAGATATTGAAGAATACGTAGATTCATATCCATAATTGTAGGAATAGGAAATAACTATTAGGACCAAAGCTTCAATGACGAGCAAATTTTCAAAAATGATATTTTAAAATAAAAACTAAGAAAAATATCTGGTATACAAGCGTGTCACGAAGTCAGAGATCGTTGCGACATTTTATTTATATTATCAATGGGACTCCCTTTCTAAAATCAATATTTTTTTCAAAATTGACAAGTTTCCAGTGTAAAGATAGGTCACATGTATGTCTATGAAATTAAAGTTTAACGTATTAAAAGAATTGCGAGAAAAAAAATAACTTTGTTTTTTTAAATTAATTTCTAGACTGAAATAAGTTGGTTCAGACGTGCCAAATATTTATATGGCTGCTGCTGAACGTGCGGGCGTAGTAAGGATCAAGTCACATAACAATTAAAGTGATTAAAGAACCAAACACAATCCAACAGTTTTTTCTACAATTCAGAGCCAGGCATTTTATATAAATATGAAGGAAAAAGGGAACCAAAGACAGCGGACACAATAGCTACGTTCTGACTCGTTGGCAGCAATAGGCTACAGTCCCAGACGTCAAAAAGGGCGTAGTTTTCGAATTACGTTGCTAAACAATTAGCGGTAATAATTTTAGCGTAATTATTAATTAAAAATCAAAAAAGGCTAATAAAAAGTTTTCGCAATCGGTGGCATATCTTGATATTATGCGAAAAGTAAAATTTAAACGGACTACTTTGTAAAAAAAATACGAAGCAAAATGGAGTAGCTCCGAAAACAGAATAAGCGAATGAAAATCGTGTGTTCGAAATATAAATAAGTAAACAAAATGGCCACCTCCAGCGAAGAAGAAGCAACAGTTGTTAGCGACAAAAAATGTTTTATGTGCATTTTACCTTCCAAAAAGCATAAAATTGTATCATTTTCTAAGAAAACGTGGACTCATCATGTGACAACAAGTCACGTAAATAAAATGAGTAATAAGCGAATTTGCTTTTTAGAAAAAAGAAAAAAATAATAGTATTTCGCATATCGCGTAAATTTTTGTTGTTTCTATTCATAAGTTCGGTCTTTTATCTCTTTATTTATACTGTAATTAGTATCGAAAATGACCAACTTGCAAAACAATTTACGCCCCCAACATAAGGTGGGGTCAAAATTAAGTGACCTGAAAAAAATGAGAAAGTTTTGAAATAAAATAAATAATGCATTATAAAGATCGTTCATTGATAAATAAACACTGAAAGTTTCATTAAAATCCGATAATTCCCTGATTTTTGGTAAATTATTTTCTGTAGGGGGGCTAAAGTCATACGCATTTTAGGTTCATTAAAAAAAATTTTTTTTTTCTAAAACGCCAGTTCTTTAATTGAAAATTATATTTTGAAATTTTTCCTGGAGAAAAAAAATTGTTTACTTTAGTTACTAAAGCATTATTATTGTTTGCTTTAGTTACTAAAGCATATTATTAGGAATTTTTTTTTGGGTGTTTTGAGGGTCATTCTAAATTAATATTTTTTTGTTTCATAAACACAGAACATCAGCTGATGTTCTGTGTTTATGAAACAAAAAAATTTAATTTAGAATGACCCTCAAAAACACCCAAAAAAAATTCCTAATAATATGCTTTAGTAACTAAAGCAAACAATAATAATGCTTTAGTAACTAAAGTAAACAATTTTTTTCTCCAGGAAAAATTCAAAATATAATTTCAATTAAAGAACTGGCGTTTTAGAAAAAAAAAATTTTTTTAATGAACCTAAAATGCGTATGACTTTAGCCCCCTACAGAAAATAATTTACCAAAAATCAGGAATTATCGATTTTAATGAAACTCTCAGTGTTTATTATCAATGAACGATCTTTATAATGCATTATTTTATTTATTTCAAAACTTTCTCATTTTTTCAGGTCACTTAATTTTGACCCCACCTTATGTTGGGGCGTAAATTGTTTTGCAAGTTGGTCATTTTCGATACTAATTACAGTATAAATAAAGAGATAAAAGACCGAACTTATGAATAGAAACAACAAAAATTTACGCGATATGCGAAATACTATTATTTTTTTCTTTTTTCTAAAAAGCAAATTCGCTTATTACTCATTTTATTTACGTGACTTGTTGTCACATGATGAGTCCACGTTTTCTTAGTAAAATGATACAATTTTATGCTTTTTGGAAGGTAAAATGCACATAAAACATTTTTTGTCGCTAACAACTGTTGCTTCTTCTTCGCTGGAGGTGGCCATTTTGTTTACTTATTTATATTTCGAACACACGATTTTCATTCGCTTATTCTGTTTTCGGAGCTACTCCATTTTGCTTCGTATTTTTTTTACAAAGTAGTCCGTTTAAATTTTACTTTTCGCATAATATCAAGATATGCCACCGATTGCGAAAATTTTGATTTTTAATTAATAATTACGCTAAAATTATTACCGCTAATTGTTTAGCAACGTAATTCGAAAACTACGCCCTTTTTGACGTCTGGGACTGTAGCCTATTGCTGCCAACGAGTCAGAACGTAGCTATTGTGTCCGCTGTCTTTGGTTCCCTTTTTCCTTCATATTTATATAAAATGCCTGGCTCTGAATTGTAGAAAAAACTGTTGGATTGTGTTTGGTTCTTTAATCACTTTAATTGTTATGTGACTTGATCCTTACTACGCCCGCACGTTCAGCAGCAGCCATATAAATATTTGGCACGTCTGAACCAACTTATTTCAGTCTAGAAATTAATTTAAAAAAAACAAAGTTATTTTTTTTTCTCGCAATTCTTTTAATACGTTAAACTTTAATTTCATAGACATACATGTGACCTATCTTTACACTGGAAACTTGTCAATTTTGAAAAAAATATTGATTTTAGAAAGGAGTCCCATTGATAATATAAATAAAATGTCGCAACGATCTCTGACTTCGTGACACGCTTGTATACCAGATATTTTTCTTAGTTTTTATTTTAAAATATCATTTTTGAAAATTTGCTCGTCATTGAAGCTTTGGTCCTAATAGTTATTTCCTATTCCTACAATTATGGATATGAATCTACGTATTCTTCAATATCTATACCTTATCTATATCAGGGCGGGGTCGAGGTGTAATCGTAGGAAATGGACATGGCGACTCGAGTTCAAATCCTAGACGATTGCATTTCAAATAGCACTCATACCTTTGGTAAAAGTACGAATACAAATATTCTCCCGCCAGCTATGGATAAATAGTAGGGTAGACTGGATTCTCTCTTGGTATGGCAACCAGTCTAGAAGAAGGAAAACTTCGAATTCACACCTATTAAATTTAGCTTTAAAAATTGACTTTGTGTCACATTCTGTTCGTGCGGACGGATTGAGTAAATGCCTATATCGGTAATTCATGAGGAAGTGCGTCCCGGTCTCCCGCCTCAAATTGCTACCCGGTGACTATTAAAATAACGTCCCCAGCTATGTCGGTGTTACTTGAAAGAAGACAACCAACTTAGGGCGTTAAATGTATTTTAGAGGGGGGGGGCTCTTTTTTGGCGTAATTCTTATTTATTTATCGTAATTTGTCGTAATTCTTGTTCATTTATAGAAATTTGTCGTAATTCTTGTTTATTTATCGTAATTTGTCGTAATTTTTTTAAATATGAAATATATATATAGTTTGGAATAGACTGAGATAGATAAACAAAATAATATTGATATATATGAACAAATGGAGATAGATAGATAGATATTTTCTACAAGTAAATGTATTTGTGGGGTGTCGCTTCTTTTTTGTCGTAATTCTTGTTTATTTAAACTAAAAACAAGACATTAAACAAACACGAATAAAAGAAAATCTGAGACGACATAGCTGGGGACGTTATTTTAATAGTCACCGGGTAGCAATTTCTGAGGCAGGAGACCGGGACGCACTTCCTCATAAATTACCCCTATATCTTCTCTTTTCTATCTCTTTCTCTGGCCTATGATGGAGAAGTTAAAATAAACAAATCCCTACCCCCATCCGTTTCATATTATAATGACATCGGTCACAGCCAAACTTTTCAATTGCATTCTCTCGGCGATCGGTCCTAAAACGAAGAAAGAACCGGTGATTTGTGATTGGTTCTTTAATCAATTTAATTGTCATATGACCTTATCGGACTACATCCGCCGTATTATCAGCAGTCATTCTAAATATTAAAAAATCGATTCAAAATTTGTAACCGACTTTCTGATTTGTTTATTTGATTATGAATTTCTATTTGGAATTGATTTTGTGATTTATTGATTTCGATGAGGTAGTTCCCCAAACTAGGCTATTTTTGGTGCGGAATCGATATCAGAGAATTTTTAATTTGTTTCTGGGGTCCATTAAGTGTAGCAGGAATGATACTGCTCTACCCGTGCAGCAGCGTAAGAGAACTTAGTTGTGTCTTGTCTGCCTGGATCGAACTTGCGTCCTTCGGAACAGGAAAAACACGACAGGAGTGACGCGGACACCTGGCTTGATTTGGATGCCCGGATGCCCGAAAAGTTAGGTCAATAAAATAGCCGGTTTTCTGCGTCGCCAATTGGGTAGTCGTTAATATTACGGACCATATTACCTTTAGGCACCCCTTTTGCGATCCCGATTCATAAGTACATTTTTTTTCGTTTACACCACCGGCTAAACTTGCAAATCGGTCTGAAAATTACCCAGAAAAACAGAACCCACAAATTTTGTACTAAAACTGTTAATTTTAACTAGGGGAGTTTATGATTAGGGTTGGGGTTAGGGTTAGTTTAATGGGAAAATAAATAAATAATTTGGTTCTGTTTTTACTGGGTCACTCTGTAATATGTTTTGATTTTCCGACCGATTTGCAATTTTGCCCAACGAACTAAAATTGCAGACAATTACTTTTAGTGAGTTCGATTCTCACTGGGTGTCTTATTCTTCTGGTTTTGTATCAAACTCAGCGAAGCTTGTATAATTTTGATTTTCAGGATGTTGTTCTCATCTTTATGATGATATATGAAAACACAACGTTCGGCCGTTGTACCCTCCGGGCTTCTTCAGGTGTACTTTGTCTATCCGAATGGTTCAACTTGGAGAAATCCTTATTGAATATGATAGTTTAATTGCTGAGCAAACAAAGCTTTGAAGAATTTAAATATTCAGACAAATAAGCAAAGCTTAGTGACTAGTCGAGCAAATTACCACTGAGTTGTGAGTTTGCTCCTCACTGGGTGCTACATTCTTCTGGTCTTGTGTAAAACCAAATAAAGCTTAGTATGTGACTAGTTGAGTAGATCAATTACTGCAGGGTATTGAGTTCGATCCTCACTGGGTGTCACATACGTGTAGTCTTGTGCCACATCAAAGCAAAGCTGAGTGAGTGACTAGCCGAGTATTTAATAGATAAGTAAGTAAAGTAAAGTCGTCGGGGCAGCCTAATGTCGGTATCGACCAGACAGCGAGGAGTTTATCCCCTTTTCACTAGCGCTAGACCAAGGAGATTATTTGAGCATCTGAGGTGGAGCGCCACGCCTACTATCAGCTCCTTACTTTAACCGCACAGATCCCTGTGCTACTCATACGCTGAGTTGGGGCCAGTATCGAACCAAGAACTTGAGATTTCTAGCCGAACACTCTACCGACTGAGCTAAACCGGCCCCATAGATCAATTACTATTGAGTAGTGACTTCGATCCTCACTGAGTGACCCATTCTCTGGTCTTATGTCAAACTAAGCAAAGCTTCTTTAGTAAGTGACTAGTCAAGCTGATCAATCACTACTGAGTAGTGACTTCGATCCTCACTGGGTGCCTGATACGCATTGTCTTCTGAAATCTAAGCTCGGTTTAAATTTTGGAGATTGCTCTTTTAAGAGTTTAATTGCGTTTATCACATGATGATCATCAGTCAGTCCGAAACATGCTTAGAGGGAGAAAGAAAAATAGAAAAGAAACTAACTTAGGTATTATTATTTTTATTTCATTTATTGAGGATTTAGTGATGTCTTTAAATGTTTAACAGCTAGATTTGGTACAATGTTGTTTTTTTAAAAGTGGGGTGGGAGAGAAAAAAGGTAAGAAAAGAAAACGGTATATACATTGACTTGTTAAGCTCCTCTGAGGAATATGTAAAACGGAAATGTGTTTCGTTTCGTTTCAAGAAGCAGCAGTAGCGCCCCTATGTCAAGGTTGCAGTCAGACACTTTATGTACACAGACTGTTTATTTAATAACATGGATTAACTTAAATGAAGAAAAAAAGAGAGAAGATCAATTAATGTTCATGTGGATATCATTGTCGACCCGAGAATAGAGAACAAGATTGTTCTTTTCTTTTTTCTTTCTTTATTTCAAAGAAGAGATAATTCCTCACGTTCGAAATGCAGTGAAAAAACAACCACCTTTTGGGTAGGTAAGTCGAAATGATGGATGGATAGTTGCCATTTCTTCTTGAACAAATGAAGATTTCTTTATTCTTAATTCTTATCTTCTTCCTGTCTTTAACTTTTTTATTCTCTTTTGGATATAATATTCATTTATATATCTATATATACATATACCTAAAATCTCTTCACTTTTCTCGTTAAAACTGTATCTTTACTTTAATACAATACAACTAATATAATCGTCTTTAAAATACATGTTGATTATTGACGAATTTTAAAATCTTTAAACTTCATCTCTTTAAAAAAAAAGAAATTAATTCATCCTTTTATCTTCGTTGAAGAAATTCTTCCTTAATAGTTCATTACTGGTTATTTTCTAACGATTTAAATTTGTTTTTCTTGTTAAACAATACAAGTTTTATTAATATACGTTTTATTTTATTTAAAAAAAAAAGTATTTCGGTCGAGATGTGCTAGGCTTCATCATCCTACCTAGATTGTTTTTTTTTAGTTAAATTTTATTTACACATTTTATTTCAAATATTTCATCTATTTTACCACAAAAAATAAAACTTTCTCTTTAAATATCTACATATAAAAAAGAAATAAGTTAATTCTTATAGACCAACCTAAAAGATTTCTTTTGGGCTGATACCAAAAAAACGAAAATCTTCAGTTCTAAGAAATTAGAAATCTTTGCAGTTATAAGCGATTCTTGACACAATTCCATTCTTTAATTTTTGGTAACATTTTTTTTGGTCTTTTTGTTGTCATTTTGAGCCTTATGAATAAATCGAAGCCTACAATTTTATTTTAATAATCAGGATATGTTTCTTTAATTTCTAAATTCAAAGGAATTTAGCCTAAAAAATTATTCCAGTTCTTTTATGACTTGGAAATGTTTGGTAGAATGTTTGTTTAAATTTAGATCGTTGTATTTTCAGGGTTTAGAAAAAAATAAAACTTTAATCTTTTTTTTCTTTTTTTTACATTTCTTCTGTTCTTAAAGTTAATTTAAAAAAATATTGTTTAACGTCAAATAAAACAATATTCAAAATGTTTGTTTTTTTTTTAATTTAAATAATTTTGAAAAATTAATTAGATTAATTAATAAAAATTATAAATTTGAGTGACCTCCCTTCAAAATCCCTGTAATTCAAAAAAAAAAAAAAAAATGATCCCTAAAAGAAAAAGAATGTTAGTGGGTGGGTACCAAATGTTTACCCTCTAAAACCTTAAAATTATTCTGTCCTAGTTGACTTTTACATGCTTTAATTGTGGATGTAGATCGTGACTGGGAGCACGTGCTGTTTGCTCACGTTTAAATTAACCCTCTCCATCCAACTTGTCCACAATTTAAAAAACAAAAAAACAAACAATTTTTTTAATGAATGGATTCATCATCATCATGAGACTTTCATTAACCATAACTTTTTTTCTTTTCTTTTTTTTTTTTTGTAGATAGTATATTTTCTTAAATACAAAATATTTTTTATGAGGATAGGATTAAAATGTTTTTCTACCAAACATCTGGGTTTTATTTACAGAAATTAACAACTGGCATATATTTCTTTCGGATCTCACCAGGACCGAAAGGTTTAACTTAAAGACTCTTTATTTTTTATTTTATTTATTTATTTATTTATTATACTGGTTTAAGTTTAAAATACCTTAAACTTAACTTAAAGGGTCAGTGTCTCAATAGTACTCTACTCACGGTGTCGTTGAACCTTCTAAAACGTAACAAAGAAACAGAAATTTCTTTTGTGTTATTGGTTAGTCCTACTTAAAACACCCCCAAAAACATGATAGGTAGTTTTCTGTTGTTAACAAAGGAAATTGAATATTATTGTCCTCGAAGTAGACAAAGTGAAATGGAATAAAATCCTAGTTTGTTCACGCGGTAAATTCTATTTTGAAATTAAGTTTTATTTATCCCTAGTACGTCATAAAAGGCCAAACGGGGTGGGGGCAGTGAAGAAAGAGGATTGTATTACCCCCCAATGTTCCAGGTAGGAAGAATAGACTGGTTTTCAAAATACTTGTTTTGTCAATTTGAAATCCTGACGTTAACATTCGAACTCTGTCAGTAATGGAAAGTACTCGAACTACTTCCGTGTATCATGGAGATTGTTGAATTTCCAGATTATCTTGCCGGCTATAATATTGTAAAAATATCTTATTTTAAGATCAGTTTTCACATTTTGACAGAACTGAACTTAACTAGAACTGAGGCTTGGGTTTCTCTTGTGTGTTTTTTTAAAAATAATAATAATAATACTGTTGTGTATACTGGAAGTATATATCCAGATATTGCTCAGCATTTCCTAAAGATTTTGCCTATTAAAAACGCTTTTGGTGTTAAATTTTAATCATAATTCAATGTGTATGTAATTATTATATATACACCACACACAAATATACATCATAGAATATGATGTATATTTGTATATAATTTGTGTGTATATACTATACTATCTATTTGTAGTGTATATATCTTTGTAAATAATGTATATTTGTATGTGTGTGTGTATATATCTTTGTAAATAATGTATATTTGTATGTGTGTGTATATATCTGTGTGTAATGATATATATTTGTATGTGTGTGTATATATCTGTGTGTAATGATGTATATTGTATGTGTGTGTATATATATCTGTGTGTAATGATGTATATTTGTATGTGTGTGTGTATATATCTGTGTGTAATAATGTATATGTATGTGTGTGTATATATCTGTGTGTAATGATGTTATATATGTGGTGTGTGTATATATCTGTGTGTAATGATGTATATTTGTATGTGTGTGTGTATATATCTGTGTGTAATGATGTATATTTGTATGTGTGTGTGTATATATCTGTGTGTAATATGTATATTTGTATGTGTGTGTGTATATATCTGTGTTAATGATGTATATTTGTATGTGTATATATATCTGTATGATGTATATTTGTATGTGTATATATCTGTGTGTAATGATGTATATTTGTGTGTGTATATATCTGTGTGTAATGATGTATATTTGTGTGTATGTATAATGATCTTATGTGTGTATATATTGTGTGTATAATGATCTATGTGTATGTGTTGTATATATTTGTGTGTGTTGTATAATGATCTATTTGTATGTGTGTATATATTTGTGTGTGTGTATAATGATCTATTGTATGTGTGTATATATTGTGTGTGTGTATAATGATCTATTTGTATGTGTGTATATATTTGTGTGTGTGTATAATGATCTATTTGTATGTGTGTATATATTTGTGTGTGTGTATAATGATCTATGTGTGTATATATGTGTGTGTGTGTGTGTATAATGATCTATTTGTATGTGTGTATATATTTGTGTGTGTATAATGATCTATTTGTATGTGTGTATATATTTGTGTGTGTATAATGATCTATTTGTATGTGTGTATATATTTGTGTGTGTGTATATAATGATCTATTTGTATGTATGTATATATTTGTGTGTGTGTATAATGATCATTTGTATGTGTGTATATATTTGTGTGTGTGTGTATAATGATCTATTTGTATGTGTGTAATATTTGTTGTGTGTATAATGTGTGTGTGTATAATGATCTATTTGATGTGTGTATATATTTGTGTGTGTATAATATATTTGTATGTGTGTATATTTGTGTGTGTGTATAATGGTATATTTGTATGTGTGTATATATTTGTGTGTGTTATATAATGTATATTTGTATGTGTGTATATATTTGTGTGTGTGTATAATGTATATTGTATGTGTGTATATATCTGTGTGTTAATGTATTTGTATGTGTGTGTATAGTGTATGTGTGTGTGTATATATTTGTGTGTGTGTATATATGATCTGTGTGTGTGTGTGTGTGTGTGTATAATGATCTATGTGTGTTGTGTGTGTGTGTGTATAATGATCTATGTGTGTGTATATGTGTGTGTGTGTGTGATCTATGTGTGTGTGTGTATATGTTTGTGTGTGTGTGTATAATGATCTATTTGTGTGTGTGTGTATATGTTTGTGTGTGTGTGTGATAATGATCTATTTTGTGTGTGTGTATATGTTTGTGTTGTGTGTGTGTGTGTGTGTGTGTGTGTGTGTGTGTGTGTGTGCTACATAAACCGCCATTTTTGCAATGAACACAAACCGTTGATGGGGATTTTAATTAGAAGGTATTCAATTTTGTCGATGTTCAATTGTTAATATGGGAAATTGAGAACAGTGGAAGATTGTTTAAATAAATATTGTTTTTTTTCTTTTAACAATTAAAACGTATATTGCAATTACACATGATTCCTATAAAATCATAGTTTACTCACATGGCAAATGTCAAATGAACTTGCTTTTTTAGACATCCAAATTAGAATTTTACACACCTGAAGTTTCAGACCAATTTATACACATGACTCTGATTTTATTGAACATTCCCTGTTTTTTAGCAGCTATAAAACTTTTATAGTTACTAGAAAGCAGAAATAATGAATTTAAAGCCCAACTTCCGATAGACGGTGTTAAAAATGACTGATAAAATATGAAGATAACGAAAACATGGTATTTGCTTTTTTTTCTTTCTTTTTTTCCCTTTTTTCTTTTTCCTCTCTCAAAATGATGTACATAACGGCAGGTAATGGTCTTGAACGGTAATTTTAAATGATCTATCATTTAATCTAACTCTAAATCGATGTTTCTCAACCTTTTTTAATTTTTTTTTTTTACTTGTGGACCATTTTTGGAGTAAAAAAAAATCAGGTCCACATTTTTTGAACTTGTTGCTCTTATTGTGGAAAGTTAAAGAGTACTAATAAGAAAGTTACAATTGACACTTTCAAAAACGATTGAGGGAAGGACATTTAAATTCAATTTTAACCATATCAGACGATAAAATCTTAAACAATCATTGCCTGGAAATAAAACATTAAATCATAAATAACTAATGATGGACATTGTAATAAATACACAACAATACAAATAATGTTTTCAAAAACTTGAATAACATTTTTGCTACTTAATTATCATTTTGTAACCCAATAACTCGCATTAAATTCATAAAAAAACGCTGGTCTCAATGAAAATGAAAAATAAATTAAATGAACACGAAGTCTTTCTAGCATCACACAATAAAACAAAAATTGTTTCAAATCAATTTGAAAATATAATTTACTAGCTTAAAAGCCACTATATCGGGTAGCAATTAAGCTAATTATACCCAATTTGTCGAAAAGAATCCGTGTTATTAAAATACATTCCCCAAACCTCCAAAACTGGAACCTCACCATCAGATAGAATTTAACGTCATTCCCAGGACATGTAGACCCGCAGCCACCACCTTGTAGCACCCATATGATAAAAAGGGGTTGGGGCTTGCCCTAAGGGCAATAAGGTTGGGAAAATCATATAGGTGCTAGGGCTTGACATGACCAGCCGATTGATCGGAGGGGGCCTCTCCGACCGCCCGTCTAGCCCAAGATAGGGCCAAAGTGGAGTATTGCATGTCATGAACTGCTCATCCACCTGGGCTCTATCCTTAAGCATCACGGGTCGCCACCCACGGCCAACAGGTGGCCCCATTGGGGGAGTCTTACCCCTCTGCAGAGGTGCAGTCAGTGCATTCTAACGCCCCAGCCGACAGGGCGGTGATTGTATTGTATATGATAGTTATATCAGTATAATTTTTGTTTTCAATTTGTCAAAAATTAGCATTGGTTTAGCCCTGCCAGTGGAGCTTAGAATATGCTGACTTGTATCCCATGCAAAGGGGTAAGACTCCCCCTAATAAAAGGAGGTTGGCCTTGGTATGACACTAAACTGTATCTGATGGTTAGGCTCGATCTCTAGGGAGTGTTGTACCTCTTTATTGCCATTATTCCCAGGTCCACTTTGATCCTGAGTGGTAATACCTGTTAGGTTATGTAAATATAAACATACAATGTACACTATTCCCTAACCTCTAGGCATAAAGTAACCCTAGATGGGTTGGCATGCCATTAAAATCCATTCTGTACATGTGCATATTATTTGATTCTATTTACAGCAACTTGATTTTCATTTTAAGAAAGGTAAAAAAATGTCTTAACTACAAAAACATATTTGTGTTGTTGATGGAGAAGGTGCTGTCAGTGATCAAACATGTCAAAAATGGTTAGAAAAAAGTTTTATGCTGGAGATTTCTTTCTGAACATTTACTCCATGGTCAGATAAACCAGTTAGATGTTAATAACAAACTCAAAATAAACAAGTTAAGTATGGAAAGGCTCTTAGTGCTATCATTCACAGGTGGCTCATAAGGCCAGTCTCGGTTAAATCAAGCTTAACAGACCTAAATTCCACCATTGTATGTCACCCGGCCGAAAAAAAAAAACCCAAAAATCAGGGAATTAACCAAATTTAATGAAATTTTCAGTGTTGATATATTAATGAATAAAAGATATAATGCACCAGTTGTTTTATTTAAAAACTTTTACATTTTTTCAGGTCAGTTAACTTTGAACCACGTATCTTTGAGAATCTGTTACGCCTCAAAGATACATTTCATTAAATTTGGTTAATTCCCTGATTTTTTTTTTTTTTTGGGGGGGTCGGGGTGACATACAATGGTGGAATTTAGGTCCGTTAAGTTCGATTTAACCCCAATCTCTGTATGGAGCTGGCTAGAGCAGTGTGTCACAGTCACAGATCAATGTTAGAGGTTAAGGTTCCATCCATCCATCCAAGTAAAGTATGTAATAATGAAAAGATGAAAAAGAAAAGAGTGAGAGAGTTAAATCATTTTTTTTTTACATATTGAACTATTTTGCGATAGCTCTTAAGTGAACATATCAAACATTGTAATGTAGAAACAATGATACTCACCATCGCAGTGGGGTTCTAACTACCGTCGAGTTAGCAGACGAGAACAACAGACAAGCTGTAACTTAATACAGTCCTTGCATGCTGCTGGCATAATGCAAAGTGGTGGCTGAAGAGTGGGTACTTATCCTGTTCGCAGCGCCATGTTGGATTTTGTGTCTTGCATTTATCTTGTAACAAAGTTGAATACTTGACACAAAATCCAACATGTAATAGTTGAATTATCATACTGTGGTATATCCACAGGTCCTGTTAGTAAGCATTAATGTCAAAAAAGTGGAGGCTCATTTAGTGTAATGATTATAATGAGGCAATGGAATCAATGACCTGAATTCTAGACAAGACTGTTAGCATTTCACTTGGCACTAATACTGTTAGGAAAGACATAAATCTATCTCTTCTCCCTCCAGCTATGGGTAAATGGTTTGGGGGCACACTGGGTCCTTTAGCCTTTGTTAGGCAACTAGTCTTAAAGAAGGAAAACTTATGGAAGCACTTGGTGTAATGGTTAAAAAGTCATGGGAAATGGACTCGTTGCCCCACGAGTTCAAATCCTGCATGTGGTAATTGCCTTTCACTTAGCGCTAATACCTCTGGGAAAGGTATGAATCCTACTCTCCCTCCAGCTATAGATAAATAGTAGGGCAGACTGGGCTCTTTAACCTTGGTTAGGCAACCGGTCTAGGAGAAGGAAAACTCTGAATTCAAACCTGTTGAACTTAAGAAATTGACCTTGTGTCACATCCTGCTCGTGCGGAGGGGTTGGTAGATATATAAAAGAAGGAAAACTCTGAATTCAAACCAATTGTATTGTGATTAAAAACTGACCTTGTGTTACATCCTGCTCGTGGCAGAAGGGATAGATATTTTTTAATGTTTTTTACTTGTAAAACAGACAAAGCTTTTGTTTTGTTTTTCACCACTCAACATATTCCGGTTTTGATAATAAGTGAATATTTCCTTGTGCAATTCACTATTTAATCTTTTTTTTTTTCAATTCTTTTTAACAAATTGTGACAAATAATAAAGATTCCATCCGTTTACAACTACTTGAAGTATAAGAGATTGGTTTGGTTTCCTTATTTAATAGCACTAGTACAAAATAAAAAAAAACTGTAAAAATAGATTTTTAAAAATATTGCCTGAGGGGTGTAGTAAAAAATTCAATGTCAGCGAGTTTGTACCCTAAGTAAGTAAAATCATCAAATTCATTAAAGGATTAAAAATAAAACAATTTGAAATGTAAACTTTAAATATGTATTAAAATAAAACAAACTATATATAGATATATAATACCAGTCATGTATTTATTAAAACTTGTTTTAAAAAACTTGTTTTAAAAAACTTGTTTTAAAAAAAAATTTGAACATGCAGCATTAGCTGCATGTTCAAATTTTGAGTGTATTTATTCTATGTTATGATGATTTTGGGTAATGTGACGTAAGCAGTGACGTAGTTTTTGTTACAGACAAAAACCGGAAGCGAATCTCCATTATTAATAGATATCAACCCACTAGGGTTATTCCATGTCAGAGCCATCCTTGTAGAAGAATAGTAGTGGTACTATTTAAACCCATAGAAATTAAAGTTTAAATTAAATTGAAATAGATCACTAAGTAGGCCTGAATCTATTCTAGTAGTGGCCAGGTTTGAATTCAGATTTTTCCTTCTCCTAGACCAGTTGCCTAATCAAGGTTAAAGAGCCAGTCTGCCCTACTATTTACCATAGCTGGAGGGAGAATAGTTAGATTTATACCTTTCCCAAGCGTATTAGCACTATTTGACCTGTGGCTCTGTTCAGGAATTGAACTCTGGTCGACGAGACCATTTCCTGCGACTCTAACCAGTACATCAACACGCTTCCTTTCCCATAGCTGGGGAGGAGGGATGAGTTGGTTCCTACCTTTCCCAAGGGTATTAGTCTTAAAGTAAATGTAATAGCGCAACTGGGGTTTAAAACTCGTTACAATGTTGCAGTCCAGCACATTACACCACGTCACGAGAACTCCCCCTATAAGATATTGTGGAGCAAGTTAACCATTGCTATCTGTACCAAATACTGGGACCCCCTACAACCTGGGCCCCCCTTCAACCCTTTTTTTATCATATGTGCTAGAAAGTGGTGGCTGACGGTCTTATTGATCTGGGTATGATATTAAACTGCATCTAATGGTGAATTTAAATTCTGGAGAGTGTGGAGTACCCCTTCATGCCATTACTCCCAGCTCCACTCTGACCCGGAGTGGTAGTACCTGTTAGGGTTGCATTTGTGGGTTAAATAGAAAAAATGGGTTAAAAAATGTATTTAAAAAAGAAAAAATTGAGTTTAAAAACAAAATTCTATTGCCATCAAGAATGAAAAAAACAAAACGTCTTTGGCAAAAAATAACCCAACAAGGGTTTATATGCTGTAAAATCCAACCAACCAACCAAAGACTGGGTTTTAAGCTGTTATGTTTACCAAAGAGATCATG
Organism: Doryteuthis pealeii; assembly: GCA_023376005.1. Lineage (NCBI taxonomy): Eukaryota > Metazoa > Mollusca > Cephalopoda > Myopsida > Loliginidae > Doryteuthis > Doryteuthis pealeii. The sequence goes on along the minus strand of CM042165.1, from coordinate 15,577,204 downwards.
TGACAAATTTCAATAGACCCTCCGATCAATCGGCTGGTCACGTTAAGCCCTAGCACCTATATGATTGCCCCAACCCTATTGCCCTTATGGCAAGCCCCAACCCTTTTTATCATATGGGTACTAGAATGTGATGGCTGCAGGGCCTACACGTCCTGGGAATGACGTTAAACTCTATCTGATGGTGAGGTTTCAGTTTTGGAGGTTTGGGGAATGTGGAGCACCTCTTCATCACCATTGCTCCCTGGTCCACTCTGACCCGGAGTGGTAGTACCTGTTAGGGTCCCATCTATGGGTTAAATAGAAAACATGAGTTTATAAACAAAATTGTATTATCCATTGAAAATGAAATTATTTCAAAACTTTGTTGGCATTAAACATTTTTTTACCAATAGAAGTATTCGGCATAAAATAACCCAAGGGGTTGACATGCCGTAAAACCCAACCAACCAAACCAACCAAAATTTCAATAGAATAAATTACTGATGATCCTTACTGAGTTTTGTCTAGTCTTTCTCAAGGCTACAAGTATTGTGTGTGCACCCAGTGAGAATCAACCTCACTACAGTAGTAATCTGAGAGGCTAGCTTGCTAATTACAGCATAGCACTTTAACCATTTGATATTTTTACTAAGCTTGGTTTAGTCTGGCTCAACAAAGCTACAAGTATATTTAGTACAGTGACGACGCGCTATGCAACACAACATTTGGATATGATATTGAGTGTCCAGCAAGGTTAGCCAGGAAGGAGATGGTGGGGGTGGAATTTTATTATATATATATACAGACAGTCCCAGCTAAAGGAAGAGTTGAGTTTTAGTTTGCAGTCGAGTTGAGTTTGGAGTTTTGAGTTAGTTGCTGGGAACCGAAGAGTTGAGTTTTGGGAGCAGAGACTACAACATTAGCAGAAGTCCTTAAAAGAACAAGAGGGGGCATTTTCCCCCCTCTCATCTCGGCAAACACGGGAGAAGATAAAATAGACACAGATGCGAATGACTGGACTGAATGAATGCAAGTTACATGCCTCTCTGACCATTTTTGATGTTCACCTGATTTCGTCTTTGTCTTGTCTTTATTCTCTCTTTGATAATTGATTATAAACCCCCTGAATGAGCCCTGAGGCAGTGTTACAGACACAAGTGGAGGTCCTAGAAAGTAGCTGAATGAGCCCTGAGGCAGTGTTACAGACACAGGTCCTAGGTGAAAGTAGCTGAATCCCTGAGGCAGTGTTACAGACACAAGTGGAGGGTGAAAGTAGCTGAATGAGCCCTGAGGCAGTGACACGTAGCTGAATGAGCCCTGAGGCAGTGTTACAGACACAAGTGGAGGTCCTAGGTGAAAGTAGCTGAATGAGCCTGAGGCAGTGTTACAGAGTCCTAGGTGAAAGTAGCTGAATGAGCCCTGAGGCATGTTACAGACACAAGTGAGGTCCTAGGTGAAAGCAGATGATCATGGCCAGTAAAGTTGGAAAAACTAGAAGTTGCAGGAAATGCAAGTATATGGGCACCTAGTGAGGATAAACTCACTGCATTGCAATTGTCTAAGAGACTAGCTTGCTAACCATTAGTCCATGGTGAAATGCTCCAATAGAGAGAAATTATTTCTGCAAAAGATATTAAGCAGATTACCACACACACACACACACACATATATATATATATATATGTGTGTGTCTACCGTTGATTTATGGTCATGAAATTATTAAGTTATTTTTGAAGTTAAGGGCTGCTCTTAGCCCTTCGTATTATGTTTGATTTTCAACTTTACATAAAACTGGAATATGAGGGTGAAAGTGATACTTGTCAACTGGTAGATCTTGTAGTCCCAGCAGTGAAGAGGACCGAAAGACAAATACCTAGACCTTGCTAGAGAATTGAAAAAAACTGTTGAATATGAGGGTGAAACATATAAATTATTATATAATATAATATATATATAATATATATTATTATATAATAAATCATATAATATATAAATTCATTTTTAGATTACATGTTATATATATTATGATAAGGCAGAGATGCTGATAGGTACGTGTCGTACGTTCCTGACGCACAAAAATCTAAAAGGATGCAGTAAGATTGTATCCATGCGTCCCAGTGTTTTTCTTTTTTCTTCACCCACCATTGTTGATTGTTTAAGAGACTAGCTTGCTAACCATTAGTCCATGGTGAATTGCTCCAATAGAGGAAATTATTTCTGCAAAAGATATTAAGCAGATTACCACACACACACACATCTTATTATAATGGAGATTGTGTGTTCTTGTGTCTGTAACCGAACTATATTACTACTCAAGTCACAATTCAATTAGGTATTTATGTCAGATTCTCCATGATTTTATTTTTTATTTAAACCTCAATTATCAATAAAATTGTTCTACATTATTAATACGGTTGACCATATCTACATACTAATAACATGCAATTGTATTTATATATACAACAAAATAGCGGTTTACAGTGTGAACAGGAAGGCTAATTTGCATATTGATATTAAAAGTTTGATTTTAATAAATATATGCTTAGTAATAGTGATTTCTAATTATTTTATTTTATCTTAATGAATATGAGCAAAAATCTCTTCAATAAATCTTAAAAGAAATTCCTTAACAAGAAGAACTAACTGTAATATTATTCTTTACTTCCTATTTTAACTAAACAGTTTAAATTAGGAAAATTTACCAATGAAAGACGGGAGTAACGGAAAATGATGGAAGTGTTAGTTTCAAAGTTGTTCTATTTTTCAATCATACCCCCTCTGTTCAAAATCTTTTATCTACATTCTTATTCAGTTTCATTAGCCTTTCTAATTTAATATCATATTTTATTATAAAATTCAACTAAAATACTTGCACCCGGAGGTGCATATATTTGCTAGTATATATATATATATATATATATATATATATATTGTGTGTGTCTACCGTTGATTTATGGTCATGAAATTTAAGTTATTTTTGAAGTTAAGGGCTGCTCTTAGCCCTTCGTATTATGTTTGATTTTCAACCTTACAAAATTTATTACTTGTGTATAGGTCACAAAATCATTAATCTACATAACTTATGTTTTGGAGCCAATGGTTGCTTCTAGTCCTTTACATCAACTTTACTCTAAGTGGTGATATGCATACCAGTGCTGGTGCACAAGTCATTGACTGCTGGTACGTGGCAAGTTTCATATTATCCAGTGATGCAAATATCTTTTTGATTTAGTGCGTCCTGGGACCAACATATTTGCTTTGAATAAGTCCCCAGGAAACTTTATGGGTCCCAACTGAAGTTTCTTAATAAATTGTAGAGTTTTTATTTATGCTATGTGGAAACGGTTAAAGCCGTCTAACCCCTACCTTGAAACCTATTTTGTGTAATTCGTTTCTAAGAAACTTGAAATGTATTTACAGTTAGCTTGAAATGGTGAGGGAAGAAAAAAAAAAACTGGGACACACGGATACGATCTTACTGCATCCTTTTAGATTTTTGCGTCGTGTCAGGAAATGTAATCTAAAAATGAATTTATATATTATATAATTTATTATATAATAATATATATTATATTATATAATAATTTATTATAATAATATATTATATAATTCTATATTATTCTTTTCACATGTTGTGATACAATACAATGGATAGAAATACTTGAAATTTGATCGTAAATCAAATAATAATTACACAAATGTGGTACGTATGTCTTGCCATTTTTTAATGTACCTCAAATCTGGTACCTGTGTCTCCCATTTTTTAAGGTACTACAAATCTGGTACCTGTCTCTTCCATTTTTTAAGGTACCTCTAATCTGGTACCTGTGTATTCCATTTTTTAAGGTGCCACAAATCTGGTACCTGTGTCTTGCATGTTTTAAGGTACCACAAATCTGGTACCTGTGCAGTTTTGTAATTTTGTTGTAGAAAATGGATATAGTGAACAGTTCAATTCCACCAGGCTGTTTGCATTTCACATAGTGCTAAATACCTTGTATGTCCAGCTATGGGTAAATAGTATGTAGATTGGGCTCTTAACCTTTTTTTAAAACTGAATTCAAACCTGTTAAACTCCTTTTAAAAATTCTGTGTACTGTCTGTGACACATTGGAAAAAAATCTCCTGCTGGTATGTCACATCAGTTTAAGAAGCACTGATTTACATTATAAAAAGTAGCTGTATGGACACTTACCTCCTATCACATAAAACATCAAAGTAAGATAAACAAAACATGTTGGACACTGGTGGAGAAGCAAGGATGAACTCATAAGCAATGTTCTTCTATGGAGACACATGGAACAGATACAAGAGTGTATGCCGACCAGCAAAAGCATACATCAATTAGCTCTGTGTAGATACTGGATGCAGTGCGGGAGATCTGCCAGGTACGATGACTGATAGGGACGGTTGGTGAGTTTTTCTCACCAGCATTAGTCTTTCATTGTGGTCTTAGTAGTAACAAATTTCCTCAGGTCTCCTGGACTGTTCTGAGTATTCTAGCTGATCTTATGTCTAGCTGATCTGTTTCTAAACTTTTTTTTTGGGGGGATCATTCCAAGTGCACAAACTACAATAGGTATCACTTTCACCCTCATATTCCACAGTTTTTTCAACTCTCTAGCAAGGTCCAGGTATTTGTCTTTTTGTTTTTGGTCATCTTCTTGTTACTGCTGGGACTGCAAGATCTACCAGTTGACAAGTATCACTTTCACTCTCATATTCCACAGTTTTTTCAATTCTCTAGCAAGGTCTTGATTAACAAGAAAAAGAGAACTTCAAGTTCTCTTTTTTTTATTAATCAATACTAGGTCTGTCTCCTTTCTAGGATAAGGTGATCTGTCTTTATCTCAAAGTCCCAGAGAATTTTATGTGTTTCATTCTGTTTGTAGGAAGCGCATGGTGTAATGGTTAAAATCATGGGAAATGGACTCGTTGCCCTGAATTCAAATCCTGGATGTGGTCATTGCATTTCACTTTGCGCTAATACCCTTGGGAAAGGTATGAATCCTACTCTCCTTCTGGCTCTTTAACTTTGGTTAGGCAACTGGTCTAGGAGAAGGAAAACTCTGAAATAGAAACTAACTTTCTCCAAATATTTTTATTTTTTATTTTATTTTATTTTTAAAATTTTTTTTTATATCTCTTTTCTTCCAGCCTTGGTCTGGCAACCAGTCAAGGAGAAGGAAAACTATGTACTCCTCTTAATAATTGAATTTATATCAAATCCTGCCACTGTTGCAAGGGTTCAATAAATACATTTTCTCTCTTATGAGGTGCCTTTTGTGTAATGGTCATTGTTGTAGCAAATGGAATCAGCGACCAGAGTTCAAATTCTGGGCAAGGCTGTTTGCACTTCACTTAATGCTAATGCTCTTGTGAAAGACGGTAATCCATCTTTTCTCCCCCCCCCCCCCCAGCTATGGGTGAATAGTAAGAAAGACTGGGTTCTTTAATTTTGGTAACCAGTCTGGGCGAAGGAAAATTCTGAATTCAACCCAGCTTTAAAAATTGAGTTTTTCACACACTGCCTGAGATGGAGGGGTTGGGTAGACACATACATTTCATCTTTTTGTAAAGTGAAAAGTTGTGATAGATTATTTTTTTTTTTTTTTTAATACAAATTTGAAGATTAAAGAAAGTTGATGAAAACATTTTTATTTATTTGTCTGAATTTTTAGATGAGACTTGATAATTTATATTATTTGGATTTTTCTGACTGTTGTCCCCATTTTTATTGTTATATACACAATGTTTTGTCCAATGTGCCCTCTGGCCTTTTTCAAGTGTTTCTTGTGAAACTTGGGAGTCAGTAGGACACCTGGTATAACAGATATAGGCGTTGAGTTAATACAGTTCTAAGTGACAATCTAGGTTCAAAAAAAAAAAAATAACAGAATATTTAACATAATATAACAGAAGAAATTTTGAATAAAAAACACGTTATTAACCAATGTTGTAATTATTGGCTGATATTGCAATATTTCAATCTGTATAAGACCAGCCGATCTGTTATGTATGAAAATAGGGTAATTATGAGGAAGTGTGTCCCGGTCTCCTGCCTCATAAATTGCCACCCGGTGACTATTAAAATAACGACCCAGCTACGGTGATACTTGAAAGAAAACCACCAACTTAGGGCGTTAAATGTATTTGGGGGGAGGGGCTTCTCTTTTTTGTCATAATTCTTATTTATTTATAGAAATTTGTCTAATTCTTGTTTAGATAGATAAACAAACAAAATGATATAGATAGATATGAACAAATGGAGATAGATAGGAAGATGACTAGATAGATATGAAGATGACTAGACAGATAGATATAAATCATCTTCAACAGGAATTACGATAAATAAACAAGAATTACGAGAAATTGCGATAAATAAATAAGAATTACGATAAATTGCGATAAATAAATAAGAATTACGACAAAAAAGAGAAGCCCCCCCCCCTTAAAATACATTTAACGCCCTAGTTGGTTGTTTTCTTTCAAGTAACACCGGCATAGCTGGGGTCGTTATTTTAATAGTCACCGGGTAGCAATTTATGAGGCAGGAGATCAGGACGCACTTCCTCATAAATTACCGAAAATAGTTTTTCGATAAATATGACCAGTTTGTAAGGGAAAATAACTTGTAACAGACTTTAAGAGAAAAGATATTTAAGAACCTTATAGAATTCTTAAAGAACACGTGCATAACGTTTTTAGAGCATGAGATAACGGACTTCAAGAGAAAAGATATTTAAAATTCATAAAGAATTCTTAAAAGAACACGTTGTATAACATTTACAGCATGAGATAACGGGCTTATGTAAGAAAGAGATATTTAAATTTATAAAAATTTTATGGCTGGTGCAAGGGAAATATTTCTTAGATCACGATTTAAAAAAAATATATATATATATTTAAGTGCTTAATTGGAGTTGTACCTAATTTTGAAAATTAATTAATTAATAATGAATTAGGTGGGAATACCTATTAAATGTATGGCTAAACAAATCGAGAAAAATCAATCTCTGTATGTACATTTCGGCCTATTAGGCCTCATCAGCAGAGCTATAGATCGGAAGACCGCCCTGTGCGTGATTTGAAACCGGACTGCCAAGCTGACAGGCCGATCCCATAACCTCTACACCAAACGGACTTCTTAGATTTTACGATTTGTTTTAGGGTAGGTTAATATTCCTCTTCTAGTGACTTTTATTACACGACGATATGATAAGTTGTAAACACGGTTTGTTTAGAATGGCTTTTATATATTTATATGAGAAAGGTGCAAAATAACGAACTTATGTATGAAAAAAAGTTATTATCAGAATATATTATTTAAAAGGAATTTTATGATTAATAACATAATATTCAAATAATGCAAAACATTGTTTTTATTTGATATTTTTAATGGAATAGAACTGGATAAAAATAGAAAAATACTCTACTTTTTGTTATTGTAATTTACTAAGCTTAGTTTGGTACAAGGCCATAAATATGGAGTACCCAGTGAGAATTAAGCGCTCTAACAGTTGTCTGCTAGCCTCATTCATTCACTATTATACCGTTCTTGAGGCACTCACTTTTTGTTATTGATGGATTTAACAAATGGAAAATATTTAATGACTTAACCTTAATATCTACTTATTTTCTCCTTGTTTAAATGGAGTCAAGTATGTAGAATAAATAAATTGAAAAAAAGAAATTATTCACACATCTTATTATAATGGAGATTGTGTGTTTTTCTGTCTGTAACCGAAACTATATTACTAATCGAGTCACAATTAACATAGTTATTTACATCACATTCTCCATAATTTTATTTATATTTAAACCTCAATTATTAATAAAATTGCTTCACCTTTTTATTAGTGTTGTCCATATCTACATACAAATAACATGCAATTGTATTTATATATACAAAAAATAGTGGTTTGCAGTGTGAATGGGAAGGCTAATTTGCATATTGATATTATTTCTAATTGTTTGGTTTTATTTTAATGAATATAAGCAAAAATCTCTTCAATGAATCTTAAATGAAATCCATTAACAAGAAAAAATAACTGTCATTTTATTCTTTATTTCCTAATTTAACTAAATAGTTAAATAAGTAAAATTCAGCAATGAAAGACGGGAGTGATGGAAGAGTAAGTTTTATTTCTATTTCTTTTCCCCCACTCTGTTACATATCTTTTTGTCTGCCTCTAATTTAATACGATATCTCATTACATTAAAACTTAAATACTTGCACCCGGAGGGTGCATATATTTGCTAGTCTATTGAAAGTAAAAAATAATCCAAGTTAAAAATGTGGTTAAGAGTCACCTAAAGTTGAACATTTTTAGATCTTATTTTTCTGATGCAACTATAATTGGGGAATGAGAAAAATTTTATAAATGAACCAAAACCTTTCTTGTTCCCCAATGATACCTGCATCGAAAAAATAAGGTCTAAAATATTCAGATTTGGGTTACATTTACTGCCCCTTTTTAAAAAAAAAAAAAAAAAAAAAATTTAATTCCTTTTTTAAAAATTGTCTATTCATTATATGTAGAAAAAAATGATATATGTATGTATAATATATGAAGAATTTGTGGTATATACAGAAGGTTATTTCCTATAACTCCAACATAAACAAAGGGGAACCACCTTGACTGATAAATCATTTATTTATTTTCCCATTAACCTAAACCTAACCCTGTCTCTTTTTTCCTAGTAGATCAATAAATAAATAAATAATTTATCAGTCAAGAGTGGTTCCCCTTTGTTTATGTTGGACTTATAGGAAATAACCATACAGAATTTAAGGATTGCTTTATAAAAGCGTATACATTTTAAAATATATTAAGGTATCCTAAAAAAGGGCCTTTTTGATCTCATCTCATCAGAGAAGAATTCTGTGACAGACAAGTAGTAAAAGAGGAAATAGTACAGATTGCTGAAAAGCATGATGAGATAAAAACAAAGCTAGCTATATATATATATATATATATATAGAGAGAGAGAGAAAGAGAGTTGTATATTCTACCGCCCTGTTTTCTTGATATTTCCAGATATACAGAAAATATTTTGGTGTTTTTTACCATTTACTGAAATAGTCATAAAAATATATTACTAAGCTTTCAGTCCAAAAAAAAACCCAGAATGTTTGAAAATATGCAATTTAAGACAAAATACCCCTGGGTTTTATTTTTCATAATTTTTGTTTGGAAAATTAAACTTTTTCTTTTTTTCTTTTTCTTTTTTTTTTTTTTTTTTTTTTTTGTAAATTTTTTATAAATTTAAAAAAAGATGATTGGGTCAATTTTTTTTTTTTTTTTTTAAATATAAGCAAATAATATGTAAAAAAAAAAAAAAAAAAAAAACTTACAGAAAAATCTAGAGATGGCTTTTTTTTCTTTTTCCTTTCCCTTGTGACATATGGCAATATGTGGAGTGCCTGAGGCAAATCCACCCCCAAAACTTTTGGAGAAAATGTTTTTAAAAAAATCAGTTTTGTAATGGCATGTCAGTCTGAATGCCAGCTCAGAAAAGTGTTGACAAATGAAAACAAAATGGATTTTATTTATTCATTTATTTTAATTTTTGTTTTCTTTCTTTTTTTAAATCCCTGAGGTCATAAACAGCAGCAACAGTTGAAATGGCTTTGCTTGTGTGGCACAGTGGGCTAGGGCTAGACATTGGCTATTTCTGAAGATTGTTACAAGGGTGGGCTGAAAAAGTTCATAGGCTGAAATTTCATATCTACTGTTGATGGCTTTTTTTTACCTATGAGATGCAAGCACGGCAACCCAAGGGAAGGAGTGTGTAGAACAACAATAAGGGTACTATGTTGAAAAATAAACCTCATTTAGTCACATTCCATGAATAACGTTGCATAATTTCGGAGTATATATAATTCAGGGTTGTTCTTTATTCTATGTATTAATGATTTTGACTATAGATTAACTATTCATTGATAAACTTAGGCAATTCCTGAGGGTATTGAGATGCAAACAGTGATGTAGTTTCGGTTACATAGACAGACACAGAGTCTCCATTATAATAAGATTTAAGTGCCCCCTATCTCTGTGTTACATATTGAAAGTAAGTGATGTGTGGTATATATTGCCAATCGTCCCTGTGCTGTAATTATTTTGCACTTTTATGTGCATACCAAAAGTCTAATCCAGTGATGCTGATAACTTTTTGGTTTAGTGCATCCTGGTATGCACATATTTGCTTTGAATGAGTCCTGGGGAAAATTTATGGGTCCCAACTAAAGCCGTCTAACTCCTACCTTGTAACCTATTCTGTGTAATTCATTTCTAAAAAAAACAAAAAACTATTGAAATGTATTTACAGTTAGCTTGAAATGGTGGGGGAAGAAAAACGAACAACACTGGGATGCATGGATATGATTTTACTGTGTCCTTTTAGATTTTTGTGCATCAGGGATGCAGGTTGTGTACCTATCAGCATCTCTGTATATTAGAGCTACTTTTAGACTTCGTCCGCCCTGTCGGCTGAGGTGTTAGACTGCACCTCTGCAGAGGGGTAGACTGTTGGCCGTGGGTGGCGACCCGTGATGCTTAAGGATAGGGCCAAAGTGGAGTATTGCATGTCATGAACTGCTCATCCACTGGGCTCTATCTTGGGCTAGACGGGCGGTCGGTGAGGCCCCCTCCGATCAATCGGTTGGTCACGTCAAGCCCTAGCACCTATATGATTTTCCCAACCCTATTGCCCTTATGGCAAGCCCCAACCCCTTTTTATCATATGGGTGTTAGAAGGTGGTGGCTGCGGGTCTACATGTCCTGGGAATGACGTTAAACTCTATCTGATGGTGAGGTTCCAGTTTTGGAGGTTTGGGGAATGTGGAGCACCCCTTCATCACCATTGCTCCCTGGTCCACTCTGACCCGGAGTGGTAGTACCTGTTAGGGTCCCATCTATGGGTTAAATAGAAAAATGTATTTATAAAAAAATTGTATTATCCATTAAGAATTGATTTATTTCAAAACTTTATTGACATTAAATGACCCACTGAGGTTGATATGCCGTAAAACAAAACAAACCAAACCATTTAGACTTCGTAAATAGATTCCTAGTAAAATTAATGCATGCACATGTGCCAATTTTATGGTTTATCATATTTTTTTGACAAATTTGCCATGTTTAATCCGTCTTTTAGATGGCCAATTTAGCCCAGAGTATTCAGGTCATAAACAGCAGTGTAAGATTCAAAGTGATAATACTTGAAGATAAAACTCCGACAAAATACTTGATAGACAAAACATTTTATATACAGCACAGAATAAACAGGGTACATAATACATAGAGGTGTACATGAACATACATACATAAGTAATACAAAGTTACATGTAAAAGGATAAACATAAAAGCAACAGATACAAGACTAGGAATAGTCCATGCTGTATGAATCACTTACAGTAATGTAAGGGGGGGGGACAAAGCCCCAACAAGAAGGGGGTAGACCAGAGTCTAACCCATAGTGTCTCGTAGGTCGAGCAGTGGCAAAGAGAGTGAGAAGTTCAAATCAGCCGCTTAAATACACCCGAGGCCCCTGGCGGGAACCAGCGAAACTAAACGGGCAGACAACTTTCCAGGCAAATACGAAAATAACGCCACGGCAGCAATAGTTAAAATAAATATTTTGTTTCATGTGGGTGAACATCTTTTTTACTTAGTTTATTTTAGGTAGGTATGCTTGTGTAACGGTTATTGTCTTAAGAAATAGAATTGGTGACCAGGATGAGGCTGTTTGCATTTCATTTCATGCTAATGCCCTTGGGAAAAGCATGAATCCATCTGTTACCCCCACCCAGCTATGGGTAAATAGTAGGACAATAGGAGGCGTTTGTGGTGTAATGGTTATTGTAGGAAATGGATATAGTTACTCAACATCAAATCTTGGACGAGGCTGTTTGTATTTCCCATAGTGTTACATAATTATTGGATCCCTAATACATTTTTAAGGTATTGTAGAAATCATTATGGCGATCAGTACAGCTGATGGCCTTGAGAGTGAGTGACAGCGTTTGACCTCACTCTGACCTTGCTTTCTGGGGATAGACCGTGAGAAACGGAACCCCGATAGAAAGCCCTCTTCCGGTTTAAGGATACTAAGTAAGTAAGAGTCAGTTAGAACTTAGAAGCCGAGCTAGCAACATGTAAGCCTCATCTGCGCAGATTGTCTGGTTGGGGATTTGGAATAAAGTAACATCAACATAAATCGAAGTCTTGTGTTTATTACTAAAAACTAACAATGATACAAGGCTTCTGATAACGAGAGATCCCAACAGAAACCAGACCCGGAATCCTCAATAGAAGACCAGACGAGACCTTAGAAGATATACCAGGCCAAGATAGATAGACGATCAGAAGCAAAGCCGGCCAGAAGAATAGACGACAGAGTAAGAAGTAAGAAAGGTATATAATGTTATATGATTTGGTATCGTGAAAAGACCAGTATATAACATATACCTATTTAGTGCCGGTAAAGAAGGCACTATGCAACAATAGTACTAATACCCTAGTATGAATCCAACTAATCTTCCTCCATCTATGGGTAAATAGTAGGGAAGATTGGGATCTTTAATCTTGGTATGGCAACTGGTCTAGGAGAAGGAAAATTCTGAATTCAAACCTATTAAACTCCAGTTTAAAATTGACCTTTTGTTGCATTCTGCTCGTGCGGAGTTGATGGCTAAATACACACTGGGTTTTTTAGCCTTGGTTAAGCAACCAATTTAGGAGAAGGAAAACTCTGAATTCTAACCAGCTTTACACTGCTTAAAAATTGAGCTTGTGTCGCATCCTGCTCGTAGCAGAGAGATTGGGTAAATACATATTTGCTTTTTTTTTTCTTTTTTTTTTTTTTTTTTTTTCTTTTTTTTTTTTTTTTTTTGAAATTTTTAAATTTTAAGTAAGGATTGCATACTGATTGTATATAAAAGTAAGTAAAGTTGACAGGGCGGCCTAAAGTCGGTATCAGCAATCAGCGAGGGAGTTTATCCCCTTTTCAATAGCGCTAGACCAAGGGTATTGTTTAGCATCTGAGGTGGAGCGCCACACCTACATACGCTGAGTTGGCGAGGACCGGTATCGAACTAGGAACCTTGTGGTTTCTAGCCGAACATTTAAAAAAACAAAACAAAACAAAAAAAAAAACAAAACAAAAAAACTTACCATTTTATTTATCTTTTGCAAAATAGTGACAGGGTTCATACCAAGTATATAGTTAAAAAATGAATGTAAATAGCGAGAATGGAATTAGAACTTGCTTACTATGTTCTTGCAGTTCAGTACATTACCCACTACCATGGGGGGTCTCTTCCTGTATAAATTTCTCAGATGAGATGCTATTACTATTATACATTGATTTTTTTATTTTTTTTTTTTTTTTTTTTTTTAAGTCTTCATCCTCATTGTCCATCCCTTCTGAATACAACAGATGCCTGTAGAAGGCCAAAAATGTAGAGTGTTGGTTCTGAATTAGGAATGTAGTTCACATTCCTCTGATTAGGGCGGGGATTTCTAATTTTTTTTTATTGGAATATAATGGTTTAATAATTAAAATTAATACTTTATATAAAAGAGAAAAAAGTGTGATGAAGAATTTAGGAGTGTCATCTCCATCATTGCAAACATTACATTCTTTTTTAGCACACATTTTAAAATAGTTATCTGAATTTCTTGTTACTATTATACATTGATTATTTTCAACTAGTTTCCTTATCTTTGTTGTTTTTATCCCAATACTTCAGCCACTCTGCTCTCTGGCCTTCTTTCTATTTGAATGTCTGAGATGAGGTGTTGTTACTATTATACATTGATTCTTTTGGACTAGTTTCCTCATCTTTGTTGTTTTTATCCCAATGCTTCAGCCACTCTACTCTCTGGCCTTCTTTCTATTTGAAGTCTCAGATGAGGTGTTGTTACTATTATACATTGATTCTTTTGGACTAGTTTCCTCATCTTTGTTGTTTTATCCCAATGCTTCAGCCACTCTACTCTCTGGCCTTCTTTCTATTTGAATGTCTGAGATGAGGTGTTGTTACTATTATACATTGATTCTTTTGGACTAGTTTCCTCATCTTTGTTGTTTTTATCCCAATGCTTCAGCCACTCTACTCTCAGGCCTTCTTTCTATTTGAATGTCTGAGATGAGGTGTTGTTACTATTATACATTGATTCTTTTGACTAGTTTCCTCATCTTTGTTGTTTTTATCCCAATGCTTCAGCCACTCTACTCTCTGGCCTTCTTTCTATTTGAATGTCTGAGATGAGGTGTTGTTACTATTATACATTGATTCTTTTGGACTAGTTTCCTCATCTTTGTTGTTTTTATCCCAATGCTTCAGCCACTCTACTCTCTGGCCTTCTTTCTATTTGAATGTCTGAGATGAGGTGTTGTTACTATTATACATTGATTCTTTTGGACTAGTTTCCTCATCTTTGTTGTTTTTATCCCAATGCTTCAGCCACTCTACTCTCTGGCCTTCTTTCTATTTGAATGTCTGAGATGAGGTGTTGTTACTATTATACATTGATTCTTTTGGACTAGTTTCCTCATCTTTGTTGTTTTTATCCCAATGCTTCAGCCACTCTACTCTCTGGCCTTCTTTCTATTTGAATGTCTGAGATGAGGTGTTGTTACTATTATACATTGATTCTTTTGGACTAGTTTCCTCATCTTTGTTGTTTTTATCCCAATGCTTCAGCCACTCTACTCTCTGGCCTTCTTTCTATTTGAATGTCTGAGATGAGGTGTTGTTACTATTATACATTGATTCTTTTGGACTAGTTTCCTCATCTTTGTTGTTTTTATCCCAATGCTTCAGCCACTCTACTCTCTGGCCTTCTTTCTATTTGAATGTCTGAGATGAGGTGTTGTTACTATTATACATTGATTCTTTTGGACTAGTTTCCTCATCTTTGTTGTTTTTATCCCAATGCTTCAGCCACTCTACTCTCTGGCCTTCTTTCTATTTGAATGTCTGAGATGAGGTGTTGTTACTATTATACATTGATTCTTTTGGACTAGTTTCCTCATCTTTGTTGTTTTTATCCCAATGCTTCAGCCACTCTACTCTCTGGCCTTCTTTCTATTTGAATGTCTGAGATGAGGTGTTGTTACTATTATACATTGATTCTTTTGGACTAGTTTACTCATTTTGTTGCTTTTTAATCCAATGCTTCAGCATCTACTCTCTGTTTTCTATNATCAGATCTCTTGATATATCTGATATTTTTTTCAAAAACTTTGGGAAAATATCAAAATAGATGGATTTTAAATAAAACCCAAAATATTTATTCTATATGGAAGTGCATGGTGTAAATGGTTAGTCGTAGCAAATGGCCTTTTCGATCGAGTTCAAATACTGGATGAGGCAATTTATATTTAATATAGCGCTAATACTCTTGGGAAAGTATGCATCCAACTACTCTCCCTCGGTTATGGGTAAACAGTAGGACATTGGGCTTTTAACCTTGGTTAGTTAACCAGTTTAGGAGAAGGAAAACTCTGAATTCAAACCTAGTAAAATAAATTGACCTTGTGTCAACAGCTTACTTGTATGGAGTTTTGTAATATATGTAATTAACCCTATTTTGTCAGTAAAAACTTTCATTTATTCCTGACCATTGACAATCTCCTCCTTCCTGATCTCAGTATACATCATGCAAATTTAGTTCATAAGTCTCGTCGTTAATTTTAGCTTAAATATATAAGAATATTATATGAGTAATATATCCAGTTAAATCATCAAATTCCACTTTAAAGTGTAAATCTAACTCTGCGGATTTCCATAATAACCTTCACCTTTTGCACCAAGATCAACACTAACCACGTGTGGGGATAGTATAAATTTTCTCTGTGAGGGTGGGTACAAAACATAATCCTCTTACCCTGTAAGCTTATGATGATGATATACTTTTTTTTTTTCTTTTAAGTTTTCTAGCAGAATATAAATGAGTACTAATGATTTGAGTCATGTTAGAATATTGAGATACAGAATCAATGTGTTGTGTGATTATCAGTTCTTGTCTACGCAATATTCAGACCAAGCTCTTTAAAACATGTAGACAAAAAAACTGACAGTTACAAAGCACTGTTGATTTTGGTCTATGCTATTCTAACTTAGAACTACTTATGCTTTATCACTGATATTGAGCACTCTTTATGTGTACATAATTGTTAGTACCCTAACATTTATTACAGTAGTGTAGAAACCAAAATGGCTGTTATAAGTTGCAGCCGCAGCCTTGAAGGATTGAGTGACATGGCTTGACCTCATCCTGATCCTTCCGGTGGATACTGTGAAAATCGGTGGAGAAGACCCTTCTTCTGTTTAGATTAGAAGAGGAGTTTAGTCAGTACTCGCCAAACCACGAAAGTGGTAAGTCGGTGTTAAGCGCACAGCCGACTCAATCTGCGCAGTGGTCTGGTGGGGATTTTGGAATAAAATATGATCTAAAGCAAATCGAAGTCTTTGTGTTATTATCTAAAAACTACCAATGACACAGGGCTTCTGATAAAGAGAAATCCCCAATGGAAGACCAGAAACGAAGTCCCCAAGACAAAGTCCAGCAAACTGAGAAGAACGTAAGATACCAAAGATGAGCAGAAGAATAATAGAAGTAAAAGGTAATACAATATATGGACCGGTTAGCCTCAGTTGGTAGAGCGTTCGGCTAGAAACCACAAGGTTTCCTAGTTTGATACCGATCTCGCCAATCGCCGTATGAGTAGCACAGGATCTGTGAGGTAAAAGTAAGGATCTGATATAGTGTGACACTCCACCTCAGACCCTAAAAACAATCTCCTTGGTCTAAGCGCTAATGAAAAGGGGATAGACTCCCTTGCTGATTGGCGATAACCAAACTTTAGGCCACCCAGACAACTTTACTTTACTTATTTATAGATACAGTAAACTACACATATATTTTATACACTTTCAATAAGAAAGAGAAACTCAACAAATGGTCATTTGGTTATTATAAATTTATTTTGGCTGATAACTCACATAATGAGCCCAGTCTTTGTCAGATAGCCATTATAAAATGCGAAGTGAGAGTACTCCTTTTATCGTCATATATGTATCTATTAATAATGGAGATTTCGCTTCCTTGTTTTGTCTGTCTAGCAAAAAACTATGTCAATGCTTACGTCACACTGCCTAAAATCGTCATAAATAGAATACACTCAAAATTTGAGCTTGCAATGTTAGACAGTCTCATTGTTTTTTTAAACAATTTTAATAAATACATACCTGTATTATCTATCTATATATAGTTTTTTATTTTTTATTTTAATATATATTTAAGTTATCAGAACTAAGTTTCCATTTCAAATTTTTTATTTTTTACTCCTTTAATAAATTTATTTTATTTTTTACTCCTTATAAATTGATAATTTTTACTTTACTTATGATACAAACTCTCTGATATTAAATTTTCAAGTTCCATCCCTCAGGCAATATTTATTTTGTGTCGCCCAGAGGGCATTTTTTTATTTTGCTAGTATATATAATGCAATATAAGTCTTTAAATTATTTAGTTAAGAATTAATGAAAAAAAAAAGTGAATGAAAAAAAAATTTCTCTCAAAGGGGAAAAAAAAAAAATTTTTTTTAAGAGAAATCTTTAATGGAAAATTTTTCAAAATTTTTATCTGGACTCTTTTGAACCATAAATTAATATATATGAAATTATGATATATTAATGCGACAGTATGTAAGTATATCAAAATAAAAAAAATGTTTTAAAAATCATCTTCTAAACTGATGTTTTCCATTTTATATACTTTTATATAATTTGTTTATCACATTACAAATCTAGTATATAAATTATGCTTAGACGTTTTGATACCAAGCCGACTTGAAGATTGGATCATTGTAACGTGGTCAAAAAAGTTTACCCTGTTTATTTCATTTTATGTATTTGCCAATCCATCTGTAAGATCAGGATGTGACACATGGTCAATTTCTTAAGTGGAGTTTAACAGGTTTGAATTCAAGAGTTTTCCTTCTCCTATAGACTGGTTACCTCTCAAGGTTTAAAGATCCAAGGCTCCTACTATTTACCCATAGCTGGAAGGAAATAGTTGGATGCATACCATTTCCCAAGGATATTAGCGCTATGTGAAATGCAAACAGCTTCGTCTCGGATTTGAAACTCTTGTCCACCAACAACAAATCCTTTTTTCATATTTCTAGAAAAGCAGTGGCTGAGGGTCTTAATGTCTGGGTATGATGTATAAACTCTATCGGATGGCGAAGTTCCAATCCTGGTGCTCTGGGGAATGTAGAGTACCTCTTCATCACCATTACTCCCAGGTCTATTATGACCTGGAGTGGTAGTACATGTTAGGCACCCATCCATTAAAAAAGAAATGAGTTTTAAAAATGTTTTTTGTTTTTTTTAAATTGAGTACCTATCAAGAATGAATAAAAAAAATATCTTTGGCATAAAATAACCCAACTAGATTTGATATGCAATAAGAAATTAGTTAGAATAATCTACTACCAAAACTTGGTCTATTTAAGACAGAATCTTTGGTCGATGAGCCTGTTCACATTCTATATACCCATGTTGCGGTACATACACAAGTGTTCTTTACTGGGAGAGATAGACACAATATGAGAGTAGCCATAACTTACTTCCTTGGCCAATGGTGACTCCTAGTCGTTTCTAATTTTTCTCTTACTTCTATTTCTCTGTTCTTGCTGGTTGGTCGTCCTTGATTCATTTCTTCTTCTAGGTCAGTCTTGTTGCCAGACATTCATCAACCACAAAAAACATATTATTTATTAAACTTCATTTACCTAACTAAACACAGCGCACGTGTGCAAGTGACCCCAAGCCAAGCAGATATGCCTTCACTGCCTACGTCCAAGCTAGAACTGCGATCCAACCAGGTCCCACGTGACTTCACGTATTTTGTGAGCTTTCTGTAATATCATGAAAGTACCCGATGACATGAAAAGGGCCATCCCTTCAGAAATACAGGGGATTTGACAATAATCTTATGCAACCGCATAGATTGGATGCCACAAACACTTAAATTCATGACCTATTTTAAGCAATAGTGGGTTATTGTAAGCAATCTGATATTAGAATGACTTTATTCACCCAAAAAGGTTTGATATGCCATTGAACAAACAAACAGAAATCTTTGGAATAGTCTATTTCTTATGGGCAGTCAGGTCTATACCATTTCCAACGGTTAGTATGGTCGCTACCATTCTCTAAGTCGACAGTTTAACATGAATTATTTAACTGGGTAACTTGGGCTCTTTGAAAGGCAACAAGTCTAGGGGTAGGAAAACTGAATTTGAACCTGCTGTACTCTGCTAAAAAATTACCATGTGCCACATCCTGCCTGTAGCAATATAGGAAATACATATAAATCCTACTCATCACAGTTAAACAAACACATTTTTGGAATAGTCCTTTGTAATAGGTAGTGCAATTTACCATTTCTAATGGATAGTATGGTCTATACCAGGGGTTCTCAACCTTTTTCAGCTCATGGCCCACTTTGAAACCAGAATTTTTTTGTGGCCCATGAAATTATTATAATAGAAAAAATATTTCCATTTTACATAAGATATTTATTCAATCAAGATACAACCATATTGACGCACACATTTTATCTCGAGTATCTAAACTACATGTACTTTTCAGTTCCAATTTAACGACTATTTATTATCAATATTTAATTTTGCAATTTTCCTATATATATATATGTATGTGTAAAAAACAAAGCTTTCACAAACAAAAAATAAGACTTATACCATTCTCTAAGTAGACACTTTAACATGAATTATTTAACTGAGTAGACTTGAGCTCTTTGAAAGGCAACAAGTCTAGGAGAAGGAAAACTCTGAATTAAAACCAGCTGTACTCTTCTTAAAGATTTACCATGTGTCACATCCTGGCTGTAGCAATATGGGAAATACATATAAATCCTACTCATTATGTTACATAATTATTGGATCCCTAATACTTTTTTAAGGTAGTGTAGAAACATAATGGCAATTAGTGCAGCCCACGGCCTTGAAGGATGAGTGACGACGCTTGACCTCACTCTCACCTTGCCTTCCGGGGATAAATTGTGAGAACCGGAAGGCATAGAAGACCCTGTCTTCCGGTTTAAGGATACTAAGTAACTCAGTCAGTTAGAAGGTAGCAGCGAGCTCGAAGGGGTAAGTCGTGTTATACACGCGGTCCCTCAACTGCACAGGTGTCTGGGTTGGGGATTTGTAAATAAAGTAACATCAACGTAAATCGAAGTCTTGTGTTTATTACCTAAAACCTAACAATGACACAGGGCTTCTGATAAGGAGAAATCCCCAACAGAAACCAGACCCGAAATCCCCATGGAAGACCAGACCTTAGAAGATATACCAAGTGAACACCAGAAGCTAGACCAGACCAAGATGATAGACGATCAGATAGAACCAAAGCCGGCCAGAAGAAAAGACGACTAGAAGTAAGAAGAAAGAAAGGGTATACATCATATATCGATTTGGTACTGTGAAAATGTCAGTGCACAACAATTACAGTTAAAAAAACAAACAAATTTTTGGAATAGACCTTTGTGATAGGGAGTACACTTTACCATTTCTAATGGATAGTATGGTCTATAACATTCTAATACTCTTGGGAAAGGTATGAATACAATTCTCCCTCCAGATATGGGTAAATATCAGGGCAGACTGGACTCTTTAACCATGGCTAGGTAACCAGTCTAGGAGAAGGAAAACGCTGAATT
Source organism: Doryteuthis pealeii (assembly GCA_023376005.1). Classification (NCBI taxonomy): domain Eukaryota; kingdom Metazoa; phylum Mollusca; class Cephalopoda; order Myopsida; family Loliginidae; genus Doryteuthis; species Doryteuthis pealeii. The sequence goes on along the minus strand of CM042165.1, from coordinate 15,556,457 downwards.
CAAACCTGTTAAACTCCACTTAAGAAATGGACCTTGTGTTGCATCCTGCTCATGCGGAGGAGTTGGTAAATATATATATATATATATATATATATATATATATATATATATATAACATTTTTTAAGTAGATACTTTAACATGAATTATTTAACTGGGTAGACTAGGCTCTTTGAAAGGTAACAAGTCTAGGGGGGGGTAGGAAAACTCTGAATTCAAACCAACTCTGCTTAAAAATTGATCTTGCGTCACATCCTGCCTGTGGCAGAGGGGTTGGGTAAATGCATATTACGAATCTTACTCATCACAGTTTATGTGAATAATGAATTGATTGTAAATTTGATATCTTGGTTGATTAGAATTAATAACTGGTGATATGACAATCTCTCCAGTTTACAAACTCTTTTGTTAAGCAGGATATATTTTTTTTTTTAAAAAAAAAGAAATTAGAAAAAAATATCCTGGTGATTAATGACTGATGTCATCTCTTGAGTTGAAATATAAAGCTCACTACTTAAGTCATCCTAATGGTGGAGACTTAGGGTGGATTGGGAAGTATAAAAATAATTCCAGGATATTTTTTTTTTCTGTGGGAGGGAGACCTTGTGAGATGTGTCATGTGAATTATATATATATATATATGTAGAATTAAACAAAAGACACATCTCCTGTTTAGTGATTTTATTTTTGATCTTTTCGAGTTTTGCAAATAAAGGAATTTCCAGTTCAAATTACAATTAAATGATAAATCTATTTCTTTTTTTTTTTTAAATCACCGAAATCATCAATATAACAGAGATAACTATGAATGCTAATTAGAATCTTTCACTGCTTCCTAAATAGAATAAATAATAAATAGAAGCATCGATATCATTATGAACTACTGTTATAACAGGTACCCAACAGTTTCACAGGTCATCTTGTGTGTGCTTATGTATATATATATATATATATATATATATATATACACATGTAGAATTAAACAAAAGACACATCTCCTGTTTAACAATTTCATTTTTGATCTTTTCGAGTTTTCTGGCCAACTTTTTAATATTTGGGTGGAATTGGTGGATAAGTCCACCAAAGTTCTTGGGACCTGAACTTTGGTGGACTAATCCACGAATTCCACCCAAATATTAAAAAGTTGGCCAGAAAACTCAAAAAGATCAAAAATAAAATCGTTAAACAGGAGATGTCTTTTGTTTAATTCTATATGTATAAATGAAAGAATGCTGCCCAAATACACACACACACATATATATATATATATATATATGGTGTAAAATGACACATCACGTAGTGTAATGATTAGCAAGCTAATTTGCAGACCATTATTTGTGAGTTCGATTCTTATTGGGTACCCCATACTTTTGGCCTTGTACCACATCTAAACTAAGGTTAGTAAATAACCTAGGGCACCTCCCATGGTGTAATGGTTAGCAAGCTAGATTTGCAGACCATTGTTCGTGAGTTAGATTGGGGGCCTCCAATGAGAATCAATCAGCTAGTCACATAAAGTCCTAGCACCTATATGATTGTCCCAACCCTATTGCCCTTAGGGGAAACCCCTAATTTTTTTTTAATCATATATGTGCCAGAAGATGGTGGCTGAGAGTCTTAGTGTCCTGGGTATAACGTTAAACTAGGTAGTGAGGAGTATCCCTTCATCATCATTACTCGTCCAACCTGACCTGGAGTGGTAGTACCTGTCAGGGTCTCCCCTATGGGTTGAATAGATTAAAAAAATGAGTTTGAAAAATTGAATACCCAACAATGAATGATCCCAACCCAATTGCCCTTAAGCAAGCCCCAACCCCTTTTTATCATATGGGTGCTAGAAGGCGGTGGCTGCGGGTCTACATGTCCTGGGAATGATGTTAAACTCTATCTGATGGTGAGGTTCCAGTTTTGGAGGTTTGGGGAATGTGGAGCACCCCTTCATCACCCGCAGCCACTGCCTTCTAGCACCCATATGATAAAAAGGGGTTGGGGCTTGCCATAAGGGCAATAGGGTTGGGAAAATCATATAGGTGCTAGGGTTAAGCAACCTGAGTCCTTTGTTTATCAAAAATGACTTTATTCAGTATTAAATGACCTTAAAAGGGTTGATATGCCATAAAATAAATAATCAACCAACCTCTTGGCATTGAATATTCCTATACGAGTTGAATTCCAACTTTATTTTAACTCTTAACATCCTGTTGAGAATTTTCCAAGTCTAGATCCCAATTCCTATAAGGATTTATCAAAAAATGGCTAAAAATGGCCTTTTTATTTTAAGTTACCTATTATTTTCCTTAAATCAAAGACTTGTAAATGTTTAATATTACATTTAAACAAAGGCTACATTTGAGGTGGATTAGGAAAACGAATGTGACTTCTGGCGGGCGGAATGAGGTGGTATAGGACATTAAGAGTTAAAGAATAAATATGTAAAAAGCCAGTATGGAAACTTTTTTTTTTTTGTCTTGTTTTTTCTTCCATTTGGAAATATTTAAGATTTTTTGTGCCACCTCCAAAAATATGCCTTTAATTTATGGGAAGTGTAGCACTGAAAGGATTTTTATAATTATTGTATCCATTGCAGATATCGTTTGTACAGGGTGTCTCGAAAGTCCCCTTGGGATTTAGAAATGAAATCTTTTGGGAAACCCAAAAGTGGAGAATGTCTAAACCACAAAGCAAGTTGATCTCCATTTTTCAAATTTTTGTTTAGTTATAAAACTAATGAGTACTTGTCCCGAATATTCTGACGAGGAAATGTTTGCGGCAATATGAAAAAAAAAAAAAAAAAATTATACAGAAATGTAATACTTACATTCACCATTCAGATAAGAATCAGTTTCAGTCATTTCCTTTTTTTTTTTTTTTTTTACTGAACAGTTAAATCCCTAAAATATGTCTTTGACTAGTTATAATTCAGACATCAGCCATATTTCTTTAGTCATTCCCTTTCTCAAAACTTATCTACATTTGTGGTAATGTACAAGCTCAGTCGGTAGAGCGTTCGGCTAGAAACAACAAGGTTCCTAGTTCGATACCGGTCCTCGCCAACTCAGCGTATGAGTAGCACAGGGAGCTGATGGTAGGTGTGGCGCCCACCTCAGATGCTAAAATAATCTCCTTGGTCTAGCGCAAGTGAAAAGGGATAGACTCCCTCGCTGTTTGGCTCATACAGACATTAGGTCGCCCGACGACTACAACTGAATTATACAGAAATGTAATACTTACATTCACCATTCAGATAAGAATCAGTTTGTCATTTCCTTTTTTTTTCTTTTTTTTTTTTTTTACTGAACAGTTAAATCCCTAAAGTGTGTCTTTGAGTAGTTATAATTCAGATATCAGCCATATTTCTTTAGTCATTCCTTTTCTCAACAACTTATCAGAATTATACAGAAATGTAATACTTGCATTCATCATCCAGATAAAGAGTAAGTTTCAGTTATTTCTTTCCATTAAAATTTTTTTTAACAATGGTTGCATTTGACATTCACCGCCAGCATAAAGCAATGATCGTCTATTTACATTTCTTAATCTGTCCTCCCACCCCCCTTAGAGGGAGACTTCAATTTAGATTATTCTTAATTACTACGTATTCTTAACTATGGCATGTCAATTTCCAATATATAATTTTGGTGCTAAAATGTATCGATTTTATGGAGGCCCATGGTGTAATGGTTATCATTGTAAGGAAATGGACACTGCGAAATCCTAGACAAAGCTTTTCATTTCACATAGTACTATTACCCTTGCCTTTGGAAAGGTATGAATCCAACTATTCTTCCTCCAGCTATGGGTAAATAGTAGGGCAGATTGGGTTATTTAGTCTTGGTGTTGCAACCAGTCTAGGAGAAGAAATCTCTGACTTCAAACCATTTGTGTTCCACTTAAAAAATCTGTGGTAGAGGAATTGGGCAAATACATTCATTTCTGTATCATTTCTTTTTTTTTTTTTTTTTTTCCCCAGATTATCACAGACCTATCACATACCTCAGAGGAATATTCTCGACAAGAACTAATCATAACTAATTAACAAATAGAAATGTTATTTAATTTGTAAAACCCAAGATGACTCTTGGGACACTGTATAATTCATGTGAGTTTTTTTTTTTTTTTTTTTTCTGTTGAATAGGGTGGGGTGTGGCATAGTGGCTAATGTGCTGGACTGCATCATCATCATCATCATAAACAACTTCAAACTCCAATTGTGCTCAGCCCTGTGACTGCACTTCTGCCTTAATGAGGCCAATGATGCTTAATGGCCGTGGGGGGGGGGGGGGGCTGAGCCATCCATGCAACTCCACTTTGGCCAGGCAGGAAGTCGGAGAGACCTCCCTCCAATTAATCGGCTGATCACATAAGCCTAGCATCTATATGATTGTCCCAACCCTATTGCCGTTATGGCAAGCCTCCAACGTTTTTTATGTGATAGAAGGCAGTGGCTGAGGGTCTTAATGTCCTGGTTATGACATTAAACTCTATCTGATGAATTTCCGATTTTGAAGCTCTGGGGAGTTTGGAGTACTTCATAATCATTACTCCCAGGTCCACTCTGACCCGGAGTGGTAGTACCTGTTAGGGACCTATCTATGGGTTAAATAGAAAGAAAAAAACAAGTTTTAAAAAAAAGAAGAAATTGAGTACCTATAAAAAATGAATAAAACAAAACTTCTTTGGCATAAAATAGTCCAACAAGGGTTGACATACCATAAAATCCAACCAACCGTGCTATTATTTTCACTTTCAGAATAATACCCTTGGGAAAGGTATAAACACCCTCATCCCCCAGTTATTGATTGAATAGTACCGCTGCTGTTTTTAGCTCAATTGGTAGAGCCCCATCCCCCCACCTAGCAACCACTAGGTTCCGGTCCTGATACCGACAATAAAACACTTTGAAAATATAAATAGTTATAATTAAATATCTCCAAATGAATCAAAATTTTGGCATTAAATAACCCATAAGGAGTTGATATGCTGTTAACCAAGCAAAACATGGGATTTTTATAACTATAAAAAACAAACAAAAAAAACAAAAAACATTCAAATAACTGAAGACTTTTATTTAAGAGACTATTTTTTAATGATATCTGACAGATTAAAATTCGGACAATGATAACCAAAATATTTCAGTCTGCAAAAAAAAAAAATCCAATTACTCCCAGGACCTTTTTGACCTGGAGTGGTTGTACCTGTTAGTGTCCCATCTGTGGGTTAAATAGAAAAAAATGTTTTCAAAAAAGTTTCAAAGTTAAAAAAAAAATTTCAAAAAATAAATTTTTATTTAAAAAAAAATGTCATAACTAGACTGCTTCAGTTCCAGTGATCTTTTGAAAAAGAGATATTATCTCGAAAATTCAAGAATTAAATACAAGTTAACACACAACATCATTGTTACCGTATTATTATTTTTTCTTTACACCTGCATTGTGATAGCCTTCTAAATCAACCTCCTAACCAATATATACACAATGCTTCAAGCAAATTATAAAACTCTCTTAAATTTTGATAAGATTGAAATTTCCGAGGAATTATCAAGAAAGCAGATTTATTCAATTTAAAAAAACGGAACAATTTGACATTTTCTTAAACTTAAATTTTCTATTTGAAAAAAAAAAAAAAAATGATTTAATATAAAAAAAAAAAACTAATCTCTTTTTTCCTTCTGGAGTCAAAATTTAAAAAAAATAATAATAATATTCAATCGTTAAGAATGTATTAATTTAAGGAATTGTTTTATTTTTATTTATTTAATTTAATTTTTTGAAATGTTAAAAGTAATAATTTTTCCATCTTTTGCCTGTAATGGGATCTCACCTTTTCTGTTACACTTCACAGATTTTAATCATATCAGTTTTACTTTTCCAAAAAAAAAAAAAAAAATAATGAATTTTATTTTTTCTAAGTTTGAACTTAAAATCCAACTATCTCCTTAGGTGTCCCGTAATTTAACATTTACTGCCTACTCAAATAAGACACTAAACTGGTAATGGCCATTTACCTCAAAAACCATCCAGGTAAGATGAGCAAGACATGCTGAGCATTAAGGACTAATTCAAAAGCGACTTCTACACATGGACACACCAGTGTTTATCAACCAGTGAAAATTTACATTCATCAACTCTGTGCAGACACTGAATGCCGTTTAGAGGACTTGCCAAGAATGATGCCCAATAGGGACTGTCGGGCACACCTTGATGATAATGATTTCTATTGAAATATTTAATTAGCTTACATGATTAATTTTTACAAGTATTTTCTTTCATCTTTTATTAAAACCCATCTATATATTAAATACTCATGTTCCTTAATCTTCCGACTGTTATCATCTTGCAACACCCTCTGGTTAAAAATGAGACCGTTGAAATAGAATCTATATATTAATACTCATGTTCCTTAATCTTCCGACTGTTATCATCTTGCAACACCCTCTGGTTAGAAACGAGACCGTCTAAATCATCCAAGATGAAATGCAAAGATGTAAATCCTGTGTTGCTTTTCTACCCAATTCTTATTTCTTATGCGTGTCATCACCTCAGCTAAATAATGGATCATTCCGTTTTTATTATAAAGGGAAGAAAAAGGACATGCTACACAGAAAAAATATAATAAGAACAAAAGAGTAGGGGAAAGATAGAGAGATGAGGTGAGCGTGCAGAAGCGATAACACTAATCTGTTTCAATCGAACATAATGAAAAGAAAGAAAGAAAAAGGGAGAGTTAAATTAAGATTATACTTTTTACGTATTGAACTATTTTGGCAATAGCTCTTAAGTAAATATATCAGATGTTGTGATAATTAAATTATCATACTGTAGTATATCTACAGGTGCTGTTAGTGAGTTATTATTTCTCTAGCAGCAAGGAAGATTATTGATGATAATAATTGTAAATACTTGGTCTAAAAAGTAAAGAATATGCTATTAACATTATTTCTAAAGATAATGCTTGGTCTAAAAAGTAAATAGAATATGCTATTAACATTATTTCTAAAGATAATGCTTGGTCTAAAAAGTAAATAGAATATGCTATTAACATTATTTATAAAGATAATGCTTGGTCTAAAAAGTAAATAGAATATGCTATTAACATCATTTAAAAGACAATGCTTGGTCTAAAAAGTAAATAGAATATGCTATTAACATTATTTCTAAAGATAATACTTGGTCTAAAAAGTAAATAGAATATGCTATTAACATTATTTCTAAAGATAATACTTGGTCTAAAAAAGTAAATAGAATATGCTATTAACATTATTTCTAAGGATGCGTATTTGATGTAACAGTTAACATTGTAGAAAAGGGAGTTGACAAGCAGTGTTCAAATCTTAGCCAAAGCAGTTTTGCATTTCAATTCTTACTAATGCCCTTGGAAAAGGCATGAATCCAGCTATGTAAATCATAGGGCAGACTAAACACTTTTAGCCCTAGAGGCACTTTGGTGTAATGGTTATTGTAAAAGGAAATAGATTCAGTCACAGTGACACGGGTTCAAATCCTGGACAAGGCTGTCTGCATTTCATATAGTGCTAAACCCTTGGGAAAGGTATGCATCCAACTATTCTTCCTCTATGAAAATAAATAGTGGGGCAGACTGGGTCTTTAAAGTAGTTTTAGGCAACCAGTCTAGGAGAAGGAGAACTCTGAATTCAAACCTGTTAAACTTCACTTCAGAAATTGTCCATGTGACACATTTTGTTCATATGGAGGGGCTCATAAATAAGTATATTGAGCTTGGTTAGGCTACCAGTCTAGGAGGAGGGAAACTCTGAATTCAAACCTGTTGAACTCCACTTCAGAAATTGTCCATGTGACGCATTTTGTTCATATGGAGGGCGTAAATAAGTATATGAGCTTGTTAGCTACCAGTCTAGGAGAAGGGAAACTCTGAATTCAAACCTGTTGAACTTCGCTTCAGAAATTGACCATGTGACACATTTTGTTCATATGGAGGGCTCATAAATAAGTGTATTGATCTTGGTTAGGCTAACAGTCTAGGAGAAGGGAAACTCTGAATTCAAAACCTGTTAAGCTCTGTTTAAAAATAGAATTTGTGTCACATCTTGCTTATGCGGAGGGGGGTTACTAAATACATAGAATGGCCAGTGAGATGTATTGTAATTAGTCATTCCACTTTAGGTGAGAAACCTTTCTATCGATCTGCCAGAAGTTTTGATGACAATTGGCGCTACAGACATTTTCATTCATCATTGTATTTCGGCTTTTTTAATAATTGATTTCAATTTTACAAATTTCTGCGTTCCGATAACAAATATCTGCAGAATAAAAATGTATTTCTTTTCCGATTCAATTTGATTAATCAATAAAAGAAAATCTGAATTGATTTCCTTTTCTTTTTCTTTTTCTTTCTTAAACTGAAAAAACTCAAAATCTTCAGAAAAAATGTGTCTGTTGGTGGGGATGGGAGGGGGGGTTACAAAAAACATAATAAACAGTTATTGTGAATTGTTATTTTTGTTATGGGGGGTGGGGGCACATAAATGAGAGTATCCTATTCTTCCGCTGGCTAATATGTTTGTTTTTGTAAATTAAAGGCTAATAATCATTAAAAAATTTCCGCCCCCACAAGTCTGGGAGGCAGGGATGGGGGGTAGATGATTTGTGAAAAAGGCAATTGTTCATTTATACATCCTTTTAAAGCATGAGTCTTCTAAACTGACAAAGATGATATTATTCTGATATCCATTTGCCAGGGGAGGGAGGGGAATATGCTGATATCCTCCTGTTATATACATGTCCATTTATCAACATGTCTTACAAACTGGCAAAGGTGATGTATTCTGATATCCGTTTGCCATGAAGGATGAATGTGCAGATATCTGTTTATGGAGGCGGCTATGCTGATATCCTCCTGCGATTTATAAACCCTTTTAATGTTTTGGTCTTATAAATTGACAAAAATTATCTGTGGAATAAATAAAGGGTTAGGTTCAAAGTTCCGTGATGGCTCCCGAATACGACAAGAAAGTTCCTGAGTTTGAAAAGAAGGTTCCCGAGTCCAACAAGAAATACCTGAAGAAGGCAGGAGGGTATATCGACCAAAACGTCATACAAATAACAATGAAGATGGGGACAATAGTCCGAATAACACAGATAATACTAATCTTCAAGCCTCATCTCAAACATTCAGAGAAATAGAATGATATTTATTTTTTATTCTCTTCTGATATGTTTGTCATGTGATGATGGGAGCATTAAATAACCCTTGAAAGATTGGCATGCCATTAAACTAAAAAAACAAAACCAAAACAAATTCAACTTTTTTTAATGAAAGCCTCACTTCATTGGTTTCCAAAATTTCAACTTATTTATAAACTAGAAGTGGCTACCCAGCATTGCCTGGGTTGAAGGAGGGGGGGAAGCCCTAGTTTTTGATTGATTTAACTTTAGAGATTTACAAATGCTGGACATTTTTAAGTAGAAATTCAATGCTATTTCTATGTATATTTTAATTTTTAAATATCTTTGTGAATATAAATCAAATCTTTATCATTTTTGCACAAAAAGCAAGAATATTTAATGTGTGGGTTAGCTCAGTCGGTAGAGCGCTCGACTAGAAACCACAAGGTTCTTAGTTCGATACCAGTCCTTGCCAATCAGCATATGAGTAGCACAGGGATCTGTGCGGTAAGGTGAGGAGCTGATGGTAGGTGTGGCGCGCCACCTCAGATGCTAAAACAATCTCCTTGGTCTAGCGCTATTAAAAAGGGGATAGACTCCTCGCTGATTGGCTGATACCGACTTTAGGCCGCCCCGTTGACTTTACTTTTACTATATATATTTACTTTGTTGTTAATTGTTTTATTTTTGTAGTTTCATCCATACATACATACACATACACCAACTGCACTTATATATATAATATATATATATATATATATATATATATATATATAGGATTTAATCTTTAAACATCGTATTTCACTAATTCTTCTATAGATTAGCTGTTACATAAAAAGTTTTGATTTTATGAAAATGAAAGTAAATAACTTTTTTTTTTTTCATTTTCTGGCTAAGTAAGCTTTGCAGTGTCCAAAAAAAATTGTTGTTGTTTTTTTTCTTCTTCTCTAAAATGGCCTGGAATTTGTAAGGATATAATATACAAGTGTATAAAAAGTTTTCTTCTTCTTTCTTTGTGGTATCTGCATCTATCAATTGGGGAAAAGGTCATTCATTGTGACTACTACACAAAAGAGTCATTGGTCCTCCTCTTTCTCCTCCTCCTAGTCTCCATTTTGGATAGCCCTCCTTTTTAAAGGTCTGTATGAAACAGGAAGTCATTACAACTTTGCTAAACGCTTTTGGTGTCCTTTATAAAAACCTGTACCCATAATTACATGTGTAGATAGACTTTAGCCTCTCTCTCTCTCTCACCCCCACGGCCCATCTCTACTTTTATTTATTTTTTTGTTTGACCTTCATTTGCGTTGGTTGTCTTGTCTCTAAGAACTGCAGACTTTTCCACTGAGTACTGACCCAACCAGCTAACACCATCAAACACGGATTCTTATCATCTGTGAGTATGAAAATTTCATGGCATTCACATATTGAAGCTCTCCACACAAAAAAGTTCAATTTTGATGAGAAGGAACCATAGTTATTTACTTTTTCTAGTGGAAATTAACTTTTTTGGTTTCAGTTGGTCTTATGTAGTTAATAGGTTTTAGGTTTTGTCTCAGATTTTGAGGATCGACACTTTAAAAACTAACATTTAAAAAAATTCTTCTTAGAATTTATAAAAGTTTTTCTTTTTCTTTTATTTAAATCGAAGTATAAACTATGTTAGTATTAAAATGTAAAAATCTGATTATTTTTGACCTAGTATTTTTTTTCATCCTAATTTTTAGCTGCTGTTTTTTAAATATAAAAAAACCAAAATCTTAATTTAAAAACATTTTATTTAACTAACACTGTTAGGATGGTTGAATTTTATGTCATGTCAACCCTTGGGTTATTTTATGCCGAAGATATTTTTGTTTTATTCATTATTGTTGGGTATTCAATTTATTTTTTTTTTCAACTGATTTTTATTTTGTCATAACTCATTTTTTGATCTATTTAAACCATAGATGGGACCCTAACAGGTCTGGGTCAGAGTAACACTGTTTGGAGATTGTTCTTATTGCATTGTCCATGCTCGGGGACATTTCATATTAGTTAATATATAGACTTGAAATTGTCTACAAAAATGAAGAGAATGGCCCAAGTGAGATTTGATTAAATTTTTTTTATAAAAAGCAATTGAAATGAGAGATAATACTACTCAAAATTAATACAATACTTAATTTTTTCTTTTTTTAAATTGTTAAAAAATGCTATTAAAATTAAAATGGGAGAAAATACAAATCAAAATTAATGTTTGACAATACTTCTTTTTTTTTAAATTGACAATACTTTTTTTTAAAAAATTGACAATACTTTTTTTTTTTAAATTGACAATACTTTTTTTAAAATTGACAATACTTTTTTTTTTAAATTGACAATACTTTTTTTTTAAATTGACAATACTTTTTTTTTTTAAATTGACAATACTTTCTTTTTTTAAAATTGACAATACTTTTTTTTTAAATTGACAATACTTTTTTTTTTTTTTAAATTGACAATACTTTTTTTTTTTTTTAAATTGACATACTTTTTTTTTTTAAATTGACAATACTTTTTTTTTTTTTTTAAATTGACAATACTTTTTTTTTTTTAAATTGACAATACTTCATCTTTAAAAGAAAGTGTTCTAAAATACAATTAAAAAGAATAAGTCAAAATTGTTTGACAATACTTTTTTTTAAAAATTGACAATACTTCTTTTTTTTTTAATTGACAATATTTTTTTTAATATAGACAGTACTTTTTAAAAATACTTTTTTAATTGGCAATACTTTTTTTTCTTTTAAATTGACAATGTTCTAAAATACAATTAAATTTAAAATGAAAAAAAATCAAGTCAAAATTTAAAAAAAAGAAAGATGCTCATGATGTATAATGTTCATATTTAATTAAGTTGAATTTTTTTATAACTTCATCAATGTTGATGAGTGAAGATTGTATCATTGGGAAATGAGAATAATTTTGGTAAACAAGACAACACTTACAACATACACAAAGATGCGGATAGGTACACTTCCTGCATCCCTGATGTACAAAAATCTAAAAGGATACAGTAAAATAATATCCATGTGTCTCAGTGTTTTTTTTTCTTCCTCCACCATTACATGCTGTGTAAATACATTTCAATAGTTTCTTAGAAATGAATTAGACAGGATAGTTTAAAAGGTAGGAGTTAGTCGGCTTTAGTTGGGACCCATAAATTTTCCTGGGGACTCATTCAAAGCAAATATGTGTGTACCAGGATACACTAAATCAAAAAGCTATCAACATCACTATATATATATATATATATATATATATATATATATGTGTGTGTGTGTGTATTTGGTCAGCATTCTTTCATTTGTACATGTAGAATTAAACAAAAGACACATCTCCTGTTTAACAATTTTATTTTTGATCTTTTCGAGTTTTCTGGCCAACTTTTTAATATTCCACCCAAATATTAAAAAGTTGGCCAGAAAACTCAAAAAGATCAAAAATAAAATTGTTAAACAGGAGATGTGTCTTTTGTTTAATTCTACATGTGTATATATATATATATATATATATATAAGCACACACAAGATGACCTGTGAAACTGTTGGGTACCTGTTGTAACAGTAGTTCATAATGATATTGATGCTTCTATTTATTATTTATTCTATTTAGGAAGCAGTGAAAGATTCTAATTAGCATTCATAGTTATCTCTGTTATATTGATGATTTGGGTGATTTAAAAAATAGAATTATCATATAATTGCAATTTGAACTGGAAATTCCTTTATTCACTTTAAAGTATACTTCTAGAAATGTTGCAGTGATGTGCCATTTTTACTGGGTTACAGTTTATACATATGTGTGTATGTGCGCATATATATTAGCTCAGTCAGTAGAGTGTCCAACTTGGAATCACAAGTTTCCGGGTTTGATACCAGCTGTCACCCACTCAGTGTATGAGTAACACAGCTTCTGAGCAGTAAAGTGGGAGCTGACGGTAGGTGTGACGCCCCCACCTCAGATGCATAAAATAAAATGCTTGTCTAGTGTTAGTGAAAAAGAGACTCCTTGCTGTCTGGCTGATACTGACAATAGGCCACTCCGGCTACTTATATATATATATATATATATGGAAAGTCGCAGCGAAGTCTAAGATGACGCCACACCTACCATACTCATAGGAATATATATATATATATGTAATGGATGTGAAAAAAATGACATGCAAAAAAAAAAAACAATTGTTTAAGAATGTTAAATAGAATAAAGTGCTCAATTTCTGGCAAGCAGTGCAATATAAAAATGAAAAATTAATTCTTATCTCACCTTTCTTAGCTCATCTGTTACTATTCGTTACGTTTTTTATTTTTTTATTTTTATTTTTTATGAAACAAACAAAAAAGAAATTTGTTGAAATAATATTTTTTTAATTACTTTTTATTAATTATTACTCCTGTCGCTAGGATAAAAAGACTTTGATTGAAAATCTGATAATATTACCAACCGATATATGAAGAAGGCTGAAGACTAAAGCAGCCAAAATATTGTGACTATAATAGCTATGATAAAGAAGAAGTTTTAATAAATCTGTGTATAATGATAACGACTATCAGACCCTGTGAATATACCACAGTATGATAATTTAACTATTACGTGTGATATGTATATTAAGTGATATTGCAATATTGCATAATAAAACAAAGGATTAATAACTCTTCTCATATTTTCTTTCTTTTTCTTTTTTTTTTATGTTTTTTTTTCTTTCCTCATAATCAAAACGGAATGGTTCATTATTTATCTAAGGTGACAATAGGGCATAATATTCTCTCTGTTTCTTTATATTCTTTTTCTCTCTCTCTCCCCTTTCTTTCTTTTTTCCATCTTTTCATTCATTGAAACAGATACTAATTAGCATTTCTCTCTCTCTCTCTCTCTCTATCTATGGGTCTTCTCAAAGTGTTCTTTGTAGACCCCTGAGTTCTATTTGGCATGTTTTCTAGTAATTTATGAGGAAGTGCGTCCCGGTCTCCTGCCTCAAAAATTGCTACCCGGTGACTATTAAAATAATGACCCAGCTCAGTCTATTCAAAACTATCCATCTTCATATTTAGCTATCTATCTATCTCAATTTTTTCATATTTATCTATATTACTTTAAATACTAAGATTTTTTTTTATTCATGTTTGTTTTAATGTCTTGTTTTTACTTTAAATAAACAAGAATTACGACAAAAAAACATGCGACCCCCCCCCCCCCCAAAAAAAAGAATACATTTACTTGTCGAAAATATCTATCTCCATTTGTTCATGTCTGTCTATATTATTTTGTTTGTTTATCTATCTATCTCAGTCTATTCCAAACTATATATCCATCTTCATATCTAAACAAGAATTATGACAAATTACAATAAATAAACAAAAATTACGATGAGCTGGGGTTGTTATTTTAATAGTCACCAGGTAGCAATTTTTGAGGCTGGAGATCAGGACGCACTTCCTCATAAATTATCTGTTTTCTTTCTAATAGCATATCAATCTTCATGGTTTATTTTGACGGAGTTTGCTGTGTTATAAGAAACTCTCTCTCTCTCTCTCTCTCTCTCTTTTTGATGTGTAGCATGTTCTTTTTTTTTCTCCCTCCCCACCGATCAAAATAGAACTGTCTATTATTTGTCTGAGGTGATGACAGGGTGTGACACACGGAGGTACAAGTGTATTAATATATAGATTATAATGTCCAAAAATCTAGGCTGCCAACTGCCCTGTCAGTTGAGGTAGTAGAATACACCAGCTGCACCCCTGTAGAGGGGTAAAAATCCCCTCCCCCCCAATAGGGCCATCTGTTGGCCATAGGTGGTAACCTGTGATGCTTAAGGACGGAATCCTGGTGGCTGAGCAGTACACATCCTGCAACACTCCACTTTGGCCCTTACCTAGACTAGATGGGTGGTTGGAGAGGTCACCTCCTATCAATCAGCTGGTCATGTCAAGTTCTAGCACATATATGATTGTCCCAACCCTATTGTCTTTATGGCAATCCCTCATATCCCTTTAGTATATATGTGCTAGAAGGCAGTGGCTGAGGGTCTTAGTGTCCTGGGTATGATGACAAACTGCATCTCTAATGGTGAAGTTCCAATTCTGGAGCTCTAGGGGGGGGGGTAATTTGATGTCGGGGTGGAACTGGTGTAACAGTCCACCAAAGGTTTCAATACGAGCACTTTCGGCAATACAGTTTGCCATCATCAGGTAGGAAATGATGGTATGGTTTTGTGTCTTGTTTTTAAGGAGAATGAGTAGTAGCAAGGAATTAGAAGTGGGAGGTAATAACAATTGGTAAAATAACTGAAGCATTGACAATGCTGTAAAATCTAATCAACCAAACCAGGTTGCCAAAATATTGTGATCAGAAGAAGCAAAATGAGGAAAGTGTTTGGATAAATTTCTGTGTAATAATGATAATTCTTTATCTCAGAAAATCAGACAAATATTTTGGTTATTTAAAGAAGTATCAATGGGAATTTATCTATCTAACAATACACTGTTAAGTAAAATGTATAAAAGGAAAAGACAGTTTGGAAAATCAGATTGACATGTTTCAATAAAAGTCTAGAACATTCTAGAATGAAAATTATGAAGAAAGAATTTTTTTTTTTTTTTTACTATTTCTCTGAATTTTTGAGATGAGGCTTGATAATTAGTATATTTATATTGTTCGGACTATTGTCCTCATCTTCATTGTTATCTATACAACGTTTTGGCCGATGTGCCCTCTGGCCTTCTTCAGGTATTTCTTGTCAGACTCGGGAACCTTCTTACGACAGTGTATTGAGTGTGTTATGAGATGAAGGCAAAAACTGATTTGTGTGATGATCATGTTTCTAACTATCTATCCAATCACACAGCCAATAATGGAATGTTATTTGTACTAGGAATAATATACGCCCTCTTGGCATAAGTATTTAAGTTTTAATATTATGAAATATTAAATTAGAAAGACTAATGAAATTAAATAAGAACGCATATAAAAAGATTACACTTATTTTGATTATATTCAAATTGGTTTCTATATAAAATCATTCATAGGTTTGATTTTTAATGTTGAAGAATAAAAGAATAAGATTAGAGATCGATAACACCAATTAATCATTTATTAAACCCAGTTTTATTAAAACCAGTATGCAAATTAACCACACCATTATTTCTTAGTGATATATAAGACACATTGCAGGATTTTAAGTGCGCTAATAGCATGGGCTGTTTTGAGGCAAATCTAACTCAGATTTTCTAAGAGACATCATTAATAAATAAGATTTATTCTATGTATTAATGATTTTGACTCCAAATTAAACTTTCGCAATTCCTGAGGGTATTTTGATGCAAGTAGTGACGTAGTTTCGGTTACAGACAGACGTTGAATCTCCATTATAATAACTAGTACAAAATTAAAAAAAGCCCTCCGGGCGATGTAAAAATAGATTTTTGAAACATATTGCCTGAGGGGTGGGAGTAAAAAAATTCAATGTCAGCGAGTTTGTACCCTAAGTATGCAAAATCATCAAATTCATTAGAGGATTAAAAAATAAAACAATTTGAAATGTAAACTTTAAATATGTATTAAAATAAAACAAACTATATATAGATATATCATACCAGTCATGTATTTATTAAAACTTGTTTTAAAAAACATTGAGGACTGTCTAATGCTGCATGTTCAAATTTTGAGTGTATTTATTCTATGTTATGATGATTTTGGGTAATGTGACGTAATTTTTGTTACAGACAAAAACCGGAAGCGAATCTCCATTATTAATAGACTAGCAAGTTTTACTTGTGTACAATAAGATGGATAAATGAGGCTTTTATATTATTTGTCTGAATTTTTGAGATAAGGCTTAATAATTTGTATTATTTAGATTTTTCAGACTGTTGTCCTCATCTCTATTGCTATGTACACAACGTTTCAGTGTAAAATTTTAAGCAAAAATTCACTCTAGGTTGTTTAGTTGGACACATGATGTAATGGATGAGGTAATACAGTTCTAAATGACAATCTGTAGGTTGCAGGTTCAATCTTGACCATGGGTGATAATACTTAACATAACTTAACACTTGTATCTGGTCATGATTAATGGAATGGGAACAGTTTACCTTGGTGGGTTTGGTTCGAAGTTCTGTGAAGGCTCTTAGATTTGCTTGAATAAATGTCTTCAGTTATTTGAATGTTTTTTTGTTTTGTTTTTTTTTTTTTTTTTTTTTTTTTAAATTTAAAAACAATCTTTTATTTTAATTTCAGTTGTTTCATGTTGGTAAAATTGTTCCAGTCATCAAGAATTCAGTTGTCCATTTTCAATTAAAGAAATTTGGAATGTTCCGTCTTTCAATACGAGTAAGTAGTTTTGTTCTTTTTAGTCTTTTTTAAAAAAAATTATTTAAAAACAATCTTGGGTAATTTATGAGGAAGTGCATCCCGGTCTCCTGCCTCAGAAATTGCTACCCGGTGACTATCAAAATGATGTCCCCAGCTATGTCGGTGTTACTTGAAAGAAAACAACCAACTTAGGGCGTTAAATGTATTTTAGAGAGGGGGCTTCTCTTTTTTGGCGTAATTCTTATTTATTTATCGTAATTCTTGTTCATTTATAGAAATTTGTCATAATTCTTGTTCATTTATAGAAATTTGTCATAATTCTTGTTTATTTATCGTAATTTGTCATAATTCTTGTTTAGATATGAAGATGGATATATAGTTTGGAATAGACTGAGATAGATAGATAAACAAAATAATATAGATAGATATGAACAAATGGAGAGATAGGATAGATATTTTCTACAAGTAAATGTATTTGTGGGGTGTCGCTTCTTTTTTGTCATAATTCTTGTTTATTTAAACTAAAAACAAGACATTAAACAAACATGAATAAAAGAAAATCTGAGACAACATAGCTGGGAACGTTATTTTAATAGTCACCGGGTAGCAATTTCTGAGGCAGGAGACCAGGACGCACTTCCTCATAAATTACCCAATCTTGATTGCATTAAATTGGAAATGTTACATAATGAATAGGCATAGCCTATCATTTTAGTAAGGAATTGTAGTATAGATTTTAAAATCAATGGTAACACTTGAAAATTTAAATGGGTTTTAAGTTCATAGTTTGATTAGCAACAGCTTTGAACCTGGTGTCATCTGGAGTCGTTGGTTTTACGGCATGTAAAACTTTTTTCGGGTCATTTAAGGCATAATAAATTCCTTTTGATAAACAAAGGAAACGGGTTTTATTATTTTCCAGACTTGGAAGGGTTAACCTATATTTGTATTTGTTGAGATTTTTTGGGATATAAGGCGTGTGTTAAAAGCACACTTATACTTATAGACTCGGCAAGAACCATGTGATCTCTCTTGGCCAATCACTGGCAGTACTCTGCTGCTGATATAATACTTATACCGGCTGTACTGGCCATAACTACTCATAACTACTTTGACTTTCGTGGACGATGGACATAGGATTAAATCACTGGACCTTTTCACAATATGCAGGATAGGACTTATTCACTTACCAAAGGATTCCATAACTCAGGACTTACTTACTTTAAGCCCTTTTCAACTGGCCAAGGATGGCATTTAAAAACTTAACAGTATTTTTTTTAAATAGGCTTCTAAATTTTTTTTTTTTTCAATTTTTTTTTTTTTTTTTTTTTTTTTTTTTCAATTTTTTTTTTAGGCTGAGTGACTATTGAGGTGGAATGAATACATTTCAAAACTTTGTTGGCATTAAATGACCCACTGAGGTTGATATGCCGTAAAAAAAACAAACAAATATCTGAGCTTTATCATGTGTGTCTTTTTTTTTTTTTTTTTTTTTTTTTTAGGCTGAGTGACTATTGAGGTGGAATGAATACATTTCAAAACTTTGTCAGCATTAAATGACCCACTGAGGTTGAAATGCCGTAAAACAAAACAAACAAATATCTGAGCTTTATCATGCGTGTCTTTTACGTTAAGCAAGTTTAGCCACCCCTGGTATATAATAAAGATAAGGTCAATATGTTGTGAATGTGTTTGTCAAGTTTTACGACTGAATATGAGAGCAATGGTTTTCTCTTTTTATTTCCTTTTATTTGCTAACAAAAATTCAAGGACAAAATAATCCACTACTTAAATGTCAACCTATTAAGACAAGTCTTCCAAAATGCAATGTTTTTTTTTTTGTTTTTTGTTTTATCCTTTAAGCTGTTGTGAATTTAAAAATTTAGTATTTACCACTGATGTACAAGGCATCAAGTATCGAGACTGAAGCTTTTAATTTTGTTAATTTTAAAGCTTAAATAAAGACAAGTGCCCAGCTGTGCAACTTATTAAAGGGATTATGTCTAGACTTCTGGATGCGTCTCAGTCTCAATATTTTTTTAATGAAATGTTTATGGTGAAACACAATATTGTGCAAGTGCAACAAGTTCCATACTCACCAGACATTGCTTCATGCAACTCTCCTTGTTTCCTAAACTGAAAATTCATCTCTGTTAAGAAATGGTTTGGATTAATGGCTTATCAACCCTTGTGGGTTATTTAATGCCAAATCTTTATAGAAAATAATTTTCATTAACTTTACTAGCAAAATAAAAAAACGCCCTCTGGGCGACGTAAAAATTATTTTTTGAAAGACATTGGGAGTTAAAAAATTCAATATCAGACGATTTGTATCATAAGTAAGCAAAATCCTCATATTATTAAAGGGGTAAAAAAAAAAATAAAACAATTTGAAATGAAAACTGAGCCCCGTCCCTCTCAAATAAAATTTGAATATTTTCCACAAAATTGTAGTTATTTATTTATTTGTAAACTTTTTAGTTAACTTCTTGTTACTGTAAAAAAAAAAAAAAAAAAAAAAAAGGACGAGAGTAAAAAAAACATTTTTAAAATTGCTTACTCAAATTTTGGGTGTATATAGCATAAGAATATTGTGACGTAGAGCTATGACGTAGTTTTTGTTACAGACAAAAATACAGACGATCTCTATTATTAATAGATGTTCATTAATAAATACTGCTGGTTGACCTTAAGCACTTATATGAAAAAAAGTGTTGTGTATTTGCTCTAAGAGAAATTTTAAGAATATGGTCGGGATAATCATATAGGCGCTAGGGCTTGACATGATTAGCCGATTGATCAGATAGGGCTTCTTCGACAGTTTATCAAGTTCAAGTAAAGGCTAAAGTGGAGTGTTGCATGTCATGGGACCACTTAGTACCTGGATCACGGACCGCTCAGTCACCACAATCTTGTCATCAGGTATTACGGGTCACCACCCACAGCCAACAGGTGGTTCCATGGGGTGGGAGGGTCTTACTCCTCTGTAGGTAAGATTTGAGAAGAAACTTTAAAATGTGGTAATGAAAAGCATTTGAAAATGAGTTTATAGTTGTTATTTAAGCTATGATTTTAAAAATATTTGAAAATATCCATGTAGTGTGTTGGAATTAAAAGAATAAAATGTAACTAAATAGAGAATTAAAATTAGTGATAGATAAGTTTGTTATTCTAACCAATGTTAAATTAAGTGGAATTTTGTTTTGGTATTAACTGGTATATGAAACCAAAACTAAGAATATTATAGTGAAACACAAGATTGTGCAAGTGCAGTACTCCCCTTGCTCATCAGACCTCGCATTTTACAAATCATGCCATTTTAGATGGCATCATGACGTTGAATGTGAATGGTGAACATTGTGCATTTGTGATTAAAGCTTTTTTTTTTTTTTTAATGTTGTCCTCCTGTGGCCTGCTCATAGGGCTTAGAATACACTGGCTGTATTCCCTGCAGAGGAGTAAGCACCCCACCCCCATCCCAAATGGTATCCAGGGTATGATACTAGACTGCATCTGATTGGTGAGGCTCCAGTTTGGGAAGTGTGGAGTACCTCTTCATTGCCATTACTTCCGGGTCTACTCTGAGCTTCCATTTCCCAAAATTGGCTGTTATGTCAATTTTTAGTGCTACATATGGTGGAATGGCGACTTTTTGTTATCTGTTTTTGTATGTAAAATGAGTTGTAGAGTTTCCCTACTCTTAAAAATTGGTTTATAAAAATTTTTGGCCCAAGGAATCCAAAAATGCTATAAAAATAAATCTTAAAGTTAACCAATTTTAAGTTATTAATGATTTCTGACTTTTTTCATAGCAAGATCAATAGGTAGAAAAATCTCAATGTGGCACAGCGTAAAGGATTAAAAAAATGTTTCTATCATTTTACATATATTGAACATTATTTGTACCAAAAAGATAGTTTGGTTTTTACTCAGAACCAAACTAAAATAATTTTACTAAAAAAAGTTATTTCATCATTGTCACTTGGCACATATGCTCTACGCTATGACATAAGCCTGGCTCTATTTCTCACCATGTTAAGCATTCACCCCGTTTTATATGATAAATTTGTAAAATGAGGTATTTTTGATAAATTTATATATCTGTAGTAAGTAAAGTCGTCGGGGTGGCCTAAAGTCGGTATCAGTCAATCAGCAAGAGAGTCTATCTCCTTTTCACTAGTGCTAGACCAAGGAGATTGTTTTTGCGTCTGGGGTGGAGCGCCACACTTAACATCAGCTCCTTACTTTACTGCACAGATCCCTGTGCTACTCATACGCTGAGTTGGCAAGGGCTGGTATCGAAACTAGGAACCTTGTGGTTTCTAGCCGAACGCTCTACCGACTGAGCTAACCGTAAATATGTCAAATAAATCTGTTAGATATTTAATGCAAACGTTAAAAGAAATAGTAATTAAATCTTGGTTCACCGTAAAATTATAGTAAAGAACTGGATTCCAGATGCGGAAGGTATAAGGTCGAACTCTGACTCTGAAACCCTCTGCAACCCTGGGACTAATACCAGTGGTAAAGGTATAAACTTTCTCATGCCCCCAGCTATAGGTTAAATAGTACCACTGTTGTTCTTCTACATGGACAGCTTTGGTATTAAATGACCTGCAACCGAACAAAACCTAAAATTAATGAATTATCATAGCCTCTGATTTATCTTTGAATGCATAGTATCATCTTTCTAACTAACTTAACTCATGTAAATTGTACAGTATTGGCAATATGTTACATAATCTATGCATAGATTATTGTCAACCCCCTGTATTTCTGAAGGGATGGCCCCTTTTCATATCACGGGCAGGACTTTCCATGGAATATTACAGAAAGCCCGCAAAATACGTGAAGTCACATGGGACCTGGTTGGCTTTCAGTTTCAGCTTGGACGTCAGGCAGATAAGGCCTTAGCTGGAGCTCACTGCATACGCGCGTTATGTTAGTTAGATGAATATGTTTAGTTAAGTAAATAAAAGTTTAAATAATATGGTTTTGTGGTTGATGAATGTCTTGGCAACAAGACTGACCTAGAAGAAGAAATGAATTAAGTGCAACCGACCACCAAGATGAAGTCCAGACACTAGAAGATGAACGTAAGATACCAAAGATGAGCAGAAGAATAGAAGTAAGGAAAGAAAGGGTATACAACAAATATTGAAAATATCCCCCAAATAATATTTTTGCTCTCTTGATTTCTTGTTATATACCCACACTCTGCTGGGTATATACATTATGGAGAGGGATCAGTTTCGATTTTATTTTTCTTATGTATTAGATCAGAGTAAGAAATTGGGAAAAAAATTTTTGAGATGAGGCTTGATAATTAGTATTATTTGGATTATTCAGACTATTGTCCTCATCTTTATTGTTATCTGTACAACATTTCAGCCGATGTGCCCTCCGGCCTTCTTCAGGTATTTCTTGTCGGACTCAAGAACATAGTGGATAAAGGATTTAGGTTAAGAAAGTTCTAAGTGACAGTTATCTCTAGACTGCAGGTTCAGTCCTGGTCAGGGGCAACAGTAACATAGAATAATAATTAACACAGGTTAACACTGGTACCCCAGTTATGGTTATGTTAATTAATGTTGTTCTATTAGCTGCTTATATTGCAATATTTCAATCTGTTTTGGACCATCATCAGAGCATGTCTATTATAAAAAGAAGAAAACCGTTTTTTGTATGGGAAAATAACTCCTGATTGACTTTTTAAGAAAGAGATATTTAGATTTTTTAAATTCTTAAAAAACACACATATGACGTTTAAGGCATAAGGTAACAGACTTTTACAAGAAAAAAGAATATTTATATTTTTAAAATATATGACCGGTACAAGGGAAATAACTCTTGGAGCATGAGCAACTTTTAAAAATATAAATCTATAGTTCTGTGAGTAAGATAAAAATAACTGACATTTATGTATTATGAGGGCCCCCTTGGTTGTGCTCTCGTATTTAATTGTCTATTTTAGGTGCGTGGTGTAATGGTTAAAGTCATAGGAAATGGACTCATCGACCCGAGTTCAAATCCTAGATGAAGCTGTTTGCATTTCACATAGGGCTAATACCCTTGGGAAAAGTATGCATCCAATTACTCTCCCTCCAGCTATGGGTAAATAGCAGGGCAGACTGGGCTCTTAACCTTGGCAAGGTAACCAGTCTAGGAGAAGGAATACTCTGAATTCAAACCTGTTAAACTCCATGTATGAAATTAACCTTGTCACATCCTGCTCATGCAGAGGGGTTGGTAAATATATATTTAATTGTCTATTTCTTCTTTTATGGGAGATATCCATGTTTACATCTCCCAAGTGTTAACTCTTAACATCCTGTTGAGAATTTTCTAAGTCCAGAGCCACATTCCTATAAGGATTAATCATTTAGCGCTAATATCCTTGGGAAAGTATGAATCTAATTACTCTCCCTCCAGCTATGGGTAAATAGTAGGGCAGATTGGGCTCTTTAACCTTGGTTAGGCAACCGGTCTAGGAGAAGGAAAACTCTGAATTCAAACCTGCTGAACTCCGCTTAAGAAATTGACCTTGTGTTGCATCCTGCTTGTTGGTTGGTAAATATATATAAGGATTTATCAATAAATGGTTAAAAATGGTCTTTTCATTTAAAATTACCTGTTATTTCCCTTAAATCAAAAACTTCTAAATATGTTTAATATTACATTTAAACAAAGGGTTCATTTGGGGTAGATTAGAAAAATGAATGTGACTTCTAAGGGTGGAATAGGATATACACCAAGGTTCTTAGAGACAAATGCAACGCATATAGTTTTTGGTGATCGTATTTTATTAACTTTATGATCAGACTTTATCTCTAGGATTTCTTAACCTATGATTCTCAACTGCATGTGGGAGCCACTCGCCAAGTGTGTCCTCTCATCCCGATGCCCAGCAACTGACTGCTTAACACAGTTGCATCATAGCAGCAAGAAGTCAGGGGGGTCAGATTGATGTCATTAAACATCAATCAACCTAATGGTTTCAACAACACCTGGATTCAAATCTTTTTCTACACTGTCTAAAACCGACTGGTAACCTCTACACTGTCTAAAACCGACGGTAACCCTACACTGTCTAAAACCGACGGTAACCCCTACACTGTCTAAAACTGACGGTAACTCCTACACTGTCTAAAACTGACGGTAACCCCATCTGTTTCTGCTGTTTTGAAGGCAGTCTTTTCTGTATTCTTCTCTGATTCAGGTGCTCACCATTTCCAACTAATTTTCCCAAAGTTTAATTGAGAAGAAAACCCATCTATTTTGTGACCTTTATTTAAAAAAAAATCTATCCCAACCAATGAGGATTGTGAAATGTAAGAAAAATGACTTTTCCTTTCATTTTTAGTGACAATACATTCAATAAAAACATCAATATGTAATTAAAAAAACAAAACAACATCCAATAAAGATTTTAAATGTAGGGAACATACTTTTGTCTTTCAATTTAGATTAATAAAGTTTTGAAAAATAGAAATTTCTTTGTTAGTAATGACACATCCAATGAAAATTTTGAAATGTAGAGTAATTATTTGGTACTCTTTGCAGAGAACTGTCACGGCCTCCTACCTCAAAAAGCACTAGCCAGTGACTGCTGAAAAAAACCCCAGCTACGATTGAAGTCCGTAGCCGAAGCGGTGTCACTTGCAAAAAAAAACCCAAAACAACCAACTTAGGGCGTTTTCCTGAAACCCTAAACCCTAAACCCCCCTAGTTAAAATTAAGTTTTATTACAAAATTTATGGGTTCTGTTTTTTCTGGGGCACCCTGTATACCAATTATTTTTCTAAATAAATTGCAGTAATACCACATCTAATAAGATATGTATATTGTTAAATTTCAATTGTACCACATTCAATGTAAACATAGAAATATAATAACAATATGTATAACGTTAAATTTCAACCATACAACATCCAAAGAAAAATCACCGTGTTTGGAATTATTCATTTTAAAATTGGTAAATAAGAATTCGATAAGCGACACCAGATAATCAGGATTAACATTTTTGCATTTCATCTTGGAAAATTTGGCCAGTCTCATTTTTAATCAGAGGGTGTTGCAAGATGATAACAGTCATAAAATTAAAGCATATGAGTATTAATATATAGATTTAGACAAAGTTAAAAGGGTTGTCTTTCAATAAAGTTTTTCTTTTTTTTTCAACCCATTCCTTCTGTTACCTAACCTGTAATGCTCATAAAGTCATTTTTAACTGCATATAATAATTCAACTTTCTTTTTTTTCTTCTTGCCATTCTGTTTTGGACAGTCTCATTTTTAACCAGAGGTTGTTGCAAGATGATAACTATCATATTTTTTAGGAACACTAGTATTAATATATAGAAGATAATAGGATAAAGTCTTTTTTTTTCCTATTTGTAAATCTCTGTTTTTAATGTCTCCCCCTTTTAAATGTGAACTTTTATTGTTGCCAGTTAACCTTTCTGTTTTTACTGACTCAATGGATTTCTTGTAAAGAAACGAGCATTACTGTTTGTATTATTAGTCAACAAAAAGAATAACCTTTGATATTTAATGAAAATGACTGACTATTTTTTGTTAGCTTGGAAGATTATGATGAATTGGTTATTGTAAATTCTATCTTGGTATTTAACAGACAAAGAAAACTTTTAATGTTCTAACAACTGAGCTAAACTTAGGGCTGGGTTAGCTCAGTCGGTAGAGCGTTCGGCTAGAAACCACAAGGTTCCTAGTTCGATACCAGCCCTCGCCAACTCAGCGTTATGAGTAGCACAGGGATCTGTGCGGTAAAGTAAGGAGCTGATGGTAGGTTGGCGCTCCACCTCAGATGCTAAAATAATCTCCTTGGTCTAAGTGAAATAGACATGGCTGATACCAACATCTTTTACACTCTGCTTTAAAAATATTGGCATGACAGGGGTGTTGGGTAAATTACTTTTCAAGTTTCTTTAACCAATCTAATTAAGAAAAAAAAAAGAAGCCATTCTCAGAACTTTTCAGCAATTTTTTGTTTTATCATAAACTAAAATCGACCCGACAGATAGAGGCGTATAATAAAAAGTTAGTTTTGCATATCTATTGATTCATGTTTTAATCACAAATTGATTTACCTTTTCTTACTATTCAAATCCTAATTTTTAAAATCCTTTCCAGATATAAATAAAATTATTTTTGCACAAAAACCAAGCTTTGATTAGCAAAATTTATTACATCTTATTCTTACTAGCCGATCTTTGTAGCATGTCTTTGGTATAAATAGCCTGGCAAAGCCCATCCATTTGCTGGATTTTGCTATTAAAAATCAAACTAAGTTTGTGACATTTGATAAAAGTTAAATTCTCAAGATCTTTTACCCTTTAAAGCTTCTATTTGAACAAGAATATTGATAAAGATCTTGATTTTGAAAAACAAAACAGTTTAAAGCTAACGGTTTTAAAGCTGTAAAAGATGAAATAAAAATCTTGAGAAATTGCAAATTGAACTGATTAAGGTGCAAATTTGAAACAGCAGCTAAATGCTTGTAATGCTAAAGCAACAACAATAACTGGTAGTATATAAAAGGCAGCTACGAAAATAAAATAATTAACAGCAATATATATTCACTATCACCAGAGCTTGGTTTTTGTGCAAAAATAATGAAATTTTATTTATATCTGAAAAGGATATTTAAAAATTAGGATTTGAATAGTAAGAAAAGGTAAAGTCATTGGTGGCATTTGTGATTAAAACATGAATCAATAGATATGCAAAACTAACTTTTTATTATACGCCTCTATCTGGGCAACGTCGGGTAACCGATTTTAGTTTATAATAAAACTAAATAAAAAAAAAATGAGGAGCTGCTGAAAAGTTCTTATTCCAACCAAGAATGGCTTTTTTTTTCTTAATTAGATTGGTTAAAGAAACTTGAGAAAGTATGTATTTACCCAACACCCCTGTCATGGCTAATATTTTTTAAAGCAGAGTGTCCACCCTGTCGGCTGGGGCGTTAGAATGCACCAACTGCACCTCTGCAGAGGGGTAAGATTCCCCCATATTATTTAATGTCATGGCCAATATTTTTTAAAGCAGAGTGTAGTGCAGCCCATTTAGCTCAGTTATTAGAACATTCATGTAGAAGCCACAAGGTTCTGGGTTCAATACTGGCCATCAACAACTCAGCACATGAGTAGCACAGTTTGGATCTGTGTATTAAAGTGGGTGCTGACGGTAGGTGTGGTGCTTTACCTCAGATGCAAAAATAATCTCCCTAGTGAAAGGGGATAGACTCCCTCTCTGTCCGGTTGATACCGACAATAGGTCACTCTGCTGACTAAAGCTGGAAAAATTCATTTAAAAAAATTTTTCCCCCTTTTTTTTTTTCTGATTTTCTCCGATTCTTTTTTTCTCATTTTATTTTTTCTACTTTTTTTTTTATCCTATTTTTTTCCCCTACCTTTATTTTGTTCTCTTGTTCTGACCTTGTCAGATCCCATTGGTCCCCATTCTAACCTTTTACCCCCCCCATTCACCCCCTATGTTCATCTTGTTTAAATGGTGGAAAATGACCCTCTTTTTCTATTCAACCCAGATCATTCACACTAGTCAAAATGGGAAGGCATCTGCGTATAAATCCTTCACTGTTGACTTTTAGCTTTTAAAAATAACCCCTTTTCCAAAAACCTTTAAGATTGACGTCTCCACAAGTCTGTCATGATAAACGAAAAATTTAAACCTTAACTAATTTCATGTCTGCTTCCATAGAAATTTTGTTATTTCAAACCCAGTTTGTTATTCTACACATTTCACTCTGCTTGTTGTCTCCAGTTATTTTGCTAATAAACTATATATATATATATATATATATAATATATATATACTTCACTTTGTGTTTTTTGCTGGAGATTTTTTGTATTCACAAGATATTTTTAGTTCTTTTTGGCTCGCCAACTCAGCATATAAGTAGCACAGGGATCTTTGTGGTAAAGGAGGTGCTGATGGCAGGTGTGGCACTCCATCTCAGACGTAAGAATAATATCCTTGGTCTAGAGCTAGTGAAAAGGGGATAGACTCCCTAGCTGTCCAGCTGATACTGACATTAGACGACCATGTCGACTTTTTTTTTTGGGGGGGGCTTACATAAGAAACGGTGTTGTCTTATAATAATGAATAATAATGAAATTTATTGTGTACAGTGCTCAGGTGCACCACAACTCATCAAAGTCTCATGTCAAGTACACAGAATAATGTATTAGTGGCAGGAACATGAACAGTTTACAGTAGTAATATGTATGTATGTGTGCGCATTGCAACTTCTGAAAGTGACCTGCCCTATCAGCAGGGCTCAGAATGTACTGAGTGTATCACTTGCAGAAGAGTAAGAGCCCCACCCCTACAAAGGGGTGTTCTAGGTCTACATGGGAAAAACTGTATTTTCTTATATTCTTGTTGCAACTTTTCCACTGTTCCTTGTCTCAAGCTTTTTTTGTGATAAACTATTTATTTCTGTACTCTGTATGTTTTTGCTGCACATTTTATTCATAAGAGGTTTTTAGTTCTTTTTGGTCCTTACATAAGAAACAGTGTCTTATATATATATATATATATATATATTCTTGCAGCAACTTTTGAAAATGACTTGCCCTGTTAGCAGGGCTCAGAATAGCATTCCCAGTTGATTTTTTTTTATTTGAGGTTATTATTTAATCATATTGGTTATATAAAGCTCTGTAAATGGAGTTCAAAACTGAATTATGCAAATATCCCCTGTGGCTCAAAAGCTTTGAGAATTTAAAGCCCTGAAATCCAACTATTCTCCCTCCAGCTATGGGTAAATAGTAGGGCACACTGAACTCTTCAATCTCGGTTAGGCAACCAGTCTAGGAAAAGGAAAACACTGAATTCAAACGTGTTAAATTGCTGTAAATATATATATTCATGGAAGCAAGCAGAAAAACAGACAGATGAGTGCGAACCCGACCAGTGAAGGGTTGAACTTTGGCAGGGATCAGCAAGCTTTTTTCACGGTGGGCCAGATAATTGAAAAAATAACGAGCGCGGGCCACATTATTATTGTGTTCAATACTTGCTAGCCCATTCCATATGTTTTAACAAGCAAATTCAAGTATCATCGGCTGGTCAGATAAAATGTATTCGCGGTCCATAGTTTGGTGACCCCTGATCTTTGGGGTAGTTGCAAACAGAAGACCGACAAAAAGCAGTTGGGTTCACCTACCGTCCACTGTGTTTGGTCACAAAACAAACAGATGAGTGACAACCTGACCAGTGATGGTTGGGTTGACCATTGGGTTAGAATCATCCTTCAACCTACCATACATGTTGGTAGCAAACAGAACAGACAAGTTGCAGCTGAGGAATTGGTTGCTGCTGGGCCCCCACCCACCATAATTGGCCACAAGAATATCATCATCATCATCATGTGGTGCTGTCAGCGAGGATTTCCATGGTTCTCTCTGTCGTCACCTGTCTCTATCAATCATCACTCCTGATAGATCTTCTGCACGGCATCCAGTATCTGAACAGATCTGATTGGTGTATGTTTTACCTGTTGGCCAATGCTGGTGTGTCAATGTGTTGGACTCCACAGGAGAATGTCACTTATGAGATTGTAGCTTTGCACAAACACACTGTTGTTTCAAAAAAAATTTTTCTAATGATGATAGTGTATTATAATCTATCTATCTATCTATCTATCTATCTATATATATATATATATATATAAATGCCCTGAAGAGCATTAAGCGAAACTAATAGTAGGTTCATCTGACTCAGATTTATCTTTATTATTTGCTCTACTTAGGTATTGAGCACTTTTTACTTATTAGCTTATTCTCCTAGCGGTTATATGAATATATATATATCTTATATACATATAAATTGTTTTTTCTTTTGGCCAAATACTGTACCAATAGATTACTTTTTGTTAGTACAACTATCTTGGTCTTTTCTTTTTTCCAAAAATTTTTTTCTCCCCGGTTGATGTTTGGTAGTATATTTTTACAATCAAACTATTTGCTGTTTTTTTTCTCACCGCGAGGATTTACCAACACGCTTGGTATATTATATATATTATATATATATATATATATATATATATATATATATAGTAATCCACAGACACATGTTTCGAGGTTTCACCTTTCATCAGTGTGGCTATACATTAACAGCTACCCCTGGCCGGGTTTGAGACCTGAATGAACTTTCGTTCGCCAAGCCTTTATACCCGTGCAGCCATAGGCAGCTATCAAGTATAGGAGAATATTTAATCACTATATCTCTAAGTGGAAATGAATTCACCAGAGTCCTCAAACATTTGTAAACAAAGCGGGGGTTAGCTAGACGCCAGAGTGGTGAATTTGCAATTAAATCCCTATTAAGAGAACTCCACCAAAGTGGGAGTAAGATATAATAAATAAGTAATCCACAGTAAGAAAGTAATTCACCTTTCATCAGTGTGGCTATACCTTAACAGCTACCCCTATATATATATATATATATATATATATATATATATATATATAGTCATCCACAGACACATGTTTCGAAGTTTACTTCTCATCAGTGTGGCTCGACATTTTAAACAGCTACCTCTAGCCAGGATCGAAACTCGACAGAATTTTCGTCTGTCAAGTTCCTTACTCTTGCGGCTATCAGCGGGCCGTTAGTCATGGGTGAACAATTAATTGCTACAGACTTTACAGCGGTATGTTTTTACAATCACCAGAGAAGTCTAATCTGTAAACAGACAGGTCACGGCTAATGCCAAACGGTGAAATTACAATTAATGTCTCCCCCCACAGTGCTCAACCATGGGAGTGGGAAGCATATATATATATATGCACTTTGACTCACTTTGTCACAGCCATGTAACAAAACTTAATAATTTAAACATTGTAATTAACAACATATAAAAGGTATGGCGCTTCAAAAAAGTAGGAGGAAATAATTGATCAAATATTTACGGCGTCCGCTATGTTGATAAGACATCATGAAAATAAGACATGAGGGAGATTAAGAAAATTATCCGCACTCTTTTTTTATGGAAGCCGTGCTCATTGTGGATGATTTGATAGACAGAGCCATTGTCTAATCTACCGAGAACAAGCTATATCATCAAAGATAACACGCCGGTTGATGCTTACCGAATCTTATCATCTGTGGTAGGGGTTGGCGGGTGTCCTGTTCCTTCATGTGTCACGTTTTCCCAGACACTTTTAAACTTCTCTATCTACTAAGAGGGAGTCCATTTAAATTCAATGGGCAGTTGGCCTTAAAAAAAAGTTTAGAAACCCTCCACAACTTGAAAATAATAAAATTAGACACTTATTAGAAATACTATTTGTCTGAATTTTTGAGATGAGACTTGATAATTTGTGCCCATCAGGTGTTTGTTGTCAAACTCAGGAACCTACTCTTCAAATTCAAGAACCTTCATGTCATAATTGCGAGCCTTCACAGAACTTTGATCCGAATCTATTATTCAATCCACGGTAGGTTCCCCGAGTTCAACAAAAACACCTGAAGAAGGCCGGAGGACACATCGGCTGAAATATTGTGTTAATAACAATAAAGATGAGACAATAGTTAAAAAAAATCCAAATAATTCAAATTTATTTAAAACTAGAAGCGGCTACCCAGCATCGCCTGGGTAGAGGGGTGGGGTAGCAAAAAAAGTTAGTCTCGCAGATTCATTATTACTGAATCACGAGTTGGATCCTCGCAGGATGCCCCATTAAAATCCCTATGTAGAAAAAAAAACAAAGAAAAAACCTTGTGTTGATCCAGCCATTCTGAAAAGAAAAATTGTCTACTATTTAAAATCTTAAATGCAAAAGAAATTCTAAGCTGTTATCATTTAAATTTTATTGTTTAATTATCTTCACAAATATAAATCAAACGTTCATTATTTTTGCTCAAAAACCAAGCCTTTGTGATATTTAATGTGTATATATATTTACTTTGTCGTTAATTGTTTTATTTTCGAAGTTTCCTCCGGACATACACATACAAACAAATGCCCTTTATATATGTACTAGCAGTGGCTACCGGCGTCGCCTGGTAAAGGGGGATTTTTTTTTTAAGTTAGGCCTGGGTAGAGGGGGATTTTTTTTTTAAGTTAGTCCCACAGTTCCATTATTACTGAAATCATGAGTTGAGTCCTTGTGGGATGCCCCATTTAAATCACTATATAAAAATAAAAAAATAGACCATTGCATTGATCCAGCTACTCTGAAAATAAATTTTAATCTAAAATATTATCTAAAATATTAAATGAAAAAAAAAAAATCCATGCTGTTATCATTTAAATTTTATTTTCTAATTATCTTCACGAAAATATAAATCAAATCTCTATTATTTTTGCTCAAATGGTGATATTTAATGTGTATACTTTTATCGTCAATTGTTTTATTTTCACGAGTTTCATACAGATTCACACGACTGCCTTTTATATATGTATAGATAGATATTTATTGATCTTTAGAGATTTTCAAATTTTATCTGAGATGTTGAAATAAACTCAAAGACATCTTTCATATACTATGCTCAATGCTAACTGACATTTGCTGGAAAAGGGCACCTCATGTGGTGTAATGGTTTGCAAGCTAGATTCACATACTATTAATAGTCCGCCCTGTCGGCTGGGGCGTTAGAATGCACCTCTGCAGAGAGGTATGACTCCCCCCAATGGGGCCACCTGTTGGCCGTGGGTGGCAACCTGTGATGCTTAAGGATAGAGCCCAGGTGGATGAGCAGTTCATGACATGCAATACTCCACTTTGGCCCTATCTTGGGCTAGATGGGCGGTCGGAGAGGCCACCTCTGATCAATCGGCTGTTCACGTCAAGCCCTAGTACCTATATGATTTTCCCAACCCTATTGCCTTTATGGCAAGCCCCAACCCCTTTTTATCATATGGGTGCTAGAAAGCGGTGGCTGCGGGTCTACATGTCCTGGGAATGACGTTAAATTCTATCTGATGGTGAGTTTCCAGTTTTGGAGGTTTGGGGAATGTGGAGCATCCCTTCATCACCATTGCTCCCTGGTCCACTCTGACCCGGAGTGGTAGTACCTGTTAGGGTCCCATCTATGGGTTAAATAGAAAAATGTATTTATAAAAAATTGTATTATCCATTAAGAATTGATTTATTTCAAAACTTTATCGGCATTAAATGACCCACTGAGGTTGATATGCCGTAACACAAACCAAAAAAAAAAAAAACCCATTAATAGTGAGTTCGATTCTCACTGGGTGCCCCATACTTCTGGCCTTGTGCTACATCTAAGCTAAGCTTAGTAAATAACTATGGAGTTGGGAGGTGCGTGGTGTAATCATTAGAGTCGTAAGAAATGGAC
Organism: Doryteuthis pealeii; assembly: GCA_023376005.1. NCBI lineage: Eukaryota > Metazoa > Mollusca > Cephalopoda > Myopsida > Loliginidae > Doryteuthis > Doryteuthis pealeii. The sequence goes on along the minus strand of CM042165.1, from coordinate 15,522,630 downwards.
TCGTCGACCAAAGTTCAAATCCTGGACAAAGCTGTTTACATTTCATATAATGCTAATACCCTTGGTAAAGGTATGAATCCAACTACTCTCCCTCCAACTATGGGTAAATAGTAGGACAGATTGGGCTCTTTAACCATGGCTAGGTAACCAGTCTCAGAGAAGGAAAACTCTGAATTAAAAACTGTTAAACTCCACTTAAGAAGAAATTGGCCTTGTGTCACATTCTGCTCGTGTGGAGGGGTTGGTAAATACATTCATTTGCTGGAATATTAATGTTAGAAAAATAAGAACATTAAAACAATATATAAATACATATATTCCATATATACGCATATCCACACATATATACATATATATGCATATCCACACATATATACATATATATGCATATCCACACATATATACATACACACACATACATATACATACATACGCGCATACATACGTACACATACATAAATATGTAAAATGCATACATGCATGCACAGACGTGTCATGTTATACTGTTGTGACCGGGGTTTGCAATCTTATAATATATATGTATATATGTATATATATATATAGGTCTATGTATGATTATATGTGGATATGCGTATATATGGAATATATGTATTTATATATTGTTTTAATGTTCTTATTTTTCTAACATTAATATTCCATATGATATACGACATATCTTTATTAACTTTTCGTTCTCTGCTTATTCACGTTAAAGCATGCGCCATTATATGTTCTTCGCCTTCCATTTTTGCACATGCATTGATCACGTCATTTGCTTTTCGTAAACAAACGCGCATATGAAAATTAACGGTTAATAGCATCAGATTCACTCAACCACTATACACTTAACATCTTTCATTTTGTTCCTCACCTAACAGTGTCCTGAAGATGGTATAAAATACAGAAATACTTAAGTATTGACACTAAAAATTGTTTCCTGATCGTAACATCCTGTGTTTGTTATATTTTTTAAATATTTTCTTTTCATATATATATATATATATATATATATATATATATATATATATATATATCTTATTATAATGGAGATTATGTGTTTGTTTGTCTGTAACCGAAACTATATCACTACTCAAGTCACTATCCATTTACTTATTATACATCACATTCTTCATTAATCATTTTTATTTAAGCCTCAATTATTAATAAAATTGTTTTTCATTATTAATACTGCTGGCCATATCTACTAATAACATACAATTGTATTTATATGTACAACAAATAGCGGTTTACAGTGTGAACGGCAAGGCTAATTTGCATATTGATATTTAAAATTTGATTTTAATGAATATGTGCTTGGTATTGTTGATTTCTAATTATTTGATTTTATCTTAATGAATATTAGCAAAAATCTCGGAGATAAATCTTAAAAGAAATCAATTAACAAAAAGAAATAACAGTAATTTTACCTAAATAGTTAAATTAGAAAAGTTTAGCAAGGAAAGGCGGAGGTGATGGAAGAAGAAGCTACAGCTGTTATATTTTTCGATTATACCCACCTCTGTTTCAAATGTGTTTATCTGCATTCTTATTTAGTTTCTTTAGACTTTCTAATTTAATATATATTTTATGACATTAATACTTGCACCCGGAGGATGCATATATTTGCTAGTATATATATATATATATATATATATATATATATATATAATGAATGTTGGCCTTTATGTGAAAGTCCTGGAAAAACTCCCATACTTATCTTTAGCTAAAACCTGTAAATTTAAGGTCCCAGTTTTTTTTTTTTCTTTGTTTTTTTTTTCTCTATTTACATGAAAGCCAATTTCTTATTTATTTTTACAATTAGCTTTGCCTTTAGCCCCCACCGTTATTCCCCCTTCCCTCCCCATTCCCCCCACCACTTCTTTCCCTGATATTTTGACCTGGTCTAACATGAACACCCCCGCCCACCCATCCACCCACGCATACATTTGTTACTTTCTATCCTTTAACCTCTTCCACCCCCTCCTAATTTTATGTTCAGTAGAGGGAACTGACCTTCCTTTCATGATCAACCCATACTTACTACCACTCACCGCAGCCACCCCACCACCCACTAATCATGACTGCCAGAAGAAAATTAATACTATCAGGGGGGGGGGGGCACCGCCGGGGGGGGGCTAAAGTAATTTGCTCTTGTCATTCAATGTTGTTATTGATCTTTACTTTTTTAAAAATGGCAGAGCCTGATCCATTTTTTTGTTTTTTTGTCAATTTAAGGGTTTCGGTTTAGCCCAGTCGGTAGAGCACCTGCCTAGGAATCGCAAGGTTCCAGGTTCAATACCAGTACTCGCCAACTCACTGCATGAGTAACACAGCTTGGGTAATCTGATTTGTGCAGTAAAGGAGCTGACGGTAGGTGTGGTGCCCTACTTCAGATGCAAGACAACTCCCTGGTTTAGGACTAGCAAAAAGGAGATAGACTCCCTTACTAGTAACAGCTGATACCAACAATAGGTCACTCTGCCAACTTTTCTTTTTACTTTACATCACATGTAAATAGTGTATGTATTTACCCAACCCCTCCAGGATGTGACACAAGGTTAATTTTTAAACAGAGTAAAGCTTTTTATGCTTATTTCATGTTACATTGGAATGATGCTGTTCCGGATAGAATTCTTGACCCATTGCAGTATCAATTTTCTGTCCAGAACAACTCTCTGTGAAGCAATTACAGATTCACCAGTTTAAAAAAAAGAAGACCTTTCATCTGCAAACACATTTTGTGCACTGGTCCAAGCCATGATCATATTTGAAAAAAAAAAAAAAAAAATAATAATGTGAATACATTTGCAAGATGGAGCTACCATTACCACTTGCCTCAATTCACTTGCACCACACGTCTGACAGTTTAAAATGTGGGAGGTAGTTCTGCCACACCCTGTATTATTAAAATTTTGATTACGTTTGTATGTAGTTGTAACCAATAAAAAACGGCACATTATAGCAAGATTTTTGTTAGAGCAATCCACTTAGAATTTTTTAAAGAATAAACTAAAAAATTGCCAAGAATAATAATATTTTACTTGTATTATTTACAAGTTTTTCATTGGACAGCTCTGGGGAATGTGGAGTACCCCTTCATTACCATTACTCCCAGGTCCACTGTGACCCGGAGTGGTGGTACTTGTTAGGATCCTATCTAAATAGAAGTAAATGACATTTAAAAAATATATTTTTTAAAAATTGAGTACTCGTCTTAAAACAAAAACATCTTTGGCATGAAATAACCCAACAAGGGTTGACATGCTGTAAAATCCAACCTGCCAAAACATCAAGTTAATTCACAAGAAAAACATAAATACATAAAAAGACAACCTCTGTGCAACTCAACCTCCTGTTATTTGTTTTCTGTTTGCATATTTTATTTATAATTCATTTCAGCATTAATATTTTATCACAGTTACCCAGAAGACTCCTCTGATACAATATTGAGCAGTGATGCTGATAGCTTTTTGATTCAGTGCGTCCTGTGACACACATATTTGCTTTGAATGAGTCCCTGGGAAAATTTATGGGTCCCAACTAAAGCTGGCTTACTCCTACCTTGTAACCTATCCTGTGTAATTCATTTCTAAAAAAACTATTGAAAAAATAAATAAATAACTACACAAAAATATAGATAAAAATGTTCAATGAACACAATTCCCTAACCTCTTGACATAAAATAATCATAGACAGGTTAATCAATCAAAAGAAAAATAAGTTGAAAGACAAAAAAAAAAAACAGTCTAAGGTGATTCAAATTTTAATGCAAATTTTGTCATCTTTACATAGAGTAACATGTCATATATATATATATATATGGAAAATGGACTCGTCGATTCGAGTTCAATTCCTAGACAAAGCTGTTGGCATTTCACATAGCACTAATACCCTTGAGAAAGGTATGAATCCATATATTCTCCCTCCAGCTATAGGTTAAATAGTAGGGCAGACTGGGCCCTTCATCCTTGGGTAGGTAACCAGTCTAGGAGAGGGATAAATCTGAATTCAAAATTCCTGAGGTCGGTCATTGATTGGGTTTGTGGCAACCCTTGATGCATCAATTCTTTCCTATCGACTGTGCCAAAAAGTGTGGATGGTCCAACACAAGCCTTCACCACTATAAACAAATCCCTGTGAGGATGTTCATTGTGTGTATGAACCCTCATGCGTCGAAAATCAACGAAAGAGTCCATAATATATATATATATATATATATATATATATAGTGTGAGATGGTCACTGTTTCAGCTTTTGCTGGAATGGCGTACCAAAGGCAGTATTATTGGTAGAGTGCTCAATATAAAATAGATACACAAACGCTCGCAAGTAAGCATTGTTCAAATGTCGCACATTCACAGAACAACGTATTATGTGTGTGACTAGTTACCCAGCGTACGCAACCTTTATACTGTCCATAAACACTCTCATACATTCAAATTACCACCACATACATACGCGCATCATTTTAGCCAATCATACACATCCCATGTCTATTGAATTTTCTGACATTTTTTGAAATTTTCCTTGCATTTGAAACATCTTCATCTGATGATTGCATCGCATGAAACCAATATGGTCGTGAATGTTCCTTTGTCACCTAATAAATAGATTATGTAAAACCTTTATATATTTATCTTATTATTTATATTATATTATATTATATTATATTATATATATATATATATATATATATATATATATTTGTTTTGCAAAATGAAAGTAGCTATTTATCAATATTGTTGAAATTGTACACTCAATTAGAAGACACTTTAAACTGCAGGAACTTGTTTAGAGTCTCAGAATTATTTTGATATATAATGTGTGAAATTTTGATGTCAGTTTTTTTTTTTTTTTTTTTTTTTTTTTGTGAAACTTTCTGTTGTATCCCGAGAAGTAGGATATACAGAATTGATAATAAAAACAGGGAATATGTTTAACATATAACAATATTTGTTTTATTTATTCTCACTGACAGGGAATACAGTGGGATGGTTTTGGATTCAGTTTCTGCTTGATGTAGGATACGCGTGTGTCACGTACCGGGCTCGATTCTTGCCTGTGTTGTCAGTCTTTTTCCTCCTCCTTTTTTCCAAGAGTATCCGGTTCGAATCGTTAGGGGGAGATAACTCTCCCTAACACTTTCAATTTTGTGAAAAAATATATTATGATGTAAACAAAACCATTTATTACATGCTGGTTGGATAGACTTTGTTTAAAAAAAATATGATATAAAAGAGGTATTCTCTTTCTGGTATATAATACAGATATTTAAAATGATGCTGTTCCGGATAGAATTCTTGACCCATTGCAGTATCAATTTTCTATCCAGAACAACTCTCTGTGAAGCAATTACAGATTCACCAGTTTAAAAAAAGAAGACCTTTCATCTGCAAACACACTGTGTGCACCATGATCATATTTGAAAAAAAAAAAAAAATAATAATAATGTGAATACATTTGCAAGATGGAGCTACCATTACCACTTGCCTCAATTCACTTGCACCACACATCTGACAGTTTAAAATGTGGGAGGTAGTTCTACCACACCCTGTATTATTAAAAATTCTGATTACGTTTGTATGTAGTTGTAACCAATAAAAAACGGCACATTATAGCAAGATTTTTGTTAGAGCAATCCACTTAGAATTTTTAAAGAATAAACTAAAAAATTAACTTAATCTTATTCATGGCAGTTTAAATTATTTTAATTCTTTTTCTTTTCTTGTTTCAGATTTGTTGAGAAGGATGGGCTGCATTTATTCTCGAAGCGATGTCAACCAAAATCGGAGGGTGTTCCGTGTTTACAATGTGGATGACAACGGTTTGGAGTTAAATGCTGGAAAAATCGAAGTCGGGGATCAAGATTTGATTCTCTACCAAAAAGGTAAAGAACCGATTCGATGGCCTGTACGTTGTCTGCGTCGTTATGGCTGTGATGCTGAGCTATTTTCATTTGAAAGTGGCCGTCGTTGCTTAACGGGACCGGCCATATTTGCTTTCAAGTGCCAACATGCCGAGGAGTTATTTAACCTAGTGCAGGAATGCATACAACGGGCCGGACAGGAAGAAAGAGCGAACCAGAGTCATCTGGGAAGCACAAACCGTTTACATAGTCGACCAAGTTCCATTATCGAAAACCCAGATCATAACGGAATGATGTTATCAAATCGTCCCATTCACAATGGGTTAATACGAAATAACAACGGACTCCGGTTGTACGTCAATGCTTCAAATGCACCTGATAATGGTAGCCATGACTATATCAACGCCATGCCGATGACGAATATAGGTGCTACTGATAGTACGACACCGTTATTAGAAATCGATGACAATGAGGTACCGTTGCAAGAGTCTGCGGTAAACTATGCTGTACTAGATCTGCCAAAAAGTACCGAAAATCTCTGTGATGATGCTATCGATGGTACCAGGACGGACTTTGAATTAAATCCTGATGGCAATGGTAACTATCCTGATTCCGAAGTGTTCACCGATGTCGATCAAAGTGGCAATCCGAATTACATCAACGTAACCAACGACTGTAACGTTGAGTCCGATCAAGATCTTTTAACTCGGACTCTGGTCAATGTTGCTGATCATAACTATGCGAATATATCCATGAATAGCAGCCCGGCGCTGGCCATGTCGTGCGGATCTTCAGCGTCTCCCTGTGCATCTGCCATCTCCAGTCATCACCACACCCCTCATCACCATCAACAGCAGCAGCAGCAGCAGCCAACACCGCAACACTCGCAGTCGCAACAGCAGTTATCAGTTCAAGCGAGAACAAATCCGCAGTCATTTCATACCTTACCCCCACCGCCTCCGCCTCCTCCTCCCCTCCAGGTGAACAATGAGGTGCGCAAAGTAACTTACATACAATTGGACTTGAACCGTAGCTCTGACAATCTCTCGAGTGGGGGTTGTGTGTCGCCCACGTCTCCTCTAAGTTTTTCTTCATTCCCCGAATCTCCTGGAAAACGGACAGAGAGTTATGCTGAGATAGACTTCAACAAGACTGCAGCGTTATCCAATTCGGCCATGATCACAAATGATAATGACCTTGGCTTGCGCAAAACACGACACAATAGCACAATTAGTGACTTTGGAAATTAAGCAATGATTCACTCAGAAAGTTTGGGGTTAATAATTTTTTTTTTTTTTTTTTTTTTTTTTTTTAGAATTTAAAATAAAAATTTTTTTTATTAACCCCACACTCTAGAAAAAGAAAAAAAGAAAAAGTTTGGTGTTAATAATTTTTTTTTTTTTTTTTTTTTAGAATTTAAAATATTTTTTTTTTTATTAACCCCACACTCTAGAAAAAAAAAAAAAAAGAAAAAAGAATTTAAAAAAATTTTATTTTTTTTTATTAACCCCACACTCTAGAAAAAGAAAAAAGAAAGAAAAAACTTTGTAAAGTGTTTTATTTAAAGGAAACGACAATATTTTATTTTTCCTGAAAGTAAAAGCACAAACATCATGGACCTATTTTATTTTTGGATTTAGGACTCTGAATTTATACTCAAGTTTAAAAAAAGAAGTATATATATATATATGCATACACTATTAAACAAGACATATTCTCTGGATAGCAACCATATTCTTAAATGTCTGTAACTCATTTCCTGCCAATTTTCCTCCTCCCAATCCCCACCCCTCTTTATATAATTTCTGGGAGTTCCCACTCCCACTACTACTGTTTGTTCAACCAGATTCTGTGTTTAAATAGAACTCGGAACAAACACTCAATTACATCCACCCCTGAAGATGGCACTTTGTAGTGCCAAAAGTACTCAGGAAAGGAAATTTTGGTTCACTTGTTAATAAATTCCTCCCTGATGTTAGGAAATTGGCTCAAAAACCTGAAAGGATCGAGAAAGAAAAAAACTTGTCAGACAGGAGATGTTTGTCCTATTTAATAGTGTATGCATTAAAGAAAAAATGCTGCCCAAATAAATATATATATATATATATATATGTGTATATATGTATATATATATATCATGTATATATATGTATATATATATATATATATATATATATATATATATATATACAGAGATTTTTACTTAAGACTCTTAACATTTGGACTATTTCTCTAATCTCTTGTACATTATTTTCCAAAATGTGTGTGCGTGTGTGTATGCATGTATATATTCCTTGTTTCATTAACTCCCTCAAACAGTTTATACATACGACAAAATCGTAAATATATTTAAGTTAACTACACAATGATAATGGCTGTCATACTTAATTTAATATCCTACTGTGAATATTATTATTATTATTATTATTATTATTATTATTATTATCATAATAATAAAGAGAATCTGAACAAAAATTCTTCTTTTTTAACCTATGATAATTTTGCATGTTTTGTTCTAGCTTTTTGAACAAAATATTTTTCTAAATCAACAAAAAAAAAAAATAAAATAAAAGATTTTTACTAATTTTAGTAAAGTAAAATTGACCTCTGTCCTTTTAATAGTTGTTGTATTTGCATATAAAATTTATTCATTAACTCTTAACATCCTGTTCAGAATTTTCCAAGTCCAGAGCCCCATTCCTATAAGGATTTATCAAAAAATGGCTTTTTCGTTTAAAGTTACCTGAGATATTTCACTTAAATCAAAGACTTCTAAATATGTTTAATATTACATTTAAACAAAGGCTATCATTTGGGGTAGGTTAAGAAATGTGAATTCTGTCCAGGTGGAATGAGGCGGTATAGGACGTTAAGAGTTAAATGGGACAGATGGAGTATTAATGGTCTGAATTTTTAAGATGACACTTGATGATTTGGATTTTTCTGTCTGTTGTTCTTATCTTTATTGATATATATGCATACACAACATTTTGGCCAATGTGCTCTCCGGCCTTCGTCAGGTGTTTTTTTGTAATCCATTGGTGTAGATTGTTCTCATTCTGAGGCAAATGAATCTTTTTTTTTTTCATTATTATAAACTCATTGCACATTCGGTTTTTTGGTTAACACCGGGGATCCAGTGAGCTTCGGCCGCTGGACTTGCCGAGAGTTTAAAAATAGCGTCGATCCCAGGGGGCTATCCCCCCAGGCAACGACACAATTTTTGTTCTTTCCCAGCCATGAGCTTTGGCTTGTGGGTGGGCCCACGTTAAAATGAGGCCTTGTGCCCAGTCCATACAAGTGGGTATGCGACAAATACCCATTCTGAGGCAAATGTTAAGATTTTGTTTATCTGAGTTTAGTAATAATTCAAATTGGGAAATCATTTTGAATAATTTAACACTTGTAAAAGAATGCAAACAGTCTACCCAAATTGGATTACAAGAAACACCTGAAGAAGGCTGGAGGCTACATAAACTGAAACATTGTATTTGTATAGTTCACAATAAAGATGAGGACAACAGTCCGAAGAATCAAAATAATCCAGATGTAAAGTAGTTGGAGTGGCCTATTGTTGGTATCAGGTGGACAACGAGGGAGTCTACCCCCTTTTCACTAGCGCTAGACCAAAGAGATTGTTTTTGCATCTGAAGTGGAACGCCACACCTACCATCAGCTTCCCACTTTACCGCACAGACATAAATTCATAAATTATATAAGTTTATACACTGAAGGTAACTAAGGGTGTCCCATAGTAGTGTAATGGTTAACAAGCTAGTCTTGCAGATCCATTACTACTGATTAGTGAGTTCAGTCCTTGCTGGATGCTCCATACATGCGACCTTGTGTCACATCTTACTTGTGGCGAACAGTTTGAGTAAAAAAAAAAAGGGCATTCAATTATAGTGTAATGGTTAACAAGCTAGTCTCACAGATCCATTACTACTGATTAGCGAGTTCAATCCTTGCGTTCGTGTCATCTTACCTGTGTGAATGGGTTGGGTAATTACCTCCAATATGTGTAACAACTGTTGTCGGACAGAGGTAGTATATAAAAAAAAGATATAAAAAATAGACAATTTACTTTGTACAAAATATGTTGATATATTCTACAATCGTTTTTAGTTGCCACAGATCAATTTCTTGTATTTGATGTGGTAACCTCCCCTTGTTTTTGTTTTTTTTTCACTTTGAGGAAGCCATATGTTTTGTTTTGTAAAAACATGGATTTTTCGACAAATTGGGTATACCTATACTTTTCTAATATTAACATCCTTTTCTTTTTTTTTTTAATCAATTAAAAAATGTTTAACACCCTTATAGGAATACCTTTAATATATTTTCAAACAGTTTCCACATGTTCACCATCCCTGTCAACATATGCTTAGAATATCCCACAGGGGATTTTAAAAAAAAACTGTTAATATTTCTATGAGAGTACCTGTATATTAGAAAAGTATAGGTATACCCAATTTGATGAAAAATCCGTGTTTTTACAAAACAAAACACACAGCTTCCTCAAAGTGAAAAAAAAAAAAAAACAAGGGGAGGTAACTCTCATTTAAGTAGTTAATATTCAATATTACCATTGATGCTTCAGTTTTAAATTGAAATTTTCAATTGTTTTTCAATCAATGATCTTAAACAAACAAACAAAAAATATGGTGCTCGTATGTTGTATTAAATTTAGGGTTTTTTTTGTGATTTTTATTAGATTATTGACACAGACACACTAACCGCTTGAGTTTATTTCTTTTCTAAACATTATGGTAAATATATTCATAAGTTGTGATGAATAATTTTGTGATATTTTTCTTCTCTTTTTTTTTCCCTCAAAAAAGAATAAGATAATAGTTTAAAAAAAAAAAAAAAAAAAAGAAATTACATAGAATTAAAATGTCGGCCCATTTCTGGGTTTAAAATTAAGATAAAGGGGAGTAACTCTAAACCGACAATTATTTATGCGTTGAATTAAGATACTATTTTGTATATATTGAATATCTTAACTTGATTCTGTGAAACAGTTAACAACGCAGAGTTTGTGATATAACATTTATTTAAAAAATGAAGATGATGAATTATATTTACCAACAATTAAAGATTTTATAAGTTGTTTTTTGGAGGTGTATATTTCTAAAAAATAAAAATTAAAAAAAAAAAGATTTTAATGATAATATGACACATTTTAATAATTTTACTTCATGTAATTTTACATATAATATTTTTAATATATATATATATTAATAAAAAAAATAATTAGAATAACTGTTTATAATGTGAGGAATTTTTTTTTTATGTTTTTTTTCTTTTTTTTTTTCCTTTTCAATATTTAGATTTAATTTTACAATTCCAAAATTTAAATATGTTTGTTTTAAAATTTGAAAAAAAAAAGTTGGTATCTGCTAATTCTTAAATTTGAGGACAATTGTTATCATTTGTTGTTACTACAAATGAATTTTTTTTTCTTCCCTCACCAAATAACGTTTAGTGTAACACTAAATCATTAAAGAAAGGTTCCAATCACATGACAGCACCTCCACCATTTAACTGAGGAAAGGGTTCAAGTAATCCAATGTCTGTGAGTTGACCCAAGTTTTATTGACTGGGGCTATTTTTAGCCTTGCCCATTTGTACGCACATAAACCCCTCACCCCTCATTAAACTGATCCTATGTCTCCCCACCCCCAGGTTTATTCTTGTTCTTTGGACAATGCAGCATATAAATGAGAAGTGTTTGGTTCCAGGGGTTTACAACCCTATTGCAGCACCTCCCCATTGCTCAAGGTGTAAAGTTAGAGTAGTCCATTGCCTGTAGGGACTTGGGTTATTTTTCTTCTTGTCCATATATATATGAACTGACCATGTGTCATGTGACTCCTAAAGAAAGGGAGATAATTAGGTATTGACTAATTTAGGGTTTAGAATTCTTTATACTTATTTGTATTTTTTCTTTAAAAAAAACTGCAATGGTGCCTATTTTTACTTATTCTATTTTTACTTATTCTTTTTTACTTATTCTAATTTTTACTTATTCTAATTTTTACTTTTACTTATTCTAATTTTACTTATTCTACTTTTACTTATTCTACTTTTACTTATTTTCTTTATTTCAATTTTTTTTCATTAAATCAAAAAAAAAATTTTTTTTAGATTTTTTGTTTTTATTATAATTATTCTTCTATTTTAATTTCTTTTTTAAAGAAAAAAAATTTTTTTTCTGTTTTAAGTTTTTTCTAATCTAATTTTTTTTCTATTAAGTTTTGTTTTATTTAAAAAATTAAAACAAATTTTAAGAATTAAAACAAAATTAATTTTTTAAATTTCAAAATAGGGTCATTGTTTTAGTCAAAGTTTTTTGGGTTTTGTTTTAATTTTTAAAAATTCTAATTTCTTAAAGATAATTAGTAATTTTTTCTAGTCATTTCTTTTAAATTATTTCAATTTTTTTGTGTACATTTATAACTTTAAAAATTTTTTATCAGGATGAATGTAAATATTCATTTTGAAATTTTTTTTGCAATGAAAGGTGATTTGTTTAAAACTCTTAATTATATCTATTGAATTATTTGTTACATTTTCCTCATTACAAGTTGTACCTGAATCTCTCCCCCCCTCCAACCCCCCACTCTTTTGATTGTTACCTGTAATTTTACCTGGCAAAAGTAAATGCTTTTCCATTTAAAAAAAAACAACATTTATTGAATTTTTTTTATTTTCAATTTTCAGCCTTTTGTTGTTTCCTCTAACTGGTTTGTCAAATGTTGCATCATATCAAGATTTAAGTTGTTGTTGTTTTTTTTCAATTATATATATATATATACTAGCAAATATATGCACCCTCCGGGTGCAAGTATTTAAGTTTTAATGTAATAAAATATCATATTAAATTAGAAAGGCTAATGAAACTAAATAAGAATGCAGATAAAAATATTTGAAACAGAGGGGGGTATAATCGAAATATAGAACAACTGAAACTTACTCTTCCATCACTCTCGTCTTTCATTGTTATTTTTTCTAATTTAAGTATTTAGTTAAAAGAGGAAGTAAAGAATAAAATGACAGTTATTTTTTCTTGTTAATGGATTTCATTTAAGATTCATTGAAGAGACTTTTGCTTATATTCATTAAAATAAAACCAAACTGTTAGAAATCAATAATACTAAGCACATATTTATTAAATTCGATTTTTTTATATCAATATGCAAATTAGCCTTCCCCTTCACACTGTAAACCGCTATTTTGTTGTATATATAAACATAATTGTATGTTATTAGTATGTAGATATGGTTAACAGTATTAATAATGTAAAACAATTTTATTAATAATATAGGTTAAAATAAAAATAAAATCATTGAGAATGTGATGTCAATAACTAAGGGAATTGTAACTTGAGTTGTAATATAGTTTCGGTTACAGACAAAAAAGCACACAATCTCCATTATAATAAGATATCATTGGCAATTCAGTCTCGAAAGACTATGATAAAAGTTTTTTGTGTGCCCCTGAGGTTGCAGCGCCTCCTGTGACTATGAAGTCCTATGTTTGAGAAACATTCTCAACCACAGATTTTGCATTTGTAGGTTGTCCCTGTAGATGATGATGTCCCGATGCTTTGTTGCCGTTGCTTTCTTATGGACCTCTTAGCTTCATGATGTTGTATCAGGGTGAATTCTGACGTGTACAGTGAATTCTGTACTCTCTACTGAGACAACGTCGTCTCCGATGGTTGGGTCATGTACGTCGGATGGATGATGGACGAATCCCGAAAGACATCCTGTATGGAGAGCTAACATCTGGTAAAAGACAGATTGGTCGTCCCCTACTGCGATTCAAGGATGTCTGCAAAAATGATCTCAGGTGCTTTGGCATTGTCCCTTCCAGCTGGGAAAATTTGGCTCAAGACCGCCCTCGGTGGTGGCAGAATCTCCATAGAGGCCTGTACACGTCAAAAAAAAAATATATATATATATATATATATATATATATATATATATATATTTACCAACCCTTCTGCATAAGCAGGATACAACACAAGGTCAATTTCTTAAGCTTAACAATTTCTTGAGTTTAACAGGTTTGAATTCAGTTTTCCTTCTAGACTGGTTAGCTATCCAAGGTTAAAGAGCCCAGTCTACCCTATTATTTACCAATTATATATAAGGTCTGTTCAAGTTTTCAGCACCTTTTTATTTTTTTTAAATTTAAAATTTTATTTTAATTATTTATTTTGTGAGTAAACACTCTCATAACATATTTACATACCCATAAACCAACAACAAATCACAGATATAAACAATGAAAAAGAAAATTCATACATTTGAATTTCATCACAACATTTTAAACCGAGCATACATTTAAAAGAAAAATAAATATGTGTGTGTGTGTGTGTGTGTGTGTGATCGGATCACAATGTGATTCTACACATTGGAATATTAATCCATTCAAACATTAAAAACAAATACAGAAAACACACGCATTACTACCCCCACACTAACCTGGATCAATACGAACAGCCATGAATTTCCCTTTATGGGCTCCAAATTCTTCTGAAGATGGGATATTAATCCCAAAATATTAAGGAAACATAAAAAGAATAAAAATACAGATAAATGGACAACATACTCATTACCTTTTCTTCCTTCGCATTGTGATAAACTGTAAAGTTTTTAAATGCCATCCTTGGCCAGTTGAAAAGGACTTAAAGAAAGTCCTGAGTTATGGAATCCTTTGGTAAGCGTATAAGTCCTTTTCCTACGTATTGGTAAAGGTCCAGTGATTTAATCCTATGTCTGTCGTCCATGAATATCACAGTAATTATGACCAGTAGGGTTGGTTTAAGTATTGTATCAGTCTCAGAATACTGCCAGTTGATTGGCCAAGGTATAGATCACATGATCTAGCTGAGTCTATAAGTAAGAGCGGGGATCCGTCACACACCTTTATATGAGAAAAAAACTCAACGTAAACATCCAAAATCAATCTATAAACCAAATATACATACAATGCTTCAAGTAAATTGTAAAGATCTTTTCTTTCTTTCTTTATCAAGAACTTTTTCACACAAACATCTAATAAAAAAATCTATTGATACTAAAAGGTAATTAAAAAAATATCAACCACTTGTTGGGGTGCTCATGGTGTAATGGTCATCATCATAAAAAATGGACATGGTGAGACAAGTTCAAATCCTGGATGAGGCTGTTTGCATTTCACATAACACTAATACTCTTGGGAATGGTATGAATCCAGCTATAGGTAAATAGTAATGCATTTTCACTTAGCGCTAATACCCTTGGGAAAGGTATGAATCCTACTCTCCCTCCAGCTATGGATAAATAGTAGGGCAGACTGGGCTCTTTAACTTTGGTTAGGCAACCGGTCTAGGAGAAGGAAAACTCTGAATTCAAACCTGTTGAACTCCGCTTAAGAAATTGACCTCGTGTCACATCCTGCTCGTGCGGAGGGGTTGGTAAATATATATATAGGTAAATAGTAAGGCCAACTGGGCTCTTTAACCTTTGTATGGTAAATGGTCTAGGAGAAGGAAAACTCAGATTTCAAACTGGTAAACTCTGTTTAAAGAATTGACTTTGTGTTGTATCCTGCCAATGGGGTTGGCTAGATAAATGTATTAAGACAATTATCTTGGTCAGCTGCGTTTCTGTCTTTTGACAGAAAACAGCAAATAAATGAGCAGAGTCTAGTACTGGGGTTCCAACTTTGTTGTGGCACCTCCCCTATTGATATCTGTAGATGAGCAGAGTCTAGTACTGGGGCAACTTTGTTGGGCACCTCCCCTATTGATATCTGTAGATGAGCAGAGTCTAGTACTGGGGGTTCCAACTTTGTTGTGGCACCTCCCCTATTGATATCTGTAGATGAGCAGAGTCTAGTACTGGGGTTCCAACTTTGTTGTGGCACCTCCCCTATTGATATCTGTAGATGAGCAGAGTCTAGTACTGGGGGTTCCAACTTTGTTGTGGCACCTCCCTATTGATATCTGTAGATGAGCAGAGTCTAGTACTGGGGTTCCAACTTTGTTGCGGCACCTCCCCTATTGATATCTGTAGATGAGCAGAGTTTAGTACTGGGGGTTCCAACTTTGTTGTGGCACCTCCCTATTGATATCTGTAGATGAGCAGAGTCTAGTACTGGGGTTCCAACTTTGTTGTGGCACCTCCCCTATTGATATCTGTAGATGAGCAGAGTCTAGTACTGGGGGTTCTAACTTTGTTGTGGCACCTCCCCTATTGATACCTGTAGACGAGCAGAGCCTGATCTTGGCTTTGTTTTTATTAAAAGGTGTCTTTTACTTAGTTTAACCTGAATCAAATATAGAATCTTCATTTGTTTTTTGTTTTTTTATTTGTTTTATTATTGAATCTATGTATTAATACAGGTGTTCCTAAAAATTACAATCATTATAATCTTGCCTCACCCTCTGGTTAAAAATGAAGCCATCCAAATCTTCCAAGATGAAATGCAAAAATGTAAATCCTCATTATCTGGTGTTGCTTATCCACAGAATTTTTATTTCTTATGAGTGTCATCACCTCAGCTAAATAATTGACTTGTTTTTATTACAAAGAAAGGGAAGAAAAAGGATATGCTGCACAGAAAAAATAGAAGAAAGAAAAAGAGTAGGATAAAGATAGAGGGGGTGAGCACATGGAAGCGATAATGCTAATATGTTTCCATTAAACATAATGAAAAGATGAAAAGAAGGAAGGAAAGAAAGAAAAAAGAAAAAAGGGAGAGTTAAATCAAGATTATTATACTTTTTACATATTGAACTATTTTGCAAGAGCTCTTAAGTGAATATATCAAATATAACACTTAAATTATCATACTGTGATATATCCACAGGTCCTGCTAATCTTTTTATAAAATGGTTAAAGAAACTTGAGATGTGTCAAGTTTGTTGAATTAGTAGATAAATATGTGAACATCTTGTATTGTTTTGTTTTGTGGGTCTTGGTTAGGATAAGGACTTTTCAGTACTGCCTTGAATAAAATGCAATGTGTATTTATTGGTTAATTGTTGTTTATGGGGGGAAAAGATGTTGACAATCAGGAAAAGGGTTAAAAAAAAAAAAGCTACTATACAAGTAAAAACAGGGTAGATTGGGCTCTTTAAGCTTGGTATGGCAACCAGTCTAGGAGAAACTCAGAATTCAAGCGTGCTGCATAATCTCTTACCGATCACTGGTGTCCCTCATAATCTTACACCTTCACCATCAGTACCCCTCTCTGCTCATGTCCCCTCAAGTGACCCCTCAATCAATGTTGCAGATCTACAAAGGCTGAAGCAAATATGACACAGGAGGGACATCCCCTCCTGAGACTTCCAATGATTGACAGATCAAGACCCAAAGGGTGAAATCTGACCATAATCTTGACATCTCCAGCCATCCCTGTTTTTCATCAACATTACAGATATCTCACTTCTGAAGATGGCACATATATATATATATATATATATATATATATATATATATATATATATATATATATATATATATATAATATATATATATAGTTATGACCTGTTTAAGGGTCAATAAATACTCAACACGGAGATAAAAGTAAAGAACAGATGTATTCAACATATATCAATGTACAAAATGAGGAGGGTTTCCTTGGTACCAGTGTACATGAAGACATGCATTTGCTACTTCTCTCTTGAGTAGCTTTGCTCTGCTAAATATACGCTTTGGGTAAGTCCATTGTTCTGGTCATAGGTGAGTCACCTACAACAATATATATATATATATATATATATATATATATTATAAGTAAATAAATAACAAAAAGACTTAGAGATTTAGCATTATAGTCTATTTCATTAACATAAGAGCACACATCGAGCTCTCAAACTGCGACAGGTTTTTTAAATAAAAACTCTTGTGTCGCAAGGAAGATTTCTTCTCTGGACGTTTGGATTATATATATATATATATATATATATATATATATATATATATGGGAGTAAAATATGGAAATAAGTCTGACAGTATGTAGAGAAAAAAAATGCACTCAAAAAAAAAAAAGATGAATTTGTTCATAACTGTTTCAAAAATGAACGTTGGCAAAATAGTTAACAACCTTTCTCTAGATACATTTTTCTCTTCTCCCATTATTTAAAGAAAAACATTCATCCGTGTTCAGACAACACTTTTTCCATCCTAATTTCATAATGAAAGTTTCATAAAAACCAAAACGTTTTAACGTCAACTTCACCATTGAGAATAAATTCATCTTCTTTGGAGTAATTTTCTACACACACACTCACACACACACACACACACCATATTGGTTAAATTTTGATCCATATTTATTTGTTTTATTTTTTGTTGTTTGTATTTTTATTTTTTTTAGTATCCCCCATCTTTTGAGTATTAATATGACTAGCAAAATAAAAAACGCCCTCTGCGCGACGTAAAATAAATATTGCCTGAGGGGATGGGAGTTGAAAATTTAATATCAGAGAGTTTGTATCATAAGTAAAGTAAAATCATCAAATTTATTAAAGGACTAAAAAATAAAATAAATTTATTAAAGGACTAAAAAATAAAATAAATTTATTAAAGGAGTAAAAAAATAAAAAAATTGAAATGGAAACTTAGTTCTGATAACTTTAAATATATATTAAAATTCAAAAAAAAAAAACTATATATAGATAGATAATACCAGGTATGTATTTATTAATACTTGTTTAAAAAACCCAATGAGGACTGTCTAACATTGCATGCTCAAATTTTGAGTGTATTCTATTTATGATGATTTTAGGCAGTGTGACGTAAGCAGTGATGTAGTTTTTGTTACAGACAAAAACCAGAAGCGAATCTCCATTATTAATACTAGCTAATATATGCACCCTCCGGGTGCAAGTATTTAAGTTTTAATGTTATAAAATGTCCAATCAAATTAGAAAGACTAATGAAATTAAATAAGAATGCAGATAAAAAGTTTTGAAACAGAGGGGGTGTATAAAAAAACTGAAACTTACTCTTCCATCACTCATGTATTTCATTGCTAAATTTTCCTAATTTAACTATTTACTTAAATTAGTAAGTAAATAAGTAAATTACAGTTATTTCTTCTAGTTAATGGATGTCTTTTAAGATTTATTGAAGAGAATTTTGATCAT
The DNA here is from genome assembly GCA_023376005.1 of Doryteuthis pealeii. Classification (NCBI taxonomy): domain Eukaryota; kingdom Metazoa; phylum Mollusca; class Cephalopoda; order Myopsida; family Loliginidae; genus Doryteuthis; species Doryteuthis pealeii. The sequence goes on along the minus strand of CM042165.1, from coordinate 15,503,614 downwards.
ATTCATTAAGATTAAGCCACACAATTAGAAATCAATATTACCAAGCGCTTATTTATTAAAATCAAAATTTTAATATCAATATGCAAATTAGACTTCCCGTTCACACTGTAAACCGCTATTTTGCTGTATATATAAATACAATTACATGTTACAATTTGTAGATATGGCCAAGTATAAATAACGTAAAACAATTTTATTAATAATTGAAGTTTAAGTAAAAATTAAATCGTGGATAATGTGACGTAAATGACTAAGGGAATTGTGACATGAGTAGTGATATAGTTTCGGTTACAGACAGACAAACACACAATCTCCATTATAATAAGATGATGAGGAGAAATGGATATTTTATATTTTAAAAAAATGAAAAAAATGCCTGTAAATTAATGAGCATCACCATGCCAAATAATTTTTATTATTTGAATGAGTCAAAAGTTTTGCAATATTTTAGTAACATGAGGTCCAATTCAGCAGCTCTAGAACCATTTGCCAAGTTCAGAAAGGTGACCAACTAAACTGGACTATGAAGCGCCAAGCTCATCAGATTTGCCTCTATGGCTTGGTGGACATTTTCAGAATCTGCGGTTGGTAATCTGAACATTAGTTACACAAATGAGAGTAGCCTCCCCTTGTTTGTTTCACTTTGAGGAAGCTGTATGTTTTGGTCGACCATTTTCATTTCACCGTAAATCTACACTGAAAATACGAATTTGTTTGAATCAATACAACTGCATGTTTTAACACGAAAATATCTTAAATGTGTTCTTAATAACAATTAAGTTCATTTCAAATAATGTGCAAGCACAATTAAGAACACGTTTTGTTTTGTTTTTTAGGAGGGGCTTAAGAGGTCTATTGTGTCATGTGACAAATTAGTGCAACATGATTGGTTGAAAATTTTTTAAATAAATTTTTAAACCCAGTTTAACACAAAGTACAAATAAGGATTACCGCCCTGTCGGTGGGGCGTTAGAATGCACCAACTGCACCTCTGCAGAGGGGTAAGACTCCCCCAATGAGGCCACCTGTTGGCCGTGGGTGGCGACCCGTGATGCTTAAGGATAGAGCCCAGGTGGATGAGCAGTTCATGACATGCAATACTCCACTTTGGCCCTATCTTGGGCTAGACGGGCGGTCGGAGAGGCCCCCTCCGATCAATCGGCTGGTCACATCAAGCCCTAGCACCTATATGATTTTCCCAACCCTATTGCCCTTATGGCAAGCCCCAACCCCTTTTTATCATATGGGTGCTAGAAGGCGGTGGCTGCGGGTCTACATGTCCTGGGAATGACGTTAAACTCTATCTGATGGTGAAGTTCCAATTTTGGAGGTTTGGGGAATGTGGAGCACCCCTTCATCACCATTGCTCCCTGGTCCACTCTGACCCGAAGTGGTAGTACCTGTTAGGGTCCCATCTATGGGTTAAATAGAAAAATGTATTTATAAAAAAATTGTATTATCCATTAAGAATTGATTTATTTCAAAACTATATTTAATACATGGTTAACAGAATGAGAACAGTCTACCCCTGTAGATTGAATAAAGGGTTTCGTGAATCCTTCCGATTATGACGTGGTTCCCGAGTTCGACAAGAAACACCTGAAGAAGGCTGGAGGGCACATCAGACGAAGGGTTGTGCATACGACAATAAAAATGAGAACAATAGTCCAAATAATACAAATCATCTACCCTCATCTCAAGAATTCAGAGAAATAGTAAAACAAAACGTCTTCAGCATAGAATAACCCCACAATGGTTGATGTGCCGTAAAATCCAACCAACTAACCGACATAACATCACATTAAGTTTAATCCCATATTCTCATTTGTGGGAAGGGTAAATTAATAAAGTTTGAATAAAACAATAATACAATACAAAAATAAAAACAAAAAATTAAATATCCCACAATTGCACTAATTTCCGGTTCCCCCCCCAACAACAACAAAACAAAACCCTTTCGGGCCTTATCAACCCACTGAATAGACATGCGTTTTGCAGCTTCCTTAAATGAGCAGTTCCATTCTCTACAACTCTTTAAGTGTTCCATCGTGGTGTGATGGTTAGCAAGCTAGTCTCGCAGATCTATTACTACTGAATAGCGAGTTCAATCCTTGCTGAATGCCCCATACTTGCAACCTTGTGTCACATCCTACTTGTGGTAAATGGGTTGGGTAAATACCGTGTTTCCCCCAATATAAGACGCGGCTTATATTTTCAATATGGAGGTGCATGGTCTAATGGTTAGAGTCGTAGGAAATGGACTTGTCAACGCGAGTTCAATTCCTGGACGAAGCTGTTGGCATTTCACATAGCGCTAATACCCTTGGGAAAGGTATGAATTCAATTCTCCCTCCAGCTATGGGTAAATAGTAGGGCAGACTGGGCTCTTTAACCTTGATTAGGCAACCAGTCTAGGAGAAGGAAAACTCTGAATTCAAACCTGTTAAACTCCGCTTAAGAAATTGACCTTGTGTCGCATCCTGCTCGTGCGGAGGGGTTGGTAAATATATATATTAATTTTCACTCTGAAATATAACACTAGGGCTTATTTTGGGGGGATGTCTTATTCTTCATATATTGAAAAACGACATAACGAAGTAGAAAATTACAAAATTTGTAAATAAACAAATTATGAAAAATGATCTACATTTATTTACCATTAACATGTTCCTTTATTCAAAAACTCATTAAGGACAATTCATTCAAAAATAATCCTATCATAATTCTCTGGAATGCTCTCAACTAGGGCTTATTTTAAGAGGAGTGCTTATATTAAAATCATCTTGAAAAACCACGCTAGATCTTATTTTGCGGGTAGGTTTTATTTTCAGGGAAACACGGTACCTATTGTGTTTAAATAATCCTGAACACGGGAGTAAAATAATCAACAGAGCTTTATTTTGGAAACACTGTACCGGAAACTAACCCTTTAACAAAAGCTAAAGGAGTTATTTCCCTTGGACCGATACAACAGTACCCATTCCGCAACTCTTGTGATAATAATTCATGAGCTTAATTTTTTTGCAGACAGAGCGAAATTTTTGTCGTTTTATCTGCCTGTAAAAAAGATTTCTATATAGGTATTTATTTAGTGAGACAATATGAGAATTAACTATATAAAAGAATGAATATGAATGGATAGGACATTGGTGCAGAGGTAAGATTATCGCCATCACATAACGAAATGCTCCGGTCATGAAGGTTTCAAACGCAACAGAAATTCAGACGATAGCGAGACGTTACTTTTATTTGCAGAGGAAAGATTTTAAATTGTCATATTCATAAAGACACTTCCGAACTCTTACAGGACGTTGGTAGAGAGGTAAGATCACGGCCACAATTCAAAGAGATGGTTTCGGTTTCGAATCCGGTCGAAGTTTGACTGTTATTTTTTATTTACCAAGAGAAATATAAGATTTATATATGTTTAAAATGAAGAGAATGGGACTAATGTCAAATTGGTACAGGGGTAAAATCGTTGTTATTGCGAGTGGAGATGATGTGAGCGTTCGGGTTTCGAACATGAGTCTAAGAAAGTTTGTCTTTAATTACTAGCGGACAATACTGGAATTGTGTAAAGAAAAAAGGTCGAGCTTGTGGCGATGGTTTAAAGGTAAAACCATGTTGGGAATGTGTAGAAGTTTATCTGATAATTCTGGTTTTGAATTTAACAGCCGTTTTGTTCTTTTCTTCTGTTGTAAATATTAAATAAACATCACAGATAGCCAAAATAAAGATCTCTGTATTTATAAAACTATATATTTGTCCCATTATCAGACGTTCCGAAATTTGAAAGCAACTTCGATGATTACTCGAGTTCGTTAAACCTTCCCTAGGATGCAATCTTCCGACTATCAACCCACCTTACGAATTTGTTTTCGCACTACTCAGACGTTTGCCCCTCGACCCTGTGATACACTTCGGAGAAGAAGCCACTACAATTACTCGCGTTCGAAACCTTCACCATTGACTCCAACCTTCCTAGTCGAACAGTACTGTGCCATTTTACCTCTGCGCCACTAGCAATGGCCCTTCGGTCTAAGGTCTTTTAGGGCCTTATATATCTAATACGTGGTGTAATGGTTAGCAAGCTGGATTAGCAGACCATTGTTAGTGAGTTCAATTCTCACTGGGTGCCCCATACTTCTGGCCTTGTGTCACATTTAAACTAAGCTTAGTAAATAACTATATATCTAATATTTCTACCAGCAAACAAAAATTAACGACATATTCGTTGCGAGATTCGAACCCCTACCAACAAAACAACTTTATTCCATGATGTCAGCGATCTAACCTCTAGGCCATCGCACCAACCATTTGGCTACGCTTTTTTATACACATACAAATCTATTATTCGAAATTATCACCCACGGAACAATCCTTCCGAGTAAAACAAACCCTATGATTTTACCCCCGCGCCACTGCATTGACCCTGCTGTAAAGGTCTTTTTGGAAACTTATCTTCTTATTATAATGGAGATTGTGTGTTTTTCTGTCTGTAACCGAAACTATATTCCTACTCAAGTCACAATTCTCTTAGTTATTGGCATCACATTCTCCATGATTTTATTTTTATCTAAACCTCAATTATTAATAAAATTGTCTTACATTATTAATACTGTTAACTATGTCTACATACTGACAATATGCAATTATATTTATATATACAACAAAATAGCGGTTTACAGTGTGAAGGGGAAGGCTAATTTGCATATTAATATTAAAAAATCGAATTTAATAAATATGTGCTTAGTATTATTGATTTCTAACTGTTTGGTTTTATTTTAATGAATATAAGCAAAAATCTCTTCAATGAATCTTAAATGAAATCCATTAACAAGATAAAATAACTGTCATTTTATTCTTTACTTCCTCTTTTAACTAAATACTTAAATTAGAAAAACAACAATGAAAGACAAGAGTGATGGAAGAGTAAGTTTCAGTTGTTCCATCTTTTATTATACTCCCTCTGTTTCAAATCTTTTATTATACTCCTCTGTTTCAAATCTTTTTATTTGAATTCTTATTTAGTTTCATTAGCCTTTCTAATTTAATACAATATTTTATTACATTAAAACTTAAATACTTGCACCCGGAGGGTGCATATATTTGCTAGTATATCTAATATTTCTCTCAGTAAACGAAAGTTAACTATGATTCATGGATACTATTGTACAATAGTGTGCAAGAGATAATATCATTAGAATCGCATTTTACGTGTAAATAACATTAGATGTCAGAAATTACCGTAGTAGCTTAACCCTAACGTCTCAAAGGTTTCGGGTATTTCCGTAAAATTCAACTTTTTTAATACGTAATCTAATGATACCATCTCTTGAGCGCTATTGTGCATATTCATGCTCCATTCGAAACCCTACCAACAATATTCACTACAGGACGTCAGCAATCTACCCTCCAGGCCAGCTCACTAACCATTAAACTAGCTTCTTTAATACGCTTACAATTCTAATATTAGTCTTTAATAAAAGAAAAAAAGAGAAAGAAGAAGAAAAAATCGGTCAATTTCTAGCTGAACTCGAAACCCAAACTACCTACCAATTTTCGCATATAACGACGACAGTGACAGCGATCTTACCACTGAACCATCACACCGGTAATGCTTCCCAGAATATTTTTTACACTTATTGTAATATTTCTCTCAGTAAACAAAAATAGGTAATCTGAACATTAGCAACATAAATGAGAGTAGCCTCCCCTTGTTTGTTTCACTTTGAGGAAGCCGCCTGTTTGGTCGGCCATTTTCATTTCACTGTAAATCTACACTATTTGATCGAATCAATACAACTGCATGTTTTAACACGAAAATATCATAAAATGTGTTCTTAATAACAATTAAGTTCATTTCAAATAATGCGCAATCACAAATAAGTGAAACAAACTAGGGGAGGTTACTCTCATTTATGTAGCTAATGTTCAGATTACCTGCGTAATGTTTGAATTACCTGTTAAGCGGCCATCTTTAAATACATTTACAATTCTCATATCTGTCTCTGCAATTAAATTCCTAAAATCCTTTTGGATTCGAAACCCGACCGTTCAGACACTTTTACGTACAAAATGGCAATGATTTTTATCTCAGCCCCAATTCTAAATCAACTGCAACAAGTCAGTTTTCGACACTAATAAATCGAATATCTCCCTCGGTAAATGAAAAAAAAAAAACAAAAACAAAAAAAAATCAAAGTCCAAATATTTCTTTCACCCCACAAAACTTAGCTTCAAATTCAAATTAGATTCAAACCCCCCAACACAACTTCAATTAACGATGGCAACAAAGCAACTGAACCTCACGGCCACCGCACCAACAAACGTTTCTGTGTACTGTACTTATAAGTCTAATATTTATCGGTTATTTCCTATAACTCCAACATAAACAAAGGGGAACCACTCTTGACTGATAAATTATGTATTTATTTTCCCATTAAACTAACCCTAAAACAGTCTTCTTTTTTCCTGGTAGATCAATAAATAAATAAATAAATTATCAGTCAAGAGTGCTTCCCCTTTGTTTATGTTGGAGTTATAGGAAATAACCTATTTATCTTAGTAAAAAAAAATTATCATCATCCAAGTTCCAGTTGAATTCGAAACCCGAACCATTATTAATCATATTTGAAAGCTAACAACGTCGATAGATGCGATCTTACCGCTGGGCCGTTACTATAGTTAGTAAGATTTTTCTTTTGTTTATCTAATATTTTGATCTACTTAATATTTTAAATGGAAATAACACCTGATATAATGTCCTATTTAAATGAAGTGTCCATTAGTTATGGTAATATCGCAGATATATTACTATTGAATAGCGAGTTCAATCCTCACTGGAAGCCCCATACTTCTGACCTTACGTCAAATCCTATCCGCTGTGAACGGATTGGATACATTTTTTTTTTAGTGTCCTCTCAAGATTTGGTTATATTTATTTATTTTTGAAAAATCTGTTTGTTATGTCTCTTTGGTCATCTCTCCGTTTTACTACCTTTCACATCAACCATAAAAATAAAAAAATTGCATAGAAAATATCTATATATTAATACTTGTGTTCCTTAATTGTACGACCGTTATCATCTTGCAATACCCTCTGGTTAAAAATGAGACCGTTCAAATCGTCCAAGATGAAATGCAAAAATGTAAATCTTGATTATCTGGTGTTGCTTATCCACCGAATTCTTATGAGTGTCGTCACCTCAGCTAAATAATGGACCATTCCGTTTTTATTGTAAAGAAAGGGAAGAAAAAAAGACATGTTACACTGAAAAAGTATAATAAGAAACAAAGAGTAGGATATATATATATATATATATATATATATATATATATATATTAAAAATCTTAACCATTTGACTTCTGGTTTTTAAGATCTCAACCATTTGACTCATCTGATAATTGCATAACCATGAAACTTTAAGTTATGAGTCCAAATCCATAATATTACAATTGATTATATATATATATATATATATAAGAGAGAGAGGGGGAGTGCGTGGAAGCGATAACGCTCTGTTTCAATCTAACATAATGAAAAAAAGGATAGAAAGAAAAAAACAGAATGAGAGAGAGTTAAATCAAGATTATTGTACTTTTTACATATTGGATTATTTTGCAGTAGTTCTTAATTATTAGAACGTTTGATATGTTTACTTAAATTATTATACTGTGGTATATTCACAGGTCCTGCAAGTACAATATTAATACGATATCTTATACAGATCAAATTCCGTTAAGTAATTCATCCAATAGTTTCCAAAATTTCCCTCTTAAGTGCTTCGAGAACAAGGTTGATGGGAGTTACACAAGGATGCTGCGTGTAGCATTGAACAAATCTTAGAAACAGCACCCCACAAGAAAGCAGCTGTACAGCCAATTGATTCCTATCTCACAAACCATCAGAGTAAGACGAACAAGACATGCTGGATATTGCTTGGAAATCAAGGGTGAACTCATAAGTGACGTTCTTCTGTGGGCACCTACACACGGACACTTCAATGTAGGCCGATCAGCAAAAACTTGCATCGACCAGCTCTGTGCGGATTCTGGATGCTGCGCGGAGGACCTGCCAGGTGCGATGGTTGATAGGGACGTTTGGCGAGAGAAAGTCATGGATATCCGTGTTGCTAGTACGACCTGCATTAAAGAAAATATATTCTCCAAAAAGTTATAAAGGGAGCGGGTAGAATTTTGTAAAATAAATTTAATGTATTTTTGAAAATAAATTTAAAAAAATTGGATTAAAACCAATAATTATTCTGTAAATTCTTATTATAATGGAGATTATGCGTCTGTAACCAAAACTACGTCGCCACCAACGTCATAATTCCCTTGGTTATTTACGCTATTTTCTCAATGATAATTAAAATTAGCATCTTATCTATTAACCATGAGGTAATCTGAACATTAGCTACATAAATGAGAGTAATCTCCCCTTGTTTGTTTCACTTTGAGGGTGCCGTTATGTTTTGGTCGGCCATTTTAATTTCCCCGTAAATCTACACTGAAAATACAAATTTGTTCGAATCAATACAAATGCGCGTTTTAACACGAAAATATCATAAATATGTTCTTAATAACAATTAAGTTCACCTCAAATAATGCGCAAGCACAATTAAGAACATTTTATGATATTTTCGTGTTAAAACACGCAGTTGTATTGATTCAAACAAATTCGTATTTTCAGTGTAGATTTACGGGGGAATGAAAATGGTCGACCAAGTGAAACAAGCAAGGGGAGGCTACTCTCATTTATGTAGCTAATGTTCAGATTACCAACCATGATCTCTATTAGTCTAGCTTAGATTTGTCTTATCACAACACATGGAATTAATGCGTTTAAAATCCTCCAAATATGTTATAAACCCTTAAGAAATAAAGGTTTACATAGTATATGGTATAGATAATTCGCATACTGGTTTTAACAAAAACGAGTTTAATAAATAATTATTTGGTGTGATTGATTTCTAATGATATTAGATTACTAATATTATTGTTTTATTCTCTAACATAAAGTAATCCTATGCAAATATTTTATATAGAAATCAGTTAAAATAGATGTAACCTTTTTTTATATTTATTTGTTCTTATTTAATTTCATTAATCTTTTTTGTAATTTAAAAGGATATAATATTTTTCTAAATTAAAGCATTAAATACTTGTGCCCAAAAGGTGCGTATTTTTGCTTGTTTTAAAAATTAATCCATTCGCGTCATTTTTGATACCGCATGAACAATTCTAGTATATGTAAGAGTTATCTCCCCTGCACTAAGAGCGGGGGAAAATCTTGACTTTCATTTTTACAGCGAACGAAGAAAAAGAATCGAAAACACACACACACACACACACACACACAACACACGGTACTTGAAATATCAACTCAGACGAAGTACATTTTTTACATTGTTGTCCAACGGAATGGCAAAATTTTCTCGATGACAAGTTCTTTTTTTCTCTCTTGATAACTAACAACACAAAGTTAGGTCTTCTTACCGGGGATTAGGTGATTCGTTTGTATCTCAAAATCCCAGAGAAATTTATGCATCTCATTCTCTGAGACGGATTCTGTTTTTTGTTGTTGTGTTTTTTCCCCCCATATACGATTTGTTAATATGGTCCAAATTTAATTTCTTGTACAATTCTCAGTTGATCACTTTCCCATTCAGTCGTGCCTCGTCTTGTACTCCCTTTGAGCTACTTTACGTAAAATTAAACATATCTAATTTAAAGTGCTGTTACTTAAATTTAAAGACCGTTTTTATATACGTCGGTCCTTATTTTCTATTAAAAAAAAAACAATTATTTCTATTTCATGGCTGATTTTCGCTGGATTTCACAATTAATTTCGACTATTCCCAAAATTTATTTCTGTTGAGGTTGGATATTCGTCAGAGTGTTGCATAATGGAAATAATGCGTGAAATAACAGAATTTACAATAGGTAAAAAGATGAGGTGAGGAGATGGGCGCACAAGGTGGAAAGATAATGTCAAGAGACGTTAACAGACGAGGTGGATTCAACAATGATTTATTACGAATTGATTTAATTTCTTACAAGGGTTAAAAAAAAAAGCGGGAACAAACCTTGGGTGGAAGTGGAGGGAGTCTGAGCTCCTGCTGATGTCACATCAAATATATTTATTAATAGAAATATGGACTTATAAAATCTGGCAATTTCTAAGTTATAAATATTGTTGTCGTACAAAAATAAAAAATAAAAATGAATAATAAATAGATAAAAATAAATTTAAAAAATCGCAGTAATTAAATCTTAAAAATGCACAATTTCAAGATTGCTGGTTCTGATTTGGCCCACAATGATTTTAGTTTGCACACGGTTTGGTTTGGTTTGTTTTACGGCATATCAACCTAGGTGGGTTATTCAATGCCGACAAAATTTTGAAATAAAATTCATTTCTAATGGAAACTAAATTTTGTAACTCAATTTTTTTATAAACAAATTTCGGTTATTTCCTATAAGTCTAACATGATCAAAGGGGAACCACTTTTGACTGATAAATTATTTATTTATTGATTGATTGATCTACTAGGAAAAAAAGACGGGGTTAGGGTTAGGGTTTAGGGTTAGTTAAATGGGAAAATAAATAAATAATTTATAAGTCAAGAGTGGTTCCCCTTTGATCATGTTAGACTTATAGGAAATAACCCAAATTTCTATTTAACCCATAGATGGGACCCTAACAGGTACTACCACTCCGGGCCAGAAGGGATCTGGGAGCAATGGTGATGAAAGGGTGCTTCACATTCCCCAGACCTCTAAAACTGGAACCTCACCATCAGATAGAGTTTAACGTCATTCCCAGGACATGAAGACCCTCAGCCACCGCCTTCTAGCACCCATATAAAAAGGGCTTGGGCTTGCCATAAGGGCAATAGGGTTGGAGCGATCATATAGGTGCTAGGGCTTGACATGGCAAGCCAATTGATTAGAAGGTGTCTCTCCGACCGACCGTCTAGCCTAAGTAAGAGTCAAAGTGGAGTGTTGCATGTCATGGACTGCTCATCCCCCAGGATTCCATTTTTAAGCATCACGGGTCACCACCCACGGCAAACAGGTGGCCCCATTGGGGAAGGGCAGTCGCTGTATTCTAACGCCCCAGCCGACAGGGCGGAGTTTGCACACGGAGTCTGCCTGATTCGAAAATGGTATGATATGTTGGTGTACAGCCTCTAGGAATAAAGTAGAAAAATGTGACACACTGACAATCGCATTTAGTATTTGAAAAAAAAATAATACAATTCAAATTCAAATGTTTGTTTTACGAAATATCTTGAATTTATTTTTGCTTTGTTGAAAATTGTTTTCAAGTTATTGAAAACATCATTTTCAATTGCCATGAGAACTTGTCATCGTTGATTAATTTTAACGGCATATCAACCCGTCTGGGGTTATGTCATGCCTAACGGTTAAGAAGTAATATATGTCTTGTATTTATATTTATACTTTTTAGTAATTGGTTTTAACGATATGTTAGCACCATTGGGGATTATGTTGTATGGTATTGATAAAGTTCATGTCTATATTCTATGGTATAATTTCATTTCCTTCAAAAAGGACAGAATGTCCTCCATGCTGACATTTTCAAATAGATCTTTCATATTGTTTGCATTAAAATAACGGTTTCTGATGTGAGCAAAAAGCCTGCATTCCATGAATAAGTGTTTAAGAGTTAAAGGTGTTTGACATGTTTCACATTGTGGTTGTTCTTGTTTGAGTATATAAGAGTGCGTTAGTTTTGTATGACCAATGCGTAATTGGGACACAATGATTTGTTCCTTTCTAGACTTTCTTAAAGTTGGTCTCCAGTTTCCCAAAGTGGGTTTGATTAGGAAGAGTTTATTGTGGATGTTGTTATTCCAGCGTTGTTGCCATTTTGAATGACGGAATCTATTAATTTCAGGTTTCAAGTCAGTATTTGGAATCTTGAACTTGTCAGAGATTAAATTTAAAGCCGATTTAGTTGCAGAGTCAGCTCTTTCATTCCCACTCACTCCTAAATTAAGAGTATTTACGGGATTCGAAGGAGCTCTTATTTCTCCGTAGTTGTAGACAAATTGTCGGACAAAGAAGGAACAAACACGGAATACTACACTTGTATTAAAAAAAATTACATAAATGTTTTTTTTTCCAAATGTTATTGGTATTTGCTACGAGACTTATCTGAGAGTTAAGCAGAGTTCTTGGAGTAGTGGTAATAACAGGGGTATTCTGTTCGTTGGTAGGAAATGTTAATAGGACGCTTCTTTGGACGTTTCTCCTTCTTCCTGGTAACCGGTTCTGTGATAAGTGATGGGGGATGCTATTTTAGAAGCTTCTCGCCCGGGTGACAGTTCTTTAAATGACGGTGAATGGGCCCTTTTCAAGTAGACTATTTGGTCTTCAGCCTTCTGTAGTGTGCTATTGTGCCTTCGAAAGTGTGCTGTGAAAAATGCCTCCGTCCAAGTCGACGGTCAGTAGATAAGTGGGCCCTGTTTTTGGGCTAAGTGATGAGAGCGTTTATTTTTACGTCTCGTTGGTAACGGCTCCCTGATAAGTGAAGTTTTTGGTTTTGGCGCCAACATACTATGTTGGCGATTCGCCCCCTAGCGGCAGGGGAAGATAATTAACTACGGAATTTCCAATAAAATGACTTGGGATCCAGCATATGATAATCTCCTTAGAGTTTGTGGGGATTAAAAAATACGAAAATAAAAACAAAATAAAAATAAAATAAAATAAAAACAACAAACTCCCATGGGGCCTTGACCGGAAGAACCCCTTTGCGCATGTCCGACAAAAAGAACTGACTCCCTACCCTAAAAAAGGATACCTAGGTAGACATCTTGTCTGTTTAGTCGCTCTTTATTGATTTTTACATTCTAACGGCATCTCAACTCGTCTAGAGTTATTTATGCCAAGAGGTTAGGGAATCGTGTTCATTTTGTGTAGTTGTTTCTACAGAGGGTTTTTTTTGGGCACAGTTATATGGCATTAAGAATGGAGCACGTGGTGTAAGGGTCAGAGTCGTAGGAAATGGACACGGTGACCAGAGTTCAAATCCTGGACGAAGCTGTTTGCATTTCACATAGCGTTAATACTCTTGGGAAAGGTATGCATCCAACAACTCACCTTCCATCTATGGGTAAATAGCAAATCAGACTGGGCTCTTAACCTTGGCTAGATAGCCAATCTAGGAGAAGGAAAACAATGTTCTTTATATATATTAAACGTTCTATTTATTAATCTTCTTCTTTTTCTAACATTAATATCCATATAAAATACGCCATATCTTTGCTAGCCTTTCGTTCTCCGCTTATTCACGTGTCTGCATGCGTCATCCTATGATCTTCACCGTCCATTTTTGCACATGCAATGATCACGTCATCGACTTTCGTAAACAAACGCACATATAAAAATTAACGGTTACTAACATCATATTCACACATTCACTCTTCACTTAACATCTTTCATTTTGTCCCTCACAAAAACATTACTTAACAGTGTCCTGAAGATGGTATAATACCGAAATGCTTAAGTATTGACACATAAAATTGTTTTCGCTAATCGTAACATCCTGTGTTTGTTATATTTTTAAAATATTTTCTTCTCATATATATATATATATATATATATATATATATATATATATATAAAAATCATGAAAACCACATTGCTTTAGTTTTCCAAATTACATTCTAATGAGAATCCATTACATTCAAAAATGATTTTTCGATATCAGCTCCCATACTTTCTGAAGCGGAAACCAGCGACGAGTTGCTAAGTACATCTTAAATATATTATAGATCTAGACGAAATAGGTAAGTTAAGTATATTTCTTTATCATTAATCCTTTCGAATTATTAATTACACCATTCTCTCATGCTTAAAAAAATCAAATATATGTATTTTAAAAGATCTACACACGAACACACACAATATATATATATATATATATATATATATAATATATATATATATATATATATTATATATGGGAGTAAATATGTAAATAAATCCGACAATATTCAGAAATTTGAAAAAACAAGTATTCCAAAAATATGATTAATTTATTTATCAAAGCTTAAACGTTTCGGTTTCTTTAAAGATTTTTTAAAATCTCCTGTCATCTATAAAGCATCCATCAATTTCTTCACCCCTTAATACATCCTGATGAAGGTTTAAAGAAACCGAAACGTTTAAACGTTGATAAATAAATTTATCTTATTTTTGGGACACTTGTTTTTTCAAATTTCTTAATATATATATATTCTTCTCATCTCTCTGCACGGCGGCAGAATAAGGAAAAGTTATTGTAAGAAATGTAAATCTTTCGTTGAAGCAGCCAGCCAAGAAGATAGACTTCTGAAGTGGAAAGGACATTCAAAGAAACTGCTGGATCACAGAAATTGACACAAAAACAAATCGTTGATAGCCAACTAGACATCGAGCTAGGAAACTTTACAATGGACAAACTCAACGAAGTCCTATAAAACAATAAAAAGTTGGAAAGCAACAGACCTCGGCGAAATACTCCCGAAGAAAGGAAGACAAGAAAATTTGACGATATACTTCTACGATTATGCAATGCACTGTATAAACAAAATACCATAGAGAAATGGATGAAAGGCTGCATCTTCCCATTCCCCCTCGCCAAAAAAGGCGACCTTGGAATCACTAAGAACTACAGGGGCCTTACAGCCATAGCTGCTAAGATTTATAATGACTTTATTCTTAATCATATCCGACTTGAAGTAGAGGAAATTCACAGAAAAAAAAACGGTCTCAAGAAGGTGACAAGAAGCTTTGACCTCTATGTGAACGCAGATAAAAGTGAGTACACATAGAATTATAAACAAACACATTAACAACCCGGCCTTCGGGGCGGGGGTCCGTAGTGCTTCGGCCACTGGACTGGTGTGTTTCAATTAATAGCGTCGATACCAGGGGGATATCCCCCCAGCCAATACCTGCCCCCTTGACTTAAAGGGGAAGGACTGAGTTTATTGCTCAGCGCTTGAGGCGTCCCCTTGAGGGGGAATGCCGACGGGATTGGCGCATTTTTTAGACTACCGCCCATGAGCTTCGGCTTGTGGGTGGGCCCACATAAAAATGTTCTTGTGTCACGCCCACATAAGTGGGATAAGAGGCTGATACCCATAGAGTTATAAACAAGATGAAGATATCTCCACACTAGATGTTAAGCCTCTGAAATTAGTAGATCAGTTCACATACCTCGGTAGCAATATCTCATCTCCAGAGAGTGTATGGACAGATTATCTGATCTCACTGATAAGATAAAGAGAGATTTTTCCAAGCCGTGGCCGTATCAGTGCTACCGTATGGCTTCAAAACTTGGACTAACGAAAAGAAAAGGCTAGATGGAAGCTACACAAGCGTGCTGTCTTGGACAAATCTTGGAAACAACACCCGGCAAGTGAACTCTTGTACGGCCACTTACCTCCTATCACACAAATATTTCTCCTGTGAATACCTACATATAGAGGCCGACCAGCAAAAACCTACATCAATCAGCTCTGAGCCGAGGACCAGCGAGCAGCAATGGCCGATAGGGACGCTTTGAGAGAGTTGGGGGTGGGGGTGGAATACTCCGAGAACAAAGATTGGAAAGTGTGTGTGTGTGAGTGAGAGAGAGAGAGAGAGAGAGAGAGAGAGAGAGAGAGAGAGAGAGAGAGAATAAAGAAAGCTTGTAGAGAGAGGGGGGAGGATTCTCTGAGAATAAAGAGTGGAAAGAGAGAGAGAGAAGAATGACAGATAATTAAAAAAACGCCGAGAAGAGAGAGAGAGAGAGAGAGAGAGAGAGAGAGAGAGAGGGGGGGGGTTTCAGACTGTATTTGAATTCAATAAATACAGAGTGCCTTATCCAACCCATTCGCCACGAGTAGGATGTGACCCAAGGTTGCAAGTATGGGGCATAATAAGGAAATGAAATAATGACATTTATTGTGTACAGTGCTCAGGTGCACCACAACTCATCAAAGTCTCATGTCTAATACACAGAATAATGTATTAGTGTCAATAACATGAATAGCGTACAGTAATAATATACATGTGCGCATGCGTGTATATGTGTGTGGATGGGAGTATCAGGTATAGTGTTGACGGACTACAGGAAGCATTGTTAACCATTACACCATGTATATATGCTGGCCTTCTTTAGCCTTGGTCGATAACCCATCAACTCAAGGAGTAGTCTGACACAAAACCTCTGCTCCCTTTCAAGGAAAGGCTAGGGGAGTAAACCCCGAAAATAAATCAGGGGCCGGAGTCCCTAAGGTGGTGTGATGCTGAAATCCAGTATTACCCATCAACTCCTGCGACACTACCGTTGCCAAATAGCATTGGTCCCTTACCTTTCCTTTGGATCCCAGCGGCAGTGTGGAGAGGGGGATTTGCTGCATAGGCAACAGCTCATCCTCCATATGAACCCGCCCAGGCTATGTAGTTCAAGTTAACAAAAAAAAAGGAATAAAAAACCTTGACACTACTCCATCGTCTCTTGTAGACGGAAGGATGCCAACCATATGCTGGCCTATAAGAGTTATCGAAATTTAAGCTTCTGGATGAGATACCCTTAAAGTACAGTTAGGATGGAAAAAACGGGTTTTATATTTGGATGTAGAAACTATATTTAACAAAAAAATAAATAAATAAATAAATAAGGTATTGAATTTATAGTCGCCATATTGTCATCAAGTCTTACCCACAACTTTTACCCACCCGTCGAAGCGTTGGTTAATCCCAACGTTTTTTTTATCAAAATCAGCGGCGACGGCGGTGGTGGTGGTGGTGGTGGTGACTCGATTGAGTCAGGGTTTACGTTTTTATCAAAGCGAATGCGGTAAACAAGTCAACGCTTCAATAACTTTTTTCGGACAAAGGATTCTTTGCACGTCAACCCTCAACAAATATGAAACTGATTAGATGATTTCGGGTCGGTTCACAGTGAAGGCCAAAAAACAAAGGGATTCGCGCGCGCGTACGTGTGTGTGTGTGTGTGTCTTCCGGTCAATTGGTTTATTAATGGAATACACCATCTGTCCTGTCGTCTAAAAGATTATATATATATATATATATATATATATATATATATATATATATACACACACACACTTGATATATCATATACAAACATTTTATGCATCATGTTATTATATATATCATATACATACATGATATATTATTGTATTTTGTACATACACACATATATATATGTGTGTGTGTGTCATATATGACACACACACACACACACACACA
Organism: Doryteuthis pealeii; assembly: GCA_023376005.1. Taxonomy (NCBI): domain Eukaryota; kingdom Metazoa; phylum Mollusca; class Cephalopoda; order Myopsida; family Loliginidae; genus Doryteuthis; species Doryteuthis pealeii. The sequence goes on along the minus strand of CM042165.1, from coordinate 15,486,331 downwards.
TACACACATATATATATATATATATATATATATTATATATATATATATATGTAGAATTAAACAAAAGACATCTGTTTAACAATTTTATTTTTGATCTTTTCGAGTTTTCTGGCCAACTTTTTAATATTTGGGTGGAATTCGTGGATAAGTCCACCAAAGTTCATGTCCTGAGTACTTTCGGCACTTCGAATTGCCATTATCAGGGGTGATGTGTTCCAGTTTTAAAAAAAATATGTATGTGGACGCTGGAAGGAGAAGAATTGATGAGAAAGGTGTTATAGGCATTTTCAAATGTGTATACTGCATTGGAAATTAATTTTGTTTAAGGATGGTTTGTATTGTTTTATGTATAAAGTTTCTAGTATTCGGAGTTTTTGTTTATTTTTTTCTTTGTGCAGAATGTGTGTATTTTCCGTTAGAATATTTCGGTAATTAGAGTGGGGGCATGAATGTAATTTTAGGTGAAATGGAGTTATTATCTGTTAAATGGAGGGTTAGACGACGTGCCGAAAGTACTCGGGACCTGAACTTTGGTGGACTTATCCACGAATTCCACCCAAATATTAAAAAGTTGGCCAGAAAACTCGAAAAGATAAAAAATAAAATTGTTAAACAGGAGATGTGTCTTTTGTTTAATTCTACATGTATAAATGAAAGAATGCTGCCCAAATACACACACACACACATATATATATATATATATATATATATATATATATATATATAAAGGAGTAGCTTCTGTTTTGATAAGTATTTTTTTAACGTGATATATTTCATTGTTATTATAAAGAAATCCATAGATTTTTTTTAGTTTGTAAGTTAAGGACTCTGTTCTTAAGAAAATTTTTTTTAAATAAGTGTCAATTTACGATTTTTTAATAATATAAATTAAAACAGTAAAGTGGGCGAAGGGGAATATTGTTGGTATCAGCTGGACAGCGAGGGAGTCTGTCCTCTTTTCATTAGCGCTAGACTAGGGAGATTGTTTTTTGGCATCTGAGGTGGAGCGCCACATCTATCATCAGCTCACCTCTTTACCGCACTGATCCAAGCTGTGCTACTCATACCTGAGTTGGCGAGAACCGGTATCGTACCCGGAACCTTGTGTTTCCGATGCGTATATATATATATATGAGAGTACACAAACAGTTTGTTTGAGATGGCGATAGCCGACAATTTTTGGGAGAATATGTGAGACTTTTTCTAGATTTGTTTACGCCTTACATTGAAAGACAAGACGAGTATTGTGCTTAAAAAGGGGTTTATTGTGGTGCGAAGGGTTTGCTAAAACTTAATGCTTTTAGTGGTCTTAAGTCACATATATGTATAGAGTAATAAAATCATTAACACATATCTTTGAGTTATTTTGGGGTGAATAATTCTGGTCGTAGGCTCATTCGTTGTTGGGTCTGCTGCTATATCCGTTCACTCAAAGTTAGGGGGTAGTCTGTGTTGGTCGTTGTAGTTGTCAACGTCTATGCCGCTAAGAATTTCGGCTCCTACTCGTCTCTTTGACTGCTGTTACTGTTTTTATTATTTTGGCCTCTGCTAGTCCTACTTTCGGGATCTGTCATGGGAGGATAACCCATATATTTCATAGAGTTTGTATTTATAAATCCCTATAACAAAGATAAATCTAATGAGTCAGACGAACCTACTATTAGTTTCGCTTAATGCTCTTCAGGGCTAAGATCTGACTACAGAGACAAGGAGCAAATCGAATTAAATAGTACTAACCACAGTAGTCATTTAAATTAGCTATTTAAATTAGATATCGTATAACCGTGTGCAAATCATTTGTATCAGATAGGAATACTGGATATCGTATAACCGTGTGCAAATCATTTGTATCAGATAGGAATACTGGATATCGTATAACCGTGTGCAAATCATTTGTATCAGATAGGAATACTGGATATCGTATAACCGTGTGCAAATCATTTGTATCAGATAGGAATACTGGATATCGTATAAACCGTGTGCAAACATGTGTATCAGATAGGAATATTGGATATCGTATAACCGTGTGCAAATCATCATTTGTATTAGATAGGAATACTGGATATCGTATAACCGTGTACAAATCATTTGTATCAGGAATGGATATCGTATAACCGTGTGCAAAACATGTGTATCAGATAGGAATAATATCGTATAACCGTGTGCAAATCATTTGTATTAGATAATACCTGATATCATATAACTGTGTGTAAAAAAATTCTTAAGAAACAACTACACAAAAATGTAAATATAAAGATACAGTGAAAGCAATTCTCTAGGTATAAAATAAGTATACGGGTTAGAATTAACCAATCCGACCCGGTTTTTGTATTGTAAGAACTTAGGAAAACAATGCAAAAATCTTGTTCAACAGTAAAGAATTAACTGGATCCTTTTAGAAAAAGTCTGGCTATTCTAAAAAAGGAAGAACAAAAAAGAAAGAAGAGAAGAGAAAAACGAGAAAAAAGGGAGAAAAAAAAAAAGAGAAAAGAGAGAAAAAAAAAAACGATTTAAAAGGGAGAAGAAAAATGAAGAAAGAAAAGAAAAAAAACCTTTAAAAAAGAGAGAAAATTGGACCCTCTTTGCGACGACACAACTTTTATATTTGAAAGGAAGAAGAAAAAAGAAAAAAAAAAAGGAAGAAAAGAGAAAAACGGGAGAAAAAGAAGAAAAAAAGAGAGAAAAGAGAAAAAACGATTTTAAAAAGGGGAGAAAAGAAAAATGAAGAAAGAAAAGAAAGAAAAAAAAACGTTAAAAAAGAGAGAAAATTGCTCCCTCTTTGGGTCGAAACAACTTTTAGTATTTTGAAAATTTGTTCTCTATCGAACACTCAGAAGAAAATGTTTTCAATAATGATTTGTTTATCGAAATTAACCACATTAAGAATTTACAAGAAAACTTTAAAGCTCGATTAAAGAATCTTCTAAACATAGAAATTCCTGAATGGATTATTTCTCCATTTGATGTCGAAGTGGAAAGTGCAAAATTTAGACATCTGTTAGAGTTAGATATCGTACAATAAACAAAATGGCGTATTGCATGTGATGATCACTTGTAATGTTTCGTTCATGTACGAATCGTTTAAAACATCCGGGTTATTTAAATGAACGAATTATATTCAAGTGGAAAGTGTGAATTAAGTGCAAATTCAGACACCTTTCTTAAACAAAGTGACACTATTAAACCACGTCCACACCGAGCACAATGCCGGATTGGATGTCATGGCTACTAGTGATGAGTCGGTCATATATGACCTGTCTAAAACATCCGGGTCATTTAAATAAACGAATGATGTTGAAGTGGAAAATGCAAATTTAGACACATTTCTTGAAGAAAGATTTATTGAAATGATTTTCGATCTTGAAGCAAAGTATCTGTATGCATTTTTAAAAAATTGGGTATTTCTAGATGAGCGAAAAAACTGTCGTAAAATATCCAAAGCTTTGTACAACTGATGTGCCAATTTTATTAACTTTTCCAAGTTTCCGTTTATGGTGGAATCTGGGTTTACGTATATGCATATGGGGTTTTAATTATTTTGTGTTGGTTTAAGGTCACTGGTTATTTCTGGTGCGTGTTCGCAGGTTTTCTTTTTAACCCCATTATATTTGGTGGTTCTTCCTTCTTGTGGTCATCGAGCTGAAAAGGAATTAAAAGGAAGAAAAGAGACAAAGACAAAAGGTAGTTTTTGGTTTCGGACTTTATTCGTGGGTCATAGCTACTTCGTGGAGAGGAAATTTCTTATTTATTTATTTTATCCTCTTGCAAGTCTAAAGGTCAGAATAGACAACACCAATCCTAGAGCTCTGGGGGAGTGTGGAATCACATATCCGTTGCCATTACTCCCAGGTCCACTCTGACTCGGAGTGTTAGAAATACACTCCACTGGATGCGACCATGAAAGCAAGATACGCAATGTTTGCTAGAAGGCGGTGGCTGAGGGTCTTCATGTCCTGGGAATGACGTTAAACTCTATCTGATGGTGAGGTTCCAGTTTTAGAGGTCTGGGGAATGTGGAGCACCCCTTCATCACCATTGCTCCCAGATCCCTTCTGGCCCGGAGTGGTAGTACCTGTTAGGGTCCCATCTATGGGTTAAATAGAAATTTGGGTTATTTCCTATAAGTCTAACATAAACAAACTCTTGACTGATAAATTATTTATTTTCCCATTAAACTAACCCTAAACCCTAACCTAACCCGTCTTCTTTTTTCCTAGTAGATCAATGAATAAATAATAATTTATCAGTAAAGAGCGGTTCCCTTAGTTTTTGTTGGATTTATAGGAAATAACCGATTATTCATACAAAATCTAAATGTTGTATACCCTTCTTCTTTTACTTACTTCCTTCTTACTCTATTCCTCTGGCCATCTTTGGAATCTTATAACATCTTGTCTTGGCCTGGAATCTTCTAAGGTCTGGACTTTCTTGGGGACTTCGGGTCCGGTCTTCTATTGGGGATTTCTCTTTATCAGAAGCCCTGTGTCATTGTTAGTTTTTAGATAATAACACAAGACTTCGATTTACTTTGATCATATTTTATTCTCGAAATCCCCCGCCAGACTACCTGCGCAGATCGAGTCGGCCGCGTGTATAACACGACTTACCACCGTCGTGGTTTCTCGCCGACTGACTAAAATCTATTTCTAATCTAAACCGGAAGAGGGTCCCCTCCCCGATTCTCACGTATCCACCGGAAGGTTAGGACTGAGGTCAAGCCTTGTCACTCATCCTTCAAGGCCGTGGGCTGTAACTTATAACAGCCATTTTTATTTCTACACTATTGCACATAAATATTAGGTATCTAATAATTATGTAACATAAAATATATCTATTGATTTTGCCATTATTTCAGTTGTATAATAAAACCCTTTAGTGAGAGTCAGTGGATTTATATTTACTGTAATGAATACGTGAAACTTGTAAAGAGTCATTCGTCTTTGAAAATCTGTGTTTTTGATAAGCAAGATTCAATTTACAGTAATATGACAATAAAGTCATATGACACTCCCCAGGCGAAATATGTGGATTTGGGTAAATATAAATTATAATTTATATTTAAGCAAATTCACGTTACATTTCGCTTATCACTGGATTATGATAAGAAAATTTTTGATAATGATCAAAAGCTTTCTCATCATGATCCAATGATTTTGCTGCATAATAACAGCCTTTTATTGCAACAAATTCTTCTATGTGTTTGTCATATTTTCAAAAATATCATTCATATATATATATATATATATATCTTATTATAATGGAGATTGTGTGCTTTTCTGTCTGTAACCGAAACTATATTACTATTCAAGTCATAATTCCCTTAGGTATTTACGTCACATTCTCCATGATATTGTTTTTATTTAAACTTCTATTATTAATAAAATTGTTTTATATGATTAATACTGTTGGCCTTATCTACAACATAATAATATACAATTGTATTTATATATACAACAAAATGGAGGTTTATTGTGTGAACGGAAAGACTAATTTGCATATTGATATTGAAAATTTGATTTTAATAAATATGTGTTTGGTATTATTGATTGGTGATTGTTTGGTTTTATTTTAATAAATATGAGCAAAAGTTTCGAGGATAAATCATAAACGAAATCGATTAATAAGAACAAATAACTGTAATTATATTCTTACTTCTTATTTAAACTAAATAGTTAAATTAGGAAAATTTAGCAATGAAAGATGGGAGTGATGGAAGAGTAAGTTTCAGTTATTCTATTTTTCAATTATACTCCCCTCTGTTTCAAATCTTTTTATATTCATTCTTATTTAGTTTCATTAGCTTTTCTAATATAATATAATATAATATATTATATTAAAACGTAAACACTTGCACCCGGAGGGTGCATATATTTGCTAGTATATATATATATATATATATATATATATATATATATATATATGGTACATGAAAACTTATAAACTACTAAAAGTAGAGGAATCATATGTAAATAGGGAGGTGATATTTCATTATGAAATAAAATATAAAATAAAGGGGATACGAAGGCCTTTTCGACCGGTACTTTTTCAAGTATATACACCGGTGACAATTAAAAGTCAGAATGTAAAGAAATTAATAAGAACGAATGGGGGTAAACCAGAGAGTGGTGGTGGGGGGACAAAAAATGGGGAAAGAGGGTATGTGTGTGTGCCCTAGGTTAAACCAGGGTTATGAATACCATATATATATATATCATCCATCCATCCATCGGCTAGAAACCACAAGGTTCCTAGTTCGATACCGACCCTCGCCAACTCAACGTATGAGTAGCACAGGGATCTGTGCGGAAAAGTAAGGAGCAGATGGTAGGTATGGCGCTCCACATCAGACGCAAAAGGAAACTCCTCTGTCTAGCGCTAATGAAAGGGGGATAGACTCCCTCGCTGATTGGCAGATCCCGACTTTAGGCCACTCCGACGACTTTACTTACTTATATATATATATATATATATATATAGAATTATAGTAGTGTAGATAAGATACAAAATATGCAAATTAAGTTATTATTTCAAACGTTATAAAAAGATAATGTCATCAAAAAGTAAATACCAAATAATAAACCAAATATTATATATATATATATATATATATAAATTAATATTGACAATAGAGTTTTGTATATTTACTTATGAGTAAAGAGGGCACAATATCATTAATAAAACATTTAGAGTGGTCAGCTGCTTCTGACTTGTCGAAAAAAAAGTGGGTCAATACCGTGTCTTTAAAAAGAAATTCCCACAATAAATATTTAAATTGTTAAAAAATTACGTTTCCGTTCAATTCACAACTTATTATATTTCTTGAAAAGTGAGATTAACATTTGATAATGCAAATTAAAAATTATCATAATTCAATTGTACAAGCTTTCTCTTTTAATTTGTTAAATATTGTTTTGAATGGTATAGGCCAGCTTTACCATTTGATACCAGCAGTGAATATTTCGACTTTTAGCTGAATCTGAACACCTACCTCAAGCAACAGCAGGAAATCAAGTGACAAGTCGGTGACCACTCCTTTTCCAACTTCATGACCTTGTCATATTGTCACTTGTGATTTCCGCCCCCGCCCTGTCGTCAGGCATGATCTCGATTCAACTCTGGGAATATGCAACTGGTTAAATCAAACTTAACGGACCTAAATTCCACCATCGTATGTCACCCCGCCGAAAGAAAAGAAAAAACAACAAAAAAACAAAAAACAAAAAAAATCAGGGAATTAACCAAATTTAATGAAATTTTCAGTGTTGATATATTAATGAATAAAAGATATAACGCACCAGTTATTTTATTTTTTTCAGGTCAATTAACTTTGAACCATGTATGTTTGTGAATCTGTGTTACGCCTCAAAGATAGGTGGTTCAAAGTTAACTGAACTGAAAAAATGTAAAAGTTTTTAAATAAAATAACTGGTGCAATATTTCTTTTATTCATTAATATATCAACACTGAAAATTTCATTAAATTCAGTTAATTCCTTGATTTTTAGTATTTTTTTCTTTCGGCGGGGTGACATATGATGGTGGAATTAAAAGTAGGATTTAACCTAAAAGTGTAACTTTGAGATTTTTTGCTTGAATTCCTTCAACGATTAGCACTATATGAAATCCACACAGACTCATCCAGGATTTGAACTCTGTTTGCCATGTCCATTTCCTACAATGGTAATCATTACACCACAAACACCTCTAACAAAATATATACTACTACATAAAATTTGGTTAAATCGAACTTAACGGACCTAAATTCCACCATCGTATGTCTACCCGCCGAAAGAACAAAAATATAAAAAATCAGGGAATTAACGGAATTTAATGAAATTTTCAGTGTTGTTATATTAATGAATAAAAGGTATAATGCACCAGTTATTTTATTCTAAAACTTTTACATTTTTTCAGGTCAGTTTAACTTTGAACATCGTATCTTTGAGAATCTATGTTCCACCTCAAAGATACGTGGTTCTATTTAACCATACAACTGACTGGAATTGTTTGTAACGTGGTCCACTTAGCAGCATGAAACCAATTCTCCCTGCATCCGATCTCATTTCTTCTAATCTTGACGGAACGAACCTCGCTATGTCTGCAAAAAGTCTCGCAGTCCATTACTACTGTAAAGTTATTGGTGGCGGAGTGGCCTATTGTCGGTATCAGCCGGACAGCGAGTGAGTCTATCCCCTTTCCGCTAGCGCTATACCAGGGAGATTGTTTTTCTAAGATGGAGTGCCACATCTATCGACAGCTCCCTATTTAACCGCACAGACCTGATTACCCAATCTGTGCTACTCATATGCTGAGTTGGCGGGGAAAGTATCGAACCAGGAAACTTGTGATTCCTAAGCGGATGCTCTACTGACTGAGCAAAACCGGTCCCTTACAACTGTAGTGAGGTCAATTCTCATCAGGTGCACTATATTTGTGGCCTTGTGTCAGACTTAGGATTAGGTTGGAATACCTTATATCATATAACTGTCATTTTAAATAACTCGATGATGCCACCCAAAACTGAAACTATTCACATGCCTTGGTTGTTGGTATAAGATTTTATGGGGTATTAGTTCGAATACTGACACCCAAAATCATATAATGCATTAGGTTATCCAAAAGAGAGTAACACAACACTGAATACTCGGTAGAAAAAAGTCAATTTATACAAGATAACATTTAATTAATAATATGCAAAGATGAAACATAGTTCCAGTCAGAAACGATAAAAAAAGGACAGAAGGATGTTTCAAGGAACATGAAGAAGTGTTAAGTAAAAAGGGGTGGAAGCCATTTACTATTATTCCTTTGTTTCAGGAGGTCTGGGAACAAAAAATAGGCACACGTGTGCATAGTTGTTGAGGAAGCAAAAGGACGCACGTCTGAATCCTTCCAAGTCATGTCAGAGAAAGAGATTTTAGGGCTCGCCTGGACACGTGAAGTGGGAAAGCCCCGCCTCCAATATAAAAAGAGAGACAATTCTATTTTGTCTCCCAACCAAAAAACAAAAAAATGAAAGAGAAAAGAAAAAAAACTTTAAAAAGGGAAAAAGAAAAAAAAAGGAAGAATAGAAAAGAAAAAGTGAGTAAAGAAAAAAAAAAAAAAGAAAAAAGAAGAAAAAAAAAAGAAAGAAGAAAGCGAGAAGAAAAAATGGAGAAAAAAAAATGGAAAAAAAGTGCTTCCTCTTTGGGTCGACACAACTTTTAGTAATTTACAAATTTGTTCTCTGTTGAACAATCAGAAGTATTTTGGATAATTATTTGTTTATCTATATAAACCACATTAAAAACTTACAAGATAGGAAAACCATATATCTGTGTGAAAATTATTTGTAATAGATAGGAAGATGACTGTGTCTAAAAAAAACCAACTCTTAAGCACAAATTACACAAGAATGTCATTATAAACGTACAAAGAAAGCGATTCCTAACCTCTCGATATAAATTAACCATAGATGAGTTAGAACCAATCAATCAATCCGACTCACTTTTAGGATTCCAAGAATTTGGGAAAACAACAGAAAAGGATTAACCGGATGTTCTTAGAAAAAACTTTTACTATTCTAAGTCTGACAATGAAAAAAAAAAGAAAAAAAAAAAAGAAGAAAGAAAAGAAAGAAAGAAAAGAAACGAGAACAAAACGAGAAAAAAATGGTCCTCCAGACACTGGTTTATTACTAAGAGAGCATCTTGTATTTAGGTCATCGTACTAGTGTCACACTGACCCTGAGAAAAGATCTCACAAGAAACACGAGACTCGAGAAAGAAGAATGTAGAGATATTCTATCTCCTTTTCTATCTTTTACTGTTTATTTATCTATTTATCTATATTCTTTAACACTTTGCCGCTCACAGTGGTTCTCCCACCGCTGTGATCCTACCATAACCCGCTGGCAGTGGATCTTGCACGTTTGCATTACAATTGAGCTGAAGGACTCCTGTTACAATATTAATAGGACTTTAGTTGAATAGAATAGAGTTCTGAGATTAATAGTGAAGTATCCGATCATACAGTTAAAAATACCAAGAAAATTTGGTACATCCGTTGGGGAAATTTGGTAGGCAAAGAGTTAACGAAAGCAAACGTATTGACACAGAAATTATTTTACTCTTGAGCCAGCGAGGAAATTTACACAAAACCAAATGCTCAAGAAAAATATGGACAACATATTTGACGACGAATGTTGGGAGGCACGATGTGCAATGGTTATTGTCGTATGAAATGGACTGGGCGACCCGAGTTCAAATAGCGCCAGTATAATTGGGAAAGATATGTACCCAACTATTTTCCCTCCAGCTATGGGTAAATAGTAGGACAGACTGGGCTCATTAACACTGGTTAGGCAACCAGGCTAGATGAAAGAAAACGGATGTCTAACCTGTTAAACTTCGCTTAAGATCTTGACCAGGTGTTACATCCTAGGCGCGCGAAAAAGGGGTTGATTATATGAGAGAGAGAGAGAGAGAGAGAGAGAGAGAGAGAGAGAGAGAGATCCACAGACACCGTGTTTCGACGTGTCTTCGGTGTGGTTAGACTTAGCAGAGTACCCCAACCGGGAGGTAAACTCGATTAATTTTTTATCAGTCCGATTCCCCAACCTATCGGCACCTGCAAAAATTTAACTGATAAATACATACATATGTTACGGCCACTTAAACCCGCCCAACAGGGTGGGGGTCCAGTGGCTTCGGCCCTGGATCTTTACAAGTTAATAGCGTCGATCCCAGAGGGCTATCCCCCCAGGCAGTACCTGCCCCTCGATTTAAAGGGAAGGGCTGGGTTTATTGCCCAGCGCCTGAGGCGCCCCCCTTTGAGGGGGAATGCCGACGGGATCGACGCAATTTTTCACCTGCCACCCATGAGCTTCTGTTTGTGGGTGGTCCCACGTTAATAGGGCCTTGTGCCTAACCTGTACAAGTGGGGTACGAGGTAAATACAATGTTACGGCCACTTAGAGAGCTCATATCCGTAAATAACAGAGGCTTGCTTACGTGACCCTGTGTATGCTTTATATATATATATATATATATATATATATATATATATATATAATAAAGTAATCCACAGACACGTGTTTCGAGGTATCACCTCTCGTCAGTGTGGTTATACCGTTTAACAGCTACCTCTGGCCGGGTTCGAGACCCGAATGAACTTTCGTTCGCCAACCCTCTTACCCGTACGACCACAGGCAGCTGTCAAATATGGGAGACTATTTAATCGCTACATTTCTAAGCGGAAATGAAATTCATTAGAGGCCTCAAACTTTATGTAAACAAAGCGAGGCTTAGCTAATGACGATCGAGAGCTTCACGCAAATATATCTGCTCAAACCGAATCTCTGCTACTTAAAAAAAAAAAAGCCCCCCCCAAAAAAAAAAACAAAAAAACAAAGAAATAAACCATTAAAAGAGAAAAACAAAAAACAAAAAAATATCAACCGATTTAGATATTTGCATATAATAAAACGTTTTATGTTTCGTCTTTTTTAAATTTTTAATATTCCCGTTTAATAATGAATCAATAAAGAAAGTGAAAGAACAAAACAAGAAAGAGATTTGAAAGAAAGAAGTAAAAAATAAAATAATGAAAGTAAAGACTCTTCAGCAAGATAGTGAAAGAAAAGAAAGAAAAGTGAAAGAAAGGAAAGAAAGAAAAAGGAAAAGAGAAAAATAAAAGAGAAAGAAAGAAAAGAAAAATGAAAAAATAAGGAAAGAAGGGAAGAAAAAAATGAAAGAAAGAAGAAAAGTAAAAATGAAAGAAAAAGTGAAGTCACGAACAAAAATGACGGTTAGAAACTAACATATATATATATATATATATATATATATGTGTGTGTGTATGTGTGTGTGTGTGTGTGTGTGTGTGTAGAATTAAACAAAAGACACATCTCCTGTTTAACAATTTTATTTTTGATCTTTTCGAGTTTTCTGGCCAACTTTAATGTTTGGGTGGAATTCGTGGATAAGTCCACCAAAACTCGAAAAGATCAAAAATAAAATTGTTAATCAGAGATGTGTCTTTTATTTAATTCAACACGTATAAATGAAAGAATGCTGCCCAAATACACACACACACACACACATATATTAAAAGAGAAGAAGAAAAGATTATGAACCAAATTTAGATTTTTGGACATAATGAAACTTTTTACATTTTTTTTTCTTTCCTTTTTTTTTTTTCAAATAAATTTCCGTTTAATAAATAAATAAATAAATATTCAGCGCTAACACAAAGTCGCCAGTTTGAAAATAGAAACAATTTTCTTTGCAAAAACAACCAACGACCTGAGAATTAAAACACAAGGCCATGATGGTCCAAATTTGGCCCGAAAGAAGAAGAAGAAGAAGAAGAAGAAGAAGAAAAAAAAGAGAGAAGAGAAGCCCTTTTCATTAAGCGTCTGTTACTTTCTCCAATTCACTCAATCGCTTTGCACATGCGCAGACAAAAGACAAACAATGTCGTCCGAGGCGAAAGCAGAAGATGGAACCATCAAAGGCTGGTTTGCTTTTAATCAACGGGACAGATGAAATAATTAACAGTTAAATTCAGTAATTGCAGGCGGACGCTAATTAACAACACAGGAAAGACAATCATTTCTTCACCCCGTCGTCCATTTTTATTTTCGGACAAAGTTGTTTGTTGTTGTTGTTTTTGTTTTTTTTAATCCGAACTCCTCGGTAAAAGAGGCCGGCAGATTTGATGAACTTTTAATTCTTTTTTAAAAGTCAGAAAATTCGATAACAATAAATCGACTAACGATAATTTTAGCCACACACGATACAGGAAAAAACAAAAAGATGTTTTTAAAACGAATAGGCGAGTTTGCTGGTCCCGGTAAAATAGACAAACATGCTTTTCGAACTTATTTTACCGGTCCTAGTAAAATAGACCACATGCTATTTTGCCAGCTGATATATTTGAAATATATTTAAATATATTTCAAATATCTAAAAGCTAAAAGTTTAAAATGGTTGTTGACGAGCAATCTAGGATTATCTAAAAAGGTAATTGCTTTAAAAGTAGTTGTTGTGCAATTCTGTGATTCAAACAACCTTATTCCACTGTTAATGATCGAAATGATACTGACAGAATTCAAACTGAATTAACAATCTTGTAGATTGGTCTGATAGTTGGCGAAATGAGATTCAACACAGCTAAATGCAAGGTACTGCACATAGGAAGAAATAACTTTAAACACGAATATTCTATGAGATAAAAATCTCTCTAATGAAAGAGAAATACTAAGGATACAAAGTTAGAAAGAGACCTTGGTGTGAATGTGGACCCTGAATTAAAATTTTCCAAGCACATAGGAATACAAGTAAAAAAAGCAAATAAGATATTAGGATTAATACAGAGGTCTATGAGTACATGGATGAAGAAATGCTGAAAAATTTGTTCACTGCATTGGTAAGACCTCATTTGGAGTTTGCTAATGTGGTTTGGAGCCCAAGACTCATCAAGGACACAAAACTCATTGAGGGAGTTCAGAGGAGAGCTACTAAATTAGTGAATAATTTAAAATCCCTTTTGTATGAAGAAAGACTTAGGAACATTGACCTACCAAGTCTGGTTTTCCGACGTATAAGAGGGGATATGATTGAAGCCTACAAATACACGCATGGTTTTTATTCAACGAACTCTGACCTACTAAACATTGCTCAAAATACCTATACAAGGGGATATAAATTAAAACTCCTTAAAAAATCTTGTAAAGCAAACGCAAGACAAAATTATTTTAGCTACAGAGTGGTGAATACATGGAATAAACTACCTTCATCAGTAGTGAATGCCCCATCTCTAAACTCCTTTAAGGCAAAGTTGGATAATCTGTGGAATGATTATAAATATTCTGTGGATTTAAAATGAATATTTATAAGGAACAGCTGACAGGTCTCAGACCTAATATACTAGCTGAAAAGATATTATTATAAAACAATCTACCTAAAAGTTAATTTCTTAAAATGGTACTTGACAAGAATTCATCTTGTTATGTTTATGGTTACAATTTTATATTTTAACAATTGATAGTGGGAAAATGCCATTTGTCCATTTTGGAAAAAAATCATGATAGTCAAATTTACCTTTATCATTTCATTTTTTTTTTAATTTTGTAAAAATTCACATGTTTGATCAGAAAGTCATTACGATATCTATATTTTTCATTTAGAAGAATTTTTGTATCTTTATCCTTCACAAAATATAAGCATAAATGATTATGAATAAAATTTGGTGTTGAATATGTGTTGTCATTTTTAACATTACTAGCAAATGTATGCACCCTCTGAGTGCAAGTATTTTAGTTTGAACGTAATAGAATATTATACTAAATTAGAAAGGCTAATGAAACTAAAAATAATGCAGATAAAAAGATTTGATACAGAGGGGGGTATAATAGAAAAATAGAACAACTCAAACTTACTCTTTCATTACTTCTGTCTTGCATTGTTAAATTTTCCTAATTTAATTATCTAGTTAAAATAGGAAGTAAAGAATAAAATAACAGTTATTTCTTTTTGTTAATGGATTTCTTTTAAGATTTATACTCGATATTTTTGCTCATATTCATTAAGATAGAACCAAAGAATTAAAAATCCTTAATACTAAGCAGATATTTATTAGAATCAAATTGTTAATATCAATATGCAAATTAACCTTCCCGTTCACACTGGAAACCACTATTTGTTGTATATATAAATACAATTGCATTTTATTAGTATGTAGACATAGTGAACAGTATTAATAATGTAAAAGAATTTTATTAATAATGTAAAACAATTTTATTAATAATTGTGGTTTAAATAAAAATAAATTCACATAAATAACTAAAGGGAATTGTTACTTGAGTAGTAATATAGTTTCGATTACAGACAAGAAAACACACAATCTCCATTATAATAAGATTTGCATTCATGATAAAAAATATTTACAGGGCCGGTAAAATAAGTATAAAAGTATAGTTTGTCTATTTTACCAGGACCGACAGAATAGCCTATTCCTATTTAAAACTACAACGAAATACTTGGTTGATTAAAATTTGAAGATAGAAAGAAAAATCTTTATAAGATTTTGTCTATATCGAAGCTTATATAAGGTCGGTCTACTAAGTAATAGTAAAAACTTGGTAGAGTGACTTATTATTGGTATTAGCAGAACAAAGCGGAAGTCTATCCTCTTTTCACTCGCGTTAGACCAAGGAGATTGTTTTTAATGGGGTGGAGTACCACACCAGCTGTAAGCTCCCAGATGCTGTATTGCACAGATCAGATTACCCAAAATTGTGCTACTCATGCGTTTTGTTCTCATGAGTGACCTTTGGCTATCGGTTACATTACTTGGTAACAGAATTGCTAGGAAGGGGGGAGTAGTAGACAATACATTGCATCAAATTCTATGCCAAACTTCAGGATAATGTGACAGAAAGGTTTAACAAGTCGGGGGGGGTCAAAGTTTACGTACTGGGCATGTATGCCCTAAAAGGGGGGGGGCTTAGAAATAAAAAATCTAATAAATTGCAATGGAGTTATCAGAATGATAATTGATTAGAATGATTTTATTTATTTTGTCAAAAAGAACTACAATGGTTAAATTACAAAAGTACTGTAGGGGATTATCTTCCTTTTGCCGGAAGAGTTATCTTCTCGCTGCGTTGCTGTTTGTTCCCACTAGGGGGACCTCTGGTAGTTAAGCGCGTTCATGGAAACTGGTCTTCCTCTTTTTAGCTGGATCTTCTCAAGAACTGCTATGGGCTAGAGTCTATCTACCCCCTTTCTCGGTGGGGCTTTTGTCCCCCCCCTCTTACATTACTGTAAGTCCTTTATACAGCATGGGCTATCCTTTAGTTCCATGTCTGTAACATTTATATTTTACGTACATTTGGGTATCTTGTTTATACCTAAATATTGTATATGTATTTACATGTTCTATTTTCCTGTACTTTATGTATATTATTGTTTCCATGTGCTGTTATATATATATTAAATGTTTTGTCTCACAACGTGTCAGAATTGTAGGTTATTCAATTAATGACTTTGAATCTTACAGTACCATGTACTCACTTGGTTACCTCATTTCAGGAATGAAACCGTCTCCTATAAAAAGGTACCAGGTACTTTTTACAATATCATAATTTTTCATCAAGGGACCCATACACACACACACACTTTTCGGTATACATGTCCCGTATCTAAACTTTGACCCCCTCCTCTGAACAAGTTAAGACATTTACCACGCATCCACTTATGCGTGTCAGACAAAAGGTCATATTACTGTGGGACTACCCACGAACCGAAGCTCATGGCATGACATGCACAAAAATTGCGTGGATCCCCTCGAAAAAGTTAATACAGCTTTATGGAGATCAAATTCTATTCCAGACAAAATTTCTCGGCAGCACATAGAATTCTACACAACATAAATACTAAAAAAAAATATTCTTGCATTTTCTAATAAGTCTTTTTAGAAGGTAATTCGACTGATTTTTTTTTTCAGGATGGCAACCCTCATTGGAAATCAGCTCATCAATGTTTTTTTTAACTATAAACTAAAAACTCATTGATAAACTTACGCAATTTTTGAGTGTATTGTGACGTAAGCAGTGGCGTAGTTTCGGTGACAGACAGCCACCAAATCTCCATTATAATACGATGTCTCGTAGCTAAATAGATATTCTATTTCTTAGATTTCCTGTCAATGTTAGGTGTTCAAACCAATAATTCCGAATATTGACTTTCTATGCAGGAGCCTGGATGTTACCTTACCAAAAAGTTTGATTTTACGCAATGTTCATTTGTTATGAAGTAATATGTTATATAATACTAATACGCGTTTTACTAAATCTTCCGTCCGTTATCATCCCGTAACATTCTTTGGTTAAAAATAAGTAATCTATATATCAATATTCGTGTTCCTTAATTGTACGACCGCTATCCGCTTGCAACATCCTCTGGTTAAAAATCGTCCAAGATGCAATGCAAAAAAGAAAATCAAGATTATCTGATGTCGCCTATCCGCCGAATTCTTATTTCTTATGGGTGTCGTTACCTCAGTTGAATAATGGAACATCCCAAAGAAAGGACATGCTATACAACAATATAAGAAAGATAGAAAGAGTAGGAGAAAGAGAGAGGGGTGAAAACGCTAATCTGTTTCAATCGATGATATGAGAGAGAGAGAGAGAGAGAGAGAGAGAGAGAGAGAGAGAGAGAGAGAGAGAGAGAGAGAGAGAGAGAGAGAGAGAGGAATAATAACCGATCTAGATATTTGCATATAATAAAACGTTTTATGTGTCGTCATTTTTAAAAAATCCGTCCAATAATGAAAGTGAAAGAAAAAAAAAAAGATTTGAAAGAAAGAAGTAAAAAAGTTATGAAGGAAAAGTGTCATCAGCATAGATGAAGGCATGAAATGGAATAGATCTTTTGCTGTCGATCACATAGTCAGGTACCACTAATAAATTGATCAGCTGTTTTTTTAATTAGGGTTGCCAAAAAATTACTGTGAACGATTTTTTATTATCAAAAAGAAATATATATATATATATATATATATATATATATATATATATTGTTAAATAATGCAGCCATTTTTTGTCTGCAAGTTTTGTCCTTTGTTTTTTCGTATTGCCGGATTATTTTTGTTATACGAAAAAACAAAGGACAAAACTTGCAGACAAAAAATGGCTGCATTATTTAACAATATATGCCTACAAGAAAAAATGCTGCCTAAACACACACACACACATATATATATATATATATATATATATATACACCAACCCCTCCGCACGAGTAGGATGTGACGCAAGGTCAATTACTTAACAGGTTCGAATTCAGAGTTTTCCTTTACCTAGACTGATTGCCTAACCAAGGTTAAAGAGCCCAGTCTACTGTACTATTTACCAACGAGGAAAATAGTTGGATACATACATTTCCTAAGTCTATGTGAAATGCAAACAGCATCGTTTAGGATTTGAACTCAGAATATTCCTGTTGTACTACAAAAGCCTTTTACTTCCCTAAGATGCAGCCTTGTGGTTATTTCCTGGCTCCTTGGTAGCCAATCGGAGAAACAGGCCGTGTGAACAGGAGGGAGAACAACGTTTTCATCGATGAGTGGCTTCCCAAGTGGAAATATTCTAAAAAAAGATAAAGTTGTGTTTTAATTAAGTTGATAAAAACTATTTTATGCAATTCGTCTCATTACTTAACAGATCTGGTTGGTTGGATTTTACGGCATGTCAACTCTTGTTGGGTTATTTTATACCAAAGACGTTTTGTTTTATTCATTCTTGATGGTACCCATTAATTTTTAAAACTCAGTTTTTAAACATTTTTTTTAACTTGTTTTTCTATTCAACCTATAGATGGATCCCTAACAGATACTACCACTTTGGATCAGGAGGGAGAACAACGTTTTCATCGATGAGTGGCTTCCCAAGTGGAACTATTCTAAAAAAGTTAAAGTTATGTTTTAATTAAGTTGATAAAAACTATTTTATGCAATTCGTCTCATTACTTAACAGACCGACCTTAGCTGATTGGTTGGATTTTACGGCATGTCAACTCTTGTTGGGTTATTTTATACCAAAGACGTTTTGTTTTATTCATTCTTGATGGCACCCATTATTTTTTTAAACTCAGTTTTTAAACATTTTTTTAACTTGTTTTTCTATTTAACCTATAGATGGATCTCTAACAGATACTACCACTTTGGATCAGAGTGGACCTTATAGTATGAGGGGTACTTCACATAGCCCAAAGCTCCAAAACTGGAACTCCACAATCAGATAGAGTTTAACGTCATACCCAGGACATTAAGACCCTCAGCCACTGCCGTCTAGCATATATATATATATGATAAAAGGATTTGTGCTTGTCATAAGGCAATAGTGTGCTACGACTCGACGTGACCAGCCGATTGATCGGAAGGGGGCCTCTTCAACCGTCCGTCTAGCCTAAGTAAGAGCCAAATTGGAGTGCAGACCGACCTTGGAGCCATAAAATGGAATGTATCTCAGTTAACGCGATTCCTACCAAAGTAAAAAAAAAGAAAAAAAAAAAAGCCGCCAACAAAACCAAAACAAAAAAAAACGTCCATTCTTTTTTCTTTGGTGAGAGTCTAATTCTTGTAATTAAAATCACAGCCAAAATTGCTTAAGGCAAACAAAAACATTTGGAATCTATTTCGGGACAACCGAGTCAATTAAATACTAATTTCATTGTCGATTTAATTAAAAGACGTGATTTCTTAAAAGCTGTAAGTGACAAGGTAAAGTACTTAAAGACAAAGCTCAGTGGTAAAAGAAGTGTTCAGTGGGTCTAAAGGTCTCCAAATTACTGCATTATCGAAACAATAACTACAAAAAATGTTGTTCTTATTTAAAAAAAAAAAAAAAAAAAAAGGTATTGACCTTCATTGTTGGGGACCTTAATTTTAAACGCGAACAAAACGGATTGTCCTGACCCTATTGCCCGTATGGCAACCCCAATCCTTTTTATAATACATGTGCTAGAAGGCTGTAGCTGAGGGTCTTGGTGTTCTGGGTATGACGTTAAACTGCATCTAATGTGAGGTTCCAATTCCGGTGTTCTGGGGAGTATAGAATTCCTTTCATCGTCATTAATCCCAGGTCCACTCTGTACCCGAAGTGGTAGTACCTGTTAGGGTCCCATCTATAGCTTAAATAGAAGAGAAAATGAGTTTAAAATTGTTTTTAAAAATTGAGTTTAATTTTTTTAATTGAATACCTATAAAGAATGAATAAAACAAAACGTCTTCGATAAGAAGGGTTAACATGACGTAAAACCCAACCGACCAACCAGCCTATTAAATACGAACAATTTTTAAACATATCTATTTGACCAAGAGATTGGACTATAATATGAAAACTAATATGAATTATTTATGAGTTTTAAGACGTAGAATAATAGTTACCGTCGTAGGAAGGGAACTCGGATAAGAAGGAAAAAAAATAGAAGAAAGAACAAAGAAGAAGAAGAAGAAACAGAAGAAACCAGGAAGAAGAACATAACGGGAAAAAGGAAATAACAGATTAAATCAAGAGAAGAAAAAAACAGAAGAAGGAATCAAGAATCAATGGAAGGAAGAAGAAAAAACTGAAAAAAAAAAAAAAAAGAAGAAGAAAAAACTGAAAAAAAAAAAAAAAACAGGAAGGAAGAAGAAAAAACTGAAAAAAAAAAACAGGAAGAAGAAAAAACTGAAAAAAAAAAAAAAAACAGGAAGGAAGAAGAAAAAACTGAAAAAAAAAAAAAGAAGAAGAAAAAACTGAAAAAAAAAAAACGAAGAAAGAAAAATGAAAAAAAAAGGAAGAAGAAAAAACAGAAAACGGAACCAGACAGAAGAAGAAAAAACAGGAAGAAAGAAAAAAACTGAAAAAAAAAAACAAAACAGGAAGAAGAAAAAACTGAAAAAGGAACCAGACAGAAGAAAAACAAAACAAAAAGGAACCAGGAAGGAAAAGAAAAAACAAAAGAAAGAACCAGGAAGAAGGAAATAACGGGCGAATGAATCAGGAAACAAGAAAAAACAGAAGAAGCAATCAAGAAGAAAAAAAAACAGATGAAGAAATCAGGAAGAAGGAAAAGTAGAGAAGAATCAGGAAGAATCAGGAAGATGGTCGATAGTTTGGAAAATAAGGAGGAAGGAATGAATAAAAGAAAGAAAAGAAAAGAAAGAGGGGATAATTAAACAAGAACCAAAGAATGGGGAGGCAGGAAGGAAACAAGAACGAATGAAAAATAAACAAAAAAAAAAAGGAAGAGGAAGAAAAAAGAATAAAAGGAGGAAGGAAAGAAAAAAGTGGTGAGTTTTATTACAGGTTGTCAAAAAAGAAAAAAAATGATGCAAGGAAAAGGAGAATTAGGTTAACAAGAGATTTGCACCGGGTTGGTCAAGTTACGTCATTTTGAGTCTCGAGGAAAAGGCTGGGAAGAAGGTAATTAAAACGATCAACCGTTTAATCAAGGCTTCGAAAAGACCCGCTTCTGTCCTCTAATCACATACGACAAAGGAGGAGACAAATTAACCTCCACACGCCTTTGTCTCTTATATATTACTCCACCCACATTTTCAAACCACTCATTAGAAAAAAGAAAGTGCATACATACAAGATACGACCAAACAGCTCAGAGTGTGAACACCACAATAAATAATAAAACACAATAAGTAGTTCCCACCGTCTCCTTCGAAGTAGTTCCTTGTGGCATTTTATATCCCACAACAGGTACTTGCCCTATGATGTAGGTAAAATTAGAATTGATTGATTGGTTTTAACGGCATGTCAACTCATCTAGATTTATTTTATGCCTAGAGGTTAAGGAATCGCGTTCATTTTACATTTATATTTACATTTTTGTGTAGTTAAGAGTATTTTTGCACATGGTTATACGATATCAAGTCTTCCCATTTAATATAGATAATTTGCACACAGGTGTATAGTTTCAAGTTTTCTTACTGGATTACTCGGCACCAAAGACGGATGCTATCTGTAGGCCTCGCTAAAAAAAAATAAAAAAAAAAAAAAGAAGGGAAAAAAAAGAGTTCTAAAATAAACAACACTCCCGTTAACTTGAACGCAATTAAGAAATGAATTTGAGTTTTTGTCATATGTACAAAACAATTTTTAGAAAAATAGATTTAAGTTATAAAAAATGCAAAAGTTAAGGATTACATTTTTAAAATAATATTTTAGATGTAAAAAAAAAAAATAATTCCAAAAATAAATATTGTAATGTACAAATTCTCGGTAATGTTTTTAATTCTATAAATTATTTTCCTCTTATCTCACTCTTACCCATTCCTCCCTGGTGTTCCTAAAAAATGTTTAGTCCGGTCTTGGACCGGGTACTTTTGCTAGTCTTCTATATATGAATAGTCGTGTTACTTAATTGTACGACCGTCTGGTTAAAAATGAGACCATCGAAACCGTCCAAAATGAAATGCAAAAATGTAAATCCTAATTATTTGATGTTGCTTATTCGCCGAATTCTTATTTCTTATGAGTGTCGTCACCTCATCTAAAGAATGGACCATTCCATTTCTATTGAAAAGAAAGGGAAGAAAAAGGACATACTACACAGAAAAAATAAGAAAGGGTAAGGGAAATATATATAGAGGGGGTGAGCGTGTGGAAGCGATAACATTAATCTGTTTCTATCAAACATAAGGAAAAGATGAAAAGAAGATAAGAAAGAAGAAAAAGAATGAGAGGGAGTTAAATCAAGATTATTATACTTTTTTTTTAATAAATTGAACTATTTAGCAATAGCTCTTAAGTAAACATAAAACGTTTTAATAATTAAATTATCATACTGTATGCACAGGTCCTGCTATTATTTATTATAATTCACTAAATGCTAGTAAGTTATGGTGCAGTTTAGTGTTATACCCAGCAGCCCCCCTTTTGGAGGGTCTTACCCCCTCTTCGGGGGATGTTGTCGGCGTATTCTAGGCCGTGCCGATAGGACGAGTGTTAGAACTGATTTGATTAGAATTATTTATTTGGTTTCAGTACAGTTAAATATTCTGTCTGTCTGTCTGTCGCTGACATTTCCAAAGTTGTTGCAATGCCTTTTGTTAATAATAAAAACGAGTCAGAATAAGCGCCCCCGGGCCTAAGTATTTCAGATTTAATCTAAGGAAATATATTAAATTAGAAAGATTAACAAAATAGAATAAGAACGGATATAAAAAGACTGCACTTATTTTGATGATTTTAATTGGTTTCTATATAAAATCAATCATAAAATTGATTTTAATACGTAGGAGAATAAGACAATAATATTGGAGATCAATAACACCAAGTAATTATTTATTAAAGCTGGTTTTGTTAAAACCAGTGTGCCAATTAACCACACCATATATATCACAAAAATAAAGGTTTACATAATATGAGACAAATTGCAAGATTTTAAACGCACTAATAACACGGGCTGTTTTGAGGCAAATCCAACTCAGATTTTCATAGAGACATCGTTAGTAAATAAGATTGCAAATGGAGAGGAAAAAAATAGTCAAACCAGCGCCAAATTCTGGCAACATGCACGTCTCTAAAAGACAAGTTCTGTGCCAAAGAAATTGGCTTGACAAAAACCTATGTGATGAGGACATTCAAAACTTCCAGCAAGAAAAACAGTTTTGTCGTCTATTCGTTCTCTAATTCTCTCTCTCTCTAAAAAAAAAAAAAAATTCAATTTTCTTAATATACTACATACCTCTCGGATTCACTTCCTTTTCTTCAGACACACACACACACACACACACACACATATATAACTAGCTATATTCATGATTAAAATGCTCTTATAGAATAGAGCAATGCCCAATCCAATTTGAAATTGGAGGGTCATTTTTTTGGAGGTCAGCGATAGCGCTTAACGTTATTTTTTGATGATCCAAATTTTCGAAATAATTGAGATGTCAACGAATTGCTATTTAGAATCCTTAATATATTACTAAATAGAAGCACCAATATCATTATGGACTGTGGTTACAACGGGAACCCAACGGGTTTACGGGTCGTCTAGTTTCTATTATAAGAAACAAGAAAGAGACGTTCACTTAATTTCTAAAGCAAAATTTTTCAGTGTTTCAACAGAAATGAGATGACCGTTAATGAATAAGGAATTTGCAGTATGGCAATCTGTGAGCCTTGGCTTAATTTAAAATCTCGTCAGTCTTCGTGTAATCTCGAGTGAACGCGTGATCGAAACGTTCCGGACAAAGAGGCCAATTTGTTTTGAATGTTTTCAATCTTCTTGCCTGAAAGCCTCTAAACAGAGGAGTCATTAAAATATTGTTGTGCCAGTCGATTCAAGATGAATATGAGGAAGACGCCTACGATGCGGAGGCAAGAGAGACAGTGACTTGTTTGATATATATATATATATATATATATAGCAAGCACTACTTATTGAGTTGAGAGAGATGGGGGTGAGAAAAGGGCCAGAGAAGAAGAGGAAAAGAAGAGAGAGAGAGAGAGAGAGAGAGAGAGAGAGAGAGAGAGAGAGAGAGAGAGAGTGGGGGATAAGTCTAGTGGCACAGACAGCAAGAGAAAAGAGCGGGAAGGAGAGATAACAGAAGACAAAGGTAATATAACAGGATAAAACAAAAAAGGGGAGACAGAGACAGAGACACACACACACACACAGATGGGCGCAGATAATAGAAGACAAATAGGTGATTATATATATATTTAAACAGAATAAAAAAGAAGGAGATAATACGAGAAGACAGGGAATAAAAAGATAAGGATAAAGGAGATAAGAGAGAAAGAAAAAAAAACTAGAGAAAACAGAGAGAGAGAGAGAGAGGGGGGGGAGAATAGGAGAGAGAGAGGGAGAGAGAAGGAACAAGAGAGAGAGAGAGAGGAAGAGAGAGAGAGAGAGGGAGAGAGAGTGAAGGAACAAGAGAGAGAGAGAGAGGGAGAGAGAGTGAAGGAACAAGAGAGAGAGAGAGAGAGAGAGAATGAACAAGAGAGAGAGAGAGAAGGAGAGAGAGAGAGAGAGAGAGAGAGAGAGAGAGAGAGAAGGAACAAGAGAGAGAGAGAGAGAGAGAAGGAACAAAGAGAGAGAGAGAGAGAAGGAACAAGAGAGAGAGAGAAGGAACAAGAGAGAGAGAGAAGGAACAAGAGAGAGAGAAGGAGACAAGAGAGAGAGGGAGAGAGAGAGAGAAAGAACAAGAGGGAGAGAGAAGGAACAACAGAGAAGGAACAAGAGAGAAGTGTATGTAGCCGAATCAGATCCCACAGATACTTCCCTTTGATCATTGGCAGAAGTGTTGATCCTCAGGTAATTAACCCTATCATTTCTGTTTTATGGGACACATCGGCGAACGGCGTTCAAGATCAGGTCGAGTCAGTATTTCGGACGCTACACAATCTTTCTACTTAGATTTCTCCTTGTGCCAAACTAAGCTAAGTTTAGTAAATGATTGGTAAGACTAGGATATTACTCATCAGAAATGATGGGGTGGGTAAATATATACATGCGGTCTTCGAGGTCCACTGTGCGGCCCAACACTGACATGGCTACACCTTGGAAGATCTTCGCTTCATTTTATCAGAGCCTTTCGTTTAATTCGTGTTATTTTAAAAACGCATAATTCAGCTGACATGACTAACATAATTTTATATTAATATTCTAAATTGTTAAACTAGATATTTAGATAACTTTTTATAAAATAAAACTAACATAGTTAACCCCTATGTTGACACGACAAATTAATAAACATCCGGTATTACCAAATTGAACCACTCCCCCATCTTTTTCGTCCTTGAGTAGTCAATGGTGCTCTGTGTGTGCAAGTATGTACGCCACTAAAATCTACCAGAGCCTCGGGCTGGAAATATCAATGTCGACGTGTTGAAATGCATAATCTACCTCACTCGGTTGAAGAGCGCCACTGTTTCTAAATCTGTGTTATCGTTTGTGTGTCTGGGTGAGAAGGTAATGACAGTCTCGAAATAGAACAAACCTTCTTGTCTTGTAGGACTTCCGAATTTGAAGACAGCACTCTTTGGCTCAAAATTGACATAACCGATTTTTGGACCTGTGCGATGTTATAAGATGTCCGTTACGGATTTGAGTATTTTTATAGACTCTCCCCCTCACTTACTGTTTGTTTTAAGATAATTAAGATTTGCTTGAATATGTGTGGTTACTCGTTCATCTCTATCAAAACCGATATGCAAAGCACAGTTTGCTTAAAAAAGTAGTGTGGAGGTATCTGTAATAGCAGCTAGATTTTATATACTTTTCAGGCACAAGGCCACAATTCAAGTAGTTTTATTTTTAATATATATATATATATATATATATATATATATATATATATATATACACTAGCAAATATATGCACCCTCCGGGTGCAAGTATTTAAGTTTTAATATAATAAAATATCATATTAAATTAGAAAGGCTAATGAAACTGAATAAGAATGCAGATAAAAAGATTTGGAACAGAGGGGGTATGATTGAAAAATAGAACAACTTTGAAACTAACTCTTCCATCATTTTCCGTTACTCCCGTCTTTCATTGGTAAATTTTCCTCATTAAACTGTTTAGTTAAAATAGGAAGTAAAGAATAATATTACAGATATTTCTTCTTGTTAAGGGATTTCTTTTAAGATTTATTGAAGAGATTTTTGCTCATATTCAATAAGATAACACCAAACAATTAGAAATCAATAATACTAAGCATATATTTATTAAAATTACATTTTTAATATCAATATGCAAATTAGCCTTCTCATTCGCACAGTAAACCGCTATTTTGTTGTATATATAAATACAATTGCATGTTAGTATGTAGATATGCTTAACAGTATTAATAATGTAAAACAATTTTATTATTAAGAGGTTTAAATAAAAATAAAACCATGGAGAGTATGACGTAAATAACGAAGGGAATTGTGAATTGAGTAGTAATATAGTTTCGGTTACAGACAGAAAAACACACAATCTCCATTATAATAAGATATATATATATATATCTTTGAAAGGAAGGAAAAACTCAACACCGTTATTCCATAATAAATTTATTTCGACTAAAATTGGGGCGTTTATAAATCTAAGTTGATTTAATATAGCTCCCCAAAATTCCGTCTCATCAGATGGTAGATCAAGATAATTTGAATTGCATAACTGAAAAATTTACTTCTAAAATAAAAAAAAATTTAAAAAATGATTACATTGTAAGACTGTCACCATGGCGACAGGAAGTCAAATAAGAAAAAAGGATACTCTTCAAGGTCTGGTTTCTTAGGGGGATGGTAGTCAGACAAAATGAAACTATGAATTAAACTATTGAATGAGTCTGAAAAAGTATAGAGTAAGGATAAAACAAAAAAATAATATATAAAATATAAAAATATATAAAGAAATATATATATATAAAAAATTATATATATATATATATATATGTAAACAAGGTTTGTTTAGAATGGCTTTTTGCCGATAATTTTTGGGAGAATAAGTGCTTAATTGGAGTCGTACCTAATTTTGAAAATTAATTAATTAATAATGAATTAGGCGGGAATACCTATTAAATGTATGGCTAAACAAATCGAGAAAAATCAATCAATGATTTTTCTCGATTAAGCACTTATTCTCCATATATATATATATATATATATAAAGTAAAAAAAGTAAAAAAAGGAAAGTAAAGTTGTCGTGTGACGTAAAGTCGGTTTCAGCCAGACATCGAGGGAGTCTATCCCCTTTTCACTGGCGCTAGACCAAGGAGATTGTTTTTAGCGTTTGAGACGGAGCGCCACACCTACCATCAACTCCTCACTTTACCGCACAGATCCCCTTTATCAAATGTACAAAAAAGAAACTACACACAAATATAAATATGAATGTACAATTCCCTAACTTCGAGACATAAAATAACCCGAAACCGTTTGACATGTCATTAAAATCAATCGTTACTATTATACAGCGAACTGACACTGATTCAGTTTCAACAAGGTATTTATATTCTACCAAAAAAGGCGGGTGGTCTAATGGTTAGAGTCGTGGGAAACGGACCTGTCGACCTGAGTTCAATTCCTGGACGAAGCTGTTGGCATTTCACATGGCGTTAATACCCTTGGGAAAGGTATGGGTCCAATTCTCCCTCCAAATAGCAGGGCAGGCTGGACTTTTTAACCAAGGCAAGGTAACCAGTCAGAAAAACTGAATTCAAACCTGTTAAACTCCGCTTTAAAAAAATGACCTTGTGTCGCATCCTGCTCATGCGGAGGGGTTGGTAAATATATAGAAGTACGTTCAAATCTCGGGGGAGTCTCCGTGGCGTAGTAGATAACGTGCTAGACTGCGACATCGTAGTAAGCAATTTCAAACTATTATATTCACTTTCTTAACCACCTCATCCCCCAGCTATGGGTTAAATAGTACTATCACTGTTCTTTTACAAGGATGGATTTGACATCAAATAACCCACGAAGGTTTATATACCGTTAAACAAAGAAACCCGAGCCCAACTATTCAAATCTATTCTATCTCCGCCGTAGTACTCGTTATTTATCAATCAATCCACGTGGGTTGGATTTCGACAAGCTCTCCAAACATAAGTCCGCTGGGTGAGGCATCTCATGTGAATATAACCCAAATAAATATGTAAATGTCGGTGTGTGGGTGAAGGAAGTCGGAATGCATGTACGAGTTTTAAGTCTCCACCCACAAATGTCGGCCCTGGTCTTCATTTATCCCACTAACAGAGAGTTAAAGCGCGCACGCCCGCGAAGATATTTACTAAGCTTGCATTAGCTTCGCATGGAATCACAGTTGTGAGTACATTTAGTTGAATTTGAACTGGCCTGACCATTATAATATGACAAGAGTACCACACACATCATCATCATCATGTCACGCCGGTAGCACGGATATCCATGAAAATCTCTCCAACCCTCTCTATCATTCATTGCCCACGGGAGATCCTCTGCGCGACATCCAGTATCCGCGCAGAGCTGGTCAATGTATGTCTTTGCTAGACGGCTCACGCTGGCGTGTCCATGTGCTGGCTTCTACAGAAAAAACGTCACTTACGAGTTCATCCTTGCTTTTCCAGCAGTGTCCGGCGTGTCTTGTTCGCCTCACGCGGATGGTTTGTGTGATACGAGGCAAGTGGCCGGACAGATGTTTTCTCGTGGGGTGTTGTTTCCAAATATTGCTTAAGATTGCACGATGCAAAATCCTACCACACACAAGTTCCGCTAATTCAGTGATCACCAAACATTTTTCTGGCATGTCAACCTTGTTGGGTTATTCTATACCGAAATCGTTTTATTTATTCTTGATGGGTATTCAAATTTTTTAAAACTATTTTTTTAAACACATTTTTAACTATTTTTTCCCCATTTGATTCATAGATGGACCCCTAACAGGTACTACCACTTCGGGTCAGGGTGGACCTGGGAGTAATGGGGAAGACGGGATATTCCACACTCCCCAGACAACCAGAATTGGAACTTCACCACTAGATGCAGTTTAGAGTTATACACAGGACACTAAGACCCCCCCCAACAACATAGCAAATATATGATGAAAAGGGGACCTCTCCGACCTCTAGCCTAAGTAAGGGCCAAAGTGTAGTATTGCACTGGGGTTATTTTACCCCTCTGCAGAGGTGCAGTCGGTGTATTCTTCTGTTCCAGTCGATAGGATGAACTCTTATCTGGATGATGAATGTAAGTTTTAGTAATTTGCTTCATTATTTTTTACTGACTTGGTTTAGTTTGCTTTATTTATTTAACGATATATCAATACGTCATGGGTCATTTAAAGTCGAATTTTGATTAATTTCTAAATAAGTAAAGTCGTTGGGGCGGCCTAAAGTCGGTATCAGCCAATCAGCGAGGGAGTCTATCCCCTTTTCACTAGCGCTAGACCAAGGAGATTGTTTTTTAGCATCTGAGGTGGAGCGCCACACCTACCATCAGCTCCTTACTTTACCGCACAGATCCCTGTGCTACTCATACGCTGAGTTGACGGGGACTGGTATCGAACAAAGAACCTTGTGGTTTCTAGCCGAACGCTCTACCGACTTAGCTATAAATACTTGATTGTAATTATGACTATATTTTCAGTATTCAAATTTCAATATTTAAGAATTGCATTTTATTTATCTATAATCGTTTGTTTGCACACAGTTATGATATCAAGGTTGGGTAGTTGGATTTTATGGCATATCAACCCTTGTTGGGTTATTTTATGCCGAAGACGTTTTTCTTTGATTCATTCTTTTTTGTGCGTTGAATTAAAAAAAAAAACCCTTTTAAAACACATTTTTAACTCTTTTCCATATTAAACCGCACACAGCGACTCCCCCACCACCGCAAAACCTACCGTAAACCACTGACAGCGGCTCTCGCATGTGTTCATTGTAATTGAACAAAAGGACACAGATTACTATAATAATAGAACTTTATTTGAATATGATTAGTTCTGGGTTGAATAGATAGTGAACTTTGAAATATTCCATCATTCAGGAAAAAAATACCAGGAAAATTTGGTAGACAAAGAGTTAAACTGTTAAGAAGGATATTAAAATACGTGGAGTGGTTCTCTTCGTCGAAGAAAGGAAATAATTGTTCATCTATAAATTTATTAAAAAATATGTTTTTCGAATCTAATGATATGACATTTTAAACTTAACATCATGAGACTCATATTTTAAATTAATTTTATATATTAATTCATCATTGTAGAAAAGCCTAATTAAGTAATAAAGCTTGGAAATAAAATAACTGATGCATTATAAAAATCCATTCATGGATAAATCAACACTGAAAATTTAATTAAACTTTGATAATTCCCAGATTTTTGGTAATTTTTTTTCAATCGGGAGGGTTAAATTTATTTTGTAAACACGGACTTTAAGTCATCTTAAGACAGCGTTTACACCCATATTGGATCAAAACTGACCGAAAAATCGTTTTAAATGTATTAAAAATAAATTACATGTGTAATTTTTTTTTTTTTTTTTTTACTGATGCTCATTATGTTACTACTTTTCGACTTAGACAAAAAAATGACCATAAATAATCGATTTAATTAATTTTAATTCGTTTTTAAAATGAAAAGCAGACGAAAAATGGGTATACCTAGTAAACATTGCCACAGTTTTTGAACAAATCGGTCCTCGAACATAATTTTGGTGTCTTGCAGCAGAGCTTAGACGGTGTGATTATTTACTACCAATAGTTCTGAAAATAGTTTTTATTTTTTGTCGATATTTTGTAACATGTTGGTAAAATAAAGGAAGCTATTCCCACTTGGTTAATTGAAAGAGCTAACCGGTAAATAAGCCAGGTGTCATCATAAAAAAAAATTATGTTCGAAAATTATGTTCGAGAACCGAGATTCCACTGTAGTAATATTCTTATTAGGATCGATTCTTTTTCTCAACGTTTCTAACGGAAATGCTCTTGACCTGGATGCGTAACTGAAAGAAAAATCAGAGCAGAAATAAATAGAAAAAAACAAAACAAAACAAGGGAGGTAATTGTGTTTTTAGAGGGCGCGCCTTTTGAAAAGAACGTTTTGTTTGAAAGGCATCTTCCGGTTGAGAGTCCACTCCTTACACACACACACACACACACATATATATATATATATATTAATCTCACGTCATCGTCTGTTGTTGGTTGTTTTACTAGTTACCGATCATCAAAATAAACACGTTTACACTGTGACTGTTCTTCGCCGATGTCCATTAAATTAGAACAATACTTCTTCTCTTACTTCACTCCTACACACATCGTTAAATAAATTTCGGTGCCGTTATAGTATGTGGCCTACCTTTTTGATTCTGTTATAGTATGTGGACTACTCGGTTTGAATGTGTCCTACCTCAGTAAGAGTATAGTTATAGGTATAAGTAGTAGGCAATTTATTCAAACTAATTTTTTAAAATTTTTTTACATATATTCAATTTAAAGAAATGCAATTCAGTCATAAGCTGTACATAGTAATTAAGAATAATTAAAAAAAGAATTTATCCATAATTTACATGAATCGGAGATCTATTTAAATTCTAAAATATACTAAAATTCTGAAATAGGGTTAGGGTTAGCAGTTATAAAAAAGTAAAAAAGTCGTCGGGGCGGCCTAAAGTCGGTATCAGCCATGCAGCGAGGGAGTCTATCCCCTTTTCACTAGCGCTAGACCAAGGAGATTATTTTAGCGTCTGAGGTGGAGCACCACACCTACCATCAGCTCCTTACTTTACCGAACAGATCCTGTGCTACTCATACGCTGAGTTGGCGAGGGTGGGTATCGAACTAGGAAACTTGTGGTTTCTAGCCGAACGCTCTACCGACTGAGATAACCCGGCCCTTTAAAGCAGTTATAATAACCTTATAATATGCTTTATATGGTAGACCACATACTATGAGAGACATAATTTGGTAGGCCACATACTATAATGGTACCAACATTTCTTTTTTAATGTGTTTCCCAAAATTCACAATTGGGATAAATCAGATTTATCATAAAGTGTATTTATGCGTTACACTCGCCTTGGAAGAATTCTAAAACTATGTACTTTGAACATCATAAGATCCCATAAAAGAAAAAGGCATCACACTAAAAAAAAATGCAAGAAGCAGGCGATATCCCGCACAGACTATACAGATGCGGACTACGCAGATGATCTAGCACTTCTTGCAAATACACCTGCACAAGCTGAATCTTTGCTACATAACCTGGAGAAGGCAGTACGGAGTATTGGTCTCTATGTGAACTCCGATAAAATAGAGTTCAAGTGTTTTAAAAATGAAGGCGGCATCTCCACAGTAAGCTTTTAAAATCGGTGGAACAATCCACGTACCTAGGTAGTAATGTCTCATTTACAGAAAGTTTACAGTAGTGGTACTATTTAGCCTGGAGGGATGAGGGTTCATACCTTTCTAAAGAGTATTTGTCCGAAATAGAACGTAATAGCGCGACTAGGGTTCGAACTTGTTGGCAATTATAAAGGCAAGATAAAGATAAGGATAACAGGTAATGAACACAACTCAAGGCTTTACAACAAAACAATGCGTTTATCAATCACAAGAACATGTAACATACAATATACAATACGTGAGTTGAGATACAAGTATATGTAAGGTTTACAAAGTGTAGGCAAGGTTTACAAAGTGTATTGTATAATTATGTATAATGGTTTGCAAATTAATGCCTTTGCGAAACTTATCTGTCTCTTGTATTTGAAGACTTGACTTTTTACGAAATCTACGGCTCCACCCCATGGGCAGGGTTTAAATATGTCTTTCTCGACGTCAGTAGCTGGCAGGCTTCAAAAGCACGTCTATATCGACCTCTGTTGCTGGGAAAGAGAGAGATTCATGGTATCATCCCTCGAAATTAGCGTGTAATCTAGGCCTAGTAATATAGGCTCTGATTGGTTGTTGACAAAGGCCCCTAGCCAATCGCGTGAGGTTTCTCATCAGTTTATGGCTAAGACCCTTGGCTCTGTTGCTATGATCAAAGGGAGGTCACTGTAATTGTTTAAGATAATATTTCTTAGAAACAAACTTACTACGATGTCACAGTCCAGCACTTTAGCCACTAGGCTACGACGAATCCCCCTTTAGGGGTTTACTTATAGGAAATACTTATATATCTTATAATAAGCTGAATGTCGGTCCGACAGTCTGTTCAACTAAGTGTGTTACCTTTAGCCCGATTTGGACCAAACCTTCAGTAATTGTTAGGATCATGCTTAAAAAGATTGTACAGATCTGACTTATTAGCTTTTAGGTGGAATCTGACTCATCTTTTACGTATTTCTGTCCCTTCGCTGTAAAAGTGTCCGCCTCACGGCTCTTTATCCATTCTCTTGGTGAGCGTTGTGAGAGGCAATAATTTTATTCAATCATTTACTTTAAACCATAGAGCTGTAAATTATTTGCATTAGATAGAAATACTTGAAACCATATAACTGTGCACAAAGTATTAATTAGGAATAATATATATATATATATTGTTAAACTCAACGGACAATTCTTGTCGGACGTGTTTTTGTTCGATCCTTTCTGTCTGGCTATCTTTTTAAAAACCGGGTGGAATTGGTGTATGAATCCACCAAAGGTTTTTTCACGAGCGCAATTAGAAAGGATCGAACAAAAACTCGTCCGACAAGAATTGTCCGTTGAGTTCAACAAAATACGTTTAAAAGAAAAAATGCTGCCAGAATATATATATATATATATATATATATATATATATATACTAGCTAAAGTACCCGGTCCATGACCGGACTAAAATGAAATTTGGATCACCAGTGAGAGAGAAAGTGGAAGACAGTAGTTAGAAAGGGGGTAAGAGGAAAATAATTCTTGAAACTAAAATCATTGAGAATTTGTATATTTCAGGATTTGTATTTTCTGTTTTATAGTTTAAAATTATTTCATATTATTATACAACAAATTGAAAGTATTCGTTTGTATATTTGTTTGTTATTGTTTTAAATTTTTTGTACATGACAACAATTCACATTTAGTTCTTAATTGCATGTTGAGTTTAAAAAAGAAGCTGAGAATCGAAAATTTAAATTCTTCGTATTGCAATATCTATTTTTGCTAAAACCTAAGATAGTATTATAGGAACCACCAATTGATCAGTTTAGGCCATCTTGAATAAAACGGAAATATTTTGTTATTATTTATAATTAATTGATTTTTCATAGAATTTAAAAAACTCTTATCGTAACTTGTTTTTAGCTACGTTAATTTTCAGTTGATTTAACAGTGCAAAAATGAAAACATTGTTTTTCAATCATAATTTTCATTATTTCCGTAAGCTGAAAAAAAGTTAAAAAAAATCATCAGGAGTTTATTTAATGATTTTTCTTTCAAATGGAAAAAAATTTTTCAAGAAAATATTAATTTTTCTGCAAGTTTCATAGTGTTAAATATAGGGGGGGGGGTTAAATTTCACAGGGTAAAATTGGTGGTACCTAGTATTTTAAAAACATTGTTTAAAAACGTTTTGGTGGACCTGATTATCTGGACCCCCCCCCCCCATCTATTTTTTTCCTTCAGTTGATTATTATCGATTACACATCAATCTATCAGATTGAAAAAAAATTCTTAAAAGTTCTTTATTATTTGAGTATTCACGGGTGCTCATTTCCTCGTATAAGTTTATAGTAAATTGATCCCCCATATCGGAACCGCTTGAACGGAACCCAAATTATTTATTTATTTTCCCATTAAACTAAACCCACCCCTAACCCTACTCCCCCCCTAGTTAAAATTAAGTTTTATTACAAAATTTATATTAATTACAAAACATCAATTTTCATAAAAGTTCAAATGTCACCTATGAAATCTCTATTTAAACATGCCAATTTTTCAGAACTGAAAAGTTGCACTATAAACTCAGCGATGTTTATTGACTTCACAATAAAGAGTAAAATCATAAAACTTAAAATTTAATTTGTAAGGCAAATTCTGAGGAATATTTTAAATTGTATTTTGAATAATAATTTAAATGTTGGTTGTTAGTTGTTTTGTTTTATCAACTTTTCGGGTAATTTACTAACGAATCATGTCATTTTGATAAACAAAAGCGCTTACAATTTTTCGTACTTACATATAAATTTTTTTTTAAATGTTCCAATAACTGGATATTGTCGGATAAACTTGAAATAAATTTCGTCTTACAAATAATTGACTACTTATCTCCAGTCGGGCCTTCGACTAAAGATAAAACACCGGATTTTGTCCGTATTAGTAACCTTTGTTTTTGTTTTTATCGTGGTTTGAGAAAATAATTAGTTAACGAACCAAAAGAAAAACAGTTTCTAAGGAAATTCGTCAATCTTATTGTTATTTTTAACCCTTTAAAACTCTAACAATAAAAATTAATAAATAAATTAAAGAATTAAAAGTCATTTTATTCGAATGAAAATCTTAGTTTAATTTATACAAATATGTAACCGTACTTACGACGTAAACTGATTTTCATGATACTGTTACTTAGGATTAAAATATTTTTTTAATAATGTAATCGTAAAGCGTACAATTTGATTTTCTACAATTTTTATGCATTATAAAAATTAAAATTAAAATGAGTGTACTGTACAATTTAAGAATATAGGCAAACTCGCTGTAAAAAATAATTTAATCTATAAAAACACATACAAATTACATATTCAGAAAGACTAAGAGATTCCGATTCGTATTATCGCCTATACGGAGTATTTTTTTTTTTTTTTTTAACTCGCTGTAAAAAAAAAAAAATCTATAAAAAACACATACAAATTACATATTCAGAAAGACTATTTCATCTTATTACTAAAGATATAAATATTTTAAAGATTTGATCCTAAATAGGTAAGAGATTCCGATCTGACTGATATAGACTGCACTGCTTGTATCGCAATAATCATAGGCAGCGTGGCTATCCGAAGCCGTTTTTTAATTTTTTAACTCGCTGTAAAAAATGATTCAATTGATAAAAACTCACACAAATTACATATTTTGACAGAGTATTTTCTTATCTTTCTAACGATATAAAAATTATTAAAGACTGGACCATAAATAGGCCATAAATTCGGAGCTGAACGGCTTAGACTGCAAAATTAATTCATTAAAATCAAAACTTCGCTGCTGTTATCGCTTTAACAATAAGCAGGCAGAGACAATATTTTATTATCAGGAGGGGCT
This sequence comes from Doryteuthis pealeii, assembly GCA_023376005.1. NCBI lineage: Eukaryota > Metazoa > Mollusca > Cephalopoda > Myopsida > Loliginidae > Doryteuthis > Doryteuthis pealeii. Next base: position 15,450,133 of record CM042165.1, on the reverse strand, counting down.
GATATACGGACAGTTCCGCAAATTGGGTGATTTTGGATTAATTAATCGATTAAATCCCTTAATCAGTAAAATCAATAACCAAATTGGAATTTTTGAGAGGGGAGAGAGGGGGAGGAGGAGGAGAGAGGGGAGAGAGAGAGGGGAGATAAAGTTGACGTATAATCTTATGATTCTTGAAATTTATTTAAGAAAGAAATCGTAACTTCAACAATTTTTGTCGCATTAAATTTTGAGAGGAAAGTGGGAGAGAAAACTAACTTTTTTTTCGCTATTATAAAAGTTTATCAAAACAATAACTTTCAGATTTTGATTAATAAATAAAAATGAAATCAAATGTTTAAAATAAAACGGTATTGTGGTCAATAGTAGCGCGCAGATTCCACTTAGAAATAATTTGGTAAATACGCATGTTATTTGTGTGTTTCTTTTTCCGAAGTAGATATAATGAGATCATTTCCTGCTGACCGCCAGGACATTGCTCTAAACTCGGACATGTATGAACTGGGAAAAGACTAAGTCAATCTAAATACTTTGTTTCTTTCTCTCTCATTATATATATATATATATATATATATATAATATATATATATACACTAGCTAAAGTACCCGGTCCATGACCGGACTAAAATGAAATTTGGAACTTCAGGGAGTGAGAGAGAAAATGGAAGACAGTAGTTAGAGAGGGAGTAAGAGAAAAAAATAATTCTTGAAACTAAAATCATTGAGAATTTGTATATTTCAGGATTTGTATTTTCTGTTTTATAGTTTAAAATTATTACATATTATTATACAACAAATTGAAAGTATTCGTTTGTATATTTGTTTTTTTTTTTTTTTGTTTTTTTTAACATCACATGTACCTAATAGAACAGAAAAACTTAATGTAATATATATTTAAATTACAACCGAATTAGACACATGTAAGGAAAGGAAAATAAGATAAACAAAAATATTGTTACTTAATGTAATACACGTTCTTGTAAGTATACCCAATTTGTTGAAAAATCCTTGATTTTACAAAACAATTTTAACCCCCCTTCACAAAAAGCCAAAAATCTGCTTTTTTTGTACATGACAACAATTCACATCTAGTTCTTAATTGCATGTTGAGTTTGAGCAAGGCAAGAACGTAGGTATACCCATTTTTCATCTGCTTTTCATTTTAAAAACGAATTAAAATTAACTAAATCGATTATTTAAGATCAAATTTTTGTCTAACTCGAAAAGTAGTTATATATCAGTAAAAAAAAAAAAAAAAAAAAAAGAAAAAAAAAGCCCAATAATATTACACATGTAATTTATTTCTAATACATTTAAAACGATTTTTTCGGTCAATATCTGATTTAATTAGATATTTCTGGTATGATAAATTAATATATAAAATTCATTTAAAATATGAGTATCATGATGTTAAGTTTAAAATGCCATATTATTAGATTAAAAAAACATTTTTAAACTACTTTAGTATCAATTTCTAATAATTTTTGCCGAAAACTATTGAAAATTTACCCCCCTTTTAAATAGAACAAATATAATGTTTTATTTAATAAGATAATAGCCAATAAATTATTGAAATGTTGGTACCACCAATTTTCCCTTCGGTCTGTCTTTTTATTCATACTGTAAATAGTTTCAAAATTATATAACCCCCGATATTTTGAGCTCGCAAAATAGGTGGGAGCGCTCAAAGTTAAATGCCCTTAAAACATCAGAAAGTTTTGAAATCAAATAACTAACGCATTATAAAATCCATTCATTGATAAATCAACACTGAAAATTTTATTAAAATCGGATAATTACCTGATTTTTGGCAAATTTTTTGTGAAGGGGGGTTAAAATTGTTTTGTAAAATCAAGGATTTTTCAACAAATTGGGTATACTTACAAGAACGTGTATTACATTAAGTAACAATATTTTTGTTTATCTTATTTTCCTTTCCTTACGTGTGTCTAATTCGGTTGTAATTTAAATATATATTACATTGTTAAGTTTTTCTGTTCTGTTAGGTACATGTGATGTTACAAAATTTACAAAAAAACAAAAACAAATATACAAACGAATACTTTCAATTTGTTGTATAGTAATATGTAATAATTTTAAATTATATAACAGAAAATACAAATCCTGAAATATACAAATTCTCAATGATTTTAGTTTCAAGAATTATTTTCCTTTTACCCCCTCTCTAACTACTGTCTTCCATTTTCTCTCTCACTCCCTGGAGTTCCAACTTTCATTTTAGTCCGGTCATGGACCGGCTACTTTAGCTAGTAATTTATAATTATATAGTTTCCAGTAGAATTTTGCAATCCGTTCCCACGAACTGAGACGGCATATTCAAGAACCGATGAGGTGTTTCTCCGAAGCTCTCATTCAACAAATACGTCAGAGAATCCTCCAAATTTTTGTTGACGACAAGAGAAATCCAGACGGAAACTGAATTTGTCCAAAGGAAATTCAAAACAACCGGAAAAGGCCATCAGACTTTGAGGGCAATATGCGTTGGTGTATCGCCAACCCCGCCATATCTGTGCCATATTTTATCCCGATGAATCATCATCATCATCATCATCATCATAGTTATCTCTCACTTGGCGCTCCTCTTAAAAAAAAAAAAAAGGAAAATTTTCAGAATTAATGTTTTTTATAAAAATTTAAAAAAAAATAAAATAAAATAAAAATGTAAAAAAATGGCGTTTTAAAAATTTTTTAGAACTTGCAAAGTCGAAAAAAATTTCTAGAAAACAGACGCTTGAAAGAAAAGAAAAAAAATCTAATTAAATCGACTTTGTGTGCCGCGAACGCTTTTATCAAAGTTGTTGGTATTCTTTTCAATACAGTAGTACCGTTGCCAAACTGCATTGGTCCCTTACCTTTCCTTTGGATCACTGCGGCAGTGTGGAGAGGGGGGATTTGCTGCATGGGCAACAGCTCATCCTCCATATGAACCTGCCCAGGCTATGTAGTTCAAGTTAACAAAAAGAAAATTAATAAAAAAACCTTGACACTACTCCATCGTCTCTTGTAAATGGAAGGATGCCAACCACAGTAGTACCTAAACTTACACCACCAATGAGGTCACCCGTTGACCGTGGCTGGTGACCCGTGATGCTTAAGGATGTAATCCTGGTAGCTGAACAAGTCAAACACTCCACTTTGGCCCTTACTTAGGTGGTTGGAGAGGCTCTCTTCGATCAATCAGCTGATCACGTTAAGCCCTAGTACCTATATGATTGTCCCAATCCTATTGCCCTTATGGCAAACGTCAAACCTTTTTATTATATGTGCTAGAATGCGGTGGTTGAGGGTCTTAATGTCCTGGGTATGATGTTAAACTATCTGATGGTGAAGATCCAATTCTCGAGCGCTGGGGAATGTGGAGCACCCCTTCATCGCCATTACTCCCAAGTCCACTATGACTCGGAGGGGTAGTACCTGTTAAGGTCCTATTTATACGTTTAATAAAAATAAGTTTTAAAACGAGTTTTTTAAAATTAAATTTTAGTTGAGGTGACGACACTCATAAAAAGTAAGAATTCGGTGGATGAGCAACACCAGATAATCAGGATTTACATTTTTGCATTTCATCTTGGACGATTTGCACGGTCTCATTTTTAACCAGAAATTATTGCAAGATGATAACGGTCGTACTATTAAGGAACACAAGTATCAATATTATAGATAAAAAGAATAAGCAGACTGAGCTCTTTTAACCTTGGTATGGTAACCAATGTAGGAGAAGGACAACTCTGAATTCAAACCTGTTAAACTCCTCTTAAGAAATTGACCTTGGGTCGCATCCTGCTCATGTGGAGGCGTTGAGGCGCCTGTGGTGTAATGGTTGACGTCGAAGGAAATGGACACAGTGACACAAGTTCAAATTCTGGATGAGGTATGTTGCATTTCATACCCTTGAGAAAGGTATGAATTCAACTATGCGAAAATAGTAGGGCGGAGTAGGATCTTCAACATTGGTACGGTAACTTGTCTAGAAAAAGGAAAACTGAAATCTAAACCTGGTAAACTCTGCTTAAAAATGTCATTGTGTCACATTCTGCTCGTGTGGAGGAGTTGGTAAATACATACACACACACATTATATATATATATATATATATATATATATGCTTAGAGAGAAATTGATATAAATGAATAATCAAGCAAACTCGGTGAATACCGCGTGCGAAATACTGGACAGCTGTTTCGTCCTATATTAGAAAAAGGTAAAACTAATATATATATATATATATATATATATATTATATATATATATATATATATATATATATATATTAAATTTTTACTTGAAGGCATTTACAACGCATGTATCGCATAAAATTCGATACTTTTTCTTATAGAAAATGAACTTGACAAGTGTAATCCCGGCAAAGGATCGCTCGGTGTGTAGAATATCGTACAGCCTTTTTCGACTTTATTAAGTCTCATCAGCGATATATACTAACGATTTCCCTCCGACAGAAATCGAAACCGGGACCTCAGCAAGCATAGTGAAATACTATATCGCCTCGACCACAGTACACAGCTAACAATCCCAGCGAAATTAAGCTTGTCAAATGATACTACACGCCTCTACCATAATAGGTTTTTGAGAGAATACTAACAACAAACAGACCGTATATATATTAGTTTTTCTTTTGAATAAATTTTGCTTCATTTAATGTCTTATTAAAATTAGGGTGGAAGATGTTGCCCGAAAAATACAGGTATGCCTATCCCCACCCCTCGTTTTAAAAAATTGTCTCAAGGTTCTGCGACAAAAAGTTTGGCAACCATTGATCTATGTGACAGGCATACGAAATATTGAACTACAGCAGGCGCCTTAAAGCTAATAATTTAATATCTTATTAAAATAAGGGCGGAGGAGGACGTCGCCCGAAAAATAAAGGTATGGGTTCTCGTTCTTTTTCTGTTTTCAATCGTCTTAAGGTTTTTGCAACAAAAAATAACATTGGCAACGACTGGTCTACGTGACTTGCATAGGAAATATTGCACTACAGCAGGCGCCTTATAGACAATAATTTAATTGCCATTTGTGAGATTTCAAGTACTACTACAGAGAACATTCAATTATGGCAATTATTAGTTGACCCGTTTTGCATTGGTCATGTTATATTGAAACTGACAACTCTTCGAAAACGGTCAAGTGCTTTGAAGCCTCCTCAACGAATTGATAAATCAATTTCTTGAGATCATGCAAATGTTGATTTAACATTTATGGCCGAACTTCCGTGTCAATGTACCTTCATACGCATGCTCACAATAGTTGCACATACTAAAGAGGAGTTGATTTGGTGTATTTGTTTAACGGCACATCAACTCCTTATGGGTTATTCAATATCGAAATTGATTCATTTGTAAAGGTTTGATTGTAATCATAAATATATTTTCAATGTTCCATTGCGTTTTTTAAAAATTGCACTATTTTTATTTGTCGAATAATTTGTTGGAATATAGTTAAATGATTTCAAGTATACCTATCTAATATTAATGATTTATACATAATTATATGATTTCAAGCTTAACACAAAGGATCTCCGCTGGACAGCGCTCTTGCTTGAAGCCTATAAGATGGCCACAAAAATCGTAACACTATCTAACACGAATAATTTTCAAGCAGATCTATTTGACAGACCTCTAACAGTTACTACCGCTCCAGGTCAGGGTGGACCAAGGAGTAAAGGTAATGAAGAGATACCAAATACTCCCTAGATCTCCAGATCTGATGCCTCGCCATCGGATGTAGATTAGTGTCATACTGTTAGGATCATCCTAACGAAATATTCAGAGTTACTTCCCTTTGAAAAGAAAGGTCAGAGTGACATACCGTTAAAGGCACGGTGCATTATGAGAACAAAACTCCTAGCTGAGACCCTAACAGGTATTACCGCTCCGGGTCAGAATGGACCTGGGAGTAAGGGGTATTCCACACTCCCATAAGTTCCAAAATTGAAACTTCACCATTAGATAGAGTTTAACGTCATACCTAGGAAAATCAGAAATCAGGGACAGACTTTCATCTGGTCCCAATTAAAGGACTTATTGTCACCACAATCTACCACTCTTTCGTACAGATAGAGACACCTATAATAAAACATGTTTCTAAAGCTCTTTCAATAACTATAAAAAAAAGAGAAATCTACAGGTTACGATTGACTGGTTTTAACATTATGTCGAGTGGTTAGAGAATCGCGTTCAATGTATTTTTATAGTTACATTTTTGGGTAGTTGTTTTTTTTAATGCTATTTTTGTTGTTGTATACAGTTATATGATATCAAGTATAGCTCAGTCTGTAGAGTGTTCAGCTGGGAACCACAAAGTTCCTGGTTCGATACCGGTCCTTGCCAACTCAGCGCATGAGTAGCGGTAAAGTTAGGAGTTGATGGTAGGTGTAGTGCTCCATCTCAGACGCTAAAAAACAATCTCCTTGGTCTAGCGCTAGTGAAAAGGGGGATAGACTCCCTTGCTGTCTGACTGATACCGACTTTAGTCCTCCTTGACGACTTTAATTATTACTAATACAAATTATAGTTGTATGGTTTCAAGTATTACTATCTAATACTAATAATTATATGGTTTCGAGTAATTATTTCTATTAAGTAAGTCATTTGTTAGCAGTTATCTAGTTGCAAGTAACTAATAATAATTCTTTGCAAACAATTAATTTGAAGTAACAATTCGTAATGCAAATAATTTACATCTATAAGGCATCAAACATCCTTATCTAACACAAATAGGTACTCTTCCAATATGTGATCTACCGAATGGTTTACATTCCAATATGTGATCTACCGAATGGTTTACATTCCAATATGTGATCTACCGAATGGTTTACATTCCAATATGTGATCTACCGAATTGTTTACATTCCAATATGTGATCTACCGAATTGTTTACATTCCGAATTGTTTACATTCCAATATGTGATCTACCGAATGGTTTACATTCCAATATGGATCTACCGAATGGTTTACATTCCAATATGGGATCTACCGAATGTTTACATTCCAATATGGGATCTACCGAATGGTTTACATTCCAATATGGGATCTACCGAATGGTTTACATTCCAATATGGATGATTCCAATATGTTCTACCGAATTGTTTACATTCCAATATGTGATCTACCGAATGTTTACATTCCAATATGTGATCTACCGAACGGTTTACATTGCAATATGTGATCTACCGACTGGTTTCTAATCCAATATGTGATCTACCGAATGGTTTACATTCTAATATGTGATCTACCCATTAACTACCCATTATTTCCCCATTAAACTAACCCTAAACCTAACTTCTTTTTTCCTAGTAGATCACAAACCTTCGGTAGATCACATATTGGAAGAGCACCCGCAAATAATTATAAACAGATATAGTTGACCCATAGGTAGGGCACTAACTACTTTCGCAGACCCATTATTTCCGAATAGCGAGTTCGGTCCTCGGTTGATTCCGCAAACTTGTGACCTTATGTTATATCCTACCCGTGGCCTAATGGTTAGCAAGCTTGTCTCACAGATCCATTACTACTGAATAGCTAGTAATATCCTCACTGGATACCCCATACTAGCGATCTTGTGTCACGTCTTACCTGTGACGAACGGGTTGGGTATATTTTGGGCGTCCCATCGTAGTGCAATGGCTAGCAAGCTAGTATCACAGATCAATTTCTAATAAATAGCGAGTTCGATCCTCGCTGGATATCCCATACATGCGACCTTGTGTCTCATCTTACCCGTGGTTAGCAAGCTGGTCTCGCAGGTCCATTTCTAATGAATAGCAAGTTCGATCCTCAGTGGATTCCACAAACTTGCGACCTTATGTTACATCCTACTCGTGGCCTAACAGTTAGCAAGATAGTCTCGCAGATCCATTACTACTGAATAGCGAGTTCGATCCTTGCTGGATGCCCCATTCTTGCGACCCTATCCTACTCGTATAGAACGTGTTGGGTAAATACCTATCCAGGACCCCCACCAGACATATTTGCTGGGGTCTCACACCTCTGTGGGGGATGCAGTTGACTTATCGTCGAAATGACGGGAAAGATCAGAAACTGTTCCTTAATAAAAACTCTATGCACACTTTGATAACAAAGGCGTGTTTAAAAAGGAATGACTGGAAGTCTTTTTATTATTATTCATTTGAAACATGTCTCTCACGCTTTAATCTTGAGATGATTGTTATCTAGAACGAGTCAGTGAACTCTAAGAAATTGAAAGGGTAGGGGGTGAGTGTGTGGTGGGGGGGAGAAAGACACGTGATAAAAATAGACGCTATTTTCGTTACGTCAGATCTATTTTTCGTGTCCAAGAATAACTGCGGAGAACTGTTCCTGCGTGATCTTTATTTACGGAGCGAGGTAGGCGAGCGTAAAGCAACGTCAGGCAGAGATAGATAGATAGATAGATAGATAGAAGAAGAAAAAAAATCTATCTACGGTAAATCAATTGGATCATTATTATTATATGACCAAGAAGAATGCATCCTACAGACGTCTAAGTATTTTTATACGAACAAGAGAGCGATGTTTGAAGATGGAAAAGAGTTGGGTTTTGTTTTTATTCGAGAAATTCATACGTTCTTTTGATTTAGATTTTTTTTTAAATTTTTAGATGTGAATCAACGGATGTACGAATATAGAGATTTTTTTTTAAAATATTTCGATTCGCTTTTTCTTTTTAGTAAGCACTGATGGCTATAAAATGTATGCATTTAAAAATATCTATGTATTACAAAAAGTCTTTCTCTCTCTCTCTCACACACACATTTATAAAAGGTAAAATGGAGGTGCGTGGTTTAATGGTTAGAGTCGTGGGAAATGGACTCGTCGATCAGAGTTCAATTCCTGGACGAAGCTGTTTGAATTTCACATAGCCCTACTACCCTTGGGAAAGGTATGAATCCAATTCTCTCTCCAGCTATAGGTAAATAGCAGGGCATACTGGACTCTTTAACCATGGCTTGGTAACCGGTCTGGAAGAAGGAAAACTCTGAATTCAAACCTGTTAAACTCCGCTTGATAAATTGACCCAGTGTGTCGAAATCCTGCTCGTGCGGAGCGTTTGGTATATATATATATATATATATATATATATATATATATATATATATATATATATATATATATATCATAGAAAGGAAGAACTCAACACCGTAATTCCATAATAAATTTATTTCGACCAAGATTGGGGCCTATATAAATCTAAGTTGATTTAATATAGCTCCCCAAAATCCAGTCTCATCAGATGGGTATAAGTGAATTGATACCCATCTGACGAGACTGGATTTTGGGAGCTATATTAAATCAACTTAGATTATATAGGCCCCAATATTGGTCGAAATAAATTTATTATGGAATTACGGTGTTGAGTTCTTTCTTCCTTTCTATGATAAATATTGCTCTGTATATAATCTAAAAAGTTTATTATACATTGAGCTCTCTTTAGTGATTTAAAGATTCGCTGTATTTATACATACTGGATCATACAATATTAATACAGTGGATCTTAGAAATCACATATAGAATCATCCCTTACTACCAAGTTTTGGATAAATCTTATATATATAAGGTAAAAGTATCCAATCAACTAGTAAGTTGGGGATGATTCTATTTGGGATCATTTATATCCTCCATATATACACACAATTCATGCTCATGTAGATGCACACAGATTTATACAAGGATTATTTCAAATCCCTAATAAAGTTCAATGTAAAATAATTAATAAATTAATTGTATACAGAGCAATATTTACACTTTCAATAAGAAAGAAAAGCGCAACAAAGCGTCATTTGGCTATTATAAATTTATTTCGGCCGGTAACTCCATGAATGAACCCAGTTTCGTCAGGTAGCCATTACAAAACATTTTTTGTAATGATTATATGGCGAAACTGGGCTCATTCATTGAGTGACCAGACGAAATAAATTTATTTTTTTATTGAAAGTACTCCAATAAAAACAAAAACAAATGAAAAAAAACAAGTGAAACAGGGAACACGAGATGAAAATCCCCCCCCCCAATAAAATCACTCACAAAGAAAGCCAGTATGCAAAAATAAGTAAATCTCATATTCTTATGCAATTCTATTTTTTGATTTAGAGTTTCAATGCTGAATACTTTAGTAATAAATAATATCTAATAACTAGAATTATATTTGTACAACGTTTCGGCCGATATGCCCTCCGATCTTCTTCAGGTATTTCTTGTCGGACTCGGTAGCCTTCTCGAACTCGGGAACCTTCTTTTCGAACTCAGAAACTTTCTTGCAATCGGGAGGCATCATGGAACTTTGAACCTAACCCTTTATTTAGTCCATGGGGGTATCCTGTTCTCATTCCGTTAACCATAGCTGGGGTAGGAGTTGTGTTAATTATTTTTCTATCTGTCTCTACTCAGGATTGAACTTGGGACTAAATAAAGGGTTAGGTTCAAAGTTCCATCATGCCTCCCGATTACGACAAGAAAGTTCCCGAGTTCGAAAAGAAGGTTCCCGAGTCCGACAAGAAATACCCGAAGAAGGCCGGAGGGCATATCGGCCGAAACGTTGTACAAATAACAATGAAGATGGGGACAATAGTCCGAATAACGCAGATAATACTAATCTTCAAGCCTCATCTCAAACATTCAGAGAAATAATATCTAATAACTAATAAGAAAATATTGATCGTATAAAATTCCACTAGGAATAATAATAATCTTTTCCTTCGGTTTAGAAGAAAATTAACTTTTTTTATAACAAATTGTTAGCAATGTACGGCGTTTCTCCGAAAATAAAACAGGGCTTATATTAATTTTCACTCAAAAATCAAACACTAGGGCTTATTTTCGGGGGATGCCGAGTGTTTGCGTCGTATGATGTAATTGTGAAGAATGCTTATTTCTTTCATCTGTCTCGGGTTAGCTCAGTCGGTAGAGCATTCGGCTAGAAACCACAAGGTTCCTAGTTCGATACCGGCCCTCGCCAACTCAGCGTATGAGTAGCACAGGGATCTGTGCAGTAAAGTAATGATCTGATGGTAGGTGTGGCGCTCCACCTCAGACACCAAAACAATCCTTGGTCTAGCGCTATTGAAAAGGGGATAGACTCCCTCGCTGACTGGCTGATACCGACTTTAGGCCGCCCCGATGACTTTACTTTTACTCTTATATTAAAATCATCTTTAGAAATAAATCACACTAAATCTTATTTTGCAGGTAGGTCTTATTTTCGGGGAAACACGGTACTTATTTATTGACAATACTGTATATAATACCTAGTTTGGCACAAGGCCACTTCTTTAAGGGCGATACTGCACTTTACTCACTTTGTTTCTTTAACTTGGGAAATTAAGTAGTCAATAATTTCCACAGATTAAAATTCAAGCTGTGGTTATATCAGTACTGCTGTATGGCTGCACCACTTGGACCCTAACGAAGCGCCTTGAGAATAAGCTAGATGGAACCTGCACAAGAATGCTGCTTGCAGTCTTGAACAAGTCATGGAAACAGCACATACAAGGAAGTAGCTGTATGGCCACCTGTCCCTCATCTCACAAACCATCCGAGTGAGACGGGCTAGGCATGCAGGACACTGCTGCAAAAGCAAGGACGAGCTCATAAGCGACGTTCTCCTGTGGAAGCCAACACACGGACATGCTAATGTGGGCCGCCCACCAAGGACCTACATTGACCAACTATGCGATGATGCTGGTTGCGGCGCAGAAGACCTCTCTGAGGCAATGAATGATAGGGAAGGTTGGCGAGAGATTGTCATGGATATCCGTGCTAATTGCGCGACATGATAATGAAAATCCAAGCAATTCGAAGTGAAACAACAATGATTAACATTCAGATTTTATCTCATTTCCAGATTTTGGAAAACTTGTTGAAAAATTTCATTCTCGGCCATGAGCAACATTTTACAGTTTTATAAAATCCAAATTTATTCTCTTCCTACCGGTCTCTTTCTTTTTTCTTCCTTTCATCATCACTCTCTTTCTACTCGTCTCTCACTTTCTTCTTCCTTTCATCACCGTTAATTCCTAACAGTCATTTTTCTTCCTTCTTCCTACCCATAGCTTTTTTTTCCTTCCATCACAGATTCTTTCTACCCGTTTCTTTTTTCTTCCTTCCATCACAGATTCTTTTCTACCCGTTTCTTTTTTTTTCTTTCTTTCATCACCACCTCTTTCTTATTCTCTTTTTCTCATTCACTCTACTCAACAGTCTTTCTTATCGATCAAAGTCGAAAATATATTTTCGAAAGAAAAAAAAATTCTAACAAACACGGCTAAAAATGAGTGAGCGATCTTTTTTTTTTTTTCCCGCTAAAGTCTAGCAGCAGACTTGCAATTCCGTTCCGAACGCAAAAATACCGAATAAAAATAATTTCATTGGAATCAATTTCTGGATTCTTTTCAATCACTGATCATTAGACCAACAAAACTGAATTTCCATCTTGTGACTGAAAAAAACAAAAAACAAAAAAAAACGAATTTTTGAAAAGTCACCGAATTCTATCCGTGTTTATTTATCTGAACCAACATTTCGGTCACAAGATTTAAAAAGAAAGTATTCAGTCCCAGTCAATATGTACATAATAAAAATAATAAAACAATTCATTTTTAACCAGGGGGTGTTACAAGGTGATAACGGTCATAAAATTAAGGAACACGAGTATTATTATTATTAATTATCACATAAGCGAATGCAGAAAACTGTCACTAAAGGAATACAAAAGTAAGACTGGACGACAGAAAAGGCGATTCGCAGGGAAGTTTTGTAAAAGATTAGAATTTGACCAAGCTGATAAATGAGATCGGCCCAAATCAGAATCTGCCCAAGAAAATAAGACATATAAAATTCTTTAGGGCTTTAAGATACAAACCGATTACCCACTGATACAGAAAAATGATCAAGCTTTCGTCTGGCGTCTATTTCATGGTCGTGAGGGTCCAGAGCCGAAATGCATATTGTAAAGTTTCATACGCCCCCTCCCCTAAACCGGCAGCCGATAGATCCCCTGTTAAAAACAAATACAAAGTGGGTTTGCTTGTAAGATTTTACGGCATGACAACCCTTGTTGGATTATTTTATGCTCGATGGGTGTTCATTTTTTAAAACTCATTTTGTTCTATTTAACTCGTAGATGGGATCCTAATAGGTAATACCACTCCGGGTCAGAGTGAACCTCAGAGTAATGGTGATTAAAGAGTACTTCACACTCCCTAGGGCTCCAGAATTGGAACTTCGCCATTAGAGGCAGTTTAACGTCATACCCAAGATACTACAAAGTGGGGTGGGGGGTGAGAGAGAGATCGACTAGCCGGCGAAGTGGTGCAGGCCGAGTACGGTAACTACCACAACTGTATGGAAATGAAAAATATTAACTACTTAAGGCTGTTTGTATTTCACATAGCGCTATTACCCTTGGGAAAAGTATGCATCTAACTATTCTCCCTCCAGCTATGGGTAAATCGTAGGACAGACTGGGCTTTTTAACCTTGGAGAAGGAAAACTCCGAATTCAACTCTGTTAAACCCCGCTTGATTGACATTGTGTCGCATCCTGCTTGTGCGGAGGGGTTTGGTAAATACATACTTGGGGCATGTACTGATATTTGATTAACGTGACCCATATAGATGTCTAGTAGCTGTTACGTCGGGCGTCAGCTCTCACAGACTAATCTGTGACTCATTTTGCAAAACTTCAGGAGTAAGCCTGTTCTCGCATTTCCGACATATTATCACTACTACTACACCAATAATAACAACAACAACAACACCAATAATAATAATAATAATAATAATAATAATAATAATAATAGTAATTACATACAAGTAAATAAAAGATAAGATATGAAAACAAATAAAGTTCACTCATTCATGCTGACTGACGCTCCCCTTTCCCGTTTTGGGATCTGTTTCTGTGAGTAAATCCCTTCTTTCCAGGAGAGATGAAATATAAGGGAGGATGCTGAAAGGAAGACATAACCCCTTGAGAGAGAGAGACAGACATTTATCTTAACTTCTATAAGAAACAAGATTTGCCAGATGTTTTGTTTTTCACGCGGTAATTTGTTACAGAAACAACATCGTTTTCGAGATCAACTCCAAATTCACATTGAAAGGAAAAGTAATTGCATATTTTAACTGGAAGTTCTCCGCCCCTGACGTTCACTCTTCTGAAAAGAAGGGAGAAAAAAAACGGTTTCGTTGATAGCAAAAAGATGCCGAGGATAAGCCGGCATTCTTTTTTTAAAACCCGGTTTTTATTTAGCTGTTAACCTTCTGGGATTATGTAGGTATTTTACTGAGAGGAGCTTAGTCTAACTCAGGGCACAAAAAAAAGAAAGAAAAAAGGACACCCAGTGAGGATATAACTCACTTTATTAATAATGTATATTGCTAATTTCTGGAGTAAATTATCTCAGTTTTTTGTAATAAAAAAAAACTGTTGGGATGTATTTGTAGCATTATCTGCGTTATTCGGACTATTGTCCCCATCTTCATTGTTATTTGTACAACGTTTCGGCCGATATGCTCTCCGGCCTTCTTCAGGTATTTCTTGGCGGACTCGGGAACCTTCTCGGACTCGGGAACCTTGTTTTCGAACTCGGAATCTTTCTTGTCGTAATCGGGAGCCATCACGGACCTTGAACCTAACCCTTTATTCAATCCACGGGGGTATCCTGTTCTCATTCCGCTAACCATAGCTGGGGTAGGAGTTGTGTTAATTATTTTTTTTAACTGCCTCTACTCAGGATTGAACTCGGGATCCAGAGATAACTGTCTTAACCTAACTACCTTTTTCACTAGGCCATGTGTCCAATTGGACGGAATGAGAACAGGATACTCCCATGGACTAAATAAAGGGTTAGGTTCAAAGTTCCGTGATGGCTCCTGATTACGACAAGAAAGTTCCCGAGTTCGAAAAGAAGGTTCCCGAGTCCGAGAAGAAATACCTGAAGAAGGCCGGAGGGCATATCGGCCGAAACGTTGTACAAATAACAATAAAGATGGGGACAATAGTCCGAATAATGCAGATAATACTAATCTTCAAGCCTCATCTCAAACATTCAGAGAAATAGTATTTGTAGCACTCTTAAGAATTGAATCTAAAGGTTGATTGTTTGGTGAAGTTTAACGGCATATCAACCCGTCTGGGGTTATTTCATGCTAAGAGTTAAGGAAATAATATACGTTGTATATCTATATTTACACTTTTGTAGTTAACAGTTTTAGCATCATTGGGGATCATGTTCAGGGATTAGTTTTGTATGGTATTGATCAGGTTTATCTTTATATTTTTTTGGTATAATTTTATTTCCCTCGAAAAGGACAGAATGTCATCTATGTTGACTTTTTCAAATAGATCTTTCATATTATTTGCGTAAAAAAGACGGTTTCTGATACGAGCAAAAATCCCACATTCTATGAGTAAGTGTTTAATAGTGCGAGGTGTTTGACATGTGCTTACTAAATGTCTACTGGACTTGTCAATGTGTATTCAGATAAATAGTTTCTTCAAAAGTCGGAAGGAAAGGGTTAGGCTTAGATTATTTTGCTGTAGGGCCAATAGTAAAGATTAAGCTTATTTCAGTAACGGTGTGGGAAACTCTTTTCCGATAAGTTTCCATATACGGGAGAGAAAGATACACACACACACACACACACACGTGTGTGGGAGGGGGAGAGAAATAAAGATCTATCTATCTATATATATATATATAATATACCAAACTTGTTGGTAAATCCTCGCGTTGAGAAAAAAACCAGCAAATAGTTTGATTGTAAAAATATACTACCAAACATCAACCGGGAAGAAAAAAACTTTTGTAAAAAAGAAAAGACCAAGATAATCGTACCAACAAAAAATAAACTATTGGTACAATATTTGGCCAAAAGAAAAAACAATTTATATGCATATATATATATATATATATATATATATATATATATATAAGATATATATATTCATACAAACCCGCCAGGAGACTAAAGCTAATGAGTAAAAACTGCTCAATACCTAAGTAGAGCAAATAATAAAGATAAATCTAATGAGTCAGACGAACCTACTAAAAGTTTCGCTTAATGCTCTTCAGGGCTAAGATCTGACTCCTTCGCCCTGAAGAGCATTAAGCGAAACTTTTAGTAGGTTCGTCTGACTCATTAGATTTATCTTATATATATATATATATATGTATATATATTAGTGGTACCTTGACTTACTAGTTTAATCCGTTCCGCTCGTATTTCAATTTCCTTATATATCAAGTCAATTTTTCCGAAATAAACTGAAATACCATTAATCTATTCGAGCCTCCCCCCCCGAAAAAAATACACTAATTTTTTGTCGCGTTTTTTTTAATAAGAAAGATAGTACTGCATTATATAAAAACATAATGGAATATAAGGTAATGGATCTTGTGCTGTAATATGTTTTAATGTTCATTTTTTCAGAAATTATATTTTTCTCGTAATAAATTTTATTGAACTTATTAACATAAGCGTGTCTGAATCTCGCTCGTACCTCAAATTTTAGCTCAGCACAAAGCAAAAAATCGTCCGAGTGACAGCTCGTAACTTGGAAAACTCGTAACTTGGGGCACTGGTAAGGCAACGTACCACTATACATACAGAAAAGGTGGTTGCACCAGAGTTAGATCGCCTCTGGTGGGGTCTGCAATGCGAGGGATGTATGATGTTGTAAGACCCGAAACATCCCAATGAACTTTGCATAAAAACATCACTGAAGACAACCACCGGCGCCCAAAAAGAAATGAGCGTATGTTTAAAGTAAACATACATAACGATATATATATATAAGTAAAAATATAACAAAAGACTTAGAATTTTTGCGTTATAGTCTATTTCAGGAAGCTTAGACAAAGTGTCTAACTCTCCCAAATCATCAGCTGCAAATGATGAATTCTTTATTACTATTAAGGCATTTGAAAAGAGATTTATTTTATTTTTTTTTATTCATTAAAAAAAATCTGTTTTCACATGCCTTAAATGTAATAAAGAATTCATCATTCGCATCTGATGATTTGGGAGAGTTAGATACCTTGTCTAAGCTTCCTGAAATAGACTATAATGCAAAAATTCTAAGTCTTTTGTAATATTTTTACTTATAAATTTGCTCTGTGACTCTAACAATAAGAGTACACATTGATCTCTGCAAACTGGGACACATTTAAAAAAAACAAAAAAACTCCAATGTCGTAAGGAAGATTTCTTCTCCGGATTTTTGGATTATATATATATATATATATATATATATATATATTTTTTTTTTTGGGGGGGGGGATATGTGCTTAATTGAAACATAGGCCGAAATGTACATACAGAGATTGATTTTTCTCGATTTGTTTAGCCTTACATTTAAATAGGTATGCCCGCCTAATTAATTATTAATTAACTTTCAAAATTAGGTACGACTTCAATTAAACACATATTCTCACAAAAATTGTCGGCTAAAAAAGCCATATAATAAACACATCGCTTGTGTATTTACTTCTCATATATATATATGAGAGAGAGAGAGAGAGAGAGAGAGAGAGAGAGAGAGAGAGAGAGAGAGAGAGAGAAGATGAACAAGATAACAATATTTGTTGTTAATTCATTTTTCAAAGATATTTCTTTTATCTATTTATTTTAATGATAGATTCATTTTAACGGCATGTCAACCCGTCTGGAGTTATTAATGCATAGAGATTAGGAAGTCATGTACATTGTGCAAATATATATTTACATTTTTGTATAGCTGTTTTTTTAAGTGTTTTTATTTATTCTAATAATTTGGTTTTAATGACATATCAAACTCCCCTGGGATTATTTTCTAATGATCAATTTGTATGATATTGATCATGTTTACATTTATAATTTATAATCTATTTTATAATTTTTTGTATAATTTTTTTTATCTCAAGGACAAAATGTCATCCATGTTGACATCTTAAAATTGGTGCATCATATTACCGTGTTTCCCCGAAAATAAGACAGGCCTGATATCAATTTTCACTCCGAAATATAACACTAGGGCTTATTTTCGGGAGATGTTGAGTGTTTGTGTCTGTACGACTGCGTTTAAAGTCAGTCGTTGTTTCCGATGGAACAGAGTCCGAATAACACTTATCAAGCCATTGCTTTGCTTGAACAGTAATTTTTCCCATGAGAAAGCAATGCTTTAACAACCCACGAAATTCAGGTTTTTCCATTGTTTTGAAAATTTGCAACATTAGCTTCACTTAAATGACTGTAATTATTAAACTAATAATCCGATTGGGCTCAAATTTTGACACGTGCCAGCGGAAAAAGAGACCGAATTTTCTTTACCCCCGTTTGTGGTCTCGGGGGCGGGGGAAGGGAGACATTCGCTTCTGTCCTCCACAGAAAACCTGGGACTTCCGTTTTTATCTTAAAATCTTGTTCAGGGGTCATTGACTGACACATGTTCAACTCCAAACTTTATCTTTCTATTCTTATTTATTTTTTTCTCTTTCTCCAGAAATCCGATTACCGTTTTCTTTTCAATCCCCAATTCTCTATAAACCATGATAATTACGCTACATTAGTTCAAAATCATTTTAAACAGTTTAAAAAAAAAATCATACTTAGTTGCAATATCAATGTTTTAAGAGCCGATTTATTAATAAAGTGTATTAATGCATTTTAGAATTATTTTAAACATTATCTCAAAAAATCTTACAAAAGACTTTATTTTACTTATATCTATATATCTAAGTATCTATCTTTCTAGGCTCTTATCTATCTGTCTATTTATCTATTCTGTTCTATATATCTATCTATCGTTCTATCTGTCCATGTCAGTGTATTTGTATCTGTATATCTATCTATCTTGGCTGTTTCTATCTTTCTATCCATTCATGTCAGTGTATTTGTATCTGTATATCTATCTATCTATCTATCTTGGCTGTTTCTATCGTTCTATCTTTTCATGTCAGTGTATTTGCATATGTCTGTCTATCTATCTATATATCTTGGCTGTTTCTATCGTTCTATCTGTTCATGTCAGTGTATTTGCATATGTCTGTCTATCTATCTATATATCTTGGCTGTTTCTATCGTTCTATCTTTTCATGTCAGTGTATTTGCATATGTCTGTCTATCTATCTATATATCTTGGCTGTTTCTATCGTTCTATCTGTCCATGTCAGTGTATTTGTATCTGTCTATCTATCTATCTTGGCTGTTTCTATCTTTCTATCTGTTCATGTCAGTGTATTTGTATCTGTATATCTATCTATCTATCTTGGCTGTTTCTATCGTTCTATCTGTTCATGTCAGTGTATTTGTATCTGTATATCTATCTATCTATCTATCTTGGCTGTTTCTATCTTTCTATCTGTTCATGTCAGTGTATTTGTATCTGTATATCTATCTATCTATCTATCTTGGCTGTTTCTATCGTTCTATCTGTCCATGTCAGTGTATTTGCATCTGTCTATCTATCTATCTTGGCTGTTTCTATCTGTTCATGTCAGTGTATTTGTATCTGTATATCTATCTATCTTGGCTGTTTCTATCGTTCTATCTGTCCATGTCAGTGTATTTGTATCTATCTATGTTTCTATCTGTTCATGTCAGTGTATTTGTATCTGTATATCTATCTATCTATCTTTCTATCTATCTATATATATTTTTATCTCAGTTTTTTGTATCTGTCTTTCTATTAATCCATCCCAGTCTGTTTATAATTATCTATTGATCTATCTATCTATCTTGGCTGTTTCTATCTTTCTATCTGTTCATGTCAGTGTATTTGTATCTGTCTATCTATCTATCTTGGCTGTTTCTATCTTTCTATCTATTCAAGTCAGTGTATTTGTATCTGTCTATCTATTTATCTATCTATCTTGGCTCTTTCTATCTGTTCATGTCAGTGTATTTCTATCTGTCTATCTTCAGACTCCGTTACTTTATTTAAACAAGGTCTGGTATAAGGCCATTATAAAAGAGGAATTACACTTGTTAAAGAATTTAACACTGACCTCCTTTTGCTTAGTAAATGAATAACAGATTCTAGCTCACTACTGGAGTATGTGAAGTTACTCGTTTATCACCTTTACTCCTAGATTTAACGGAGTTGTAGTAATACCTGTTAGGGCAGGACTTCTCAAAGTAGTCTATAGAAACCCCTGGGGGTGAATACATTTCTGGCAGGTGAATTTACAAGTTAACATTTATAAATCCCTTTATGACAGGAGAACAAAAATCACTGGATCATGCAGACTAGCTTCCAGTTATCGCACTAGTTTGGTTGGTTGGTTAGGTTTTACGGCATGTTAACCCATTGGGTTATTTTAAGCCGAAGACGTTTTTGTTTTATTCATTCTTGATGAGTTGGTTGATTGGTTGGTTGGATTTTACGGCATATCAACCCATTGGGTTATTTTATGTCAAAGACGTTTTTGTTTTATTCATTCTTGATGGATTGGTTGGGTGGTTAGGTTTTACGGCATGTTAATCCATTGGATTATTTTAAGCCGAAGACGTTTTTGTTTTATTCATTCTTAAAGGGTACTCATTTTTTTTAATTCAATTTTTTTAAACACATTTTTTAAACTCATTTTTTCTATTTAAACTATTATGAGACCCTAACAGGTACTACCACTCTGGGTCCGAGTGGACCTGGGAGTAATAGTGATGAATGGGCACACCGTGTTCTCTTGTGCTCCAGAATTGGAACTTCACCATCAGATAAAGTTTGACCCTGGACATGAAGGCCCTCAGCCACTACATTCTAGCACATATGATAAAAGGAGCTGGGGGCTTGTCATAAGGGCAATAGGGCTGGGACAATCATATAGGTGCTAGGGCTTAACGTGACCAACCGATTGATCTGTCTAGCCTAAGTAAGGGCCAAAGTAGAGTGTTGCATGTCATGGACTGCTCAGCCACCAGGATTCCATCATTAAACATGACGGGTCGCCACCCACAGCCAACAGGTGGCCTCATTGGGGGTCTTACCCTTCTGCAAAGGTGCAGTCGGCGTATTCTAAAGCCCCAGCCGACAGGGCTGACACTAATTTGGTTTGTTTTAATGGCATATCAACCTTCGTGGATTATTGGATGAGCGGAGTTCATACCTGTCCCAAGAGTATCAGTCAAAAAGTGAACGTTAACGTGACTAGAGTTCGAACTCGCATACTACGATAGCGCAGTTCAACACGTTATCCGGTTAAATCGAACTTAACGGACCTAAATTCCACATCGTATGTCACCCCCCCCCAAAAAAAAAACCCAAAAAAATCAGGGAATTAACCGAATTTAATGAAATTTTCAGTGTTGATATATCCATAAATAAAAACATAAAATGCACCAGTTATTTCAATTTAAAACTTTTACATTTTTTTCAGATCAGACCACGTATCTTTGAGAATATGTGTTACGCCTCAAAGATACGTGGTTCAAATTTAACTGACCTAAAAAATGTAAAAGTTTTTTGTTTTTTTTAAATAAAACAACTGGTGCATTATATCTTTTTTTTTTCATTAATATATCAACACTGAAAGTTTCATTAAATTCGGTTAATTCTCTGATTTTTTTTCTTTCGGCGGGGTAATATACAATGGTGGAATTTAGGTCCGTTAAGTTCGATTAACCCGTTATCTAATACGCCACGGAGACCCCCCCCCCATCACCATGGCCACTAGTGATGTGTCGTTCACATATGACCCGTTAAAAACATATGGGTCAGTTAAATAAACGAATGATCTGCTTCTGACATTATTAAACATTTTTGGCGTCATAAACCTGCAACCAAATATTCGTGATCTCATCGGCGCCCACTAAATCCATACATCTCATTAGAAATGATTAAAGTATTAAAACGTGCATTCGGTGATAGTTTACCCATGTTTGGGGCCGGGTTAGCTCAGTCGGTAGAGCGTTTGGCTAGAAACCACAAGGTTCCTAGTTCGATACCGGTCCCCGCCAACTCAGCGTATGAGTAGCACCGGGATCTGTGCGGTAAAGTAAGGGGCTGATGGTAGGTGTGGCGCTCCACCTCAGACGCTAAAACAATCCCCTTGTCTAGCGCTATTGAAAAGGGGATAGACTCCCTCGCTGACTGGCTGATACAGACTTTAGGCCGCCCCGACGACTTTACTTTTACTTTACTTTTACATAATTGTTAGTATCCTAACACTTATTTACAGTAGTGTAGAAACCAAAATGACTTATAAGTTGCAGCCGGCGGCCTTGAAGGATTGAGTGACAAGGCTTGACCTCAGTCCTGATCCTCCTTCCGGTGGATACCGTGAGAATCGGTGGAGAAGACCCTCTTCCGGTTTAGATTAGAAACAGAGTTTAGATCAGTATCGGCCAAACCACGAAAGTGGTAAGTCGTGTTAAGCGCACGGCCGGCTCAATCTGCGCAGGTAGTCTGGTGGGGATTTCGGAATAAAATATGATCTAAAGCAAATCGAAGTCTTGGGTTATTATCTAAAAACTACCAATGACACAGGGCTTCTGATAAAGAGAAATCAACAATGGAAGACCAGACACGAAGTCCCAAAGACGAAGTCCAGACGCTAGAAGAAGAACGTAAGATACCAAAGATGAGCAGAAGAATAATAGAAGTAAAGAGAGTATACAACACCCATTCTTTTCTCGTATAAATTGTATTAAAAACTAGTAAATTAGTTTATTTTCAATTTAATATTCAATTAATCTATTTGGGGGTGAATGGAAGTTAAATTTGGCAACAAGTAAAAAGTTTGAGAATCTCTATGTTAGTCATGTCAATAAATATACTAATGATTTGGAACAACGGATGCATGCCGATTGATTGGCTGAAGGAAGTCACATGACCGGAAAAATGAAAAGTCCAAAATACTTACCGTATTTATTCGAGTATCATCCGATACTAACGGGACTTATAGTAGAAGTGACGGTGACTTACCAGTAGCCAAATGATTCGCTGTCTCGCATGTCGATCTACTTTCTGAGAACCGTTCGCAAAACTGACATTTTTATGCTACAGGCTTATTTGCATAAGATACCAGCAAGGCATTTTAAAAACAGGCGAATGGACGTTGGGTAGCAGTTCTCCTGCAGAATTCGCATGCGCGACGTTGAATAACTTGAAACCCGGCTGTAGTTGTTACTTCGTGTGTGTACCGAAGGTTTTGTGTGGTGGTGTGAATTTACGAAAGTATCGTAGCAGCTTCATTATTATTTTTATTTTTTGTAAACCATACAGTTAGAGGACTATTTGTTGATTTTTGCAGATGGAAATTGTACGTGTACCAGCTGGTCTAGGCCTATACATGGCCAACTATTTACACACACAAAGTGTATCTCACATACGGTGGGATCTCCTAATATTAGGCGAGAATTCAGGTTTCAGAAAGTCGCATAATACGCTGTTACATAATTATTAAATTTTAATATTTATGTACAGTAGTGTAGAAATCAAAATGACTGTTATAAGTTGCAGCCCACGGCCTTGAAGGATGAGTGACAAGGCTTGACCTCATCCTTTCCGGAGGATACCGTGAGAATCGGTGGAGGAGACCCTCTTCCGGTTTAGATTAGAAATAGATTTTTAGTCAGATCGGCCAAGACCACGACTGTGGTAAGTCGTGTTATGCACGCGACCGACTCGGTCTGCGCAGGTAGTCTGACACAGGGCTTCTGATAAAGAGAAATCCCCAATGGAAGACCAGACACGAAGTCCCCAAGAGAAGTCCAGACGCTAGAAGAGATGTTAGAAGAAGACGTAAGATAGAAAAGACGCCAGAAGAAGAATAGAAGTAAGTAAATAAAAGAGGTATACAACAACGCGAGTATTCACAGTAAAATTAATGATGATGATTCTCCTATATATTTTCTACATTCTACAAAATATTGCTAACTAGCTTAAAGACCGCCATATCGGGCGGCAATTAGACTAGTTGATTTAATAAAAATTGTTATCGAAGAAAAAAAAAAAAAAAAAAAAAAAAAAAAAATCACGGAAAATAAAAGCAGAAAACACTTGGAACTCAAAATTTAAAGATTGCTGGCTCGGATAGGATCTGGAATGTTTTTAATTTGCTTACAGAGTCGGCCTAATTCCCCAAATGGTATGATATGTTAGACAACGACCTCTAGGAGTAAAGTTGAAAAATGTGTGATACACTGACATTTGCATTTATAATCAGAGATGTCGCTATCAGGAGGAGCGATAAAAACGTGATCAAAAAAACAGTTCTTTTAAAGTACTGTCTACATTTCTATTTGCTCCTTTCACTTTATTTAAATGTTTTCATTTAAAGCGGCATTTGAAGTTTATTCACTACAGAGGAATTTTATCTTAAGATTAACTTGATAAATGAATAAGGAAAAAAATGAACAAGGAGAAATACGTTTACAAACACAAATTCTTTTGGGCTTCGTTGACAGGGGGAAAAAAAACACAGATTCATACTTAATCATCTCCATATTGTGTAACAAGCACTTTTCGAACCTTAGACACACACAGTATCACCCATAAACGCACAGTCCCTACCAGTATTTTATAAGTTAATTTTATTCTAAACCAAAGATACCAGGATATTATTACAGTAATACCTCACCCTACGCCGTTAATTGGTTCCAGAGAAAAACGACTTAAGTCGAAATAGCCATTATTTAACTGCAATTATCCGACCTAGGCATAGCCTAGTTTTTTTGTTAGCCTATGTAATCGCTAAATTATTAAGCCTATCGGTAGCCCAGCTTAGTTTTTATGTTAGCCTACGGTAAATTATGAAGCTTAGCCTAGGATAGCCTAGTTTTTTTTATCTATGTAAATTATGAAGCTTAGTATTTGCTAGACTTGTTTTCTTTTTTTAAAGTTAGCCTATTGAATCGGTAAATTGCTGTAAATTATGAAGTAAGCCTAGGATAATCTTATATTGGAAAAACATTCATATACTTTTGCCTACCTGATGGATAATGTCGGTATTACTCGCCGAGATTGGTGTAGGTGTTACATAATCTATGCGGTTGCATAAGATTATTGTCAATCCCCTGTATTTCTAGAGGGATGGCCATTTTCATATCACGGGCGCGACTTTCCATGGAATAGTACAGAGAGCCCGCGAAATATGTGAAGTCACGTGGGACCTGGTTGGTTCCTCAGTTTTCAGTTGGATGTCGGGCAGAGAGGATGTCCTGCCTTAACTGGAACTCACGCGCGCTATGTTAGTCAGATATTTAGTTACATGAAATGTATAGTTAAGGAAATAAAAGCTTAAGAAAAGTAACACAGTTTTGTGGTTGGTAAATGTCTTGGTAACAAGACTGATCTAGAAGAAGAAATAAGCTAAGTGCGACCGACCACCAAGACGAAGTCCCCAAGAGGAAGAACCTAAGATAGAAGATGAACAGAAGAAAAAGTAAGAAGTAAGTAATGAGAAGGGTATACAACATAGGGAGATGATATGGGATATTATTTTGTATAGCTTTTAAGATTTTAATATTTCCATATTTTTGTAAAGCTTAGTTTTTTTTATGTTAGCCTACGGTAAATTATGAAGCTTAGCCTAGGATAGCCTAGTTTTTTTTATCTATGTAAATTATGAAGTTTAGTATTTGCTAGCCTTGTTTTTTGTTTTTTTAAAGTTAGCCTATTGAATCGGTAAATTGCAGTAAATTATGAAGTAAGCCTAGGATAATCTTATATTAGAAAAAAATTCAAATATTTTTGCCTACCTGATGGATAATGTCGGTATTACTCGCCGAGATTGGTGTAGGGAGATGATATGGGATATTATTTTATATAGCTTTTAAGATTTTAATATTTCCATATTTTTGTAAAGCGATGTATCCTTGAAAATGACAAAAGTCGAAACGAAGTAAATAGAGTTATGACTAATTTTAGTGGATCACCATACAACCAAAATGGGATATTAGACATTATTTATATCATTGCCAATAAACAAGATCTCTGGGTTTTATTAGCTCTAGTGGAACATTATTTAAATCAAAACGGATATCATAATAATATCAGTTTTAATTGAATAATGTTCCATTAGAGCTAATAAGTATCAACCATTAATAAGTACATCCCTAACAATTTCTTATAAAAAGTGAATTTTCTTCTAAATCAAAGATACCAGGATTTAATTGTTTATAGTGGAACATTATACAATCAAAACGGATATGATTCGGTATTACAATATCAACCATATTTCAGGAATTAAGTAACTTTATGAGTATTTAATTTATAGTCAATATGATAACTACATTAAGTAATGAAACGCTGTTTTATTTATATATGCTTAGAAAGAAGTACCCAACAAATGGTGTTTATTAAAACAAGTTTTAATAAATACATGCCCGGTATTATTGATTTATATATAGTTGGTTACATTTTAATATATATCTAAAGTTATATAGCGTATAGAGTTTTACGAAAAATCATTTACAAGCAAGAAATATTGATTTAATCTTGTATTCATAATTTTGGTTACAAGGTTCAGTCCTGTAGAGTTTGGTAATAAATAATATCTAATATCTGTTTTGATTGTAGGATATTTAATGATAAAAAAATCTATTATCTTCGGTTTAGAAGAAAATTAACATTTTATTGAAAAAAACAAAATTGAATGGCGTGTACTTATTTATGGGCGATACTGTACTTTCACAGAAAAACACGATGGGACTCCCCGTGGCGCAGTGGCTCACGTACTGGACTGTGACATCCAGTCGCGCTATTACATTCACTTTCGGACTAATACTCTTGGGAAAGGTACTACTACTGTTCTTCTGTAAGGATGACTGGCATTAAATAACCCAAGAAGATTGATGTGCCACTTAACCAAATAGACACACACACACACTATGAACGACCCTTCTCTTCCTTTTATTACGATTGTGTTCACAATGTGTTTTGAAATAAGAGATTTTAGGTTACAGCAAAGAATAAGATCGTATTAATGATATATATACGTAGTGTTCGCATTTTTATCCCAGTATGAAGTTGTAGCGACACAATTCTAAAGTTCAAAATCAAATTAAATAAATAGTAATTTTCCAGTTGGCGAAGAACAATCTGACTTACATAGTCTGTAATAATATTATTACAGACTATGTAAGTCTTGGAGAATTCTTTTTCAGGAACACTGATAGTAGTAAAATTGGGGTACTTACTACTCGCATAAATCCCCAAATGGGTTTAAATGGGCTCTTTAGCCTTGGTCGGCAACCCATCAACTCAAGAAGTCTGACACAAAACCTCTGCTGCCTTTCAAGGAAAGGCTAGGGGAGTAAACCCCGAAAATAAATCAGGAGCCGGAGTCCCTAATGTGGTGTGATGCTGAAATCCAATGCTACCCATCAACTCTTGCGACACTACCGTTGCCAAACTGCATTGGTCCCTTACCTTTCCTTTAGATAACAGCGGTAGTGTGGAGAGGGGGTATTTGCTGCATGGGCAACAGCTCATCCTCCATATGAACCCGCCCAGGCTATGTAGTTCAAGTTAACAAAAAAAAAAAAATTAATAAAAAAACCTTGACACTACTCCATCGTCTCTTGTAGATGGAAGGATGCCAAGTCTTGGAGAATTTTATGTGCTTCATTCTCAAGAATAGATTCTGGTTTATACATATACTATTTTGTTATATGAATTAAGTTTAGTTTCTTGCACAATTCCCAGTAGATCACCTTTCCAACCCAGTCATGCATAGCCTGTATTTTGTGCTCTGTTGATGCCTTTGCTTAATACATAGTTGATTGTCTCCTCTCTCTCCACACACCCTACATTTGGTTATTTCCTATAAGTCTAACATAAACAAAGGGGAACCACTCTTGACTGATAAATTATTTATTTTCCCATTAAACTAACCCTAAACCCTAACGCTAATCCTGTCTTTTTTTCCTAGTAGATCAATAAATAAACAAATAATTTAAAAGTCAAGAGTGGTTCCCCTTTCTTTATGTTAGACTTATTGGAAATAACCCATCATTTGCTGTTCTGTTGTGTCTTATCTATTTTTGCTTTGGTATAATTGTTTTTATGGCATTGTTTTGTGCCACAATTATGAGCAATTTATTAATTAACAAAACAAAAATATGTCCTGTGTAGGACACTAAATTATATCTGATGGTGAGGCTCCAGTTCTGAAGAGTGTAGAGTACCACTTCATTACTCCCAGGACCACTAAAGGACTTGCCAAGAACAATGACTGACGACGAGAGAGAGAGAGAGAGAGAGAAGAGAAGAGAGAGAGAGAGAGAGAGAGAGAGAGTCTTCATAATTTTCATGAATCAAATCTTCATAATTTTTGCACAAAAGCTGGTTTCGGTGAAAGTGAATGTGTATGTATATTCACTTTGTCGTTAATCATTTTATTTTAGTAGTTTCACCCCCCCCCCCCCACACACACACACATAACTGTCCTTTGTATAGAAATAGATATTTACTTTTCTCTTGTTAGATCTACAACTAATTCACTCTCTAACTCACTCACTCTCTCAGCTACGTAAAAAAACAAAAAAACAAAAAAACAAACAAAAAAAAACAACAAATAAACCGTGATACTGGAGCGTCGGTAAAACTTCATTCATAAATAAATAAACACTCTGAATATATATATATATATATATATATATATATATATATATATTCAGAAGGTACACTCCTTTAACTTTATGCTAAAAAGAAAAAATGCTCATAACATTGGGAATGTCATGGTTTGGGGACTGAGATAAAAAGGATTGACACACTTCAGTTAACCCGATTAACCCTCAGACAACCCCAAGATGAAACGGGTCATACTTTTATTTGTATACAAACCAAATTTTACTATATATAGAAAAGAATGAGAATGATAAATAATGAGGTTAACCCCCCCCCCACACACACACACTTCAGAATTGTTTGGATGTGATCAATATTTGATTAACAAGAGTAAACAAATAAATATTGACTAAAATCATTTGCAGTTCGAGTTTTTAAGTTTTCGTAGATGCTGTCGCCCTTTAAGTATATGTATTGATAGAGAGCAGAAGAAAGAAAGAAAAAGTATAGTGAAAAGAGAGAGAATTACACACACACACACACACACATATATATATTTAGAATATGTGCTTAATTGAAGTCGTGCCTAATTTTTGAAAATTAATTAATTAATAATTAATGAATTAGGTGGGCATACCTATTCAAATGTAAGGCTAAACAAAACGAGAAAAATCAATCTCTATATGTATATTTCAGCCTATTAGGCCTCATCAGCAGGAAGACAGGAAGACTACTTTGTATGTGATTCGAACTCTAACCATTACACCAGCTGGTGTAATGGTTAGAGTCCCCGCCTGTCAGCTTGACAGTCAGGGTTCGAATCACACACAAAACAGTCTTCCTGTCTATAGCTTTGCTGATGAGGCCTAATAGGCTGAAATGTACATACAGAGATTGATTTTTCTCGATTTGTTTAGCCTTACATTTGAATAGGTATGCCCGCCTAATTCATTAATTATCAATTAATTAATTTTCAAAATTAGGTACGACTTAAGTATCGGTGCGGCTTAAGTAACGCCCTTTGTTTAAGTGGAACAAAATTAAAGCCTTTTTTGATTATCCTTTATTTTTTCGAACATGAATGTATTGCCACAGGTTAATGGATTAATATAATATATTAACACAATTGATACAATGCTTATTCGGTTTAATAATGTTCAATACAAATGAAATCAAACCAAATTATAAAGATATAAAATTAAAAAGGGCGTTACTTATGCCGCAACCTGTATATAATATTCGTAATATTATAAAAGAGTCAAGGGTCTGCCATGGTTTCGATCTTAATGATCTCGTCAGGACTACCTTATTCCTAACCAAGTGTGAAGGGAGGATCAAAGTGTAGTATCTGTTCCAGATTCTATGCTTTGACCCTTACCTTCTATACCCGGCCTCGGCTGGGGGTCCAGTGTGCTTCGGCCTCTGGACCGGTAAAGTACAATTAATAGCATCGATCCAAGGGGGCTATGCCCCCCAGATCCTTGCAATTTTTATGTGCCCACGTAAAAACGAGACCTTGTGTCCAGCCCTCATAAGTGGGATGAGCAGGCAAATACCCTTAGGTTTAGCTAAGGAATGACATCGACTGGTAGTAAATAAATATATATGCATTATAGATGGTGTTCATAAACTCCGAGTGAATTTTAGATTCATAAATTCTTTAAAGTGCACCCAGACTTTATGGACTTCCTGTATATATGCTGCCAAGTTTGAGAAAAAAGATAGACTGGGGTTGTCGAGAGATAGGGGCGTCGTCGTTAGTCAGAGTCTCGAAGGAACGAGAGAGGCACAGGTCTAAATCAGGATAACTCTGGGAAATATCAAAAGAACCGAACACCCCAAAATTCTCAGCTAAACCACATTTCCGCCCCCCCCTCCTCGCAAACGCGAAACGCTATTTTATAACGTCAGCACGTGTCGTCTGCAACTTTCAAATGTTTCCTTCCTACGCAACATGACGGCCATTTCCTTTATTTATTCACTTCATCAAAATTTACCAAATTGTTTCGAACATTCGGTGCGGTACACATGTATTAAATGTAATCGGTATTATTTGGATTATTCGGACTATTGTTCTCATCTTTATTGTTATCTGTGCACAACGTTTCGGCCGATGTGCTCCCCGGCCTTTTTCAGGTATTTCTTGTTGGACTCCGGAATCCACGACAAAAAGGTTCCCCGAGTCCAACCAGAAATACCCGAAGAAGATCGGAGGGCACACCGGCCGAAACGTTGTACCGATAACATTAAAGATGAGGATAATAGTCCGAATAATCCAAATAATACTAATTATCAAGCCTCATCTAAAAAAAATTCAGAGAAATAAATGTAATCGGTATCAAACAATTTATATATTAATACTAGTGTTCTTTAATTGTACGACCGTTATCATCTTGGAACACGTTCTGGTTAAAAATGAGACCGTCCAAATTGTTCAAGATGAAATGAGTTTTTATTTAATTTCGTTAGTCTTTGTAATTTAATATATTTCAGTACATTAAAACTGAAATGCTTACGCTCTGAGGGCGCATATTCTTGCTAGTTAAAATAAAAAGTTAAAGCTTCAGTCTTGATACTTTTTGATCATGTCACGTATGTTTCTTGACTTTAAAATGGTATTTTATTAACAGAGGATAATCTGATATTAGAATAATTAGGAAGGTCAAGGTATACATCGGACATAATTTTACTAGGTTAAAATATGTAACAAATGGGAAGGGCTAGGATTATATTTTAGATTTAGATATAAAAATTATTCATTAGTCATTTAAAATGGGGAATCTCCGTGGCGTTGTAGTTAGCGAGTTCGAACTTCAGTCGCGTTATTACGTTTACTTTCGGTCTAATACCGTTGGGAAAGGTATTGTTGAGGGGGTACAATAAACTTTGAAAAATAGAATTGTTTCAAAATACTCAAAAATTTAGGATTGCATTTTTTAAAATATTTTCAATGTTAACAAAAAAAAAAAAAATCCCTAAAATAAACAAACATTGTAATATACAAATTTTCGGTGATTTTTTTTATTTGATAAATTATTTTCCTCTTATCTCTATCTTGCTCCTATTTTCTCGCCCATCCCTTGGTGTTCCTAAAAATGTTTTCGTCCGGTCATGAACCGGTACTTTTGCTAATATATATATATATTATATATATATATATATATATATATATACATGGTAAGAACAAGTGTATCGAGGATAGTTGCATCGTGAGATGGTCAGACAGTTGAAATCGTTTCTGTAAAAGAAATGAGCCGAGTTCTGTGGTTGGGGGCGCCACACAATCGGAGACGCCACTCACAAAGAAGATGAGCACTTTAGAAGTAACGCAAAGAATGGAAATTGAATTCTTTTAAGTGGAATTCTGGCATCGCCCCCCCCCCTACAATTCATTTGCAAAAATCGGAAAAACGAACAGACATTCGACGTAAAAAGCTCTACCGTTCCAGAACATGGCCAAAACGACATTGATGGGTCGGGCGGTTCAATCCTGTAAAAGTTCTTTTCTCTCAGTCTATCGTTCCTTTTTTCCTACCTGTCTTTTAGTAAGGCTATCCGGGTTTTTTTTGCGAGGGGGAGGGGCGTATCTCTGCTTTCTCTTGAAATAAATATTGTTTTTCCCTACATCATTATGCTGTATTTATCATCCCCACAGCGTCAGTTTAATGTAGGGACCTCAACGGATTAAAATAGCTCCGTCGGCATTTCCTTCTGCGGCGCCTCACATACCAAGTAAACTCGGTCCTTACCCCTTTTAGACAAAGGTACAGGCGAAACGTGTCGAGAAGCCTTTATTTGATTAATTTTAACGGCATGTCAATCCATCAAGAGTTATTTTATACCTAGAGGTTAAGGAATTGCATTCATTGTACGCTTATATTTAAATTTTTGTGCAGTTATTTCTTAAGAGATTTTTTGCACATAGGAATACTTGATATCATAACTATTGTAGGCGTTATTTTCGTATTCGCCTGGGGAGTTGTCTGCCCGTTTAGTTTCGCTGGTTCCCGCTAGGAGCCTTTGATATTTAAGCGGCTGATTTGAACGTCTCTTCCTCTTTTCCTGTTGCTCGACCTACGAGACACTATGGGTTAGACTCTGGTTTGCCCCCCCTTACATTACTGTAAGTGATTCATACAGCATGGACTATTCCTAGTCTCATGTGTTGCTTTTATGTTCATCCTTTTACATGTAACTTTGTATTACTTATGTATGTATGTTTATGTACACCTCTATGTATTATGTACCCTGTTTATTCTGTGCTGTATATAAAATGTTTTGTCTATCAACCTTTGTCGGAGTTTTATCTTCAAGTATTATCACTTTGAATCTTACACTATCTAATACAAATAATTTGTACAAGGTTGTAGGATTTCAATTATTCCAATCTAACAATACATTATTTCAAGTAATTATTTTTATTCAATGATAATGATTTGTTTTCAGTTATATGTTAATAATAATCCTTAATAAACACTTAAAGGGTTATTTCCTATAAGTCTAACATAAACAAAGGGGAACCACTCTTGACTGATGAATTATTTATTTTCCCATTAAACTAACCCTAAACCCGTCTTTTTTCCTAGTAGATCAATAAATGAATAAATAATTTATCAGTCAAGAGTGGTCCCCCTTTGTTTATTTTAGACTTATAGGAAATACCCACTTATAGCTCCAATTAACTACAAATAAATAATACAAATAATTTACAGTTATATGGCATCAAATATTCCTATCGAATACAAATAATTTTTTAAATAGAACTATTTGACCTATAGATGGGACCCTAAAAGGTATTACCACTTCAGATCAGAGTGGACATGGGAGTAATGGCGATAAAGGGGTACTCTCCACTTCCCCAGAGATCCAGAATTCGAACTTCACCACTAGATGCAGTCTAATGCCATATCCAGGACACTAAGACCTCCAGCCACTGCCTTCTAGCACATATATGTTAAAAAGGGTTGGGGGGTTGGCCAAAGAGCAATAGAGTCAGAACAACCATATAGGTGCTAGGGCTCGATGTGACCAGCCGAATGATTGCGGGGTGGGGGGTAATCTCCGACTGAACGTCTAGCCCAAGTAAGGATCAAAGGGGAGTGTTGCATGTCATGAACTACTCAGTCACCAGGATTCCGTCCCGAAGCATCATGGATCGCAACCCACGTCTAACAGATGGCCTCATTGGAGGGGGGATGCACCTTTTTGTGGATTCTTACCTATATGCAGGGGATACAGTCGGTGTATTCTCAGAAGCGCCGTCAAGCCTTCTTTCCTGAATTTACCTTTAAAAATGATTTCAATATATGTGTAAATAAAAATAAAAGTATTGGGTCTGAAGCTGTATTTACCAAGAAATAATAACCCCTTTTGCATTCAATACTGTATAAGTTGAATAGAGTGGTCTGTACCTGTCTAGACTAAACATAGGGATCTGCCCTTGGTCAGGATAGAGTATAAATATAATCATGAAAGCGGCCATTGGCATTCCTGATCCTGACGTCTGAACGCCACGTCTTTCGTACTTTGCTTGAAATACAAGCAATCTTCCCGCTTCTTTTGATGTAGTACAAAACCGTTTCATCGTATTTCTACGTCATTAAAGCTTGCCTCTGATATGAAGTTTGAATTTATCAAATAAGAGAAAGGAGTTCAGAGCTAGGCCTGGTAAGTATGGAGGGCACATACAATACCGTGTTTCGCCAAAAATTGCTATTCAAAAAGTATCAGCTGAGACTTTAGTATACACTAACTGCATCTCTGTAGAGGGTTAAGACTATCTAATGGGGCCGCGCGTTGGACGTGGGTGGCGACCTGTGATGCTTAAGAACAGAATCCTGGTGGCTGGGTAGTCCATGACATGCAACACTTCACTTTGGTCCTTACTTAGGCTCGACAGACGGACGGACGGACCCCCCTCCGATCAATCGGTTGGTCACCTCAACCCCTAGTATCTATAGGATTGTCCTGACCCTATTGCCCTTACGGCAAACCCCAACCCTTTTTATGATGTGTGTCTGGGTATGACATTGCACTGCATCTAATGGTGAAATTCCAATTCTGGGGCTCTTGAGAGTGTGAGGTACTCCTTCACCATCATTACTCTCAGGTCCACCCTTACCCGGAGTGGTGGTAGTAGTTAGGGTCACATCTATGGGTTAAATAGAAAAAATGTGTTTAGAAAACTTGAGTTAAAAAAAAAGAAGAATTTTCATTACCCATTAAGAATGAATAAAAAAATATCTTCGGCATAAAATAACCCAACAAGGGTTGACATGCGCAAAATCCAACCAACATCAAAAAGTATCGAGAATTGACAGTGACTTAAGCATAGCAGGCCACATGCGGCTTGCGGTGATTTCTAGATGGCCTGCTTAAGACTTCAATTTTAATACAAAATTCCTTTTCTTACTGAAGAGGGAGAAAAAAAAGCATTTTTTCCCGATTTCTAAAGCAGTTCAACTATGTAAGTTGTTCAGCTATGTACATATCGTCATTTAAATTTCAAATTAAATTTTTAGAAAAATTAAATATTCAGTCTCGCCGAGACCTCGTAAACACGTATATAAAATTTATCTTCACGTAACTCTATGCAAATATATCTTAACGTGGCCTTTAATCAGTCAAAACGTCTTGACAATTTCCACGAAGGAAAAACAATTCTAGAATGATATTTCAAGCACCCGGCCATAAATTAATGGTTATCTGGCTGGGGTAATAAATCATTTCCTATTGTGTAGAGAACACGGACTATAATGAGTGCTCCTCAGTTGCAGAATTGTGTCAGACTAACATGGATGATGAGATAATACCAGACCAATCCCTTTTCCACAAGATGCCCTACGATTGTAACCCTAAGAAAAACATTGTTCTTTTTAAAATGTGCCAACTGCGACAATTTATTCAATCTCAAAAATACACCATTATACATACACACACATGCAGACCAATATATATATATATATATATATATATATATATATATACACTGGAAAATGAAAGTGAAAAGTATTAGCATATGAAGGCGCCCAATGCTAAAACAGCAGAGCAGATTCAAGATCATTATTTTGATTTTATATATATATATGTAAACAACTTTTAGCTATTTTCAGTCGACAGTATATTTGGGAGAATATGTGCTTTTAATTTTAGTCAGACCTAATTTTTTTGAAAGTTAATTCATTTATGGTTAATTAGGCGGGATTTAACTACTTAAATGTGAGGCTAAACAAATCGAGAAAAATCAATCTCTGAATATATATATATATTTCGACCTATTAGGTCTCTTCAGCAGAGCTATAGATACGAGGACCGCCCAGCGTGTGACTCGAACCCTTTGTGCCGAAACGGCACGCCGTTTATGATATATATATATATATTATATATATATATATATATATATATACACACACACACATACCTATATGTATACATATACATTTGCACACAAACAAACGTAAATTTTTTTTTTTTACTGAACAGATGGACTTGCCACTTATAACATACTTCTCTGCCCGGATTATAGTGGGTTGTCAATCACTGAAAGTTATTTTAATTTTTCAAACTTTATAAAAACAATCTCCTTAACAAGAAATCCTGACGATGACCTAAGGTCGAAACTAGTTGAGAAAAATAAACAACATAAAAGACATATTCCTGCTTGTCTTATCACTTTTTGTTCATTTCTCTCTCTCTCTTTCTCTCTCTCTCTCTCTATATATATATATACACACACACACATTATATATGTATATATAAAATCAAAATAATGATCTTGATCTGCTCTGCTGTTTTGGCATTGGGCGCCTTCATATGCTAATACTTTTCACTTTCATTTTATATATATATATATATATATATATATATACATAATTACACACACACACACAAATCTGTTTCCACGGACTATATTCAGAATTCATCCACTCGAGATGTTCTTTCTAGATTCCTGTAAGCCAGTCAGTCATGTGAAATATTCATGCGCAGAAGATATTCAAAGTGTCTGCTTTGAGAATCGGTTGTATCAGCATCACAATACATGTGTGAGTGTGTGCATGTGTGGAAATTGAGGCAGGTTGCAAATAACAGTCGCCCGTCTCTGGATTTATTCTGGGTGTAGTAGGGGCGAGTTAATCTCTCAGACACCTGTGCTTCCTAAAAGAGCCACCCTGAATATGCCAACTGCACCCCCTGCAGAGAGGGTCCTTCGTGTGATATTAAAGTTTATCCGTTGATGAGACTCCAGCTGTAGAGCTCTGGGAGTGCAAGGCCACCCATTTTCCATTACGTCCAGGTCGACTCTTATCTGTTAGAGTCCCATCTGTGGGTCAAATAGGATGCGTCGTCTATCCTCTTTAGAAGAGCAAGACGCCCCCCCCCTGTGGATGTCCTGGCTATAACACTAAATGACATCCGATGGTGAGACTAGTTCTGGAAAGTATATTGAACCCCTTGATTGCCATTAATTCCAGGTTTACTCTGACCCGGAGTGGTAGTATCTGTTAGGGTACAATCTGTTTGAAAATCATTAGTATTGGATTAGAATACGGGAAACCATAAAACTGTGCAAACAAATGATTATTATTAATAGTATGGGCTCGCTACAGATTTTTTTAATTAACCCATGATATAATATTATAAAAGTTATAGAATATGGATTGTTGTCCAGTAGGCCAGAATTGCACCGAAAGAGTTTTTTTCTAGTCGCAAATGGAATTGTGGGATACCTATTAGGATTTAATCTACAAGACAAATACATAGGTGTGCAAATTATTAATATTGGTTAAGAATACTTAAAATCACATAACTATGAACAAATTAACCATACAAGTTATTTGTAGAACTGTTAATTGAAGCTCTAATTATTCACAAATGATTGTCATGAATTACTTGAAATTATATAATTACTTGAAAAATAAGTGAATTGAGCATTAGATAACGCAAAAAGGGTTGGCATGCCGTAAAATCTACTAAACATTTATACAATGGTATCTTGACTTAAGAGTTCAATTAGTTCAACTTGCAACTCAATTTACTCGTATATCAAATCAATTTTCCCCAGATTTTTTTTTTTTTAGAAAGATTGCACTGTATTGTATAAAAACATAGAATATAATGAATTATGTGTTGTAATATTTTTTTAATGTTTCTTCTTTTATGAATATTTTTCTTTGGTGTAATAAATTTGGAAACTTAGATGTGTTTAGTGAACTTATTAACATCAATGTATCTGAAGTTGGCTCGTACTTAAAATTTTAGCTCTCAACACAAAGCCAAAAATTGACCAAATGACAGCTCGTAACTTGGAAAACTCGTAAGTCAAGGTATATAATATATATATATATATATATATATATATTATATTATATATATTATTTAGGTTGGTATTGTTAAAGACCGCAAAATAGTAATTTATGATCTTCAGGTGTTGACGTTCAAGTTGTTTTTCGTCGATCGAGATGTAGATGTTAAAGAAAATGTCCCATTTTTCTCATCCAAGCGCTTTCAACCATTTTGCTGGTTGTCCTCAGGATGATTGCTGGTTGTAGTTTTATTCGTTTGGAAATTTGTATGTCTTAATATTACCTGCCTAAATAATAACTTGATGGCAATATATATATATATATGTTCTGTTAAACGCCACAGACAATTCAAGTCTGAGGAGTTTTTTTATGGTCCTTTCAATTTTCCTAGCGATCTTTTTCGTGTTTGGACCATAAAAAACCTCCTCAGACTTGAACTGTCTGTGGCGTTTAACAGAACATGTCTAAAAGAAAAAATGCTGCCGAAGTATACATACATATATATATATATATATATATATATATATATATATGGTGATTGCCGTTTCTTCACAGAATAAGGCCATTTCTACAAGTAGAGCAGTTGTGAGCACGCAGATGGCCCACGGATCCAGCTTGTTTTTATGTACCCTGTCACACATATGAAACCCTCGACATACAGGCCCTGTCACGCAGGTCAGACTTCAATGTAGGAAATGTTTCCATGGCGTCTGTCATGTGTCGCTTCAGGATGGAGGGCTCGAGTCACCTTACCTCAAACTTCTTACAGCTACCATCGGCCTGTCTTTCCATGAGGATGTGTATCCAGCCCACCCTCTTCTGTCAATTGGTCCTTATCGCTGAAACTGACTTCTGCAAGGGCATCGATGTCGGCCCCATATCGAGATGCTCCCCTGTCATAATACCAATACGTAGTTTGGGGTTTCCCAATCTCTCAAGATCGGGAAGTGTCCATACATTCCAGGTGGCTATTCTTAGCCTTGTTTTGTGTTGTAGTATTTTCTTGTTTTCGCCCATCTAATGTGGACATCCGTCGAAACGCTGGTTTCTGGCCAGCTTGATAGGTGAACCGGCATTTGTATAGGTCACTTCTATAGACACTTCTAGACACTTCCCAATGGCTGGGTGAACAGTGTTAACCAAGGGGCTGCTCATTCATCCACAATCACACACACACAACATTATATATATATATATATATATATATATATATATATATATATATATATATATATATACACGCAATTGTTTATAGTTCTGTTAAGTTTTCTGGCAACTTCATAATGCCATTCTCTGAGAACGTTTTATCTTTCTGAGAAAAGAAACTTTGTCGTATTCTTGGGATTTGTTTTTTTTTTTCTTTCTTTCATTAAGATATTCTTATACAGACCAGAATATAAGATAATTCGAACGTACTATTAATTTATTTTAGTGGAGGGGGGGGGGGGGGTTACGGTTTAGAAGTTAAAACCTTCAAGCCGAACTGTAATAACTGGTCAGTACATCGGAACACGACAGAAAAAAAAAGAAAGAAAAGGAATAAGTGTGGTTTTAATCTAAGTCAGTTAAACCTGGCAATTTATCTTTCTTGTAATATTCGTCATTTCTATGCAACCATTCCAGCCAGACTGTTGAGTAATTTCTTGGTAGGAAAAGACGTTTTTCACATGTCCGACATTCCAATAATATCTAAGGTTTTCAATGTTCCTGATCGACTTTGGTCTTATCTTAATCAAGTGAACGATAACATTTGCCCTTCATTGATAACACTAAGACCAAAAGAATTAAAAGAGTATTTCCCCTGTCCCTTTCTCAAGTTCCTTTCTGTATTATTTAACCATTTTGTCTCGAACCACCACAGTCTACACGCTTTTACCCACCTCTGCCTCCGAAAAAAAAAAATTCAGCGAGATTCAATTAGTAGATTCTTTTTGTAAACTTTCCCACAATTGATTG
Source organism: Doryteuthis pealeii (assembly GCA_023376005.1). NCBI lineage: Eukaryota > Metazoa > Mollusca > Cephalopoda > Myopsida > Loliginidae > Doryteuthis > Doryteuthis pealeii. Next base: position 15,410,349 of record CM042165.1, on the reverse strand, counting down.
GTTGGATTTTACGGCATGTCATCCCTCGTTGGGTTATTTTATGCCGAAAACGTTTTTGTTTTATTCATTCTTGTTAGATATTCAAATTTTAAACATTTTTTGAGCGATTTAACCCATTGATGGAACCCTAACAGGTACTACCACTCAGAGTCAGAGTAGACCTAAGAGTGATGACAATGAAGTGTGTACTGAATACTTCCCAAGACTCCAGAATAAGAACCTCATAACTAGATGAAATTTAGCATGCAGCCAATCTAGGAGAAGGAAAACTTTGAATTCCAGTCTGTTAAACTCAGCTTATGGAATTGACATTGGGTCACATTCTGCTGGTGCAGAGGGTTTGGTAATATATATAAAAGAATAGAAATAATTCCTTTTGATTTAAAGACAAAAAAATTATCTGTCACCTTTCCTCGGAAGTAATTTCCACGTTTCTACACGTCTACACCTGAAGATCATAAAGTACTGTGGAGTAATGACAATGAAGGGATATTCCACACTCTCCGGAGCTCCAGAATCGGAGCCTCACCACTAGATTCAGTTTAACGCCCACTATTGGGGTACTGGTCTCTTTTAGGGCAACCGGCTTAATTGACTCCGTGTGTAATGCCCTGTCGTCACCTCAGATAAATTATGTACAATTACGTTTTGACTGCGAGGAAAGAATATGCTACTAATCAGAAAGAATATTTAAGAAAGAACGAGAATTTGAGAATGTGTTGGCTGTATTCGAAGTTGATCTTATTTAAGGTGGACTATTTTTATTGTTTCATATATAGGGCTTCGAATATTTGAATTTTTTTTCTTCTTTGTTTTCTTTTTTTTTTTTCTTTGTTTTCAGTTAGAATTTCATCTAGACATAAGATAGCCAGATAATTGGAAAAGATCGAAAAGAAACTCGTCAGACGGGAAATGTCTGTCGCGTTCAATAAAACATGTATAAAAAAAAAATTATATATATAACTACTTCCTTGCCGAAGAACCGCCACTACGGTTGGGGGGGGTAAAAGTACAATCGGTATATACTACAAAAATGTAAATATTAACATATGAATGCGATTCCCTAACCTCTTGGCAGGGATGTCCCCGTAGCCTGGTGGCTAAAGTGGTGGACTGCGACATCGTAGTAAGCGAGTTCAAATTTTAGTCGCGCTATTACATTCACTTTCGGACTAATACCTTTGGTAAACTCCCTCATCTCCTAGCTATGGGTTAAATAGTACCATTACTGTTCTTCTACAAGGATGGTTTTGGCATTAGATAACTCACAAAGGTTTATATGACATTAAGCAAAGAAACCAAACCTCTCGGCATAAAATAACCCTAGTCTGGTCAACATACCGTTAAAAAAAATCAATCAATTATTTAAATTTTTGAATAAATAAAATTAACGAATTAGTTCAATTGGACACATGGCGTAGTGGATATAGGCGTTGAGTTAATACAATTCTAAGTGACAGTTATCTCTAGGCTGCAAGTTCAATCTTGTGTTGTATACCCTTTTCATTACTTCTTCTATTCTTCTTCTACGTCTTTTCTATCTTACGTCTTCTTCTAACATCTCTTCTAGCGTCTGGACTTTGTCTCGGTGGTCGGTCGCACTTAACTCATTTCTTCTTCTAGATCAGTCTTGTTACCAAGACATTTACCAACCACAAAACTGTGTTATTTTCTTAAGCTTTTATTTACTTAACTAAACATATCATGTAACTAACATCTGACTAACATAACGCGCGTATGCAGTGAGTTTCAGTTAAGACAGAACATCTTCTCTGCCCGACGTCAAACTGAAAACTGAGGACCCAACCAGGTCCCACGTGACTTCACGTATTTCGCGGGCTTCCTGTGCTATTCCATGGAAAGTCCCACCCGTGATATGAAAAGGGCCATCCCTTTAGAAATACAGGGGATTGACAATAATCTTATGCAACCCCATAGATTATGTGACACCTGGTAACGGGCGACAGTAGCAGAATAATTAACACAGCTTAACACTTGTATCCAGTCATGGTTAGTGGAATGAGAACAGTATATCCCAGGGATTGAATAAAGAGTTAGGTTCGAAGTTCTGTGAAGGCACACGATTACGGAGTGAAGGTTCCCCAGTCCGACAAGAAATAGAAGAAGGCCGGAAGGCACATCAACCGAAACGTTGTGCAGCTAACAATAAAAATGAAGACAATAGTCCGAATAATCCAAATAATCCAAATTAGTTTGGACGTGTTTTTTTTTTTTTGTTTTTTTTTTCGCTCATATATCATATTCTCGTATATTTTTACCCGGTTTCGTATATTGAATCACCAAATCTCTAACCATAAAACCTATGTTTTAACCATTGGGCTATCTCCAAAAAGATAAAGTTGAGAATCACGGAAATGTCAACGAAAGTCAACTTGGTCATTAAATGTAAATTGTGTTTAACGTTCAAATAACATTTTATTTTTTCTCAGATTTAAACAACACAGACACCTCAATTATTGAAGAGAAAAAAATCAGCTTTTTTCCCCCCTCTCTCTCTCTCTTTGTGTATTGCTATTGTTTCCAACTTTGGACTTTTTAGATTTTTGAATAATTTCACTGGGACTCCCATCTCTCCCGGCCTACGTGTCTGACCTTTTAGAAAATCTGGAGATAAAAAAAATAAAAATAAAAAAACTCCCGCCTTTTCTTATCGCGTCGTAGAGATTTAGTTTTCAGTATCAATTTCAGAAAATCTATCTGGTGCCAATGAAGAACAGACACTTAATCAACGTGACGCCGTTGGAGAAAATTGAAAAAAAAAGGCTTTCTTTGTTGAATATCGTTCTGGTCCGGCACAATTAAGATCTCCGGTCTACTGGTCTTGCCTCACATCCCACTTATGAGGGCGTGACACAAGGACATTTTGATGTGGACCCATCTACAAGCCGATGCTTATGGGTGGTAGTCACAAAAAATGCGTTGATCCCGTCGGCATTCCCCTTCAAGGTGGTACCTCAGGCGCTGGACAATAAACCCAGCCCTGCTCCTTTAAATCAAGGGGGGCAGGTATTGCCTGGGGGATAGCTCCCTGGGATCAACGCTGTTAATTTTACTTAGCTGCTCCAGAGGTCGAAGCTCACTGGAACCCCGGGTGGGCCAGGTAAACGGTGGTAATAATTATCTCGCTTAACTTCAGAACCCTCTTCCAAACAGCCCTTACTCAAGGGAGTTAGACTCAATCACTAAAAAAAACCAAAGAAATATTCCGACAGTGCTATGCTATTTTTGGCACCACTAAGGTAGGTTATCACTAAAAAAAAACAACTCTAATCTGCTTTAAATACTGGTTGGATCATTGTTATAATTTTTCTTACTTTTCAAGAGTTATTTACTAAACTTTGTTTAGTCTGGCACACAAACCCCAAAGTGCTTACAATGAGTATTTTCCCAACCCGTTCGCCACGGGTAGGATGTGACACAAGAGCGCAAGCATGGGTCATCCAGCGAAGATAGAACTCGCTATTCAGTCATAATGACGTTCTCCTGAGGACACCTACACATGAACGCACCAGCGTAGGCCTAAACCAGCTCAGTGCGGATATTGGATGTGGTACAGAGAGAGAGAGACAGACAGACAGACAGACAGACAGAGAGAGACAGAGAGAGAGAAAGAGAAAGAGAGAGAAAGAGAGAGAAAAGAGAGAAAAAAGAGAGAGAGAGAAGAGAGAAAGAGAGAAAGAGAGAAAGAGAAAGAGAGAAAGAGAAGAGAAAGAGAAAGAGAGAAAGAGAGAGAGAGAGAAAGAGAAAGAGACAGAGAGAGAGAGAAGAGAAAAGAGAGAGAAAGAGAGAGAGAGAAAGAGAGAGAAAAGAGAGAAAGAGAGAGAGAGAAAGAGAAGAGAGAGAAAAGAGAGAAGAGAGAGAGAGAAGAAGAGAGAGAGAGAGAGAGAGAGAGAGAAAGAGAAAGAGAAAGAGAGAAGAGAAGAGAGAGAGAGAGAGGAAGAGAGAAAAAGAGAGAGAGATAGAGAGAGATAGAGATAGATAGAGATAGAGATAAGAGAGAGATAAAGAGAGAGAGAGAGAAAAATCCGTACTGTCAGCGCGACCTGATATATTTGTATATATGTGTGTATATATGTTCCTGTGAATGTTTCGTTAAAAAGGACAGACCACGAAGCGTGTAGTAGTTATTTTTTTCTTTTTTTAAATCTTTGCGAATTGAATTACGTCATTTTGGCCTTCAACAAATTCACCTTCACGCTACTTTTATAGATTAAGTTTCAATTAAGCAAACATCATTACGTTCGACGTTATGTCACTCAACAACGTCACAAGCAAATGACGTAATATTTTTTACCTAAAATATATCTATTAATAATGGAGATTCGCTTCCGGTTTTTGTCTAACAAAAATTACGTCCCTGTTTACGTCACATTACCCAAAATCATCATAACATAGAATAAATACACTCAAAATTTGAACATGCAGCATTAGACAGTCCTCATTGTTTTTTAAAACAAGTTTTAATAAATACATGACTGGTATTATATATCTATATATAGTTTGTTTTAGTTTAATACATATTTAAAGTTTACATTTCAAATTGTTTTATTTTTTAATCCTTTAATGAATTTGATGATTTTACTTACTTAGGGTACAAACTCGCCGATATTGAATTTTTTACTCCCACCCCTCAGGCAATATGTTTCAAAAATCTATTTTTACATCCCCCGTAGGGTGTTTTTTTTATTTTGTACTAGTATATTAATAATGTAGATATTATGTATTTCTGTCTTAACCAATACATACTAAGCAAGACATGAAGAGGAGTGAGGTGGGAGAGGAGAGTAACCTCGACAGCAAAGAGAGCCAGGAAGAGGGAGCCATAGAAAGCATCACAGTTTGTGTGCAGTCAGTGCACCAAAGACTGTCATTCAGGTATAGTTCTACACAGCCACTTGCGCAGATGCAGATATTTATTAATTTATTTATTTATATATTTTTGGACACTACGCCATCGTTCTTAGTGGATGGAAAGGTGCCAACAACAATGGAGATAGTGTGTATTTCTGTCTTAACCAAAACTACACCACAGCTTACGTCACAATATTCTCAATGAATGCGTAAGTCTATTAATGAGTATATAATTCAGTCAAAATCGTTAATACATAGAATAAAAACAATCCTTTGTTAAATACACTCATAATTTTTTTTTCTTTTCTTTAAAATTTTTAAAAAATTTTAAATTTTAATTTTTTTAAAATCTTAAATTTAATTTTTTTTGCCCTTTTTTCAGAAACATTAAGTTAGCTAAAAATTTTACAAATAAATAAATATCTAACATTTTGTGTAGAATTTATGTGCAAAATATTCAAAATAATTAATTAATAAATAGATGCATGTAATATTTCCTTTGAGGGAAACAGGCCTAAGTTTCCATTTTAAATTGTTTTATTTTTTTTTTTTTTTACTCCTTTAATAAATTTGATGATTTTGCTTACTCATGATACAAATCCTCTAACATTGAATTTTTAATCAACATCCCGGCAAAATTAACATCTCAGGCAAAATCTTTCAAAAAATAATTTTTACACTGCCCGGAGGGTGTTTTTGTTGCTAGTATTTCAAATAGATAAACTACATAAAAGTGACAATATGGTTATATTCTTTTGAGAGTTATTTACGTTAGTTTTACGATGTATGTTCTTATTTTAAGGTATTAAGTTGAGCTTTTTTTTTACATATAAGGTGTGTGCTAGATACTCACTCCTACTTATAGACTAGGCCAGAATTATGTAATCTAACTCTTGGCCAATCACTGACAGTACTCTGAGGTTGATACAATACTTAACCCCGACCCTACTGGTCATAATTACATTGACACTCTTTGACGACGGACATAGGATTAAATCACTGGACCTTTACCAATACGCAGGATAGGACTTATACGCTTACCAAAGGATTCTACAACATAGGACTTTCTTTAAGCCCTTTTCAACTGGCCAAGGATGCCACTTAAAAACTTTACATTAAGTCCGGTTTCTTGGAACGGTCTCAATAAACTTGGAAAAAAGACTGGAGGATCTGGAAATCAGAGAAAGAATTGAGACCATCCAGACTACCGCACTCCTGTAATCGGCTAGAATACACAGAAGAGTCCTGGAGACCTGAGGAGACTTGTCACTCAGACTCCAGTGAAATACCATCAGCTAACGCTGATGAGAAGAACTCAAAAGGAGTGAAAATAATGATAAACGTTACGTCACAGCTTTTTAGAACCAGTTAATGGTGTAGGGGCGGGATATGACTATACTGTGTTTGTAATTAATAAGTGCATTCTGTATCGATTCGAACGTTCGACCTAGAGATACGGAAGCAAATGTCATATCCACCATACCAGCAACCTGATGTTTGGATTGCGCAATGAAATTAACTTGAAAATATAAAGTTGGCCAGTGCCCGCAGTGGCTACACGGGTCTTGGCAGAGAGCACGGATGCTACGCACTATTCTTAAGTAGACAGCACCGACCAATGCATAAATATTCTCTAACTGGTACTACCACTCATGGTCAGAGTAAACCTGGGAGTACTGGCAATAAAGAGGTACTGCACGCTCCCCAGAGTTTCAGAACTGGAGTTTCACTACCAGATGCAGTTTACTATCATACCCAAAACATCCATTTTATGAGCGTCTTACCTATCTGTAGAGGATATTCTAAGCCCCGTCGACAGGGCCTAAAATTCTATTTTACCCACTGATGGGTTGGTAGGTTGGTTGAGTTTTTACGACATGTCAACCCTTGTTGGGTTATTTTATGCTGAACATGTTTTGTTTTATTCATTCTTGTTGGGTATTCAACAATTTTTTCAAATACTTTAAAAAGCATTTTTTCTATTTGGCCTATAGATGGGACCCTAACAAGTACTACCCCTCCAGTTCAGAGTAGACCGGGGAGTAATGGTGATGGGTACCATTATAGTATGTAGCCTACTTTTTGAATGTGGCCTACGAAATCATGTCTCTCTTATAGTATGTGGCCTACCATAAAAAGCATATTATAAGGTTATGTTAATAACTGCTAACCCTATTTCAGAATTTCAGAATATTTTAGAATTGAATAGATCTGATTCATGTAAATTATGGAAAAATTCTTTTTTAATTATTCTTAATTACAATATACAGCTTATGACTGAATTGCATTTCTTGAAATTGAATATATGTGAAAAATAATTAGTTTGAATAAATTGCCTACTACTTATATCTATAAATATACTCTTACTGGGGTAGGACACATTCAAACCGGGTAGGCCACATACTATAATAGAATCAAAAAGGTAGGTCACATACTATAACGGCACCTGGTGATGAATGGGGTACTTCACATACCCTAGAGCTCTAAAATTGGAACTTCACCATCAGATAGAGTTTAACGTCATAGCCAGGACATCAAGACCCTCAGACACCGCCTTCTAGCATATTTATGATAAAAAGAGTTGGGGCTTGCTATAAAAGCAATAGGGTTGAGACAATCATATAGATGCTAAAGCTTGATATGACCAGCCGATTGATCGGAATGGCCTCTCCGATCGCCAGTCTAGCCCAAGTAAGGTACTACCACCTTGGGTCAGAGTAGACTTGGGAGTAATGTCAATGAAGGGGTGCTTCATACTTTCCAGAATTTAAGAACTGGAGACTCACCACCAGATGCAGTTTAGTGTCATACCAGTAACACCCCTTTAGTTGGGTCTTATCCTTCTGTGTGGTATGCAGTTAACTTATTCTAAGCCACGCTGACACAACCTAAGCTTCGTAAATGCCTAATAAAAATGTATTGATTGTGTTCTTATTAAGAGATAATACATTTCAGAGTGACCTTTAAACATAAAAGGTCTCCCTACCCTTGATCTACACCTGTAAAGGCTGTTATTTTATCCTTGGAGTATCTCCCATCCTCCCGAGAGACATTTTCCTTTTGGAGTCGGATTATTTCCTCCCAATCTGATGCCATGTTCTGGGCTGGGAACAGAGAATAGATTTTATCCGGAACATTTGAAAGCATTCTCAAGTCTGCCAGGGTTCTTCAATTTTCATGTGTAAGGATGGAGGGGTGGTGAGGAGGGTGTTGTTGGAATTCCAACAACAATAAAAGGACTAAACAAAAACAAAGCACCTCCCCCCAAAAAAATGTCAACGAAAACATTCAACGTATCACTGAATTTTAAGAACAATCACATTTCAAAAAACATTTTTAAAAGGACATTTAAAAGTACTAGCAAATATATGCTCCCTCCGGGTGCAAGTATTTAAGTTTTAATGTAATGAAATATCGTATTAAATTAGAAACGCTAATGAAACTAAATAAGAATACAGATAAAAAGATTTGAAACAGAGGAGGGTATAATCGAAAAATAGAACAACTGAAACTTACTCTTCCATCACTCTCGTCTTTCATTGTTCTTTTTTCTAATTTAAGTATTTAGTTAAAATACGAAGTAAAGAATAAAATGACACTTATCTTTTCTTGTTAATGGATTTCATTTAAGATTCATTGAAGAGATTTTTGCTTATATTCATTAAAATAAAATCAAACAGAAACCAATAATACTAAGCATATATTTATTAAAATCACATTTCTAATATCAATATGCAAATTAGCCTTCCCGTTCACACTGTAAACCGCTATTTTGTTGTATATATAAATACAATTGCATGTTATTATTATGTAGATATGGTTAACAGTATAAATAATGTAAAACAATTTTATCAATAATTGAGGTTAAAATAAGGATAAATTCATGGTGAATGTGACGTCAATTACTAAGGGAATTGTGACTTGAGTAGTGATTTAGTTTCGGTTACAGACAGAAAAACGCACAATCTCTATTATAATAAGATGTAAGAAAGCCTGCATAGCTCAGTCGGTAGAGCATCGGACTTTTAAGACATCTACTTAACTGAGAAATCTGATGGTGTATACCATATATATATACTCCTAGGTCTACTCTGACCTGGAGTGGTAATACCCGTCCCCTTGTTGGTCAGGTTGTCTGATGTTTTCCACATCACTGGCCACAATACACATACATTTCATTGTGTAAAGAAAGAGGTAACACATCTTTCGGAAGATGACAGTATATCTTTCTACAAAGAAATTTTGCATATTCCCTTAGTTTATATACTGGAGTTAAGTCATTAATATACGTAATATAAGTACAGAAATATAAAGAAAGTGTTCAGAAGATTTATTTATGAATTGATAATTCTGCATGCGTTCGAGCGTTTCAGTTTTATATATATATATATATATATATATATATATATATATATATATATTCTCGTTTTCGCAAAATTTAGCCTTTAGAAAAAGAAGATTTTTAGCGCATTTTAGTAGACAATCTTTGACGCTATTTCCTCAAACAATGGTGCAAGTAAAGATCTAATTTTTTTCAGTATACCAACACACAACTTTCGGATAGATGGACAATTTGATATTTTTAAAAAGAGAAAGATCGACCTATCCAATTACCCAAGACCCTGCTGGATACCGTCAGTGTATTCTAAGTCCTGTCAACATGACGGTGTTATGTTTTCTATTTTTATAATTTATTTATAATTAATTTCGACATTAAACTTTTATCACATTTACCCGGAAGATTCATCTGCTATGATAAGTTACATTTTTTTTAATAAAAACTTATTAAGCTAATTTGCTACACAACACATTCATCCCTCTCATAACATATTAATGTTTAAAATACTAATGACTTATTCCGAGAGATTTGAATCTTGTAAGTTTCACATCTGTCAGCTTTCTTATCTCGTTCAACACGGATGGAAGAATTTGGTAAAGTTTCAAGATGCTTCTTTTAACAAGAATTTAAAGATTTAGAACATCATACAAGAATTTAAGTCTTAAATCTTGTATCAAAAAATGAAGCAAGAAAAACCATATGCAACATTTTAAATATATGCAAATTTTCATTTAGATAGGGTACAGAACCGAACCAGTTTTTTTTTTTTTAAATACTCAAAAAAATTTTTTCTTCATTCTGCGTAATATTTGCCCCCTTTTTTAAAAAAATATTTATTCTATGTAATATTTACCCTTTTTTTAAAAATATTTATTCTACGTAATATTTCCCTTTTATATCTAAGCCTTTTTTAAAAAATTTTTTTTAATCCAAATTAAAATCTTGTTCCCTTAAGTTATCGCCAGTTCAGTGAAAAGTGACATTACACAAACGCAGCGAAGGATTCAAATCCTCAGAATGGGAGTAATTTTTTTAATTCATTGAATTAAATTAACAGATCTACCTGGTATTGTCCGGGATTTAAGAAATTAAAAATAAGTCTCCGATCTATATTTATAAGTGACAGTTATCTCTAAGCTGCAGGTTCAATCCTAGTCAAGAGCAACAGTAACATAGAATGATAATTCACACAGCTTAACGCCTGTACCCAAGTATGATTAGCAGAATGAGAATAGAATACCCCCGTGCATTGAACAAACGGTTGGGTTCAAAGTTCCATGATAGCTCCCGATTACGACAAGAAAGTTCCCGAGTTCGAAAAGAAGGCTCCCGATTACGACAAGAAATACCGGGGGGAGGCACATCGGCCGAAACATTGTATAGATAGATAAGAATAAAGATGAGGACAATAGTCCGAATAATCCAAATACTAATTCTTTTTATATTAGTATATCTATAATTTTGAAAAATTCAGGCTGTGCTGTATAGTTATATTGGCAAATAAAGACAGTTTGTAGTGGGGTGAGCGTCCGTATTATTTGATTCCTGGATTTTTTAAAAAGTTCAACATTTGATGGTGACTTCAAAAAAATAAAAGTACCGTATATGATATTACACCCCCAACACACAAGATTCTTTTTGCTGGTTGGCTGGATTTTACGGCATGTCAACCCTTGTCGGGTTATTCTATGCCAAATAACTTTTGCTTTATTCATTCTTGATATACATTCAAAATTCTTAAACTCATTTTTTCTACGTAGTATTTGCTTTTTTTTTTTTTTTTTTTTTTTTTTTTTACTGATGCTCATTATGTTACTACTTTTCGACTTAAGCAAAAATTTGACCTTAAATAATCGATTTGATTAATCTTAATTTTTAATTCGTTTTTAAAATGAAAATGAGCGAACATTTTGGCATTATCAAGTTATATAGTATCAAGTTTTCCTATCTAATCCGAATATTTTTAAAACATCTATTTGATTCATAAATGGGACCCTGACAGGTACTATCACTCTGGGTTAGAGTGAACCAGGGTCTAATGGCATTCAAGAAGTACCCCACATCTCCAGAACTAGAACCTTGCACTCAGGTGTAATTTAGTTTCATACCAGGAGACCTCTTTTTATTTTAAAGGGAGGTCTTACCCCTCTGTGGGGGATACAGCTACCGTATTCTAAGCCCAACAGACAGGGAGTCCTGAGTCAAGATTGGATGTTGTTTATTTATTGAGTGCGTATAAGTTTATAAATAAAAAGACAATGACTGAAATTTATTCTTATCTGGAGTGGGAATATAAATACGAGATTTCTATATCATTTTTTATAGATCACCGCAGCCATTTTCCTAGTGTGATATTCTAAATAAGTACCAACACTTTTAAAACGGTCTAAATCGATCATTATGCTACACACAGACAGAAAGAGTTAAATCAAATTTATTTTGTATATTGAACTATTTGCAATAACTCTTAAATAACCATATCAAACGTTGTAATAATTAAATTATCATACTGTGGTATATCCACAGGTCCTGATAGTAAATGAATATTTTATCTACACACGTTTTCAGTATCTGGAATCATAAAATCTGTGAAAATGATGTTCTTTTTTTTTTTTTTTTTTCTTTTCTCAATAAATAACCATTCATGAACACGAACTGATGAAAAATAAATAAAATAGGAGACGTTACCCAAAATAGATGAAGTCTTCACGTTGCCTTGTTAAACAGCAGACCATTAAAAAAAACTTTGTCTCGACAGCCATTATAACATAACGATCTTTCCTCGCAAAGCCGAAGTTTCAAATTTCACGAGCGGCGTACAAAGTTTGGTTTTATTAAATTTTCTCCCAATTCAGAAAAAGAAAAAGAAAAAAAAAGAAACGCTTAATCTAAATGATAAGAAAAGGGAGCAAACGAAAAAAGTAACGGGATCGTTTCATTCTATAACGTTACTTTCTGTAGGGAGGGAATGGAAGCATGTAGGGCATACGTCATCGAACTTTGCCGAGTTTTCCCGAATTTTCTCGACAACAGCAGCAATCTATAGCAGAGCTTCTCAAAGTCATTCACATACACTGCCGAAAGGGAGAATAAGATTTTTGTTATAAAAAAAAAAAAGCATAGAGGGTGAATTAATTAGTTTGCATTTATAAATCAATGTATAAGTAGTAGAACCTTAAGATAATTTTCCAAAAATCGGGAACCCATACCTGCATTTTCCAGGTGAGGTCTCCACCCTTAATTCTAATCTATCTTCTATATATCTATCTATATATTAATACTGGTGTTCCTAAATCGTCCGTCTGTTATCATCCTGTAACAAACACCGTCTGGTAAAAAAAAAATGTTCAAGATGCAATGCAAAAATGTAAATCTTGATTATTTGGTGTCGCTTAATCGAAGATTTCGTATTTATCCCTTAAAAAAGGTAAAACATTCCAATTTTAAAGAGAAACATTCCAAATGGCATTGCGTCGCTTAAATGCCCAACGTAAAATTAAATGAATTGAAAAAAAACCAAAAAACTTCTTATAACAATTTTTGTTCACTTCAAGGTCGTATTTTATAAAATTATGGAGCTATGTTTAAAATTTATTAAAAATCATACTAGTATTTGCCTTTTTTTTATTTTTTATTTTTTTAAATTTTTTTTTACTGATGCTCATTATGTTACTACTTTTCGACTTAAGCAAAAATTTGACCTTAAATAATCGATTTGATTATTCTTAATTTTTAATTCGTTTTTAAAATGAAAATGAGCGAACATTTTGGCATTATCAAGTTATATAGTATCAAGTTTTCCTATCTAATCCGAATAATTTTTAAACACCTATTTGATGTTATATGTTTGTTTTATTTGTAATATTGAAAATGTGAATTACGGAATATATTTTGGTAATTTTGATCTTATGTCGTCCCGACCCCCTGTCTTAATTTGTGCTATGTTTTAGCGAGCCAGCGTCAGGCGAATTTCCGGCCCAACTTAGATATTTTCCGAGTTGTGTTTTTGTCACTTTTCGTCGGCAAATTAATGTAGATATTTTAAACGCCTCACCCCAGATTTTTTATCGGCAAATCAATGTAAATATTTTACAGCCCTCCTTTTAAGAAAGAGTGAGAAAGAGTTAAATCAAGATTATTATACTTTATTAATAATCAGGTTTGTTGTCGTTATCATCTTGCAACACCCTCTGGTTAAAAATGAGCCCGTCCAAATCGTCCAAGATGAAATGTAAAAATGTAAATCTAGATTATCTGGTGTTACTCATCCGCCGAATTCTTATTTCTTATGAGTGTCGTCACTCCAGCTAAATAATGGACTATTCGGTTTTTATTATAAAGAAAGAAAGGGAAGAAAAAGGATATGCTTCACAGAAAGAATATAAGAAGAAAGAAAGAGTCTAGGGGAACGATAGATTGGACGAGCGCACGGAAGCGATAACGCTAATATATTTCAATCGAACATAATTGAAGGATGAAAAGAAGGAAAGAAAAAAACAAGATTATCATACTTTTTACCGATTGAACTATCTTGTAACACCTCTTAAGTAAACATATCAAATGTAATAATTAAATTATCATACAGTGGTATATCCACAGGTCCTGATAGT
>CM042165.1:15351528-15391528 GCA_023376005.1 Doryteuthis pealeii | reverse complement strand
AGATATTTGCGGTAAAATAAGGAGCTGATGGTAAGTGTGGCGCTCCAACTCTGATGCAAAAACTATCTCCTTGGTCTAGCGCTAGTGAAAAGGGGATAGATTCCCTCGCTGATTGGCTGGTGCCGACTTTAGGCTACCCCAACTATTTATTACAAAATTAATATTACAAAAGGAGGAGGTTTTTGCGTAACGGTTATCACCCTAGAAAATGAACTCGGCCTCCTGAGTTCGAATTCGAGACGAGGTTGTTTGCCCGTAGGAAAGGTATGCATCCAACTATTCTATCCCCATCTATGGGTAAATAAGTAAGTAAGTAAAGTCGTCGGGTGGCCTAAAGGTAGAGCGCCACACCAACCATCAGCTCTTTACTTTACCGCACAGATCCCTGTGCTACTCATACGCTGAGTTGATGAGGGCCGATATCGAAGTATGAACCTCGTGGCGCGCGCTCTACCGACTGAGCTAAACCGGAACAACCGGTCTTGTTGAAGGAAAACTCTGAATTCAAACCTGTTAAACTCGGCTGAAAATTTGACCTTGTGTCACATCCTGCTCGTACGGGAGTGTTAGATAAACATGTATTTTTTGAAATAATAAACATTAGTTTTCTATAAAATTAGATAAATCATATATTAAAAAAAGTAATATTCCACCAAAAGCTAATTTGGGCTAGTTCTTTAAATTTAGTTAAAGACTTTTCCAAGGATAAACCAAACAACGTGAAAGATTGGTGGAAATCGGACAAAAGGTGACAGAGCCTTAGATGTACGGACGGACGGACATTTTAACGAGTATACAATGGAAATTTCATAATATATAATAGCAAAAAAATGCACCCTCCGGGCCCAAGTATTTAAATTTTGATATAATTAGATATTACTTTCAATAAGAATGACTAATGAAATTAAATAAGAACACAAAAAAGATTACACTTATTTCTATTTTGTTCCAATTGATTTCAATATAAAATTATACATAGGATTGCTTTAAATACGTTTGGGAATAAAACAATAATATTACAAATCAATAACACCAAGTAATTATTTATTAAATACTGTTTTGTTAAAACCGGTATGCAAATTATTCACACCATAAACATTTATTTTCTTTATGATATATAACACACATCGCAGGATTTTAAACATTAATAATATGGACTCTTAATAGAGACATTGTTGATAAATAAGACGTTAATCAAGATTAAATGATGATCATTTAATAACCATTGAGAATATAACGTAAATAACTAAGGGAATTGTGACGTTGGTTGTGATGTACTTTCGTTTACAGACAGACACACAATCTCCATTATATATATTTACCAACCCGTCCACACGAGCAGGATGTGACACAAGGTCAATTTCTTTAGCGGAGTTCAGCAGGTTTGAATTCATAGTTTTCCTTCTCCTAGACCGGTTGCCTAACCTAGGTTAAAAAGCCCAGTCTGCCCTACTATTTATCCATAGCTGGAGAGAAAGTAGGATTTATACCTTTCCCAAGGGTATTAGCGCTAAGTGAAATGCAATTAGCACATCCAGGATTTGAACTCGGAGCGACGAGTCCATTTCCCATGACTTTAACCATTACATCACGCGCTTCCTACGCGGAATATTTTGTATATAAGGTGTGCTGCAATACACCACTTAAATTTATAGACTAAGCGAGGTCACATAGTTTAAACCTCAGCCAATCAACAGCCCAAGTGCGTGGCTGGTTGACTACTTAATCACTGATACTGAGAGACGTCCATTTGCAATCATTGACGAAGGACCTGCAAGACTGAAGAACAGCAAGGAACAACCAAAGGATTCTTTACTAAGGATTGCACTCTGCTTAACACAAAGGATCTCTGCTGGACAGTGCTCTTTCTTGAAGCCTAAAGGAAGACCACTAAAATCATAACACTTTCCCTCCAATATATTTATACCTTTCCCAAGGGGATTAGCGCTAAGTGAAATGCAATTACCACATCCAGGATTTGAACTCGGGGTGACGAGTCCATTTTCCATGACTTTAACCATTACACCACGCATTTCCATTACTATATATAGTGTTGCGTAGGGGCCAAGTTCAGAGTTTTCCTTCTCTTAGACCGGTTGCCTGACCTAGGTTAAAGTGCCCAGTCTGCCCTACTATTTATCAGAGTTCAGAGTTTTCCTTCTCTTAGACCGGTTGCCCGACCTAGGTTAAAGTGCCCAGTTTGCCCTACTATTTATCCATAGCTGGAGGGAGAGTAGGATTTATACCTTTCCCAAGGGTATTAGCGCTAAGTGAAATGCAATTAACACATCCAGGATTTGAACTCGGGGCGACGAGTCCATTTTCCATGACTTTAACCATTACACCACGCATTTCCATTACTATATATAATGTTGCGTAGGGGCCAAGTTCAGAGTTTTCCTTTCCTTAGACCGGTTGCCTGACCTTGGTTAAAGAGCCCAGTCTGCCCTACTATTTATCCATATCTGGAGAGAGAGAGAGAGAGAGTAGGATTTATACCTTTCCCAATGGTATTAGCGCTAAGTGAAATGCAATTAACACATCCAGGATTTGAACTCGGGGCGACGAGTCCATTTTCCATGACTTTAACCATTACACCACGCATTTCCATTACTATATATAATGTTGCGTAGGGGCCAAGTTCAGAGTTTTCCTTTCCTTAGACCGGTTGCCTGACCTAGGTTAAAGAGCCCAGTCTGCCCTACTATTTATCCATATCTGGAGAGAGAGAGTAGGATTTATACCTTTCCCAATGGTATTAGCGCTAAGTGAAATGCAATTAGCACATCCAGGATTTGAACTCGGGGCGACGAGTCCATTTTCCATGACTTTAACCATTACACCATTATAATGAGATTTGACCTCATTCAAAACCGTGTTGATTACTTGCAAATGTTGGTAAATAGCACACACACAGGGATGGTTTGACTAATTTTAAGTTGTCAATGAGAACCATTATCTAAAACAGGCGCGCGATAATCAGATTTGCAAGACTCAACGGGGCGTTAACGCCGACCAACAATAAATTGGGAAACAAAAAGAACAAAACAAAACAAAAACAAGAGAAAGGCTGAAGCTTAAATATTTGGCCGACTGAAAGTTATATTGCTCGTGTAATCCTATGAACATGTGGTTTCAATAAAGCCCCCACCCCCACCCACGCGCGCACATTCCCGCATTTCGCAGGCAAAAAGGGGGCAATGGAATGCAAAAAAATGATTTTCCAATATGGGAGTGTTTGGCAAGTCGGAGGGGGGGGGGGAGGACACACAGACTTGTCAACAGATTTATTTGGTTTCTATGAGATGTTACGGCGAGACGAAAATTATTGATAGATATGAACAGATTAAGATAGATAGATAGATAGATAGATTGATACAAAGAGACCTAGATATGAAGAGACAAAAATAGATAGATAGATAGATAGATAGATTGATACAAAGAGACCTAGATATGAAGAGACAAAAATAGATAGATAGATAGATAGATAGATTGATACAAAGAGACCTAGATATGAAGAGACCAAAATAGATAGATAGATAGATATGAAAAGACCAAGATAGATATGAAAAAGGCCAACATAGATAGATAGATAAATAAGAAAAACTAAGACTAAGATAGATAGATAGATTGATGGATAGATAGATGGATAGATAGATATGAAAAGACCTAGATAGATAGATAGATAGATAAGAAAAACTAAGACTAAGATAGATGGAATTGATAGATAGATCTGAAAGACTAGATAGATAGATAGATAGATAGATAGATAAGAAAATAAGACTAGGATTGATAGAATGATAGATATGAAAAGACCAGATAGATAGATGATAGATAGATAGAAAAGACCAAGATAGATAGATAGATATGAAAGTCTAGAAAAGATAGATAGATAGATATGAAAACTAAGACTAAGATAGATAGATATGAAAGACTAAGATAGGTTTGGCTGTTTTGTTTTATGGCATATCAACAGTCTTGGGGTCATTCAATGCTGAATCTTTGATAAACAAAAAACTCAACTTGCCTACAGTACCTGTTGTTGTTTAAATAATCCCAATTAATAATGAACAGTTTCATCGCATATGTTTTAGTAATAATCCCAAATTTGATTTGCCTGTTTTACACGTCACACTTACAGTCTTTCCTCGGTAGTAATATCTCATCTGCTCATAGGAAATTTCTCTTTCTTAAAAAAGAATGTTACTTCATGATAGTTGTTAGTGCAATCGATTATAGAAAGGGAATGATTGACCTTAACCCTGCCACGCCGAATTGATAGAGAGTTTAGAATCAGAGTTTTTCATGTCAATATACACATGGGAAAGGCATGGACTACTAGAGACTGATTATCGATTATATGGAAATGGGATCTCTCTGATATGATAAGACGAGTATTATTCCTAGCTGTAGCCGTGTCAAGGCTACTGTATGGCTGCACCGCTGGAAGTCTAACAAAATGCCTGGGGAAAAAAACTATTTGGGAACTGCACAAAGATGCCGAGTGGTGCCTTGAACAAATCCTAGAAGCAGCACCCCACAAAATAGCAACTCTACGACCACTTGCTTACTATCACACAAACTGTCCGGGTAAGACGTACAAGACATTCGAGACACAAATGGAGAAGCAAAGACGAGCTAATATGACATTCTCCTGTGGGCACCTGCACATGGACACACGTGTGCGTCGACCATCAAAAACATACATTGATCAGCTCTGTACGGATACTGGATGTTGTGCAGTGGACCTTCCAGGGGCAATGATCGATATAAAAAGAAAGATGGTGGCAAGGAAGAGTTATAGGGATCCGCGCTGTCTGCACGATTTAATGATGATGATGATAATGATGATGATGATGATGATGATAATGATGATGCCTATGTATTTGCCTATGAATTCCTATGATGCCATCAATAAGATTTATTAAAACAAATTTGTTAAAATGTTATTTCCATCAGAGTGACCCAGAAAATATCAATAGTTTTTATTGAAATTTATTGGGAATTATTTTATAGTAGAAATTCATTGGGAATTATTGTTGTATACTGGATCATGCAGTATTCAGTTAACTACTGGTACATTCAACTACATGTGCGCCAGGCATAGTAACTCGCAACAGTGCTAAAACTTCGAGGTAGACGGTTCGCGTAATGGTTCCGTAATCCTTGCAGTTTCGGTGTATTTGCCTCTCATCCCACTTATGAGAGCGTGACACAAGGTCATTTTTATGTGGGCCCACCCACAAGCCGAAGCTTATGGGTAGTAGGCACAAAGATGCGTTGATCCCGTCGGCATTCCCCTCAAGAGGGCACCCTAGGCATTGGGCAATAAACCAGCCCCGCCTTTAAATTAAGGGGGCAGGTATTGCCTGGGGGATAGCCCCCTGGGATCAAACGCTGTTAATTTTTACTAGCTGCTCAGAGGCCGAAGCTCTCAGAAGCAGGCGCGGTAATATTGCCTCTCATCCCACTTATGAGGCCGTGACAAATGACATTTTTATGTGGGCCCACCCACAAGCGAAGCTTATGGGTGGTATGCACAAAAAATGAGTTGATCCGTCGGCATTCCCTCCCCAGGGCGCCTCAGGCGCCGAGCAATAAACTTTAAGTCAAGGGGGCAGGTATTGCCTGGGGGAATAGCTCCCTGGGATCAACACTGTTAATTTTGCTTAGTCGAAGCACTCTGAAGCTAAGTTTGAGTTTTGTTTAACGGCATATCAACCTCTGTGGGTCATTTAATGCCAAAAAAGTTATTTTAGATTTCAGTCTTTAAAGTAGTGGTTCTATGGAGATAATTGGTTATGTTCTGTTATATTTTGTTGAAAAGATTGCTTTTTTTTATAAAATTTAAAATGTTTTCAGGGTTTGTATTATTAAAGATGTCTCTCTGGTTTCTTGCTTGATAGTAATTAGTGCGGATATGTTTAAGTCTGTTACAATTTAGAAGGATATGCTTGGTTGTAAGTTGTACTTTGTATGTTGGGCATACTGGGGCATCCTCCCCTTTTAACAGGTACGAATGGGTAATGTGGGTGTGCCATAAATAGTCTTGGACCAGCGCATTCACTCTCTACGCAAGATACACTAGGCTAGTCCACAACAATTATCACATGTAGGATTTATTAAAACAAATACACCAAAAATTTAATTGACTTCCATGATTAACTATGTAGTCACACAGCAAACACCAAATTAATTTTGTAAAAATAAAGAAAGCAAGAAAAAGAAAGAAGGGTATGTGAAAGAAGAAAAAAAAAGAAAGAAAGAGTGTGTATTATAAAAGAAAGAAAGAAAAATGAAAAGGGTTATATGAAAAGAAAAATGAATGAAATGAAAGAGGGACGCATGAAAAGAAAGAACAAAAAAAAAAAACGAAAAGGGGTATGTGAAAGAAAAATGAATGAATGAAAGAGGGACGCATGAAAAAGAAAAAAAAAAAAAACGAAAAGGGGTATGTGAAAGAAAAATGAATGAATGAAAGAGGGACGCATGAAAAGAAAGAAACAAAAAAAAACGAAAAGGGGTATGTGAAAGAAAATAATGAATGAAAGGGACGCATGAAAAAAAAGAAACAAAAAAAAAACGAAAAGGGGTATGTGAAGAAAAATGAATGATGAAAGAGGGACGCATGAAAGAAAGAACAACAAAAAAAACGAAAAGGGTATGTGAAAGAAAAATGAATGAATGAAAGAGGGACGCTTGAAAAAGAAACAAAAAAAAAACGAAAGGGGTATGTGAAAGAAAAATGAATGAATGAAAGAGGGACGCATGAAAAAAAAGAAACAAAAAAAAAAAAAGGGGTATGTGAAAGAAAAATGATGAATGAAAGAGGGACGCAATGAAAAGAAAGAACAAAAAAAACGAAAAGGGGTATGTGAAAGAAAAATGAATGAATGAAAGAGGGACGCATGAAAAGAAAGAACAAAAAAACGAAAAGGGGTATGTGAAAGAAAAATGAATGAATGAAGAGGGACGCATGAAAGAAAGAAACAAAAATGAAGAGGGGTATATATATTTGCCACCCTCCGCACGAGTAGGACTTTGACACAAAGCCAATTTCTTAAGCGGGGTTTGATAGGTTTGAATTCAGAGTTTTCCTTCTCTTAGACTGGTTACCTAGCCAAGGTTAAAGAGCCCAATCCGCCTTACTATTAACCCATAGCTGGAGGAGGAATAGTTGGATGCACACCTTTCCCAATGATATTAGCTCTATGTTAAATGCAAACAGCTTTGTCAAGGATTTGAACTCGCGACGACTCTAACAATTACACCACGCACTTCAATGAAGTGCGGCATATGAAAGAAAGAAAGAAAAAAAGAAAGGTATTAGCGTTATGTGAAATGCAAACAGCTTCGTCCAGGATTTGAACTAGCGTCGACGAGTCCATTTTCTACGACACTAACAATTATACCACTCACTTCAATGAAGTGCGGTATATGAAAGAAAGAAAGAAAAGAAAGAAAAGTATTAGCACTATGTGAAATGCAAACAGCTTCGTCCAGGATTTGAATTCACGACGACTCTAACAATTACACCACGCACTTCAACGAAGTGCGGTATATGAAAGAAAGGAAAGAAAAGAAAGAAAGAAAGGTATTAGCGCTATGTGAAATGCAAACAGCTTCGTCCAGGATTTGAACTTGCGTCGACGAGTCCATTTTCTACGACTCTAACAATTATACCACTCACTTCAATGAAGTGCAGTATGTAAATGAATAAAAGAAAGAAAGACAGAGAGTAATAATTTGAGTATTACTTTATCTTTCAAACTCTTTCTTATCAAAACGACTAGAAAAGAGAAAAGTGAAAATATCGATCTTTGTATCGTGATTGATTTCTATTCCTCATGTCTGAGATTAGCATTATTTTTCTGCCAAAAATCTCTTTCATTCCAAATTCTTTCCATAATGCAATAATGGAATAACAGCGAACATTCATCAATGCAAATCACATTAATACATCAAGACTTTTTGCTGATGCAAAATCCTAATTTAAAAATTGAGCAAATCCGAGACAATCACTTCTCAATCGGGGCAAATTACAATTCTTTGAATACGATCATGCTGTTACAATTTACTGTTGCTTTTCAGGAAATTGGAAAGGGAGGGTGCATAGTGGATAAACGGTTCGTTGTTTGGTTTGGTTGGTTGGTTCAAATACATATGAAGACGACTCTGAAGAATGCGCCATTACACCTTCACGCCTGGAAGATCTGGCGCTCCAAGAGACAGGGTTGGCGAGACACGTGCTGTTACAATTTACTGTTGCTTTTCCAGAAATTGGAAAGGGAGGGTGGCATGTGGATAACGGTTCGTTGGTTGGTTGGTTGGTTGGTTGGTTGGTTCAAATACATATTAAGACGCTCTGAAGAAATGCGCCATTACACTTCACGCCTGGAAGATCTGGCCCAAGGACAGGGTTGCGACGACACGTGCTGTACAATTTACTGTTGCTTTTTCCAGGCAATTGGAAGAGGAGGGATATTATCCTTGTACCCCACTTGTACTAGGTTAGGAACAAGGCCCTATTAACGTGGGACCACCTACAAGCCGAGACTCTCATGGTGGCGGGGTTAAAGACTGCGTCTATCCCCTCGGCATTCCCCCTCAAGGGGGCGCCTCAGGCACTGGGCAATAAACCCAGCCCTGCCCCTTTAAATCGAGGGGGCAGGTGTTGCCTGGGGGATGGCCCCCTGGGATCGACGCTCGTGATTTTGACCGGAGCGGGTGGAAAGGGAGGTGGCATAGGGATAACGGTTGGTTGGTTGGTTTAAAGACCATATGAAGGCGACTCTGAAGAAAATGCGCCATTCACCTTCAACCTGAAAGATCTGGCTCCAAGAGACAGGGTGGCGAGACACGTGCCGCACAGGAGCTGAGCGGCTCAATTTCGAGATCAATAGGGCTGCAGAGCGGTGACGTCTTCGTCGTCATACACCACAGAATGCAGATGGAAATTTCCCTTTGCATGTTGTGACCGCATCTGCAAGTCCAGAATTGGACTAATTAGCCACCAGAGGGTACACAAATGATGAACGACATGGAGTGACGTCATCGTCATCTGTTACGGACTTCTAAAGGAAAGAGAAGTTTGGTTGGTTAGTTGGATTTTACGGCATGTCACCCTTGCTGAGTTATTTTTTATACCGAGGACGTTTTGTTTATTCATTCTTCTTGGATATTATTTTTTTTTAATCAATTTTTTTAAAAACACATTTTTTACTATTCATTCTTGATCTATCTACCCATAGATGAAGCCGTAACAGGTACTAACCTCTCCGGGTCACAGTGTGATCTGGAGTAATGATGAATTGGAACTTCACCATCAATAGAGTTTAACGTCATACCCAGGACATTAAGACCCTCAGCCTACGCATTCTAGCATCCAGTGATAAAAAGGAATTTTGTTTGTTTTGTTACGCATATCAACCTCAGTTTGGTCATTTAATGCCGATAAAGTTTGAAATAAATCAATTCTTAATGGATAATACAATTTTTTTATAATACATTTTTCATTTAACCATAGATGGGACCTAACAGGTACTTACCACTCTGGGTCAGAGTGGACCAGAGAGTAAATGGTGATGAAGGGGTGCTCCACATTCTCCAAACCTCCAAACTGGAACATCACCATCAGATAGAGTTTTAACGTCATTCCCAGGACATGTCGACCCTCAGTCACAGCTTCTAGCACCAATATGATAAAAAGGGGTTGGGGCTTGCCATGAGGGCAACAGGGTTGGGACAATTATATGACGTGACCAGCCGATTGATCGGGGGGGGTCTCTCTGATCGCCTGTCTGGCCTAAGTAAAGGTCAAGTGGAGTGCTGCATGTCCATGGATCTGCTAAGCCATCAGGAATCCGTCTTAAGCTCATGGGTTGCTACCACGACCAACAGTTGTCCCAATTGGGGTGATTTTACCCTTCTGCAATCGGTGTATTCTACAGCCCCAGTCGAGAGGGCGAAGTGGATGACGTGCTGTACTGTGACATCGTAGTGAGTGAGTTCGAAATCCAGTCGCGCTAATACATTCACTTTCGAACAAATATCTTTGGGAAAGATATAAACCTCCTCATCCTCCAACTATGGGTTAAATAGTACCACTGATATGTTATCTGAATTACAATGAGGAACACGAGAACGACGTGTATAGGGTTAAGAAGCCATGTTTTATTCTGCCTATCTCTCTGCCCAGTTCAAGGGCAGTAACTCATAATGGTTCGGTAGGGTTTAACTACAAAAACCATCACACCACTACTGTTCTTCTACAAAGATGTTTTTGGCATAAGATATCTCGCGGAAGCTTGATATGTCATTAAAGAAAGAAACGAAACTAGACATAAGCGGGGTAGTCCCCAAGGCGGCTAACGTGCTGAACTGAGAAATCGTAAGTTCGAACTCCAGTCGCGCTATTACGTTCAATTTCTGACTAATTCTCTTAGAAAGGTATAAACCCTCTCATCCCCCAGCTATGGATTAGATAGTACCACTACTGTTCTTCGACAAGATAGTTACATTTCACATAGCGCTAATACACTTGGAAATGTATACTTTAACTATCTCCCTCCAGCTATGGTTAAATAGGACAAATTGGACTCGTTAACCGTGGCAAAACCAGCCTTAGGAGAAGGAAAATTCTAAATTCAAACACCACTTTAGAAATTGACCATTTGTTGCATCCTGTTCGTGCGGAGGGTTGGTAAATACATACAAGGATGGATTTGGAATGACATAACCCATGAAGGTTGATGAATGCTATTAATAAAGAACCGAAACCTAATAAAGGTATTTCTCCCAGGCAACGCTAAAAGCTCCTGCTAGTAACCATAAAAATTTGTAAATAAATAACGCCAAGTAAAGACTAATTACCAGTTAATAGACTTAATAAATAATGAACTATTGAATAAAAGGCTCACGTTATTTTATGAAGTAATTATATTTTCATTTCTTTCCCTTTTTCAATGATGATGTGATTTTCTTTCGTGTGTATTACACCAACCCTCCATGATCAGTTGCCATACGGAAGCAGGGGGGGTCCCCGTGGCGTAATAGCTAGCAATGCTGGAGTCCGACACCGTAGAAAGTGAGTTCGAACTCCAATCGAGCTATCACGTTCCCTTTCCGGATACTTCCCTTGCATACTCGTCCCTCGGGGCGGGGGTCCAGTGTGCTTCGACCACTGGATCAGGGTAAAGTACAAATAATAGCGTCGATCTCAGGGGGCTATACCACCAGGCAATACCTGCCCCCTTGATTTAAGGGGCAGGGCTGGGTTTATTGCCCAGCGCCTGAAGGCGCCCCCATTGAGGGGGATTGCCGAGGGGATGCGACCAATTTTTGTTCTTTCCCCCCATGAGCTTCGGCTTGTGGGTGGGCCCACATTAAAACGAGGCCTTGTGCCCAGTCCATACAATGGGGTATGAGACAAATACCCCTTGCTCAGTGTAGCTGAGGACTTTTAGTAGTATAGTCTCGATGCAGATGATCTTCGTCTTTCATGGGCTTTAATATCGGTGACTAAATAATTCATTAGGTTAATGATGGTGTGGAGCTAGCGCTGTGAAACCACTCGAAGAGTCGAAGGTGTGACTAAAAGGGTACACGATGAACCATATAGACTAAACAGACAGATTTTATATATACTAGCAAATATATGCACCCTCCGGGTGCAAGTATTTTAGTTAAATTTTATAATAAATATATGATATTAAATAGAAAGGCTAATGAAACTGAATAAGAATGGTAGATAAAAAGATTTGAACAGAGGGGGTATGAATTGAAAAATAGAACAACTTTGAAACTAACACTTCATCATTTTCCGTTACTCCGTCTTTCATTGGTAAATTTTTCCTAATTTAAACTGTTTAGTTAAAATAGGAAGTAACGAATAATATTAGTTTATTTCTTCTTGTTAAGGGATTTCTTTTAAGATTTATTTAAGAGATTTTTGCTCATATTCAATAAGATAAAAACCAAACAATTAGAAATCAATAATACTAAAGCATATATTTATTAAAATCAATTTTTTAAGATCAATATGTAAATTAGCCTTCTCATTCATACTGTAAACCTCTATTTTGTTGTATATATGAAATACATTGCATGTTATTAGTATGTAGAATATGGTCACAGTGTAAGTAATGTAAAACAATTTATTAATAACTGAGGTTTAAATGAAACTAAAAATCATGGAGAATATGATGTAAATAACTAAAGGAATTGTGTTTGTATAGTAATATAGTTTCCGTTACAGATAGACAACCCAAATCTCCATTATAAATAAGACTAGCAAGAATATGCGCCTCCGTGCGTAAGTATTTAGGTTTCATGTAAATGAAATATATTAATTAGAAACACTAACGGATTTAAATAAGAATGCATATAAAAAGATTACATTTATTTTGATTATATTTAATTGGTTTCTATATAAATAATGTTAGAGATCAATAACACCAAGTAATTATTTATCAAACCCGGTTTTGTTAAAAGCAATATGCAAATTGACCACACCATATATTATGTAAACCTTTATTTCTTAGTGATATATAAGACACATTGCAGAGTTTTAAAGGCACAAATAATATGGGCTGTTTTGAGGCAACTCCAACTCAAATTTTCATAGAGATATCGTTAATAAATAAGATGTATTCTAAGTATTAATGATTTTGATTTTAAATTAAATACTCAGAGATAAGCTTACGCAATTCCTGAGAGTAATGTGATGTAAGCAGTGACGTATTTTTGGTTACAGACAGGCACCGAATCTCCATAATAATAATAATAATGATAATATATATATATATATATATATATATATTAATATATATATATATATAAGTTTAAGGTAAAGTAGCGGTGGTATGGAGTCAACGGTGCCTGGTAACAGTTTCTCGCCAATGCATCTTCAGACCATTTGGTCTGCGAATCACATAGGCGAGAAACTATCAGTAACCAGGCACCGTTGACTCCATGTCCATCTACCTTAAACTAAATGTAAATACTCTATCATCGATGATATGAACACTGTTTACTTATAATATAGCACCCATATTATCTGTCTATCTATTCTATCTATCTATATATCATTCATCATCATCCTGTCGCACTGGCAGCGCGGATATCCATGACAAATCTCTCGCCATCCTTTCCCTATCATTCATGTGTCCCAGGAAGATCCTTGCACAGCATCAAGTATCCACGCAGAGCTGATCTATGTACGTCTTTGGTGGGCGACCCACTCTGGCGCACCCATATTTTGGTTTCCACAGAAGAACGTCACTTATGATTCATCCTTGCTTTCCCAGCAGTGTCCCAGCTTCGCCAGACACAATGAAATTTGATATTGGGCAGGTCAGCCATACAGCTGTCTTTCTCGTGGCACTGTAATTTTGCTTAGTCGAAGCCACTCTGAAGCTAAGGTTTGAGTTTTTTTAACGGCATATCAACCTCTGTGGGTCATTTAATGCCCAAAAAAGGTTATTTTAGATTTCAGTCTTTAAAGTTAGTGGAGCTTCTATGGAGATAATTGGTATGTCTCTGTTATATTTTGTTTGAAAGATTGCTTTTTTTTATAAAATTTAAAATGTTTTCACGGGTTATGTATTATTAAAGATGTCTCTCTGGTTTCTTGCTTGATGTAATTAGTGCGGATATGTTTTAAGGTCTGTTACAATTTAGAAGGATATGCTTGCGTTGTAAGTTGTACTTTGTATGTTGGGCATACTGGGGCTCCTCCCCTTTAACAGCGCTACAATGTGGTAATGTGGGGTGCTGCCATAAATAGTCTGGGACCAGCGCATTCACTCTCTACGCAAGATACACTAGGCTATCCACAACATTATCAATGTAGGATTTATTAAAACAAATACACCAAAAATTTAATTGACTTCCATGATTAACTATGTAGTCAACACAGCCAAACACCAAATTAATTGAAAAATTAAAAATTAAAGAAAAGCAAGAAAAAGATAAGAAGGTGATGTTGAAAGAAGAAAGAAAAAAAAGAAAGAAAGCAGTGTGTATTATAAAAAGAAAGAAAGAAAAATGAAAAGGGTTATATGCAAAGAAAAATGAATGCAATGAAAAGAGGACGCCCATGAAAAGAAAGAAACAAAAAAAAAAACGAAAAGGATCTGAAAGAAAAATGAATGAAGAAAGAGCGGACGCAGAAAAGAAAGAACAAAAAAAAAAACGAAAAGCGGGTATGCGAAAGAAAAATGAATGAATGAAAGAGGGACGCCATTGAAAAGAAAGAAACAAAAAAAAACGAAATGGTATGTTGAAGAAAAATGAATGAATGAAAGAGGGACGCATGAAAAGAAAGAAACAAAAAAACGAAAAAGGGGTAGTGAAGAAAAATGAAATGAATGAAAGAGCGGACGCATGAAAAGAAGAAACAAAAAAAAAAACGAAAAGGGTATGTGAAAGAAATGATATGAATGAAAGAGGGACGCTTGAAAAGAAAAGAAACAAAAAAAAAACGAAAAGGGGTATGCGAAAGGAAAAATGAAATGAATGAAAGCAGGGCGCATGAAAGAAAGAAACCAAAAAAAAACCCGAAAAGGGGGTATGTACTGAAAGGAAAAATGAATGAAGAAAGAGGGACGCATGAAAAGAAAGAAACAAAAAAAACGAAAAGGGGTATGCTGAAAGAAAAATGAATGAATGAAAGAGCGGACGCCATGAAAAAGAAAGAAACAAAAAAAAAACTAAAAGGGGTATGTGAAAGAAAAATGAATGAATGAAAAGAGGGTACGCCATGAAAAGAAAGAAACAAAAAAAATGAAGAAGGGGTATATATATTTGCCAACCCCTCCGCACGAGCTAGGACTTGACACAAAGCCAATTTTCTTAACGGGGTTTTTGATAGGTTTGAATTTCAGGTTTTCCTTCTCTTAGACTGGTTACCTAGCCAAGGTTAAAGAGCCCAAATCCGCCTTACTATTAACCCATAGCTGGTAGGAGGAATAGTTGGATGCACACCTTTCCCAATGATATTAGCTCTATGTTATTAAATGCAAACAGCCTTTGTCAAAAATGGATTTGAATCGCGACGACTCTACAATTACACCACGCACTTCATTGAAGTGCGGCATATGAAAGAAAGAAAGAAAAAAAGAAAGGTATAGCGTTATGGAAGCAAACAGCCTTCGTCCAGATTTTGAACTAGCGTCGACGAGTCCATTTTCACGAACACTAACAATTATACCACTCACTCAATGAAGTGCGGTATATGAAAAGAAAGAAAGAAAAGAAAGAAAAGTATTAGCACTATGTGAAATGCAGACAGCTTCCGTCCAGGATTTTGAATCACGACGACTCTAACAAATTACACCACCGCACTTCAACAAGTGCGGTATATGAAAGAAAGGAAAGAAAAGAAAGAAAAGAAAGGGTATTTAGCGCTATGTTGAAATTGCAAACAGTTCGTTCCAGGATTTGACTTGCGTCGACGAGTCCATTTTCTACGACTCTAACAATTATACCACTCACTTCAATGAAGTGCAGTATGTAAATGAAATAAAAGAAAGAAAGACAGAGGGGGGGGGGGGGGGTGAGTAATTAATTTGGTATTACTTTATCTTCAAACTCTTTCTTATCAAACGGACTAGAAAAGAGAAAAAGTTGAAAATATCGATCTGTATCGTGATTGATTTCTATCCTCATGTCTGAGATTAGCATATCCCTTTCTGCCAAATCTTCTTTCATTCCAAATTCTTTCCATAATGCAATAATGGAATAACAGCGAAACCATTCATCAATGCAAATCACATTAATACATCAAGACTTTTTGCTGATGCAAAATCCTAATTTAAAATTGGCAAAATCCGAAGACATTCACTTCTTCCAATCGTGGGAAACAAATGTTACAATTCTTGAATACGATCATGCTGTTACAATTTACTGTTGCTTTTCCAGGAAATTGGAAAGGAGGGTGCATAGTGGATACGCCGTTCGTTGGTTGGTTGGTGGTTAGGTTTCAAATACCATATGTTTGAAGACGACTCTGGAAAATGCGCCATTAAACCCTTCACGCTGGAAGTTTATCTGCGCCTCCAAGAGACAGGTTTGGCGAGACACGTGCTGCTTACAATTTACTGATTTTGCTTTTCCAGGAAATTGGAAAAGGGAGGGGTGGCTTAGTGGATTTAACGGTTCGGTTGTGGTGCGTTGGTTGGTTGTGGTTGGTCAAATACCATTATTGAAGACGACTCTGAAGAAATGGCGCCATTACCCACCTTCACGCCTGGAAGATCTGGCCCCAAGAGACAGGGTTGGCGAGACACGTTGCTGTTTACAATTTACTGTTGCTTTTCCAGGCAATTGGAAAGAGGAGGGATATTATTCCTTGTACCCCACTTGTACTTAGGTTAGGAACAAGGCCCTTATTTAACGGGGACCACCTACAAGCCGAGACCTCATTGGTGGCGGGGTTAAAGACTGCGTCTTATCCCCTCGCATTCCCCCTCAAAGGGGGCGCCTCAGGCACTGGCAATAAACCCCAGCCCTGCCCCTTTAAAAATCGAGGGGGCAGGTTGTTGGCCTGGGGGATGGCCCCCTGGGATTCGACGCTCTGATTTTTTGACCCGAGCGGGTGGAAGAGGGTTGGGCATAGGTGGATTAACGGTTGTTGGTTGGTTTAAAGGACCATATTGAAGGGCGCTCTGAAGAAATGCGCCATTACACTTCAAACCTGAAAGATCTGGCCTCCAAGAGACAGGGTGGCAGACACGTCCGCCCACGGAGCTGAGCGGCTCATTTTCGAGATCAATAGGCTTGCAGAGCGGTGGACGTCTTTCGTCGTATACACCACAGAATGCAGATGGAAATTTCCCTTTTCAATGTGTGTACCGCATCTGAAGTCCAGAATTGGACTAATTTTAGCCACCAAGAGGGTACACAAATGATGAACGACATGGAGTTGACGTCATTCGTCATCTGTTACGGACTTCAAAGGAAAGAGAGCTTGGTTGGTTAGTGGATTTTACGCATGTTCAACCCTTGCTGAGTTAATTTTATACCGAAGACGTTTTTTGTTTTATTCATTCTTTCTTGGATATTAATTTTTTTTAAATCAATTTTTTTAAAACACATTTTTTACTATTCATTTCTTGATTTCTATCTAACCCATAAGATGAGCCGTAACAGGTACTACCTCTCCGGGTCACAGTGGGATCTCGTGAGTAATGATGAATTGGAACTTCACCTATTCAAATGAGTTTAACGTCATACCCAGCGACATTAAACCCTCAGCCTACGCATTTCTAGGCATCCAGGATAAAAAGGAATTTTAGTTTTGTTTTGTTTTTACGCATATCAACCCTCAGGTTGGTCAATTAATGCCGATTAAAGTTTTTGAAATAAATCAATTTTCTTAATGGAAATACAATTTTTTTATAAATACATTTTCTTATTTAACCCATAGGATGGGACCCTTAACAGGTTACTTACCACTCTGGGTCAGATGTGCGACCAGAGATAATGCGTGATGAAGGGGTGCCTCCACATTCTCCACCTCCAAACACTGGAACCATCACCATTTCAGATAGAGTTTTAACGTCATCCCAGACATGTCGACCCTCAGTCACAGCTTCTAGCACCAATATGATAAAAAAGGGGTTGGGGCTTGGCCATGAGGGCAACAGGGTTGGGACAATTATAATGACGTGACCAGCCGATTGATCTGCGGGGGGGTCTCTCTTTGATCGCCTGTTCTGCGGCCTCCTAAGTAAAGGTCAAAGTGCGAGTGCCCTGCCATGTTCCATGGACTGCATAAGCCATCAGGAATCCGTCCTTAAGCATCATGGGTTGCTACCACGACAACAGTTGTCCCAATTGGGGTGATTTTACCTTCTGCAATCGGTGTATTCTACAAGCCCCGGTCGGAGAGGGCGAAGTGGATTGACGTGCTGTACTGTTGACATCGTAGTGAGTGAGTTTCGAAATCCAGTCGCCGCTTAATTACATCCACTTTCCGAAAACAAATTATTTTTGGGAAAGATATAAACTCCTCATCCTACAACTATGGGTTAAATAGTACCACTGATATGTTATCTGAATTACAATGAGGAACACGAGAAACGACGTCTGTATAGGGTTAAGAAGCCATGTTTTATTCTGCCTATCTCTCGCCCCAGTTCAAGGGCAGTAACTCATAATGGTTCGGTAGGCGTTTAACTACAAAAACCATCACACCACTTACTGTCTTCTACAAAGATGTTTCTGCATAAGATATCTCGCGGAAGCTGATATGTCATTAAAGAAAGAAAGCGAAACTAGACATAAGCCGGGGGTAGTCCCCAAGCGGCTAACGTGCTGCAAACTGAGAAATCGTAAGTTTCGCCAACTCCAGTCGCGCTATTACGCTCAATTTCTGACTAATTCTCTTAGGAAAGGTATAAAACCCTCTCATCCCCTCAGCTATGGATTAGATTAGTTACCACTACTGTTTCTTCGGACAAGTAGTTACATTTAACACATAGCGCTAATACACTTGAAATGTATACATTAACTATGCTCCTCAGCTATGGGTAAATAGGACAAAATTGGACTCGTTAACCGTGGCAAACCAGCCTTAGGAGAATGAAAATTTCTAAATTCAAACACCACTTTAGAAATGACCATTTGTTGCATCCTGTTTCGTGCGGAGGGTTGGGCTAAATACATACAAGGATGGATTTGAATGACATAACCCATGAAGGTTTGATATGCTATTTAATAAAGAAACGAAACCTATAAAGGTATTTCTTCCCAGGCAACGCTAAAAGCTCCTGCTAGTACCATTAACAAATTTGTAAATTAAATACGCCAAGATAAAAAGACTAATTACGTTAATAGACTTAATAAATAATTGATTACTATTTGAATAGATAGATAAGAAAAACTAAAGACTAAGATAGATATATAAGAAGAAACTAAGACTAATATAGAATGTATAGATAGATAGATAGATATGGAAAACCTAGAATAGATAGAATAGATAGATAGATAGATAGATAAATAAATATGAAAAGACCAAGATAGGATAGATGGATAGATAGCATAAATAAATTATGAAAGACCAAGATAGATAGATGGGCGATAGATAGATTAGATAGATATGAAAAGACCAAATAGATAGATTAGATATGAAACCTAAGATAGATAGAAAGACTAAGATTAGGGTTTGCTGTTTTGTTTTATGGGCATATCAACAGTCTGGGGTCATTCATGGCTGAATCAAATCATTTTGATTAAACAAAAAAACTCAACTTGCCCTTACAGTACCGGTTGTTGTTTAAATAATCCCCAATTAAATAATGAACAGTTTCACGATATGTTTAGTAATAAATCCCAAAAATTTTTTGATTTGCCTTTTACACGTCACACACAGTCTTTCCTCGTAGTAATATCTCAAATCTGCCTCATAGGAAAATTATCTCTTTCTTAAAAAAGAATTGTTACTTCATGATAGTTGTTAGTGCAATCGATATAGAAAGGAATTGATTGACCCCATTAACCCTGCCACGCCGAATTGATAGAGAGTTTAGAATCAGAGTTTTTCATGTCAACTATACACATGGGAAAGGCATGGAACTACTAGAGACTGTGTTATGATTATATGAAATGGCGATCTTCTGATTATTGATTTAGAACGAGTATTATTCCTAGCTGTAGCCGTGTCAAGGCTACTGTATGCTGCACCGCTGAAGTCTAACAAAATGCCTGGGGAAAAAAACTATTTGCCGGAACTGCCACAAAATGCCGAGTGGTGCTTGAACAAACCTAGAAGGCAGCACCCCACAAAAATATCAAACTCTACGACCACTTGCTTTACTATCACACAAACTGTCCGGGTAAGACGCTACAAACATTCGAGACACAAATGCGAGAAGCAAAGACGAGCTACATATGACATTCTCTCTGTGGGGCACCTGCACATGGACCCACACGTTGCGCGTACCACAAAAACATACATTGATCAGCTCTTGTACGGATACTGCGATGTTGTGCAGTGGACCTTCCAGGGGCAATGATCAGATATAAAAAGAAAGATGGTGGCAAGGAAGCGTTATAGGCGATCGCGCTTCTGCACGATTTAATGGATGATGAGATTGTGATTGATTAATGATGATGATGATGATAATGAATGCATCTGCCTATGTTATTTGCCTATGAATTCCTATGATGCCATCCAAGTAAAGATTTATTAAAACAAATTTGTTAAAATGTTATTTCCATCAGAGTGACCCAGAAAATATCCAATAGTTTTGATTGAAATTTATTGGAATTTATTTCTTATAGCTACGAAAGTTTCATGGGAATTATGTTGTATACTGATCATGCAGTATTCAGTTAACTATGGTACATTCCAAACTAACATGTGCGCCAGTCATAGTAACTCGCAACAGTGCTAAAACTTCGAGTAGACGGTCGCGTAATGGTTCTTAATCTTGCAGTTTCGGTGTATTTGCCCTCATCCCACTATGAGAGCGCGACACAAGGTTCACTTTTTTATGTGGGCCCCACCCACAAGCCGAAGCTTATGGGTATAGGCACAAAGATGCTTTGATCCCGTCGGCATTCCCCCTCAAGAGGGCACCCTAGGCAATTGGGCAATAAACCAGCCCCGCCCCTTTAAAATTAAGGGGCAGGTATTGCCTGGGGGGATAGCCCCTGGATCAAACGCTGTTAATTTTTACTTAGCTGCTCCAGAGGCCGAAAGCCTCGGCAGAAAGCAGGCGCGGTATATTTGCCTCTCCATCCCACTTATGTGAGGCCGTGACACAATGACATTTTTTATGTGGGCCCAACCCACAAGCCCGAAGCTTATGGGTGGTTATGCCCACAAAAAATGAGTTTGCATCCCCGTCGGCATTCCCCTCCCCCGAGGGCGCCCTCAGGCGCCGAGAATAAACTTCTAAATGTCAAGGGGGACCAGGACTATTGCCTTGGGGAATAGCTCCCTCGGCGGATCAAAACTCCAAACTTAGCTTCAGAGTGCTTCGACTAAGCAAAATTAACAGTGTTGATCCCAGGGAGCTATTCCCCCAGGCAATACCTGCCCCTTGACTTAAAGTTTATTGCTCGGGCCCTGAGGCGCCTCGGGGGAGGGAATGCCGACGGGATCAACTCATTTTTTGTGCATACCACCCATAAGCTTCGGCTTGTGGGTGGGCCCACATAAAAATGTCATTGTGTCACGGCCTCATAAGTGGGATGAGAGGCAAATATACCGCGCCTGCTTCTGAGAGCTTCGGCCTCTGGAGCAGCTAAGTAAAAATTAACAGCGTTGATCCCAGGGGGCTATCCCCCCCAGGCAATACCTGCCCCCTTAATTTAAAGGGGCGGGGCTGGGTTTATTGCCCAATGCCTAGGGTGCCCTTTGAGGGGAATGCCGACGGGATCAACGCATCTTTGTGCTACTACCCATAAGCTTCGGCTTGTGGGTGGGCCCACATAAAAATGACCTTTGTCACGCTCTCATAAGTGGGATGAGAGGCAAATACACCGAAACTGCAAGGATTACGGAACCATTACGCGAACCGTCTACCTCGAAGTTTTTCAGCACTGTTGCGAGTTACTATGCCTGGCGCCATGTAGTTGAATGTACCAGTAGTTAACTGAATACTGCATGATCCAGTATACAACAATAATTCCCAATGAATTTTCTACTATAAATAATTCCCAATAAATTTCAATAAAAACTATTGATATTTTTCTGGGTCACTCTGATGGAAATAACATTTAACAAATTTGTTTTAATAAATCTTTATTGATGGCATAGGAATTCATAGGAATTACATAGGCAATCATTATCATCATCATCATCATTATCATCATCATCATCATCATTAAAATCGTGCAGACAGCGCGGATCCCTATAACCCTTCCTTGCCACCATCTTTCTTTTTATTATCGATCATTGCCCCTGGAAGGTCCTGCACAACATCCAGTATCCGTCAGAGCTGATCAATGTTGTTTTGATGGTCGACGCACACGTGTGTCATGTGCAGGTGCCCACAGGAGAATGTCATATTAGCTCGTCTTTGCTTCTCCATTTGTGTCTCGAATCTTGTACGTCTTACCCGGACAGTTTGTGTGATAGTAAGCAAGTGGTCGTAGAGTTGATATTTTGTGGGGTGCTGCTTCTAGATTTGTTCAAGGCACCACTCGGCATCTTGTGCAGTTCCAAATAGTTTTTTCCCCAGGCATTTTGTTAGACTTCCAGCGGTGCAGCCATACAGTAGCCTTGACCACGGCTACAGCTAGGAATATACTCGTCTTTATCATATCAGAGGAGATCCCATTTCCATATAATCGATAATCAGTCTCTAGTAGTCCATGCCTTTCCCATGTGTATTTATTGACATGAAAAACTCTGATTCTAAACTCTCCTATCAATTCGGCTGGCAGGGTTAAGGTCAATCATTCCCTTTCTATAATCGATGCACTAAACAACTATCATGAAGTAACATTCTTTTTTAAGAAAGAGAAATTTCCTATGAGCAGATGAGATATTACTACCGAGGAAAGACTGTAAGTGTGACGTGTAAAACAGGCAAATCAAATTTGGGATTATTACTAAAACATATGCGATGAAACTGTTCATTATTTAATTGGGGGATTATTTAAACAACAACAGGTACTGTAGGCAAGTTGAGTTTTTTGTTTATCAAAATGATTTGATTCAGCATTGAATGACCCCAAGACTGTTGATATGCCATAAAACAAAACAGCCAAACCTATCTTAGTCTTTCATATCTATCTTAGTCTTTCATATCTATCTATCTATCTTGGTCTTTTCATATCTATCTATCTATCTATCCATCTATCTATCTTGGTCTTTTCATATTTATTTATCTATCTATCCATCTATCTATCTTGGTCTTTTCATATTTATTTATCTATCTATCTATCTATCTATCTATCTATCTAGGTCTTTCCATATCTATCTATCTATCTATACATCTATCTTAGTCTTAGTTTTTCTTATATATCTATCTTAGTCTTAGTTTTTCTTATCTATCTATCTATCTATCTATCTATCTATCTATCAATCTATCTATCTAGTCTTTTTATATCTATCTATCTATCTTAGTTTTCTTTATTATCTATTATCTATGTTGGCCTTTTGCATATCTATCTTGGTCTTTTCATATCTATCTATCTATCATCTATTTTTGTCTCTTCATATCTAGGTCTCTTGTATCAATCTATCTATCTATCTATCTATCTATTTTTTGTTCTTCATATCTAGGTCTCTTTGTATCAATCTATCTATCTATCTATCTATCTATTTGTCTCTTCATATCTAGGTCTCTTTGTATCAATCTATCTATCTATCTATCTATCTATCTATCTTAATCTGTTCATATCTATCAATAATTTTCGTCTCGCCGTAACATCTCATAGAAACCAAATAAATCTGTTGACAAGTCTGTGTGTCCTCCCCCCCCCGACTTGCCAAACACTCCCATATTGGAAAATTTTTTTGCATTCCATTGCCCCTTTTTGCCTGCGAAATGCGGGAATGTGCGCGCGTGGGTGGGTGGGGGCTTTATTGAAACCACATGTTCATAGGATTACACGAGCAATATAACTTTCAGTCGGCCAAATATTTAAGCTTCAGCCTTCTCTTGTTTTTTTTTTTTGTTTTTTGTTTTTTGTTTCCAATTTATTGTTGGTCGGCGTTAACGCCCCGTTGAGTCTTGCAAATCTGATTATCGCGCGCCTGTTTTAGATAATGGTTCTCATTGACAACTTAAATTAGTCAAAACCATCCCTGTGTGTGTGCTATTTACCAAATTTGCAAGTAATCAACGACGGTTTGAATGAGGTCAAATCTTATTATAATGGTGTAATGGTTAAAGTCATGGAAAATGGACTCGTCGCCCGAGTTCAATCCTGGATGTGCTAATTGCATTTCACTTAGCGCTAAATACCCTTGGGAAAGTATAAATCCTACTCTCCCTCCAGCTAAATGATAAAATAGTAGGGCAGACTGGGCTCTTTAACCTAGGTTCAGGCAACGGTCTAAGGAAAGGAAAACTTCTGAACTTGGCCCCTACGCAACATTATATAGTAATGGAAAATGCGTGGTGTAATGTTAAAGTCATGAAAAATGGACTCGTCCGCCCGAGTTCAAATCCTGGTGTGCTAATTGCATTTCACTTAGCGCTAATACCATTGGGAAAGGTATAAATCCTACTCTCCCTCCAGCTATGGATAAATAGTAGAAAACTGGGAACTTTAACCTAGGTCAGGCAACCGGTCTAAGAGAAGGAAAACTCTGAACTTGGCCCCTACGCAACACTAATATAGTAATGGAAATGCGTGGTGTAATTGTTAAAGTCATGGAAAAGGACTCGTCGCCCGAGTTCAAACCTGGATGTGCTAATTGCATTTCATTAGCGCTAATACCATTGGGAAAGGTTAAAGCCTACTCTCTCTCTCTCCAGATATGGATAAATAGTAGGGCAGACTGGCTCTTTAACCTAGGTCAGGCAACCGGTCTAGGAAAGGAAAACTTCTGAACTTGGCCCCTACGCAACATTATATATAGTAATGGAAATGCGTGGTGTAATGGTTAAAGTCATGGAAAATGGACTCGTCGCCCCCGAGTTCAAATCCGGATGTGTTAATTGCATTTCACTTAGCGCTAATACCATTGGGAAAGGTATAAATCCTACTCTCTCTCTCTCTCTCTCTCTCCAGATATGGATAAATAGTAGGGCAGACTGGGCTCTTTAACCTAGGTCAGGCAACCGGTCTAAGGAAAGGAAAACTTGAACTTGGCCCCTACGCAACATTATATATAGTAATGGAAATGCGGTGTGTGTAATGGTTAAGTCATGGAAAATGGACTCGTCGCCCGAGTTCAAATCCTGGATGTGTTAATTGCATTTCACTTAGCGCTAATACCATTGGGAAAGGTATAAATCCTACTCTCTCTCTCTCTCTCTCCAGATATGGATAAATAGTAGGGCAGACTGGGCTCTTTAACCTAGGTCAGGCAACCGGTCTAAGGAAAGGAAAACTCTGAACTTGGCCCCTACGCAACATTATTATATAGTAATGGAAATGCGTGGTGTAATGGTTAAAGTCATGGAAAATGGACTCGTCGCCCCGAGTTCAAATCCTGGATGTGTTAATTGCATTTCACTTAGCGCTAATACCATTGGGAAAGGTATAAATCCTACTCTCCCTCCAGCTATGGATAAATAGTAGGGCAAACTGGGCACTTTAACCTAGGTCGGGCAACCGGTCTAAGAGAAGGAAAACTCTGAACTCTGATAAATAGTAGGGCAGACTGGGCACTTTAACCTAGGTCAGGCAACCGGTCTAAGAGAAGGAAAACTCTGAACTTGGCCCCTACGCAACACTATATATAGTAATGGAAATGCGTGGTGTAATGGTTAAAGTCATGGAAAATGGACTCGTCACCCCGAGTTCAAATCCTGGATGTGCTAATTGCATTTCACTTAGCGCTAATACCCTTGGGAAAGGTATAAATATATTGGAGGGAAAGTGTTATGATTTTAGGGGTCTTCCTTTGGGCTTCAAGAAAGAGCACTGTCCAGCAGAGATCCTTTGTGTTAAGCAGAGTGCAATCCTTAGTAAAGAATCCTTTGGTTGTTCCTTGCTATTCTTCAGTCTTGCAGGTCCTTCGTCAATGATTGCAATGGACGTCTCTCAGTATCAGTGATTAAGTAGTCAACCAGCCACGCACTTGGCTGTTGATTGGCTGAGGTTTAAACTATGTGACCTGCTTAGTCTATAAATTTTAAGTGGTGTATTGCAGCACACCTTATATACAAATATTCGCGTAGGAAGCGCGTGATGTAATGGTTAAAGTCATGGGAAATGGACTCGTCGCTCCGATGTGCTAATTGCATTTCACTTAGCGCTAATACCCTTGGGAAAGGTATAAATCCTACTTTCTCTCCAGCTATGGATAAATAGTAGGGGCAGACTGGCTTTTTACCTAGGTTAGGCAACCGGTCTAGGAGAAGGAAAACTATGAATTCAAACCTGCTGAACTCCGCTAAAGAAATTGACCTTGTGTCACATCCTGCTCGTGTGGACGGGTTGGTAAATATATATAATGGAGATTGTGTGTCTGTCTGTAAACGAAAGTACATCACAACCAACGTCACAATTCCTTAGTTATTTACGTTATATTCTCAATGGTTATTAAATGATCATCATTTAATCTTGATTAACGTCTATTTTATCAACAATGTCTCTATTAAGAGTCCATATTATTAATGTTTAAAATCCTGCGATGTGTGTTATATATCATAAAGAAAATAAATGTTTTATGTGGTGTGAATAATTTGCATACCGGTTTTAACAAAACAGTATTTAATAAATAATTACTTGGTGTTATTGATTTGTAATATTATTGTTTATTCCCAAACGTATTTAAAGCAATCCTATGTATAATTTTTTATTGAAATCAATTGGAACAAAATAGAAATAAGTGTAATTCTTTTTGTGTTCTTATTTAATTTCATTAGTCATTCTTATGAAAGTAATATCTAATTATATCAAAATTGAAATACTTGGGCCGGAGGTGCAATTTTTTTGCTATTATATATTATGAAATTTCCATGTATACTCGTTAAAATGTCCGTCCGTCCGTACATCTAAGGCTCTGTCACCTTTTGTCCGATTCCACCAATCTTTCACGTTGTTTGGTTTATCCTTGGAAAGTCTTTAACTAAATTTAAAGAACTAGCCCAAATTAGCTTTTGGTGGAATATACTTTTTTTAATATATGATTTATCTAATTTTATAGAAAACTAATGTTTATTATTTCAAAAAAATACATGTTTATCTAACACTCCCTACGAGCAGGATGTGACACAAGGTCAAATTTTCAGCCGAGTTTAACAGGTTTGAATTCAGAGTTTTCCTTCAACAGACGGTTGTTCCGGTTTAGCTCAGTCGGTAGAGCGCGCGCCACCGAGTTCATGCTTCGATATCGGCCCTCAGCAACTCAGCGTATGAGTAGCACAGGGATCTGTGCGGTAAAGTAAAGAGCTGATGGTTGGTGTGGCGCTCTATCTTTAGGTCACCCGACGACTTTACTTACTTACTTATTTACCCATAGATGGGGATAGAATAGTTGGATGCATACATTTCCTACGGGCAAACAACCTCGTCTCGAATTCGAACTCAGGACGCCGAGTTCATTTTCTAGGGTGATAACCGTTACGCAAAAACCTCCTCCTTTTGTAATATTAATTTTGTAATAAATAGTTGGGGTAGCCTAAAGTCGGCACCAGCCAATCAGCGAGGGAATCTATCCCCTTTTCACTAGCGCTAGACCAAGGAGATAGTTTTTGCATCAGAGTTGGAGCGCCACACTTACCATCAGCTCCTTACTTTACCGCAAATATCTGCTAATACGTTGAGTTAGCGAGGGGCGGTATAGAACTAGGAACCTTATGGTTTCTCGCTGAACGCTCTACCGACTGAGCTAACCCGGAAGCGCTATGCGAAATACAAACAAATTCATCCAGGATTTGAACTCGGGTCTTCGTATCAATTTTCTATGAGGGTAACTATTACACTACAATCACTTCTACTTTTCAGGGCAGACTGGGTTCTTTAACCATGGCTAGGTAACCAGTCTAGGAGAAGGAAAACTCTGAATTCAAACCTGTTGAACTCCGCTTAAGAAATTGACCTTGTGTCGTATCCTGCTCGTGCGGAGGAGTTGGTAAATAATATATATATATATATATATATATATATATATATATATATATATATATATATATATATAAACTTCTACATTCAAATAATACATTTACACACGTCGTACTTTTTTTACAATTAAAAAACAACTTCATTTAATATTTATACAAATAAGATTGCATCAGCACAGTTTTGTAATCACATTTTTCCAAATAAATAATGCAGACTATCACTTTTATTGAGATCTGTTTTCAATTTTTATAATTATCATTAGTACATTTCCCCCCCGCCCCCGAGAAAAACGAAAATTGGAAGAAAAAAATAAAAGAAAGAAAAAATTATTGGTATTTTGTCCCACATATGACAAATGTGTTATCATTAATTATTAATCTTTGTCGAGATATGGCACACGGATCTGAGGAGTTAGTTACTGAATGTATTTACCCATCCCCTATCCCGGCAGACAGGATGTGACACATATATATATTCTTTTATGTAATTGTTACAACGTTTGTTATGTTTACTTGATAGCTATTACAAATAGCTATTACTTGATAGCTTATTACAATATATATATATATTATATATATAATATATATATGTTCACTCAGCGCCCCCTTGCCTCATATGGTAGAGACGTCTCAGTATCATTGACAGGTTAATTTCGCAGGAATTTCTCCGTGCTGTATCGTGCCGAAGCAGTATAGTTTCTGACTATCCTGCTGAAGTCCAGGTTTCGATTTCTGTCGGAGGGAAATCGTTAGTATACATCGCTGATGAGACTTAATAAAGTTGAAACAGTCTGTACGATGTTCTACACACCGAGTAATTCTTTGCGAAATTCACTTGTCATTATTATCCTTCATATAATTATCGAATTTTATTGCGATATGCGCATTGTAATTTGCCTTCAAGCAAAATATATATATATATATATATATATATATATATATATATATATGATATTCACGTGTGACCTATCACCCTCGAAGACAGAATGTCTAATGCTGGCCTGTTTCACCATATGTAACATTGACGGAATGGAGAGCTTCCTCATAAAATCACAATTGCGCTGGGCTGGTCATGTTTTGCGAATGCATGATGACAGAATACAAAGATTCTCATGTTAGTCAGCTTGACAGTGGTCAAGAAACGTGGGCGACCATTGCTCAGGTTTAAGGACAAGTTGAAAATAACCTCTCACCTGCAAATATAGATCACGCTACTTTTGAGAGCACATCACTCGATCGTAAAAACGTGGAGGACATTGTGTTACAATGGAATCAAGAATCGGAGGTCACCAAGCTGCGTCAAGCTAGAGAAAGAACTAGAGCATTGGCTAGTGTCCCAGCAATACATTCTAATAATCCACACTCTTGTTCCATCTGTGGACTTCTTTGCAAATCATTAGCAGGGCTGAAATGTCACCTGCGATTAAACACCAAGGTTAGATGAAAGAGGTTGTCGGAACCTCATACGTCGAAATCAACGGGAAAGTCCATCATATATATATATATATATTATATTTTGATAATTCACTGTAACCTACTTACAATATATTATATATATATATATATATATATATATATATATATATATATATTTAGTAGTAGGTCACAGGTGAATTTATTAATAGGCAAAAATTGCAATTACACCTGTCACACCTGTGGAAAAGAGGGGGTCTTAAAAAAGCAGGCTAAAATTCATGGAAATTGTGTCAAATCAGTTTTCCCGTCAGTTGAAATCTCATATATGCAAATATGCATATATGTAAATTGTGTTAGTGGCTTCAAAAGTTACGTTCGTTCCTTGTATGGTAAATTATTCCTTTACAAAATCGTGTCATGCGGTGGCCATACTTGAATCAGTGCTAGTATTATATTATATATATTTTTGTTGAGAATATGTGCTTAATTGAAGTCGTATTTAATTTTGAAAAATTAATTAATTAATAATTAATGATTAGGTGGGCATACCTATTCAAATGTAAGGCTAAACAAATCGAGAAAATTTGTTTAGCCTTACATTTGAATAGGTATGCCCGCCTAATTCATTAATTATCAATTAATTAATTTTCAAAATTAGATACGACTTCAATTAAGCACATATTCTCCCAAAAATTGTCGGCTAAATAAAGCCATATCAAAACACATTGTTTGTTTACTTCTCATATATATATATATATATATTACCATCGCGTTTATGTTCCACAGACTTTTCAGTTTTCTTTCAAGGCCCGGGTATTTATCGAGATTTTCGCATTCTTTTATTTCCATTCTATGGTCTGCTGGAACAGCAAAATCTCCAAGATAACAAGTTATTTACTAGTTAACTGGAATTTCTCCTGGCGTAGTGGCAAACATGCTGGACTCTGGCATCGTAGGAAGCAAGTTCGATCTTCAGTCGCGCTGTTACGTTCGATTTCGAGAATATGTGCTTAATTGAAGTCGTACCTAATTTTGAAAATGAATTAATTAATAATTAATGAATTAGGCGGGCATACATATTCAAATGTAAGGCTAAACAAATTTTTCTCGATTTGTTTAGCCTTACATTTGAATAGGTATGCCCGCCTAATTCATTAATTAATTAATTTCAAAATTAGGTACGACTTCAATTAAGCACATAATCTCCCCCCACCCCCAAATATTATATATATATATATATATATATATATATATTATATATATTATATATAAGTAAAGAAATAACAAAAGACTTAGAGATTGAGCATTATAGTCTATAATGCTCAATCTCTAAGTCTTGTTATTTCTTTACTTACATATTTGCTCTGTGACTCTAACATTAAGAGCACACATTGAGCTCTCAAACTGCGACAGTTTTTTTAAATAAAACTATTGTGTCGTAAGGAAGATTTCTTCTCTGGACTTTTGGATTATATATATATATATATATATATATATATATATATATATATATATCTATATACTAGCACGGATTCGAGTATGGCCACCGCATGACACGATTTTGTAAATGAATAATCTCTGGTCTAGCACTATTGAAAAGGGGATACACTC
Organism: Doryteuthis pealeii; assembly: GCA_023376005.1. Classification (NCBI taxonomy): domain Eukaryota; kingdom Metazoa; phylum Mollusca; class Cephalopoda; order Myopsida; family Loliginidae; genus Doryteuthis; species Doryteuthis pealeii. The sequence continues at coordinate 15,360,800 of CM042165.1, read as the reverse complement.
ATTCGCTGACCGGCTGACACTGACAATGGACCACGCCGCCAACTTTACTACTACTAAAATTTTAATAAGATATTATGTCTTACTATCAGGACCTATGGATATACCACTGTATGATAATTTAATTATTACATTTGATATGTTTACTTAAGAGTTGTTACAAAATAGTTCAATCGGTAAAAAGTATAATAATCTTGTTTTTTCTTTCCTTCTTTTCATCCTTTAACTATGTTCGATTGAAATATATTAGCGTTATCGCTTCCGTGCGCTCGCCCTCTCTATCGTTCCCCTAGACTCTTTCTTTCTGCTTATATTCTTTCTGTGAAGCATATCCTTTTTCTTCCCTTTCTTTCTTTATAATAAAAACCGAATAGTCCATTATTTAGCTGGAGTGACGAGACTCATAAGAAATAAGAATTCGGCGGATGAGTAACACCAGATAATCAGGATTTACATTTTTACATTTCATCTTGGACGATTTGGACGGGCTCATTTTTAACCAGAGGGTGTTGCAAGATGATAACGACAACAAACCTGATTATTAATAAAGTATAATAATCTTGATTTAACTCTTTCTTAAAAGGGGGAGGGTTGTAAAATATTTACATTGATTTGCCGATAAAAATCTGGGGTGAGGCGTTTAAAATATCTACATTAATTTGTCGACGAAAAGTGACAAAAACACAACTGAAAAAATATCTAAGTTGGGCCGGAAATTCGCCTGATACTGGCTCGCTAAAACATAGCCTAAATTAAGACAGGAGGTCGGGACCACATAAGATCAAAATTACCAAAATATATTCCGTAATTCACATTTTCAATATTACAAATAAAACAAACATATAACATCAAATAGGTGTTTAAAAATTATTCGGATCAGATAGGATAACTTGATACTATATAACTTGATACTGCCAAAATGTTCGCTCATTTTCATTTTAAAACGAATTAAAAATTAAGATAATCAAATCGATTATTTAAGGTCAATTTTTGCCTAAGTCGAAAAGTAGTAACATAATGAGTATCAGTAAAAAAAAAAAAAAAAAAAAAAAAAAAGGCAAATACTAGTATGATTTTTAATAAATTTTAAACATAGCTCCATAATTTATAAAATACGACCTTGAAGTGAACAAAAATTGTTATAAGAAGATTTTTTTGTTTTTTTTTCAATTCATTTTAATTTTACGTTGGACATTTAAGCGACGCAATGGCATTTGGAATGTTTCTCTTTAAAATTGGAATGTTTTACCTTTTTTAAGGGATAAATAAGAAATCTTCGATTAAGCGACACCAAATAATCAAGATTTACATTTTTGGATTGCATCTTGAACAATTTTTTTTACCAGAGAGTGTTTGTTACAGGATGATAACAGACGGGAGATTTAGGAACACCAGTATTAATATATGGATAGATAGATTAGAATTAAGGGTGGAGACCTCATCTGGAAAATGCAGGTATGGGTTCCCGATTTTTGGAAAATTATCTTAAGGTTCTACTATTTATAAATTGATTTATAAATGCAAACTAATTAATTCACTCTCTATGCTTTTATTTACCAAACAAAAATCTTATTTCCCCTTTCGGCAGTGTATGTGAATGACATTGAGAAGCTCTGCTCTAGATTGCTTCTGTTGTCGAGAAAATTCGGGAAAACTCGGCAATGTTCGATGACGTATGCCCTACATGCTTCCATTCCCTCCCTACAGAAAGTAACGTTATAGAATGAAACGATCCCGTTACTTTTTTCGTTTGCTCCCTTTTCTTATCATTTAAATTAAGCGTTTCTTTTTTTTCTTCTTTTTTTTTCTGAATTGGGAGAAAATTTAATAAAACCAAACTTTGTACGCCGCTCGCGAAATTTGAAACTTCGGCTTTGCGAGGAAAGATCGTTATGTTATAATGGCTGTCGAGACAAAGTTTTTTTTAATGGTCTGCTGTTTAACAAGGCAACGTGAAGACTTCATCTATTTTGGGTAACGTCTCCTATTTTATTTATTTTTCATCAGTTCGTGTTCATGAATGGTTATTTATTGAGAAAAGAAAAAGAAAAAACATCCATTTTCACAGATTTTATGATTCCAGATACTGAAAACGTGTGTAGACAAAATATTCATTTACTATCAGGACCTGGATATACACGTTATGATAATTTAATTATTACACGTTTGATATAGTTATTTAAGAGTTATTGCAATAGTTCAATGTACAAAATAATCTTGATTTAACTCTTTCTGTCTGTCTGTGTAGCATGGTGATAGATTTAGACCGTTTTTAAAAGTTTTGTACTTATTTAGAATATCACACTAGGAAAATGGCTGCGGTGATCTATAAAAAATGATATAGAAATCTCGTACTTATATTCCACTCCAATAAGAATAAGTTTCATCATTGTCTTTTATTTATAAACTTATACGCACTCAATAAATAAACAACATCCCTTGACTCAGGACTCCTGTCTGTAGAATACGGTGGCTGTATCCCCAGCAAGGGGGTAAGACCTCCTTTAAAATAAGAGGTCTCCTGGTATGAAACTAAATTACACCTGAGTGCAAGGTTCCAGTTCTGGAGATATGTTGTGGTACTTCTTGAATGCCATTACAACCTGATTCACTCTAACCCGAGTGATAGTACCTGTCAGGGGTCCCATTTATGAATCAAATAGATGTTTTAAAAATATTCGGATTAGATAGGATAACTTGATACTATATAACTTGATACTGCCAAAATGTTCGCTCATTTTCATTTTAAAAACGAATTAAAAATTAAGATTAATCAAATATATTATTTAAGGTCGAATTTTTGCTTAAGTCGAAAAGTAGTAACATAATGAGCATCAGTAAAAAAAAAAAAAAGCAAAATACTACGTAGAAAAAATGAGTTACAATTTTGAATGTATATCAAGAATGAATAACAGCAACAGTTTTTGGCATAAAATAACCCGACAAGGGTTGACATGCGTAAAATCCAACCAACCAGCAAAAATCTTGTTGTTGGGGGTGTAATTCATATACGGTACTTTTTATTTTTGAAAGTGACCATCAAATGTTGGACTTTAAAAAATCCAGGAATCAAATAATTACGAACACTCATCCACCAATATAACTATAGCAGCACAGCCTGAATTTTTCAAAATTATAAATATAATAATATAAAAAGAATTAGTATTTGGGATTATCGGACTATTGTCCTCATCTTTATTCTTATTATCTAACAACGTTTCGGCCGATGTGCCCCCCCCCCGGTATTTCTTGTAATCGGAGCCTTCTTTTTGAACTCGGGAACCTTCTTGTCGTAATCGGAAGCTATCAATGGAACTTTGAACCCAAACCGTTTATTCAATTCACGGGGGTATTCTTTCTCATTCCGCTAATCATACCTGGTACAGGTGTTAAGCTGTGTGTATTATTATTCTATGTTACTGTTGCTCTGACCAGGATTGAACCTGCAGCTTAGAGATAACTTCACTTATAAATATAGATCGGAGATTATTTTTAATTTCTTAATCCCCCCCCCCCCGACAATACAGTAGATCTGTTAATTTAATTCAATGAATTAAAAAACGTTACTTTTTCTGAGGATTTGAATCCTTCGCTGCGTTTGTGTAATGTCACTTTTCACTGAACAGGCGATAACTTAAGGGAACAGATTTTAATTTGAATAAAAAATTTTTAAAAATAAGGCTTAGATATAAAAAGGGAAATATTACGTAGAATAAATATTTTAAAAAAAGGGTAAATATTACATAGAATAAATATTTTTTTAAAAAAAGGGGCAAATATTACGCAGAATGAAGAAAAAAAAATTTTTTGAGTATTTAAAAAAAAAACTGTTGCGGTTCTGTACCCTATCTAAATGAAATTTGCATATATTTAAATGTTGCATATGGTTTTTCCTTGCTTCATTTTTTGATACAAGATTTAAGACTTAAATTCTTGTATGATGTTCTAAATCTTTAAATTCTTGTTTAAAAGAAGCATCTTGAAACTTTACCAAATTCTTCCATCCGTGTTTGAACGAGATAAGAAAGCTGACAGATGTGAAACTTACAAGATTCAAATCTCTCGATAATCATTAGCATTTTAAACATTAATATGTTATGAGAGGGATGAATGTGTTGTGTAGCAAATTAGCTTAATAATTTTTATTTAAAAAAAAATGTAACTTATCATAGCAAAATCTTCCGGGTAAATGTGATAAAAGTTTAATGTCGAAATTAATTATAAATAATTATAAAAATAGACATAACAGTCATGTTGACAGGACTTAGAATACAGCTGACGGTATCAGCAGGGTCTTGGGTAAGTCTTGGGTAATTGGATAGGTCGATCTTTCTCTTTTTAAAAATATCAAATGTCCATCTATCCGAAAGTTGTGTGTTGGTATACCTGAAAAAAAATTAGATCTTTACTTGCACCCATTGTTTGAGGAAATAGCGTCAAAAGATTGTCCTAACTAAATCGAGCTAAAAATCTTTTTTTCTAAAGGCTAAAATTTTGCGAAAACGAGAATAATATAATAGCTATATAATATATATATATATAATATATATATATATATATAAACTGAAACGCTCGAAGCGTATGCGCAGAATTATTATTCATAAATAATATCTTCTGAAACACTTTCTTTAATATTTCTGTACTTATATTACGTATATTAATGACTTAACTCCAGTATATAAACTAGGGAATATGCAAAGATTTCTTGTAGATAAGTATACTGTCATCTTCCGAAAGATGTGTTTACCATCTTTCTTTCTACACAATGAAATGTTATGTGTATTGTCCAGTGATGTGGAAACATCAGACAACCTGACACCAAGGGGAAACGGGTATTACCACTCCAGGTCAGAGTTAGACCTAGGAGTATATAATATATGGTAATACACCCATCAGATTTCTCAGTTAGTAGATGTCTTAATAAGTCCGATGCTCTACCGACTGAGCTATGCACGGCTTTCTTACATCTTTATTATAGATGAGAATTGTTGCCGTTTTTCTGTCTCGTAACCAGAAACTAAATCACTACTTCATCACTCTTAGTGTTGAACGTCACTACTTCACCAATGAATTTATCCTTATTTTAACCTCAATTATTGATAAATTGTTTTAACCAAATTATTTAAGCTGTTTACCATATCCTACATATAATATGCCAATTGTATTTTATATGATACAACAAAATAGCGGTTTACAGTGTGACGGGAACGGCTAATTTGGCATATGATATTAGAAATGTGATTTAAATAAATATATGCTTAGTATTATTGGTTCCTGTTTGATTTTAATTTTAAAATGATATAAGCAAAAATCGTCTTCAATGAATCTTAAATAATCCATTTTAACAAGAAAAGATAAGTGTCATTTTATTCTTTACTTTCGTATTTTAACTAATTACTTAATTAGAAAAAGAAACAATGAAACGACGAGAGCTGATGGAAGGTAAGTGTTCAAGTTGTTCTATTTTTCGATAATACCCTCCTCTTTTCAATCTTTTTATCTGTATTCTTATTTAGTTTCAATTAGCGTTCTAATTTAAATACGATATTTCATTAACATTAAAACCTTAAATACTTGCACCCGGAGGGAGCATATATTTGCTAGTACTTTAAAATGTCCTTTTAAAAATGTTTTTTGAAATGTGATTGTTCTTAAAAATTCAGTGATACGTTGAATGTTTTCGGTTGACATTTTTTGGGGGGAGGTGCTTTGTTTTTGTTTAGTCGCTTTATTGTTGTTGGAATTGGCCAACAACACCCTCTCTCACCACATCGCCTCCTCCTTACACCATGAAAATTGAGAACCCTGGCAGACTTGAGAATGCTTTCAAATGTTTCCGGATAAATCTATTCTCCTGTTCCAGCCCAGAACACTGGCATCAGATTGAGGAGGAAATAAATCCGACTCCAAAAGGTAAAATGTCTCTCGGGAGGATGGCGATACTCCAAGGATAAATAAACACCTTTACAGGTGTAAGATCAAGGGTCAAGGGAGACCTTTTATGTTTAGGTCACTCTGAAATGTATACTCTTATAAGAACACATCATATCATTTTATAGGCATTTTCGAAGCTAGGTTGTGTCAGCGTGGCTTAGAATAAGTTTACCTGCATACCACAGCAAAGGATAAGAACCCAACAAAGGGGTGTTACGGTAATGACTCTAAACTGGCATCTGGTGGTGAGTCTCGCAGTTCTTAAATTCCGGAAAAGTAATGAAGCACCCTTCATGACATTACTCCCAAAGTCTACTCTGACCCAAGGTGGTAGTACCTTACTTGGGCTAGACTGGCGGATCGAGAGGCCATTCGGACGATCATCGGCTGGGTCATAGTCAAAGCTTTAGCAATCACTAATATGATTGTCTCAACCCCTATTGTGGCTTTTATAGGCAAGCCCCAACTCTTTTTATCATATATGCTGAAGGTGTGTCGTAGTTGTTCTGCAGCGCGCTCTACTTGAGATGGTCCTAGGCTATGCGTTCCGTCCACTCTAGTCTGGATGTTGGTGAATTCCAATTTAGGGAGAGTCGATATACGGGTTGTGAGCAATGATACCCGCATTCCATCACCAGGTGGCCGTTATAAGTATGTGACCTAATCCTTTTTGATTCTATGTATAGTATGTGGCCAAAACTTCGGTTTGAATTGTTACCCCAGTAACGAGTACTAATTTATAGATATAGTAGTAGGCAATTTAACTTCAACTAATTATTTTTCACATATATTCATTTCAAGAATGCAAATTCAGTCATAAGCATGTATATTGTAATTAAGAATAATTAGAAATAAGAATTTTTCCATAATTGTACATGAATCAGATTATTCAATTCTACAAAATATTCTGAATTCTGAATAGGGTTAGCAGTTTCATATACTTATAATATGCGTTTTATGTAGGCCACATACTTTATAAAGAGAGACACTGATTTCGTAGGCCCAATTCAAAAAGTAGTGCTACATACTATAATGGTTACCATCCCATTACTCCCCGGTCTACTTCTGGAACTGGAGGGTAGTACTTGTTAGGGTCCCATCTTATAGGCCAAATAGAAAAAATGCTTTTTAAAGTATTTGAAAAAACATTGTTGAATCACAGAATGAATAAACAAAAAACATGTTCAGCAAATAAAAATAACCCAACAAGGGTTGTGACATGTCGTAAACTCAACCAACCTAAACCACCCCATCAGTTGGGTAAAATAGAATTTTACCCTGTCGACGGGGCTTAGAAGTATCCCTCTACAGATAGGTAAGACGCTCATAAATGGATGTTTTTGGGTATGTAAGTAAATCCTGCATCTGGTAGTAGGAAACTCTCAGTTCTGACTCTGGGAGCGTGCGTACCTCTTTATTGCCAGTACTCCCGGTTTACTCTGACCATGAGGTGGATAGGTACCATTAGAGAATATTTATGCATTGTCGGTGCTGTCCTCTTAAATAAGTGCGTAGAAGCATCCGTGCTCCTCCTGCAAGGAGCCCCGTGTAGCCACTGCGGGCCTGAGGGCCCACTTTATATTTTTCAGTTAATTTCATTGCGCAATCCCAACATCAGGTTGCTGGTATGCGTGGATATGACGATTTGGCTTCCTGTATCATCTAGGGTCGAACGTTCGATACGATACCGAATGCACTTATTAATTACATAACACAGTATAGGTCATAATCCCGCCCTACAGCTGCATTAACTGGTTCTAAAAAGCTGTGACGTAAACGTTTATCATTATTGTTTCACTAAGGGCCTTTTGAGTTCTTACTGCATCAGCGTTAGCTGATGGTATTTCACTGGAGTCTTTGGTGACAAGTGCTTCCTCAGGTCTCCCAGGACTCTTCTGTGTATTCTAGCCGATTACAGTGAGTGCGGTAGTTCTGTGAAGAATGGTCTCATTCTTTTCTGCTGATTTCAGATCCTCCAGTCTTTCTTTTCCAAGTTTATTTGACGCCGTTCAGAAACGACACTTAATGTAAGTTTTTAAGTGGCATCCTGCCAGTTTGAAGGGCTTAAAGAAAGTCTATGTTGTATGAATTCCTTTGCGTAAAGCGTATTAAGTTCTCCTGCGTATTGGTAATAGGTCCAGTAATTATTAATTCGCTATGTCCGGTTCATTCGTCAAAGAGTGTCAATGTAATTATGACGCAGTAGGGTGGGTTAAGTATTGTAGTCACCCTCAGAGTACTGTCAGTGATTGGCCAAGAGTTAGATACATAATTCCTGGCCTAGTCTATAGTAGGAGTGTAAGTATGCAGGCACGAGCACCTTATATAATGTAAAAAAAGAGCTCGGCTAATACCTTACAAATAAGAACATACATCGTAAAACTAACTGTAAATAACTCTTCGAAAAGAATATACAACCATATTGTCACTTTTAATGTAGTTTATCTATTTGAATACTAGCAACAAACACCCTCCGGGCAGCAGTGTAAAAATTTTTTTTGACAAGATATTTTTGGCTGAGATGTTAATTTTGGCCGGGATGTTGATATAACAAATTCAAATGTTGCTAGGCGAGGATTCTCGTGTATTCATTGAGTAAGCAAAATCATCAAATTTATTAAGGAGTAAAAAAAAAAAAATAAAACATTTAAATGACAACTTAGGCTTTTCCTCAAAGGAAATATTAAACATCGCATCTATTTATTAAATTAATTATTTTGATATTTGCAGCATAAATCCTAGCAATCACAAAATGTTTAGATATTTATCTTATTTGTAAAATTTTAGCTAACTTAATGTTTCTTGAAACAGCGGCAAGAAACCACTTGACTAGATTTACGGATTTTATACAAAAATTAAAATTAAAAATTTTTTAATTTTGAAGAAAACGAGAAAAAAATTATGGTGGGTATTTACAAAGGATTGTTTTTATTCTATGTATTAACGATTTCTGACTGAACTTATATACTACATTAATAGACTTTACGCATTATCATGTAGATATTGTGACGTAACGCTGTGGCTGTAGTTTTGGTTAAGACGCAGAAATACACATGATCTCCATTGTTTATGTTGGCACCTTTCCATCCACATAAGTGTAACGAGTGTGCGTATGTGTCCAAAAATATATAAATATAAATTAATAAATATCTGCTCTGCGCAAGGGCTGTGTAGAACTATACGCGTGAATGACATCTTTGTGCAGCGCTCGATGCACACAAACGTGATCGGCTTTATATGGCTCCCTCTCCTGGCTCTCTTTGCTGTCGAGGTTACTGCTCCTCTCCGGCACCTCACTCCTCCCTTTATGGTCTTGCTTAGTAAGTATTGGGTTAAGACAA
>CM042165.1:15335395-15351428 GCA_023376005.1 Doryteuthis pealeii | reverse complement strand
CCAGAGAGATCCATTACTAATAAGTATAATGTTGCGTAGGGGCCAAGTTCGAGTTTTTCCTTGCCTTAGACCGGTTGCCCTGACCTTGGTTAAAGACCCAGTCTGCCTACTATTTATCCATATCTTTGGAGAGAGAGAGAGAGAGAGTAGGATTTATACCTTTCCCAATGGTATTAGCGCTAAGTGAAAATGCAATTAACACAATTCCAGGATTTGAACTCGGGGCGACGAGTCGCATTTTCCATGACTTTTAACGCTTACCACACGCATTTCCATTAACTATATATAATGTTGCGTAGGGGCCAAGTTCAGGAGTTTTCCTTCCTTAGACGGTTGCCGTGACCTAGGTTTAAGAGCCCAGTCTTGCCCTACTATTTATCCATATCTGGAGGAGAGGTAACAGGATTATACCTTTCCCAATGTATTAGCGCTAAAGGTGAAATGCAAATTAGCCACATCCAGGATTTTGAACTCGGGGCGACGAGTCCATTTTCCATGACTTTTAACGCATGTACAACTAAACACCATTATAATGAGATTTGACCTCATTCAACCGTGTTGATTACTTTTGCAAATGTTGTAAAATAGCACCACACACAGGATGGTTTGGACTAAATTTAAGTTGTCAATGAGAACCATTATCTACAACAGGCGCGCGATAATCAGATTTGCAAGACTCAACGGGGCGTTAAACGCCGACCAAACAATAAATTGGAACAAAAAGAACAAAACAAAACAAAAACAAGAGAAGGCTGAAGCTTAAATATTTGGCCGACTGAAAGTTATATTGGCTACGTGTAATCCTATGAACATTGTGGTTTCAATAAAGGCCCCCACCCCACCCACGCGCGCACATTCCCGGCATTTCGCAGGCAAAAAAGGGGGCCAATGGAAGCAAAAAAATGATTTTCGCAATATGGGAGTGTTTGGCAAGTCGGAGGGGGGGGGGAAGGACACACAGACTTGTTCAACAGATTATTTGGTTTCATATGAGATGTTACGGCGAGAACGAAAATTATGATAATATGAAGCAGATAAGGAATAGATAGATAGATAGATAGAATTGATACAAAGATGACCTAGATATGAAGAGACCAAATAGATAGATAGATATAGATAGATAGATTGGATACAAAGAGACCTAGATATGAAGAGACCAAAATAGACGATCAGGATAGATAGATAGATAGAATTGATACAAAGAGACCTAGATATGAAAGAGACCAAAAATAGATAGATAGATAGATATGCAAAGACTCAAGATAGATATGAAAAGGCCACATAGATAGATAGATAATAAGAAATACCTAAGACTAAGAATAGATTAGATAGATTGATGGATAGATAGATGGAAATAGATAGAATAATGAAAAGACCTAGATAGATAGAATAGATAGATAAGAAAAACTAAGACTAAGAATTAAGATGGATTGATAGAATAAGATCTGGGAAAGACATAGATAGATAGATAGATAGATAGATATAGATAAGAAAAAACTAAGACTAGGATTGATAGATGGATAGATATGAAAAGACCAAGATAGATAGATGAATAGATAGTATTAGATATTGAAGACCAAGATAGATAGATAGATATGAAGTCTAAGCCAAGATAGATAGATAGATATGAAAAACTAAGACTAAGGAATAGATAGATATGAAAAGACTAAGATAGGTTTTGGCTGTTTTGGTTTTATGGCAATAATCAACAGTCCTTGGGGTCCATTTAATGCTGAATCTTTGATAACAAAGAACTCAAGTTGCCTACAGTACCTTGTTGTGTTTAAATAGTCACCAATTAAGTAATGAATCAGTCTCAATCGCATATGTTTTAGGTAATAATCTCCAAATTTGATTTTGCCTGTTTACCGTCACACACACTTTACAGTCTTTCTCGGTAGTAATATCTCATCTGCTCATAGGAAAATTTTCTCTTTCTTAATAAAAGAATGTTACTTCATGATAGTTGTTAGTGAATCGATTATAAAGAAAGGGAAATATTGACCTTAACCCTGCCACGCGCGAATTGATAGAGAGTTTTAGAAATCAGAGTTTTTCATGTCAATATACACATGGGAGAAGGCTATGGACTACTAGAGACTGATTATCGATTGTATGGAAATGGGATCTCTCTGATATGATAAGACGACGGTATTATTTCCTATCTGTAGCCGTGTCAAGGCTACTGTATGGCTGCACCGCTGGAACATCTAACCCAAAAAAATGGGACCTGGGGAAAAAAAAACTATTTGGGAACTGCACAAAGATGCCGAGTGGTGCCTTGGAACAAATCCTAGAAGGATGCAACCCCACAAAATTAGCAACTCTATACGTACCACTTGCTTACTATCAACACAAACTGTCCCGGGTAAGACGTAACAAGACATGCGGAGACACAAATGGAGAAGCAAAAGACGAGTAATATGACATTCTCCTGTGGGCACCTGCACATGGACACACGTGTGCGTCGACCATCAAAAAACATACATTGATCAGCTCTGTACGGATACTGGATGTTGTGCAGTGGACCTTCCAGGGGCAATGATCGATATAAAAAGAAAGATGGTGGCAAGGAAGAGTCATAGGGATCCGCGCTGTCTGCACGATTTAATGATGATGATGATGATAATAATGATGATGATAATGATGATGCCTATGTATTTGCCTATGAATTCCTATGATGCCATCAGTAAGATTTATTAAAACAAATTTGTTAAAATGTTATTTCCATCAGAGTGACCCAGAAAATATCAATAGTATTTATTGAAATTCATTGGGAATTATTTTATAATAGAAATTCATTGGGAATTATTGTTGTATACTGGATCATGCAGTATTCAGTATACTACTGGTACATTCAACTACATGTGCGCCAGGCATAGTAACTCGCAACAGTGCTAAAACTTCGAGGTAGACGGTTCGCGTAATGGTTCCGTAATCCTTGCAGTTTCGGTGTATTTGCCTCTCATCCCACTTATGAGAGCGTGGCACAAGGTCATTTTTATGTGGGCCCACCTACAAGCCGAAGCTCATGGGTAGTAGGCACAAAAATGCGTTGATCCCGTCGGCATTCCCCCTTAAGAGGGCGCCCCCGGCATTGGGCAATAAACCCAGCCCCGTCCCTTTAAATCAAGGGGTCAGATATTGCCTGGGGGGATAGCCCCCTGGGATCAACACTGTTATTTTACTTGGACGAATCACTCTGAAGCAGTCTAAGAAATCATTTAGATGTTCTAAAACAGCAGTGTATAAATAGTCTTGGGTTTGAGTTTGAGTTTGAGTTTTGTTTAACGGCATATCAACCTCTGTGGGTCATGTAATGCCAAAAAGGTTATTTTGGATTTCAGTCTTTAAAGTAGTGGTTCTATGGGGTTTGAGTTTTGTTTAACGACATATCAACCTCTGTGGGTCATTTAATGCCAAAAAGGATTTCAGTCTTTAAAGTAGTGGTTCTATGGAGATAATTGGTTATGTTCTGTTATATTTTGTTGAAAAGATTGCTTTTTTTTATAAAATTTAAAATGTTTTCAGGGTTTGTATTCTTAAAGATGTCTCTCTGGTTTCTTGCTTGATAGTAATTAGTGCGGATATGTTTAAGTCTGTTACAATTTAGAAGGATATGCTTGATTGTAAGTTGTAATTTGCATGTTGGGCATACTGGGGCATCCTCCCCTTTTAACAGGTACGAATGGATAATGTGGGTGTGCCATAAATAGTCTTGGACCAGCGCATTCACTCTCTACGCAAGATACACTAGGCTAGTCCACAACAATTATCACATGTAGGATTTATTAAAACAAATACACCAAAAATTTCATTGACTTCCATGATTAACGATGTAGTCACTCAGCAAACACCAAATTAATTTTGTAAAAATATAGAAAGCAAGAAAAAGAAAGAAGGGTATGTGAAAGAAAGAAAGAAAGAAAGAAAGAAAGAAAGAAAGAGTGTATATTATAAAAAAATAAATGAAAAGGGGCATGTGAAAGAAAAATGAATGAATGAAAGAGCGATGCATGAAAAGAAAGAAAGAACAAAAATGAAGAGGGGTATATATATTTACCAACCCCTAGCACGAGTAGGACGTGACACAAAGTTCTTAAGCGGGGTTTAATAGGTTTGAATTCAGAGTTTTCCTTCTCTTAGACTGGTTACCTAGCCAAGGTTAAAGAGCCCAATCCGCCTTACTATTAACCCATAGCTGGAGGAAGAATAGTTGGATGCACACCTTTCCCAAGGGCATTAGCTCTATGTGAAATGCAAACAGCCTCATCCAGGATTTGAACTCGCGACGACTCTAACAATTACACCACGCACTTCAATGAAGTGCGGTATATGAAAGAAAAAATAGTAAGGTATTAGGGCTATGTGAAATGCAAACAGCTTCGTCCAGGATTTGAACTCGCGACGACTCTAACAATTACACCACGCACTTCAATGAAGTGCGGTATATGAAAGAAAGAAAGAAAGAAAGAAAGAAAAGTATTAGCGCTATGTGAAATGCAAACAGCTTCGTCCAGGATTTGAACTTGCGTCGACGAGTCCATTTTCTACGACTCTAACAATTATACCACTCACTTCAATGAAGTGCAGTATGTAAATGAATAAAAGAAAGAAAGACAGAAAGAGTAATAATTTGAGTATTACTTTATCTTTCAAACTCTTTCTTATCAAAACGACTAGAAAAGAGAAAAGTGAAAATATCGATCTTTGTATCTTGATTGATTTCTATTCCTCATGTCTGAGATTAGCATTATCCCTTTCTGCCAAAATCTCTTTCATTCCAAATTCTTTCCATAATGCAATAATGGAATAACAGCGAAACATTCATCAATGCAAATCACATTAATACATCAAGACTTTTTGCTGATGCAAAATCCTAATTTAAAATTGAGCAAATCCGAGACATCACTTTCCCAATCGGGAAACAAATACAATTCTTTGAATACGATCATGCTGTTACAATTTACTGTTGCTTTTCCAGGAAATTGGAAAGGGAGGGTGGCATAGTGGATAACGGTTGGTTGGTTGGTTGGTTGGTTGGTTCAAATACCATATGAAGACGACTCTGAAGAAATGCGCCATTACACCTTCACGCCTGGAAGATCTAGCCTCCAAGAGACAGGGTTGGCGAGACACGTGCTGTTACAATTTACTGTTGCTTTTCCAGGCAATTGGAAAGAGGAGGGATATTATCCTTGTACCCCACTTGTACTAGGTTAGGAACAAGGCCCTATTAACGTGGGACCACCTACAGGCCGAGACTCATTGGTGGCGGGGTTAAAGATTGCGTCGATCCCCTCGGCATTCCCCCTCAAGGGGCGCCTCAGGCACTGGGCAATAAACCCAGCCCTGCCCCTTTAAATCGAGGGGGCAGGTGTTGCCTGGGGGATGGCCCCCTGGGATCGACGCTCGTGATTTTGACCCGGAGCGGGTGGAAAGGGAGGGTGGCATAGTGGATAACGGTTTGTTGGTTGGTTTTAAGACCATATGAAGACGACTCTGAAGAAATGCGCCATTACACCTTCAAGCCTGAAAGATCTGGTCTCCAAGAGACAGGGTTGGCGAGACACGTGCCGCACAGGAGCTGAGCGGCTCAATTTCGAGATCAATAGGGCTGCAGAGCGGTGAGTCTTCGTCGTCATGCACCACAGAATGCAGATGGAAATTTCCCTTGCAATGTGTGTGACCGCATCTGAAAGTCCAGAATTGGACTAATTAGCCACCAGAGGGTACATAAATGATGAACGACATGGAGTGACGTCATCGTCGTCTGTTACGGACTTCTAAAAGGAAAGGGAAGTTGGTTGGTTGGTTGGATTTTACGGCATGTCAACCCTTGCTAAGTTATTTCATACGTTTTGTTTTATTCATTCTTCTTGGATATTAAGTTTTTTTTAAATCAATTTTAAAAACACATTTTTACTATTCATTTCTTGATCTATCTAACCCATAGATGGAGCCGTAACAGGTACTACCTCTCTGGGTCACAGTGGATCTGGGAGTAATGATGAATTGGAACTTCACCATCAAATAGAGTTTAACGTCATACCCAGGACATTAAGACCCTCAGCCTACGCATTCTAGCATCCAAGTGATAAAAAGGAATTTTTGTTTGTTTTGTTTTACGGCATATCAACCTCAGTTGGTCATTTAATGCCGATAAAGTTTTGAAATAAATCAATTCTTAATGGATAATACAATTTTTTTATAAATACATTTTTCTATTTAACCCATAGATGCGATCCTAACAGGTACTACCACTCTGGGTCAGAGTGGACCAGGGAGCAATGGTGATAAAGGGGTGCTCCACATTCCCCAAAGCTCCAAAACTGGAACCTCACCATCAGATAGAGTTTAACGTCATTCCCAGGACATGTAGACCCTCAGTCACCGCCTTCTAGCACCAATATGATAAAAAGGGGTTGGGGCTTGCCATGAGGGCAACAGGGTTGGGACAATCATATGACGTGACCAGCCGATTGATCGGGGGCGTCTCTCTGATCGCCTGTCTGGCCTAAGTAAAGGTCAAAGTGGAGTGCTGCATGTCATGGACTGCTAAGCCATCAGGAATCCATCCTTAAGCATCACGGGTTGCCACCCACGACCAACAGTTGTCCCAATTGGGGTGATTTTACCCTTCTGCAATTGGTGTATTCTACAGCCCCAGTCGAGAGGGCGAAGTGGATAACGTGCTGTACTGTGACATCGTAGTGAGTGAGTTCAAAATCCAGTCACACTAATACATTTACTTTCGAACAAATATATTTGGGAAAGATATAAACCCCCTCATCCCCCAACTATGGGTTAAATAGTACCACTACTGTTCTTCTACAGAGATGTTTTTGGCATAAAATATCCCGCGGAAGCTTGATATGTCATTAAAGAAAGAAACGAAACTAAACATAAGCGGGGTAGTCCCCAAGGCGGCTAACGTGCTGAACTGAGAAATCGTAAGTTCGAACTCCAGTCGCGCTATTACGTTCAATTTCTGACTAATTCTCTTTGAAAGGTATAAACCCTCTCATCCCCCAGCTATGGATTAGATAGTACCACTACTGTTCTTCTACAAGATAGTTACATTTCACATAGCGCTAATACACTTGGTAAATGTATACATTTAACTATTCTCCCTCCAGCTATGGGTAAATAGGACAAATTGGACTTGTTAACCGTGGCAAACCAGCCTAGGAGAAGGAAAATTCTAAATTCAAACACCGCTTTAGAAATTGACCATTTGTTGCATCCTGTTCGTGCGGAGGGGTTGGGTAAATACATACATGGATTTGGAATGACATAACCCATGAAGGTTGATATGCTATTTAATAAAGAAACCGAAACCTAATTAAGGTATTTCTCCCAGGCAACGCTAAAAGCTCCTACTAGTACCATAACAAATTTGTAAATAAATACGCCAAGTAAAAAAAGACTAATTACCAGTTAATAGACTTAATAAATAATGATACTATTGAAATAAAAAGGTCACGTTATTTTATGAAGTAATTAATCTTTTCATTTCTTTCCCTTTTTCAATAATGATGTGATTTTCTTTCGTGTGTATTTACCCAACCCCTCCATAATCAGTTGCCATACGGGAAGCAGGGGGGGAGTCCCCGTGGCGTAATAGCTAGCAATGCTGGAGTCCGACATCGTAGAAAGTGAGTTCGAACTCCAATCGAACTATTACGTTCCCTTTCGGGATACTTCCCTTGCATACTCGTCCTTCGGGGCGGGGGTCCAGTGTGCTTCGACCACTGGATCAGGGTAAAGTACAAACAATAGCGTCGATCTCAGAGGGCTATACCACCAGGCAATACCTGCCCCCTTGATTTAAAGGGGCAGGGCTGGGTTTATTGCCCAGCGCCCGAGGCGCCCCCATTGAGGGGGATTGCCGAGGGGATCGACGCAATTTTTGTTCTTTCCCACCCATGAGCTTCGGCTTGTGGGTGGGCCCACATTAAAACGAGGCCTTGTGCCCAGTCCATACAAGTGGGGTATGAGACAAATACCCCCTTGCCCAGTGTAGCTGAGGACTTTAGTAGTATAGTCTCGATGCAGATGATCTTCGTCTGTTCATGGGCTTTAATATCGGTGACTAAATAATTCCATTAGGTTAATGATGGTGTGGAGCTAGCGCTGTGAAACCACTCGAAGAGTCGAAGGTGGTGACTAAAAGGGTATCACGACTGAACCATATAGCACTAAACAGACAGAATTTTATATATACTAGCAAATATATGCACCCTCCGGGTGCAAGTATTTTAGTTAAATTTTATAATAAAATATGATATTAAATTAGAAAGGCTAATGAAACTGAATAAGAATGTAGATAAAAAGATTTTGAACAGAGGGGGTATGATTGAAAAATAGAACAACTTTGAAACTAACACTTCCATCATTTTCCGTTACTCCCGTCTTTCATTGGTAAATTTTCCTAATTTAAACTGTTTAGTTAAAATAGGAAGTAAAGAATAATATTAGTTATTTCTTCTTGTTAAGGGATTTCTTTTAAGATTTATTTAAGAGATTTTTGCTCATATTCAATAAGATAAAACCAAACAATTAGAAATCAATAATACTAAGCATATATTTATTAAAATCAATTTTTTAAGATCAATATGTAAATTAGCCTTCTCATTCATACTGTAAACCTCTATTTTGTTGTATATATAAATACAATTGCATGTTATTAGTATGTAGATATGGTCAACAGTGTAAGTAATGTAAAACAATTTTATTAATAATTGAGGTTTAAATGAAAATAAAATCATGGAGAATATGATGTAAATAACTAAAGGAATTGTGACTTGTATAGTAATATAGTTTCGGTTACAGATAGACAAACCCACAATCTCCATTATAATAAGACTAGCAAGAATATGCGCCCTCCGTGCGTAAGTATTTAGGTTTTCATGTAATGAAATATATTAAATTAGAAACACTAACGGATTTAATAAGAATGCATATAAAAAGATTACATTTATTTTGATTATATTTAATTGGTTTCTATATAAATAATGTTAGAGATCAATAACACCAAGTAATTATTTATCAAACCCGGTTTTGTTAAAAGCAATATGCAAATTGACCTCACCATATATTATGTAAACCTTTATTTCTTAGTGATATATAAGTTAAGGTAAAGTAGCGTGGGTATGGAGTCAACAGTGCCTGGTAACTAACAGTTTCTCGCCATGCAATCTTCAGACCATTTGGTTTGAAGGTCACATAGGCGAGAAACTATCAGTAACCAGGCACCGTTGACTCCATGTCCATCTACCTTAAACTAAATGTAAATACTCATCGATGATATTGAACACTGTTTACTTATAAATATAGCACCCATATTATCTGTCTATCTATCTATCTATCTATATATCATTCATCATCATCCTGTCGCACTGGCAGCGCGGATATCCATGACAATCTCTCGCCATCTTTCCCTATCATTCATTGTCCCAGGAAGATCCTTTGCACAGCATCAGTATCCACGCAGAGCTGA
Organism: Doryteuthis pealeii; assembly: GCA_023376005.1. Taxonomy (NCBI): domain Eukaryota; kingdom Metazoa; phylum Mollusca; class Cephalopoda; order Myopsida; family Loliginidae; genus Doryteuthis; species Doryteuthis pealeii. The sequence continues at coordinate 15,341,926 of CM042165.1, read as the reverse complement.
TCTATGTACGTCTTTGGTGGGCGACCCACTCTGGCGCACCCATATTTTGGTTTCCACAGAAGAACGTCACTTATGAGTTCATCCTTGCTTCTCCAGCAGTGCCCAGTGAGTCGTTCGCCTGACACGAATGATTTGATATTGGGCAGGTAGCCATACAGCTGTTTTCTCGTGGGGTGTTGTTTCCACGTCTTATTTAATATTGCACGCAGCATTTTCGTGCAAGTCCCATCTAGCTTATTCTCCGGGCGCTTCGTTAGAGTTCAGGTAGTGCAGCCGTATAATAACACTGATAAAACTATGGCTTGGAAGAATTCGAACAAGTTATAATTTTGAAATAAAAAGAAAAAAAAACAATGTGTCGAGATAATAGGTATTGGAAAGTGTTCAATACGTAATTGTAGTGCTGGTTTGGGGAGCCGAATTATCGACAGAAATTAACTACCAAGGTTTCACCGAAAGAATCTTCAGGATAATTCTGATCTATATGGAACCTCATGTTCCATCATATATACTATAACTAAATGCCCAATAAAAAGGTATACGAGAGCTGAATATATATTTTTAGTAATTTTAGGGAGAACATAACGGAAAAAAAAGAAGAAAAACCGGCGAGTCACAATTTTTGATGTTGGAAAAAGAAAAAAGAAACCCGAATGAGTCAAGATAATAAATATTGAAAAATGCTCAATGCGTAGAAACAGTTTAGTGAATCGAATCAGCGACAGAAATTAACAACCTAAGTTTCATTAAAAGGATCTTCAGGATAATTGTGAATAATAAATCAGAATTATCCTGAAGATCCTGGGTAGAAATATATATATATATATATATAATATATATATAATAATATATATATATATATAGTTTCATAAACAGACTGATAAAAGGACTATGGATTCTGTGATAAAAAATTTTATTACATTCCATATACAACAAATGTGAAGATGATTAATTAATAGATCGAAACACTGCAGCGTCGGCCAATAAACTCACCACTTAACTCATTTAAACCTGTGTTTTTCATTCTTTTAATATACTACATACCGTCGGATTCACTTCCTTTTCACACACACACACACACACACACATATATATATATATATATATATATATATATATATTATGGTATTACAGTGTGTATTGAAATAACCTACTCGAGTGTCACCATGAGGAATTTCAGGGTTAATTCCAATGAATTAATCAAGATATTGATTAATTTCGGCTAATTGCGGAAATTAATATTGCAATTATGACAGTTGAAAACAGGTTCGTAGTGAATGAACGCTATTGCGTCATTTCGAAAGTTGAATGTCAAACACGATGTTGTTGGATCCTAAACGTGAATGTTAACGTGAAATATTAAACACAGACTTGTTAAATTCTAAACGTGATTATATAGATAGATAGATAGATAAATAGATAGATATCATATTCCCCCAAAAATACGACCTACCTGCAAGATAAAACCTAGTGTGATTTTTCAGGATGATTTAAATATAAGCTTCCCTTAAAATAAACCCTAGTTGAGACTGGCAGACAGACGAAAGAAATAAGCATTTTTCACAATCACATCATGCGACTCAAACACTCCTCTTCGTCAAATACATGAACATGTTAATGGTAAATAAATGTAGATCGTTTTTCGTAATTTCTGTTTATTTAGAAATTTTGTAATTTTTTACTTCGTAATGTAGTTTTTCGATATATGATTAGACATAAGACATTCCCCGATAATACGCCCTGGTGTTATATTTCGTCGTATTTTTGAGGAAACATGGTATATATATATATATATATATATATATATATATATATATATATATATGGGAGATGTTCTAAAAAATATATTCATATATAAAGGGATAAAGGGCAGTTGGTGTGTGTATGTATGTATGTCTGAATGAAACTATGAAAATAAAACAATTAACGACAAAAACATATATATGCACATCAAATATCACCAGTTCTTTCTTTTTGTGCAAAAATTATGGAGATCTGATTCATACTCGAAGATATTGAAAAATTAAAATGTACATAGAAATAGCATTGAAATTCTACTTATATATGTCCAGCATTTGTAAATCTCATAAGTAAACAAAACAATGAACCAGGTTTTTGTCCGCCTCCGCCATCTAACCTAGGCGATGCTAGGTAGCCGTTTCTAGTAACTGTATAAAATAGAACTGTTTTAAAGGTTTATTATGTATTGTAAACTACAAACACCTGCTGTCTCCTGTTGAAATAGTTTCCCTGAAGCATGTCCACAAGAACATATTATAGGGATTTTTTAAATAAATAAATAAAATAAAATAAAATAAAAACGAAAATAAAAATAAAATAAAAAGAACAACAAGCTCCCATGAGGCCTTGACCGGAAGAACCCCTTTGCGCATGTCCGACAAAAAGGATTGACTCCCTACCCCAAAAAGAATAATTCGGCCATTTGAATTTAGGCCGCAACTGAAGGCAGTCGTTTTTTCTGGCCAGGGGCATGTCCCCTTGCTACGGCCGACTATGCCTCGTTCAATAAAGCCTAAGTCGTAAAACTACCTCTTGCCTTTGTCTCTTTCCTTTTTCGTTCCTCTTCGTTCCATTCGTTCCTTAGAATTCATTTCAGCTTACCAGCCCACAAGAATAAAGAACCAAGTTTTATTGGGGACAAGATACCAGCACCAACGAACATAACATAGCTCCATAATATATCATTATTATTCAGTGTAGGCAGTCATTTTGATTTCTGATACTTAATACAGTTCGAAGATTACCTCATCATTTCTTTATCGATCGAATCGTCTTCGGTTCAGCGAATAAACAAAGACTTTTAGTTGCTGATAAATGATATTTCGGTGAAGCCAAGAACAAAAAAGAAAAGAAACTTGCTTAATGTCTCTTAAGTCAGTCAGAACAAAAATCGATTTAATCATTTTATAAGTTTGGAAAAATAATATGATTATTTATTTGCCAATCAATGGTGATTATTTAGTTTGTTAGTTGTCTGTGTCTGACTGAGATTTCAAAGATTCACTATGATAGGCAATATATCCTGACAGAAAAATGAAATTACAATACCCAGGGAGTCCCATCGTTGTGTAATGGTTAACAAGTAAGTCTTGCAGATACATTACAACTGAATAGTAATAGTCGGTGGAATGGACTATTATTCGAATCAGTCAATCAGCGAGGGAGTCTATCCCATTTTCGCTAGCGCAAAACCAGTGAGATTTTTGCTGGGGTGGAGCGCCAAACCCAGCGTCCTTTGTTTATAAAAAATGGCTTGATTCGGCATTAAATTCTCTAAATCAACTTGTTGATATTAACGAAGCCATACGCTAAAAATCAACACATGGCCAGGACTTTTGTATGCACACCAAGTTCGCCCAGGCACGCCAATAATCAGGGGCGCCCTTTGTGTCTGGATTATTGGTAACTAGAAGAATTGGGAATCGATTTATCTAACTTCTGCATTTCGATAGGGAAAAAATATTTTGATGCATCTTTATGAATGAATCTTGTGCCGGCGTTTGGACAGACATAAAAAACACCTTATAATGAAATAGTTGCCTCCCTTTATTGACGTACCTAAAGTACGCCAAGACACTACACTATTTAATGGAATTTATTTTTCGCGCATCAGATGTACACATTTTATTTTAGTAAGTAGTAAGTAGGTAGAGTAGCCTATTGTTGGTATCAGCCAGACAGCGAGGTAGTCTATCCCGTTTTCACTAGCCCTTAGAAAAATTTGAATGTTTTCACTTTCCTTTATGTCTCTTCAGTCCCTTTTTTTTCTTTTTCTATCTATCCTTGTTTATTCATTCAGTTTCTTTCTTTCTTTCGTCTTCTTCTTTCTTCCAATCTCTCATTGTTTTTTTCTTTCTTTCTTTCTTTCTGTTGTCATTTTCTTTCGTTTTCTATCTGTGCTTTGTCTACAGTTAAACTGGAAATTTCTTCATGCTAGATAGAAGCAATTTGGAGCCTGAGAAACAGAGAGACAAAGTATAAACCGGGTCTCTAGATATAGTGTCCAGGGCAGAAAAGCAAAGTTTGAAGGGAATAATGACCATTTTCTATACTTTTACAAGATGAGCAATTAAGAAATAACACACACAATCCAGGAATAAAAAAAATCCTCTTGCATAGGTCTCAAAAGAAAAGTTTGAAGGGAATAAGTCGGTTTTCTATAGTTGGTCATGTTTTACAGCATATCGACCCTCTTTTGGGTGATTTAATACCGAATCAGGCCATTTTTATAAACAAGGGACTCTGGTTGCTTAAAGTACCTGCCGATGCTTAAGTGGTTTCCCAATTAAGTATTGAACAGGCTCATCCCATCTTAGCTTCGGTCATCAAGCAGGAACCGATGCTTTCAACATGACTTAACCGTTATTGATTTTCAATACTTTTGCAACATAAGCAATTAAGAAATAATCCATACTATCAAGGAACAAACTGTCTTACATAGTAAATTCGGAAGAATCTTATTTCAATTTTTAATGGTTTACAAAATCATATTTTATTTTGCTTTTTCGATCTTTAAAATTTCAAGAATTAAAAAAAAAAATTAAAGCTTTTAATGCGTGTCTGATATTTTGTTTAATTTTGTAATATTTATACTGTATCTTTCGTCAGGTAAAAAGACAGGTAAAAAGACAACATCAAGAGAAACCTGAAGGATTTTAACATCCTTATAAGCTGTAGGCAAGACTGTTGGGAATTTTGACATATAGTTATTTACTAAGCGTAGCTCAGATTCGGCACAAGGCCAGAAGTATGGGGCGCCCAGTGAGAATCGAACTCACTAACAATGGTCTGAAAATACTAGCTTGCTAACCATTACAATTTTGACATATAAGGCGTGTGGTAAATGCCTACTCTTATTTATAGACTCGGCGATAATCACGTGACCAACCTATTGGCCAGTCACTGGCAGTGCTCTGCTGCTGATATTATTATTTATACTGGCTGTTCTGGTCATACCTGCTCACAATGCTTTGAACCTCCGTGGACGACGGAACATAGGATTATATCACTGGACCTTTGACACTAAGTAGGATTCCAAAACTTAGGACTTATTCACTTACCAAAGGATTTTATAGTTCAGGACTTATTCACTTACCAAAGGATTCTATAGTTCAGGACTTACTTACTTTAAGTCCTTTTCAACTGGCCAAGGATGGCGGTCAGAAACTTAACAAAGACGCAACCAGAGACCGAATAAATTGGAGGAAACGGATTCGCGTGATGTCATCATCGGATACAATGAACAGCAAGTAATAACATCTCTCATAAATAAGTACACACTAATAAGAGGAATTACGGGTTTAAGGGGGGCTCTTAAATCTCCCAGTTGTAGGCAAATTGTTCGAACGAAAGAAGACAAACACACAATGGAAGTTTAATACATGTATTGACAAATAGTACAAGAATATGTTGCAAATTTTAATGGCATTTGCTACGAGACTTATCTGTGAGGTGAAATACTGTTCGTGGAGAAGTGGCACTAACAGGATTATTCTGGTCGCTGTGGTTGTAGTGTTTCTGTAGAGACGCGTCCGTTTTGGCCAGTTCTCGTAAGATAGGTAAAAAAGTGTAGGGAATGCCTTTTGGAAGCTACTCGCCTTAGTAACAATCTTTTAAATGACGGTGGATGGGGCCCTTCTTAAGTTGACTATTTAGGTACTCAGCCTTCTGATAAGTATGCTGTCGAAACGGCCTTCAGAAAGTATGCTGTTAAAAAACGCATCCGTCCAGGTCGACGGCCTACAGACAAGTGAAGTGTAGGGAATGTTTATTTTTGCGACTTCCCTCGGCAACTGCTCCCTGATAAGTGAAGGTTTTGATTCTGGCGCCAACATCGTATGTTAGCTATTCGCCCTCTAGCGGCAGGGGAAGATAATTCTCTGTCGAATTTCCGATACTAACATCTTTTTTTACAAAACGTTAATTTTCTTCTAAACTAACGGTACTAGAATTGTATTATTTCAAATTGAACATGCGCATAGGTAAAGCATTAACAGACGAACGATCATATAGAAACTATTCTTAATACAACTAATTTTCACATAGTTATATGGTATCAAATTTTCCATCGAATATGAATAAGTTTTAAACAGATCTATATGTTGTATACTCTCTTTACTTCTATTATTCTTCTGCTCATCTTTGGCATCTTACGTTCTTCTTCTAGCGTCTGGACTTCGTCTTGGGGACTTCGTGTCTGGTCTTCCATTGGGGATTTCTCTTTATCAGAAGCCCTGTGTCATTGGTAGTTTTTAGATAATAACCCAAGACTTCGATTTTATTCCTAAATCCCGACCAGACTACCTGCGCAGATTGAGTCGGCCGTGCGCTTAACACGACTTACCACTTTCGTGGTTTGGCCGATACTGACTAAAAACTCTTTCTAATCTAAACCGGAAGAGGGTCTTCTCCACCGATTCTCACGGTATCCACCGGAAGGATCAGAATAAGGTCAAGCCTTGTCACTCAATCCTTCAAGGCCACCGGCTGCAACTTATAACAGCCATTTTG
>CM042165.1:15305395-15332895 GCA_023376005.1 Doryteuthis pealeii | reverse complement strand
GGGCTCTTTAGCCTTGGTTGATAACCCATCAACTCAAGGAGAAGTCTGACACAAAACCTCTGCTGCCTTTCAAGGAAAGGCTAGGGGAGTAAACCCCGAAAATAAATCAGGAGCCGGAGTCCCTAAGGTGGTGTGATGCTGAAATCCAGTATTACCCATCAACTCCTGCGACACTACCGTTGCCAAACTGCATTGGTCCCTTACCTTTCCTTTGGATCACAGCGGCAGTGTGGAGAGGGGGGATTTGCTGCATGGGCAACAGCTCATCCTCCATATGAACCTGTCCAGGCTATGTAGTTCAAGTTAACAAAAAAAATGAATAAAAAACCTTGACACTACTCCATCGTCTCTTGTAGACGAAAGGATGCTAACCAATATAAGAGAATTGTGACTTGAGTAGTAATATAGTTTCGTTACAGACAGAAAAACACACAATGTCCATTATAATAAGATGTGACGTGATATGCAAACGTGATGTAGAATAAAAAAAAATTTTCAACATGGAGGCCGCCCTGTCGGTGGGGCGTTAGAATGCACCGACTGCACCTCTGCAGAGGGGTAAGACTCCCCCAATGGGGCCACCTGTTGGCCGTGGGTGGCGACCCGTGATGCTTAAGGACCGAGTCTTGGTGGATGATCAGTCCATGACATGCAACACTCCACTTAGACCCTTACTTAGGCTAGACGGGCGGTCGGAGAGGCCCCCTCCGATCAATCGGCTGGTCACATCAAGCCCTAGCACCTATATGATTGCCCCAATCCTATTGCCCTTATGGTAAGCCCCAATCCTTTTTATCATATGGGTGCTAGAAGGTGGTGACTGAGGGTCTACATGTCCTGGGAATGACGTTAAACTCTATCTGATGGTGAAGTTCCAATTTTGGAGGTTTGGGGAATGTGGGGCACCCCTTCATCACCATTGCTCCCTGGTCCACTCTGACCCGGAGTGGTAGTACCTGTTAGGGTCCCATCTATGGGTTAAATAGAAAACATGAGTTTATAAACAAAATTGTATTATCCATTAAAAATGAAATTATTTCAAAACTTCGTTGGTATTAAACATTTTTGAATACCAAATTACCAATAGAAGTATTCGGCATAAAATAACTCAAGGGGTTGACCTGCCGTAAAACCCAACCAACCAAACCAACATGGAGGCCAATAACTCTTGCTGTTTTCTCTAGGCTATGCAACAATGATTCGTTCTCTGCAGGTGTAAGGCATTTAAGAATATAATCACTAGTTTCGTAATTAATTCTGTTAGACCACCCTACCCGAATGGCCGACAAATTAAATCAACCTTCCCATCATGCCTCATTTAACAGTATATGAAGGGATACCCAACACGCGGGAATCACTTAATCAGATGATCGAATAAGCTAGGTGTAAAGTAGAAGTGGACTGTTCCACTAAGTAGTGTGGGGGTGTGCAGGGAGCAACTAACTTTATACTTACCTACGCGATGACTATTTAATAACCTGGCATTTTAGAGACCAGGGAGAACTGCTATTCACGCTTAACGCGAGAAGACGCTTACTAAAGATACTGCGACTAATACCACAAACGAGGAACTGACAGTCAGCAACGTTATCCTAACTTAGATATATATATTCTATCATTAATACTAATATCTACACTTTACCTAGGAGACATAGAGCTGCACTAAAAGATTTGTCCAAAAATCATTATCATCATTGCAAATCAATATGCAAAGTACAGCTCACTATCAAATACATCCTCCTAAATTGTAACAGCCTCAAACAAACTCGCACCAAATATTACCAGACAGAAAACCTAAAAATACAAACCCGGAAGACATTTTAAACTTCCTAAAAAAAAAACAACCTTTTCAACAAGATCTAACAAAACATAACCGAATACCTCCATAAAACGACTACTTTAAAGACCGAAATCCATAATAACCATTTCTGGCATTAAATGACCCACAGAGGTTGATATGCCGTTAAACAAAACTCAAACTCATCACTCATTCTCGTAAAGGTGAAGAGGAGATGTTGTCATTTGTATTGAGCGGTGAAATGAATCGTCAAGCAGAATGAACGGTCTGCCTAGTACAAAGATTGAACTCACAACCTCCAGGTTATGAGTAGTGTATCTTAGCAAACATCATGTCCTCACTGTTGGTTGTAGTGGTTCGACCGGTGAAAAGAGTTAAAACCCGGGATAGTTTCTCTTGAGAAAAAGGACATTTTGGTAACTGGGAGAACCTTTACCAGTTTACTACTGGGTAAGTCCATGTCAAATCATCCAGAAAAAAGTAAAATTGTCACCCACCCCCTTCAATTTTTCTGAATTTTTTTCCATGTGTGGACTACGTTAACATTAGATGATCCCCAAAATTTGAGCTTCCAATTCCAAAAAATTGGCGGAGTTATGTTGATTTTTAGCTCTCCAAAATTGGTGGGGTTCTTGAACTCATTTTACTGACAAAATAGGTTACAAGAAGTCGCCATTTTTCGTGACCCCACCTCTCAAATTTGGAGAGCTAAAAATCGACATATCTCCGCAAATTTTTGGAATTGGAAGCTCAAATTTTGGGGATCATCTAATGTTAACGTAGTCCACACATTAGAAAAAATTCAGAAAAATTGAAGGGGATGGGTGACATGGCCTGGATGATTTGACATCGATTGAAGGGGTGGGTGACATGGCCTGGATGATTTGACATCGAATTACCCATTGAAGGGGTGGGTGACATGGCCTAGATGATTTGACATGGAATTACCCATTGAAGGGGGTGGGTGACATGGCCTGGATGATTTGACATGAAATTACCCTACTGCTTTTATGCGGAGACGGAGTTGTCCGTGTCAGTCTGAACGATAACGGGTGAGACTTGAAGACCCAACGGATTTTTTAAAATTTAGGATCAGTCATCATGGACTCCACACAATGCAGTAATAAAATGTTTGAATTATTGAAGGACCAAAACACATACTAACAAATTACTCAACAAATAACCAAAAAAAGCTAAAAACAAATACTTACAACAAGTCGTATAAAAAACGAATCACTAAAGCAGAGAAATTCGGGTTTTTACTAATCAATTACCAAACAATTCCTATGATTTATGTGTAATGGGCATAGCTGATTCCCCCGACGTAAGCGGCAAAGAATTGCCTGTGCCGTGCATAAGAGATCTGGATGGGACGAGACGTAATTTTCATGGGAAATGGGCACGCTGTAATAAAAAAAAAAACATGCGATCGCTCAGACTGGTAGAATGAACCAAGCAAGGGACGGCGAGAGTGGTTAAATTCGGACGACTACTGTGATTGTTGCTAGAGAAGGAAGGTCATAGGAAAGAGATTACTGTGGTGGCAGACAGACTGTTACAGAAAAGGGATTACTGTTGTTGACTGAAAAGACTCAAGTTCAAAAACGTTTTCATTATGGACTTCTTAAAACCCACAAACCTGGAATTCCTTTAAAAATCAATTATTTTTGCTAGCTATTATATATATATCTACCAACCCCTCCGCACGAGTAGGATGCGACACAAGGTAAATTTCTTAAGCGGAGTTTAACAGGTTTGAATTCAGAGTTTCGCTTCTCTTAGAGTGATGACCTAGCCATAGTTAAAGAGCCCATTCTGTCCTGCTATTTACCAATAGCTGGAGGGAGAATTGGATCCATACCTTTCCCAAGAGTATTGGCGCCATGTGAAATGCAAACAGATTCGTCTAGGAGTTGAATTCGGGTCGACGTGTCCATTTCTTACGACTCCTAACCATTAGACCACGTGCCTCAATTGTTAGCTATTACTGGTAGTTTAGTGGAAAATATCTTCCCTTACAACAGTAAGGAATGCAATTCCCATAGGCTTTCAGTTTTTTTAAAAATTCTTACATACATTCACATTGATTTTTGAAATGACTGTATTTCATGCGTAAAGTACAATAAGTAGTACTGTAAAAAAAAAGTAAAGTCGTCGGGGCGCCCTAAAGTCGGTATCAGCCAATCAGCGAGGGAGTCTATCACCTTTTCAATAGCGCTAGACCAAGGAGATTTTTTTTCGTCTGCGGTGAAGTGCCACACCTACCATCAGCTCCTTACTTTACCGCACAGATCCCTATGCTACTCATATACTGAGTTGGCGAGGCCGGTATCGAACTAGGAACCTTGTGGTTTCTAGCCGAACGCTCTACCGAGCGAGACTGTAGATATTATTAAAACAGAAAATAGAAAGCCAAATATGAAATATTTGCCACATATAAAGAAATCATCATCATCATCATCATCAAATCACATTGACAGCACGGATACCCATTACTTCCCCCCCCCTCTCTCTCTCTCTCTCTCTCTCTCTCTCTCTCTCTCTCTCTCTCTCTCATTGACTAGCAAACCCTTCGCGCAGCATCCAGAATCCGCACATAGCTGATTGATGTTGATTTTTGCTGGTTGGCTATACTGGTGTGTCCATGTGTAGGTGTCCGCTGGAGAACGTCATTGATTAGATGATGAAATTAAAAGCAAGAAAATTATAAATTTAAAAAAAGTTTCCGTACAAAATCTAGAGAAACAAATTTTCCTTTGAAATTTTCATTAATTTCGTTTTCACTTTTAGTAAATTCCCTTTTTTCCATTTTTCTTTTTGATAAATTCCTTTTTTCCTATTTTCTTGTATTTCATGGGTAAATTGCAAAAAATCCTATAAATTTTAATAAAATAGATAAAACGAAAGCAAAATACAAAATTTAAAGAAATGACATATATTTTCTGTTTATTTAATAATCCACTCATTTTCTATCATTTTCTGTTTGTGTGTGTGTGTGTTGCCTGTTATCTCAGGTACACTTTCATGCCAATATGAGTTGACAAATCTATTCCGTCTTTCGTTATGAAACAAAACAAATTTACTCATGTTCTGTTGTGCGTGTTAGTTGTCTAACATCTCAAGTACATCCTCCACCCCAATATAAATTGTCAAATCTACCCCTTCTCACGTTATGAATAAAAAAATTCCCCATGTTATGTTTTGTGACTTAATTTTCTATAATATCAGTCCCCTCCCACACCTCAATATTAGTCACAAAAATCGTTCCGCCGCGCGCTTGAGACATGGACTATACAATCATATGTTAGACTAGAAAAAATGACTAACAAAAAAAATGACTAGCAACAATTACATTAAAACTAAAATACGCATGCAATATGCGTATTTTAGTTTTAATGTAATAAAACATCGGGCATTTTCGCACAAATGCGTCCTGGCCTCCTGCTCTAAAATTCGCTAGGTGGTGCCTGCTGAAAAAAACAACCCACGCTACGATTGAAGTCCCTAGTTTGTTTGAAGGCGTTTTTATTTTTAATATTTTTTTAGCGGTTTTTAAGGGTTAGGGTTAGGTTTAAAGATATGGGTTAGGCTTTTTAATTTTCGAAACTCTGTCATATTTATTTTTAAAATACGCGACAGTTGTTTGGTTTAATAATGTTTTTTATTTTCGGAACTCGGTTGTATTTATTTTTTTAAAAATTGTGACAGTTGTTTTGAATTAAGATAAAATGAAAACACCGAAAAAATATCTTAAAGGGTGTGTGTGAGGGGGGGGGTAATTATTTACATTTACTTGTTGATAAAAGACCTGGGTGGTGGCTTACTTTTAACGCCTTCAAACCACTAAAAAAAAGTAATTTGTCAGTAAAAACACCTTCAAACAATTAAAAAATATTTGAAAGAATGGGAGGGTTAAAATATTTACATTTACTTGTCGAGAAAATTTTTTGGAAAATGCCTTAAGCGCTGGTTGTTTTTTTGAGCTGGCACCGCTTAGAGTTTTTTAGGATGCCAGGACGCATTTATGCGAAGAGCCCCAAAATACCATATTAAATTGGAAACTTGGTTGGTTGGTTGGTTGGTTGGTTAGTTGAACTTTACGGCATATTAACCCTTATTGGTTCATCTTATGCCGAAGACGTTTTGTTTTATTCATTCTTGACAGGTACTCAAATTTCATTTTTTTACCCAATTTCTTTCTTTAAACACATTTTTTAAATGTGCTTCTGGCCTTTATTTAAGCTATGAAAGGATTTGGAAATCTCACTGTTATGTTGGTTGGTTGGTTGGATTAATGGATTTTACGGCATGTCAACCCTTGTTGGGTTATTTTATGCCGAAGACGTTTTTGTTTTATTAGTTCTTGATGGGTACTCTTTTTTTTAACACTTTTCTGTAAACTCATTTTTGATCTATTCAACCCACAGATGGGACCCTAACAGGTACTACCACTCTAGGTCACAGTGAACCTAGGAGTAATGGTGATGAAGGGGTACTCGCTCCAGAATTGGAACTTCAATATCAGATAGAGTTTAATATCTAGGACATTAAGACCCTCAGTCACCAGCTTCTAGTACATATGATAAAAATGGTTGGGGTTTGCAATAAGGTCAATAGGGTTGGTACTGTAGGGAATTATCTTCCTTTTGCCGGAAGAATTATCTCCTCGCTGCGTTGCTGTTTGTTCCCACTAGGGGGACCTCTGGTAGTTAAGCGCGTTCTTTCAAACGCTGCTTCCTCTTTTAGCTACATCTCCGGAACGAGCACATGGGTTAGCCTACTGTCTACCCCTTTCTCGGCGGGGCTCGGCCCCCCTCTTAGTAAGTGATCTCTATGTACGGACGCTCCAGTCCTTTGATGTATGTATGTTTATGTACACTATCTTGTATTTTATGTATCGTTTCCATGTGCTGTTATCTATATAAAATGTTTTGTCTCACCAAACGTGTCGGAGTTTGTTATGTTTCAACTGGTTATGACTTGGTTATAACTTTGAATCTTACAGTACAATCATATCGGTGCTAGGGCTTGACGTGTCTAGCCCATTGAACGGGGGGGGGTCTTCTCCGACCACCCGTCTAACCTAATTAAAGGCCAAAGTGGAGTGTTTCATAAATTTAAAAATATTAACGAATCTAATTAATTAGGCATATAAAATACACTTATTATTTAAATTGGTTTATATGTGAAATTATACATAGCATTGCTTTTAATACCTTTGAGAATAAAATAATATTAGAAATCAATAACACCAAGTAATTATTATTTATTTAACCTGGTTTTGCTAAAACCTGTATGCAATTTATCCACACGATTTAGTATGTAGCCCTTTATTTCTTAGTCATATATTTAACACACATTGTAGGATTTTAAAAGTATTAATAAAATGGGCTGTTTTGAGGCAAATCTAACTATGCTAGAATTTAAAAACATCGATAATTAATAAGATGTTAATTAAGTTTAATAATGATTATTCAATAATCATTGTGAATATGAACTTAAATATCTAAGTAAATTCTGTCGTCGATGGTGACATAGTGTCGATTACAGAGGGGAGTCCCCGTGGTACAGTGGCTAAAGCTCTGGACTGCGGCATTATAGTAAGCGAGTTCAAACTCCAGTCGCGCTATTATGTTCCCTTTTGGACTAATACCCTTGGGAATGGTATGAACCCCCTCATCCGTCCAGTTATGGGTTATATATATATATATATATATATATATATATATATATATATATATATAGAATAAAACAAAAGGCACATCTGTTTAACAATTTTATTTTTGATCTTTTCCAATTTTCTGGCCAACTTTTTAATGTCTGGGTGGAATTGATGGATAAGTCCACTAAAGTTCAGTTCCCAAGTACTTTCGGCACTTCGAAGCGCCATCATCAGGGGTGATGTATTCCAGTTTTTTTTGGGTTTTTTTTTTAATATTAATGTGGAGGCTGGAAGGAGAAGAATTGGTGAGAAAGGTGTTATAGGCATTTTAGAATGTGTGTACTGCATTGGAAATTAATTTTGTTCAGTATAGTGGTACTAGTGTCCTTCTACAAGTATGGTTCATACTTTTCCCAAGGGTATTTATCTGAAAGTGAACGCAATAGCATGATTGGAGTTCGAACCCACTACTACGATTTCGCAGTCCAGCACGTTATCCATTACGCCATGGGGACTCCCTGTGAAACTTTTGCACTGAACTTTGAAAATTTCTCAAAAAATATGATAACCCATTAAATGGATATATGTTTATGTGTCATAATTTCACCAAGAATCTCTTAATAATTCTATGTTAGAAATGATTTAATATTTTTTAAACTTTTGACACAAACGTAAAAGCGCAAAAAATACTTTTAAAAATCAGACTTTGAAAGGTGTATTAAATAGTACAAGTCAGTATCAATCTAAATTAAATGAATACACACAGCTTGACTTGGATTTTTACCGTCTGCGCACACACAATTTGAAATTGATAAAGTTGACCTCCATCTTTGTTTTCAAAGCAATTTCCAAAGTTAACTAATTAAAATTAATCTCATTTAACTCATTAATCTTCATTTAAAAATGTTCAAAATATTTCATTTTTTCTTTATTGACATAAAATGTTGCAACCGTATTATAGATGGAATTTCAAAGACTTCGGGAAAACCCACATTCTTTAAATTCTTTAAAAACGAAATATTCTATTACATCATTGTTGTAATTTGATTTTTAAGAAACCGGAAATATCGGGTCCGCCATTGCGTAAGGAAAAAGGAAGTAACGGTCTCGCCATTGTTATTTGTCAATAAAAGGTGGTAGGACTCTCTCTCTCTCTCTCTCTCTCTCTCTCTCTCTCTCTCTCTCTCTCTCTCTCTCTCTCTCTCTCTCACTCACTCACACACACACACACACACACACACACACACTGACTGGAGTTTTGTGTTGAATTTATTAGAAGTTGGCTTCTCGAACAATAATGAGATTATTATCACTATTATTGGCCAATGATCGAAAATATATATATATACATATTATATATATTTCAAATCTAGATATTATAACTTATTCCTAGCATTTTAATGCTCTTGTAGATACACAGTAAGCAATTATCCGCCATAAAAGAATTAACTTTTCCGTAAGGTGTCACAAAACTGTTGAGACGTTGTCTCTGACCCTGTGGGGATGATAAAGACACATGGCTGTATCACATTTGAAAAGTTAGCATTATTTCCATTTTGTACCCCTTCCACATACTGCTTGTTCATGGGACAATATGTGCATATAGTTTTATCTGTTAGGACACATTCATGTATTCTTTCTTTTAATATCACTGGTATGAATATTGTATATATTAAATGTTAAAATGTTCTTGCATGTGTAAATGAGTTTATCCTGTCTTTTTTCCCGTTGTGTTCAGCATTAGTATATCACGGATATACTAATGCTAATAATAGTATTTGGGAGTGGAATCCGATTAAATATTCCTACTACTAAGCATTCTACTACCTTGTCGGCTGGAGCTGTAGAATACACCGACAGCATCTCTGAGGATAGGTAAAATCCCCCCAATGAGGCCACATGTTGGCCGTGAGTGGCGATCCGTGATACTTAAGGACGGAATCCTTGTGGCTAAGCAATCTACGACAATCTCCACTTTGAGCCTTACTTAGGCTAGATGGGCCTCAGGTCACTTCAGTGTCGTCACCTCACCTAAATAATAGACCATTCCGTTTTTATCATAAAGTAAGAAATAGAAAAAAAGGAGATGCTACACAGAAAAAATATAATAAGAAAGAAAGAGAGAATAAGGGAAAGATAGGGAAAGGGGGTGAGCGCGCATAAGCGATAACGCCAATCGGTTTCAATCGAACATAATATATATATATATATATATATATATATATATATATATATATATATATATAATAAAAATAAATATATAAAGGTTTTATATATCTAATGACATAGGAACAGTCACTACCATTGGTTTCATGCATGCGTAACCGCAAACATTCGTCAGGTGACGTTGGGGTTTTAAGTTCAAATGCAAGGAAAATCGGAAATTTCAAAAGGTTTTACAGATATAGGATGTATTTTTGATTGGATAAAAGGTTATGCGTATGTATGTGGTGTTGTTATGAATGTGTATGTGTGTTTATTGACAGTGCAATAGGTTATGTATACGAGCCAGCGGATCTCACACACATTATTCTGCGCCTTTATATATTTATTTATTATATTATATAACAGCTCTATATTATATTGAGCAATCTCCCAATAATACTGCACTTTGGCATACCGTTCCAGTAAAAGCTGAATCAGTGTCAATCCCACACTACAGTTATATATATATATATATATATATATATATATATATATATATATATATCATGTCGCGCATGTAGCACGGGCATCCATGACAATCTTTCGCCAACCTCCCTATCATTCATTACACCTGGAAGCTCCTCTGCGGAGCAGCCAGCATCTTCACATAACTGGCCAATGTATGTCCTTGCTGGGCGCCCCACACTTGCATGTCCATGTGTTGGCTTCCACAGGAGAACGTCGCTTATGAGTTCATCCCTGCTTCTCTAGCAGTGTCCTGCATGCCTTGTCCGTCTCACTCGGATAGTTTGTGAGATGGGGGGCAGGTGACCGTACAGCTGTTTCCTTGTGGGGTGCTGTTTCCACGACTTATTCAAGACTGCACGCAGCATTCTTGTGCAGCTCCCATCTAGCTTATTCTCAAAACGCTTTGTCAGGGTCCAGGTGGTGCAGCCATACAGCAGCACCGACACAACCACAGCCTGGAAGAACTGTCGCTTCAGCTTGCCAGGGAGATCGGACCTCCATATGACTGATAATCTATTTGTGGCCGCCCATGCCTTTGCTATTCGTGTATTAACATCGCTCTCTGTGGAGGAGATATTACCACCTAGGTATGTGAATTGTTCTACTGGCTTAAGAGGCTTGCTGTCGAGTGTGGAGATGTCTCCTTTATTTTTGAAACTCATGAACTCTGTTTTACCGGAGTTCACATAGAGGCCTATATTCTTTGCTGCCTCCTCCAAGCTATGTAGCAGTGATTCAGCCTTTGCCGGTGTATCTGCAAGAAGTGCAAGGTCATCAGCATAGTTCGCATCTGTGATTGTTTGTGCGGGATATCGCCTGCTTCTTGCCTTTTTTAGTGTTAAACCTTTTTCTTTTATGGTATCTAATGATGTTCGGAGTACGTAGTCTAGACATATTATGAAATATATATGGTGCCAGTGTGTCTCCTTGAAGGACTCCAGCGGCGATGTCAAAGAAATCTGTGTCGCCATCAGGTGAGCGTACCATCGCTTTAGTGTCTTTGTATAGCATCATTATAGCTGAAACCGTTTCATTGGGGAGGCCATATGCTAATAGTATTTGTTCCATTTTTCCTCTATGTATGGAATCGAATGCCTTGGAGAAATCTACGAATAATAGCGTTGCCTCTAGATTCTTTGCTCGTACCCCTTCTATGATCCGTCGAATAGTCAGGATCTGAGAGGTTGTGGATCGATTTCTGCGGAATCCATTTTGGTTTTTCCTAATATACTAAACTTATTGGTAAATCCTCGCGGTGAGAAAAAACCCAGCAAATAGTTTGATTGTAAAAATATACTACCAAACATCAACCGGGGAGAAAAAAAATTTTGGAAAAAAGAAAAGACCAAGATAATCGTACCAACCAAAAATAATCTATTGGTACAATATTTTGGCCAAAAGAAAAAACAATTTATATGCATATATATATATAAGATATATATATTCATACAAAACCGCCAGGAAACTAAAGCTAATAAGTAAAAAATGCTCAATACCTAAGTAGAGCAAATAATAAAGATAAATCTAATGAGTCAGACGAACCTACTAAAAGTTTCGCTTAATGCTCTTCAGGGCTAAGATCTGACTCATATATATATATGCGGCAAAGTGGGGAGGTGACGGTAAGTGTGGCGCTCCACCTCAGCAAAATCAATCTCCCTGGTCTAGCGCTAGCGAAAAGGGGATAAGCTCCCACGCTGTCCGGCTGATACCGACAATAGGCCATTCTGTACAACTTTACTTATATATAAAGTGTGTGTGTAAAAACAGCTTGTATGAGTAAAAGAGAGTATGTGGGGGCGGAGAGAAAGTGGGGGTGCATGTGTATATAAAAGAGAGTGCATATCTAATGTGAGATTATATGCATGCGAGAGAGATGGGATGTGTGTCCGTAATTGTGTGGAGGGAGTCTCTCTCTCTCTCTCTCTCTCTCTCTCTCTCTCTCTCTCTCTCTCTCTCTCTGTGTGTGTGGTGTGTGTGTGTTACATAAGATATTGTCTGAGAAACATGTGGGAGGTCCAACGATAAGAAGACAGGACAGAATTCCGATTTTTACATATAATGCTACCCTTGTCCACTGTAACGCTATGACGATTGAAAAAGAACAGAATGGGTAAATGGGTACTAAGGCAAATCACTCTCCCATAATTGCCTTTCAACCCAGGCAAAATAGAAATGAAAATTAAAACTGTTTTATTCATTGTCATTTTTTAAAATGTGAGTCAGACAAGGTGCGACAGGAGTAATAGTATTTACGTTACTTTTAATATTACGGGTTGGATTGTATTATAGAAATCCAGTGGAAATTATTTTACTATAGAAATTAACTGAAAATTATTATAGAAATCCAATGGAAAATATTTTACTATAGAATTTAACTGAAAATTATTATAGAAATCCAGTGGAAATTAGTTTATTATAGAAATCTATTGGAAATTATTTTGTTATAGAAATCCAATTAAAATCATTTTTTACAGAAATATATTAGAAATTATTTTGTTATAGAAATCCAATTAGAATCATTTTTTTACAGAAATCCATTGGAAATTATTTTGTTATAGAAACTGGGTCAGTTTAGCTCAGTCGCTAATGAATTCGCCTATGAATCGCAATGTTCCGGATTCGATACCGATCCCCGTCAATTCAGCGATTAGGTAATCTGATCTGAGCGGTAAATAATCTGGGAGCTGACAGTAGGTGTGGCGCTCCACCACAGCAAAACAATCTCCCTGGTCTAGCGCTAGTGAAAAGGGGATAAAGTCCCTCGCCGTTCGTCTGATTCCGACAATAGGCCATTCGCAGATTTTTTATCGCAGTCCATAAGAAATTATTTTTCTGTTGAAATCTAATTGAAATTATTTTATTACAGAAAATCATTCGGGTTAGCTCAGTCGGTAGAACGTTCAGCTAGAAACCACAAGGTTCCTAGTTCGATACCGGTCCTCGCCAACTCAGCGTATGAGTAGCACAGGGATCTGTGCGGTAAAGTAAAGAGCTGATGGTAGTGTGGCACTCCACCTCAGACGCTAAAAACAATCTCCTTGGTCTAGCGCTAGTGAAAAGGGATAAACTCCCTCGCTGATTGGCTGATACCGACTTTAGGCCACCCGACGACTTTTTTTATAGAATCCATTGGTAATTATTTTATTATAAAAATTATTTGGAAATAAATTTAACTCTAGTAATTCAATGGAAGTTATTTCCCTATTGAAATCTATGGGAAATTATTAAAGAAATTCATTGAAAATTATTTCACTAGGATGAGTCAAAAGTTTTGCAATATTTTGGTAACGTGAGACAATTCGCCGACTCTAGATAAGCTTTTGGCGAGGTCGTGAAGCTGACAAATCACACTTGCTACCTGACCTTGCCTGATCGTTGAGGTTTTTTGGAACCCAAGCGAAACGTCTTGAACCATCTGGTTACTCTACTGTGATCAACTATTCCTTCACCTTTTTTTGCACAACAAATGTTTTTGGTTACTTCCGCGACGTTATGACCCAGTTCGAACTCGTAACGCATAAGTTCCCGAATTAGTCTACGTTGCCCGTTCATCAAGTGTGGTTTTTCAAATTACACACGGGTGAAGCAATACACAACGTGTCAACACACCAACTACCGCGATAATACCAACCGCTTCGAGACTACTCAGGGTCACGTGATATTACGCCCCGCAAAACTAACGCGTACCAAAATATTGCAAAACCTTTTTGACTAACCCTAATATTGTAGAAATCAATTGGAAATTATTTTACGATAGAAATTATTTGATTATAGAAATTCATTGGAAATTATTTTACAATAGAAATACATTGAAAATTATGACTATAGAAATTCATTGGAAATTATTTGATTATAGAAATTCATTGGAAATTATTTACAATAGAAATACATTGGAAATTATTTGGAAATTATTTTACAATAGAAATTTGGAAATTATTTGATTATAGAAATTCATTGGAAATTATTTTACAATAGAAATACATTGGAAATTATTTGATTATAGAAATTCATTGGAAATTATTTTACAATAGAAATACATTGGAAATTATTTGATTATAGAAATTCATTGAAAATTATTTTACAATAGAAATACATTGGAAATTATTTGATTATAGAAATTCATTGGAAATTATTTTACAATAGAAATACATTGGAAATTATTTGATTATAGAAATTCATTGGAAATTATTTTACAATAGAAATACATTGGAAATTATTTGATTATACAAATTCATTGGAAATTATAGTGTCTTGTGCCACGGCCTACTTATTATCTAGATAATAAGTAGGCTGTGCTTGTACATAATAGACCCCCATTGAAATTTAAATTAATTTCATTTAAATTTACCTCGAGGTATATATCTATTTACCCAATTCCTCCGTCACGAGCAGGATGTGACACAATGTCATTTTTAAGTAGAGTACAACGGGCTTGAATTCAGAGTTTTCTTTCTCCTAGATTGGTTGCCGTACCAAAGTTAAAGAGCCCAATATGCCCAACTATTTACCTATAAAGAATAATTGGAGTCATACGTTTCCCAAGTTTATTACCACTATATGAAATGCAAATATGATTTGAACTCGGGTCGCCATGCTCATTTCTTACGACGATAATCACTACAAGAGTAATACATACATCAAGAGTCCAGATTTAAATAATTATCAGTAATTTGCTTAATTTTTATTGAATAGTTACAGTAAAATCTAAAAACTACAAATAAGCCGATGTGCCCTCCGGCCTTCTTCAGGTATTTCTTGTCCTGAAATACCTGAAGAAGGCCGGAGAACACATCGGCCGAAAAGTTGTACAGATAACAATGAAGATGAGGACAATAGTCCGAATAATACAAATAATACTAATTATCAAGCCTCATCTCAAAAATTCAGAGAAATACAAATTAGCCATCTGACACTTTTTTAGTTAATGGGGAAGAAAAGAGTTGAGAAATATGTCCGATGTCCGAATTGTAGCTAATTGAAAACATAATTTTGGGACTTAATTGTTCAGTAGAAAGTAAGTAAGCAAATGCCAAAATTGCACACATGATTTTTATTGTTCAGTAATTACTTTGACTTACGAGTGTCCAAACTTACGAGTTTTCCAAGTTACGAACTGTCACTGTCGATTTATCCTTTGTGTTAAGAGCAAAATTTTGAGGTACATGCGAGCTTCAGATACGCTTATGTTTTTGAGTTCACTAAAAACATTAAAGTTTTTAAATTTTGACATGCAATACTCCACTTTGGCCCTATCTTGGGCTAGACGGGCGGTCGGAGAGGCTCCCTCCGATCAATCCCTAGCACCTATATGATTTTCCAACCCTATTGCCCTTATGGCAAGCCCCAACCCATTTTTATCATATGGGTGCTAGAAGGCGGTGGCTGTGGGTCTACATGTCCTGGGAATGACGTTAAACTCTATCTGATGGTGAGGTTCCAGTTTTGGAGGTTTGGGGAATGTGGAACACCCCTTCATCACCATTGCTCCCTGGTCCACTTTGACCCGGAGTGGTAGTACCTGTTAGGGTCCCATCTATGGGTTAAATAGAAAAATGTATTTATAAAAAAATTGTATTATCCATTAAGAATTGATTTATTTCAAAACTTTATCGGCATTAAATGACCCACTGAGGTTGATATGCCGTAAAACAAAACAAACAAACAAACAAAATCAAATTTACTACTCCAAAGAAAAAAAAAATTATTTATAAAAAAAAAAACATAAAAACATATTACAGCACATAATTCCTTACGTTCTATCTTATGTTTTTATGCAATACAGTGTTATCTTTCTTATTAAAAAAACGTAACAAAAATTGGGGTGTTTTTTTTTTGGGGGGGGCTAAAACGGATTAATGGTATTTCAGTACATTTCAATTTCAAAAATTGATTTCATATACGAGTATATTGAGTTACGATCGGAACGAATTAAGCTCGTAAGTCAAAGTACCAGTATTTATAGGATTGGAACGAAAGTCTTGTTCGATACAAAGTAATATTTACGGTATTACCGCATCCACCGTACTCACCAGACCTTTCCCCCTTCAGACTATTACCTGTTTTGTCCTATGAAAAACTCACTTATGTATAAGTAGTGATATCCCCCTGTGTGTTGTCTGAATGGACTGGTCTGCCCTGGGAAGAATGGGCATAAATAAAGAGCCGAGAGACGGCCATTTGCAATCGGTTGATTGACGTTCGAACAACTTACAAAGTCTTACGTACTTTATAACTTTGTGGTAAAACGTATTAGTCCGCTGAAAAAGTTAACGGTGATTTGAAGAAAAAAAATGATACGTTTCAAAACCTGTAGAATTCTATGCAAACGGCATAAAACAACTTCCAGAAAGTTGGCAAATATAGGTGGACCATAAGGGAGACTATTTTCAACATTTTAGAAACACTGACGAATGATGTTTTGTTTATATTTCTCAATTTACATGTTGTTTTTATTGTTTAAATAAATACTATTTTGTATCGGACAATACTTTCATTCCCGACCTATATATTTCAAGTGACTTGTAATTCCTGATCACATACGGGTTCGATCTATAAAAAAAAAGAAGAAGATAAAAAAGAAGAAAGAAGTAATATATAATTTTCTTCCCAGATTGAGAATCCTTAATGAAAATCAGCTGATCAATTCTGACCTTGAACACGTGGGAAAACATTCAGTTTTATCAAAGTTTACTTTCAACAGAATAACCTTGAATCATTACAAGTGTGTTTGATCAAGGTTTGGTTTTTCTAACAGCATATCAACTCCTTATGGAGATATTTAATTCATTTCTAAATGTTTGATTATAATATTGACTATAGGTTTGGTTTATTTAACGACAATTCATCTCCTTATGGGTTATTTTATGCCGAAATGTGATTAATTTCAGAATGTTTGATTATGATCCTGACTATAGATTTGGTTTGGTTAATTTAACGGCATAACAACTCTTTATGGGTGATTTAATGCCGAAATTTTATCAATTTGTAAATGTTTTATTTCTCTGAATGTTTGAGATTAGGCTTGAAGATTAGTATTATCTGCGTTATTCGGACTATTGTCCCCATCTTCATTGTTATTTGTACAAGAAATACCTGAAGAAGGCCGGAGGGTATATCGGCCGAAACGTTGTACAAATAACAATGAAGATGGGGACAATAGTCCGAATAACGCAGATAATACTTGTAAATGTTTGATTATAATCTTAAATATAGGTTTGGTTAGGTTTATTTAACGGCATATCAACTCATTATGGGATATTTAATGTCAAAATTGGATTCATTTGTAAATCTATGTATTAATACCCGTGTTCCTTACAAGTACGGTCGTTATCATCTTCCAATACCCCTGGGTTAAAAATGAGACCGTCAAAATCGTCCAAGAAGAAATGCAAAAATGTTAATTGTGATTATCTGGTGTTGCTTATTTGCCAATTTCTTATGAGTGTCGTCACCTAAGCTAAATAATGAGCCATTCCGTTTTTATTATAAAGAAAGAAAGGGAAGAAAAAGGACGTGCTACACAGAAAAAAATATAATAAGAAAGAAAGATATAAAGAAAAAAGGAGAGTGTAGTAAAGATAGAAAGATGGGGTAAGCACGCGGAAGAGATAACGCTAATCTGTTTAAATCGAACATGATGAAAAGATGAAAAAAAGGAATAGAAAAAAGAGTGAAAGTTAAATCAAGATTATTATGCTTTTTACATATTGAACTATTTAGCAATAGCTCTTCAGTAAACATATCAAACGTTGTAATAATTAAATTATCATACCGTGGTATATCCAAACATAAATTGTACACAGTTGTATGGTTTTAAGTATTTCTATCTAATACAATAATTTGTACAAAGAACTTTCTCAACTTCAATTCGGTTACGACTGTGTTCCTCATCTTTATTGTTATATACACAAACGTTTCGGCCGATGTACTCTCTAGCCTATTTCAGGTGTTTCGAGAACCTTCTCTTCGAACTCGAGAACATTCTTTTCCATTTGGACACATGGCACAACGGATATAGGGAATGAGTTAATACAGTTCTAAGTGATAATTATCTGTCGGTTGTTGCCCCCGCTATGAAAGAGGGGGGCATTAGCGTACTCTAAGCTCCCCGACATCAAGGCGGGATACGAAGCAAAACTTAAATAAATGCAGTTGCAGTGTAGGGGTATTCCATATTCTCCAGAACTGGAGCCTCACCAATAGACGCAGTTTAATACCCAAGATACTCCTTTTGCGGGTGTCTTACTCCTCTACAAAGTGGGGCACAGTCAGCGTATTCTAAGCTCCCTGACAACAGGGTGGGGTATTAAAGTTTAGTAAATAAACGCAATATCAGTGAAGGGGTACTCCAGACTCTCCAGAACTTGAGCCTCACCATTAGATACAGTTTAATACCCAAGACACCCCTTTTGTGGGGGGGGGGTCTTATCGCTCTACAAAGTGGGGTATACTCAACATATTCTAAGCTCCCTGACAACAGAGCGGGGTACTAAAGCAAAGCTTAGTAAATAAATGCACTGGCACTCCGTACTCTCCAAATCTCCAGAACTTGAGCCTCACCATTAGATACAGTTTAATACCCAAGACACTCCTTTTGTGGGGTGATCTAACCGCTCTATAAAGCGGAGTACAGTCAGTGTATTCATAGCTCCCTGACAACAGAGCGGGGTACTAATACAAAGCTTAGTAAATAAACGCGGTTATTTGTCGTATGAAGACACGTGAGATTATGACGTGTGCTTGTCTTCGTGAACTGTTTACCATTCGTCATCATTTAAGACGAAGAAGAAGATAGGCTCTCCTCTTCTTTTTTAAGAGTCGCGTAACAGAATCTTCCTGACATGTCTTCTTAAATCTGACATATGCTGCACTAAGTTTGATATCAACCCTGTTAAAAATAAAACCAAAAAAAGAGAAAAAGATAGACAAAAAGATTTTTTTTTTAATAGAAAATAAAAGTGTATGCTACAGTCGTCGTAGTGTCAAGGGCCACGCATATGTTTCTAAGTATAATGACAACGACGTCACCACTGCTCGGAACACAGCGACTGTCTACGACTAGCGAGCGACCACCAATGTTTGTGCTGCTGTTATTGGTTCCAGGATACACCCCCCCCCCACACACACACACAAGTGGTTCTTAGTCGTTATTCTTACTACAAAATATCATGCCGCTCCATCCTTTGGTTTGGTTTGGTGGTTAGAGGTTGGATTTTGCGGCATGTCAATCCTTGTTGGGTTATTTTATGCCGAAGACGTTTTGTTTGATTAATTTTTTATAAGTACTCAATTTTTTAAACTCAATTTTTCAAACTATTTTTTTTCTATTTATCCCATAGATGGGACCCTAACAGGTACCACCACTCCGGGTCAGAGTTGATCTGGGAGTAATGGGAATTAAGGGGTAATCTACACTCCCCAGAGCTCCAAACTTGGAACTTCACCATTAGATCCAGAGTTTAACGTCATACCCAGGTCATGGATTGGTTTGGTTTGGTTTGGTTTGTTTTCTTTTTTTAATGGCATTTCAACCTTCGTGGGTTATTTAATGTCATAGCCATCCTTGTCAAAGAATAGTGGTGGTGCTAGTAAACCCTTAGCGGCGTGGTATTCGTCCAAAACTGAACGCAATAGCGCGAATGCATTTCGAACTCACTTACTACGATGTAGCAGTCCACTATGTTATCCACTGCGCCACAGGGGCTCCCCATCCCATTCTTTGTAAACAACACACACACACACACACACACACACACACACACACACAACACACACACACACACACACACACAAGTGGTTCTTAGGCGCTATTCTTAATACAAAATATCTCGCCGCCCCATCCTTTGTAAATCAAACACATCTGTTTTTAAGCAGCCGATGCGTTTTTGTGTGCCGGGGAAAAAGTGTCCCTAAAAATCTTAATTAAATTAATCACGCACTTATCGTATTTGATGACATACAAGATGCCCCACCCCTCATCCCGTTTACATGGAGTTAGGGTAGTTACAAAATACTGGTTGGCTTCGGCGCCTGGGTAAACATTAGTCTACCAGATGAGTGAGTACCTCGCGTGGTTTCATGGTTCCAAGCAAGACTAAGTAGACATTTACAAGTGAGTACGATTCTCACTGGGTGTTCTATACTTCTCGCCTCGTGTCATAACTAGGCTAAAGAAACAGAATTAGCCACACAGAGATCACAACTTCGCATGTAACTCCAGCGGGATATTTCAAGCCACCCCGCTCCCATCCTCCGATTTTTAAAGACAAAAAAAAAAAGGAATTTTATGGCATCAAATATGGTAGGCCTAGCAAATAGAAATAAATAAGTTGTTTTTTTGTTTGTTTGTTGCTGGGTTTGTTTTTTTTGTTTTTTTTGTTTTTTGTTTTTTTTCTTTTTTGTTTTTTTTTTCTTTGAGAATAAAAGATTTTTAAAAAATGCTCAATGATAAAATAATTAACGTAAAAGCATATGGGATGAAAACACCTCCCTGCTCCCCCTTAAGTAGGGGACAATCAACGTCTGAATTTATACTGTCATTATAGAATAACAAGTCTCACTAAAGAAAGGCCCCCCCCCCCAAGCGCGAAAATCCTTATATAAATCCCTGAAAACGGGTTATTCCTAATAAAAAAAACCATTACGTCATATATACTTGGTAATTTACAAAAAATATTTATTCTTGTTCTCAAACAGTTATTTTCCCATTTACTTATGCGTAAGTAGAAAATACCTATTATCCTCCTCCATCTTTGCTCTTGTGACCTGGGCAATGAAAATTTCAAAATATGATGTGGCGGGGGGGGGTGGGGGTATATTTGGAGGCTGTTACGCGAAAGTCATTTACATTACATCACAGTCACAAATCTCGAAAAACTACTTCTAAATATTTTTTTTATAACTTTTTGTATAGTATAAACTAGCAAAGCTACCCGGCGTAGCCTGGGATTTAAAAGGTTAAAAATAAATCTAACTAATTATTTATATAAAGCTTAATAAACATCTTTTTCTATATATTTGTTTTATTATCTTTTATTAATTACATCCTTGTTTTTAAGTTGTTTATTATTATTATTACTATTACTATTATTATTATTATTATTATAATCATTATTATTATTATTTGCTCCTTTTGAGTTTTCACATCAGCATTAGCTGATAGTCTTTCACTGGAGTCTGAGTGACAGCAAGTCTCCTCAGGTCTCCAGGACTCTTCTGAGTATTCTGGCAGATTGCAGCAGTGCAGAGTTCTGAATGGTTTCAATCCTTCCTCTGATTTCCAAACTTTCCAAACCCTTTTCCAATCCCTTTGGGACCGTTCCAAGTGCACCAAATTATTATTATTATTATTATTATTATTATTATTATTATTATTATTATTATTATTTCTTTCCTTATTTTTAATTTGCTTTTTATTATATTTTATCTTTTATTAATTTACTTTATTTTTAAATCATTTTTATATATCATTGATTTATACCCTTAAACAATTTTTTATTTAGTTTTCTTATGGAAAATGATAAGGTAAAAAGCTTTTTGACCCCCCCCCTCTTGGACAAAAATTTCATTGAACTTTGGTTCTAGCTCGTACTTAACGCATGCACTCGATAGACAGTTTCCCGGGGGTCCTCTTACATATTTGAATATTTACATTTTTATTCCTATAAATAAATTGTGAAGGTCGGGGCCTCAGTTCACTCACAATGCTGTTAAGACGGCCCTGTAAACAGTAACCACTCCCAAAATCTTGGCTTAGTCTGACGCACATGACTGGTTGTTTATAGGACATGCTGTTTATGGTCACCCATCTATAAAGTACGAAAGACGTTATTCAGACATCAAGAGCCGAATTACAAATGGCCGCTTCCCTCGTTTTATCAAACGGTCAAGGGCAGATAATCCTGTTCAGCCTAGACACAGGATTAGGTCACTCTATTGTACTTATACACCATCCAAGTAATGAAAAGGCTCACGGCTGCTTAATTTCAATGCTCTTGTTGGAACCTGTTTCTTTCTAATCTGGTGTACATAAAGGAAGCTATATTGGTAAGATTGAGGCGCGTGGTCTAATGGTTAGAATCGTAGGAAATGGACACGTCGACCCGAGTTCAATTTCTGGACGAAGCTGTTTGCATATCACATGGCGCTAATACCGTCGTGAAAGGTATTAATTCAATTCTCCCTCCAGCTATGGGTAAATAGCAGGAAGACTGGGCTCTTTAACCTTGGTTAGGCAACCGGTTTAAGAGAAGGAAAACTCTGAATTCAAACCTGTTGAACTCCGCTTAAGAAATTGACCTTGTGTAACATCCTGCTCTTGCGGAGGGGTTGGTATATATATATATATATATATATATATATATATATATATATATATTGGTAAGATTAGTTCAGTACAAGTCCAGATGGTGGTGGTGGTGAGCCTGAAGTCAAGTGGTCTACGAGCGATCCCTCGTCTCACGCTCCACGGGGGGTTCGAAACAAGACGGCGACGGCAAAATCCCGCCTGTCGCGGATGTCAAGTCGGTTGGCCCGTTCGCGCACGCCGCCGCATATGCAACGACGACAAGCCTCGCCCAACGGAGACGGCGAACCGCCCCGCCGAACGCAACAGCCGCCGCTACTAGCGACAGACGACCGCTATGGCAGGCTCCAGATTGTTTCTGCCTTCCTTGAAAAATCAGTATTTGAAATCCTATTCTTTAACTGGACTCTAACTGATTTTTGTTGACTTTTCTTAAACTGAAATTCATTTCAAGGCTAAGATTTGAGGACGTGGAGGACTTTAAACTTCACGCCATATCAAAAGAAGAGTTTCAGAGGTGCTCCGACCAATATAAAAATCTCAGGAATAAGTGTGTTAAAGGCCAAGGGAATTATTTCATTTATTGTTCATTTATGTTTTTGTAAATCACGATTTAATTCCCAAAGAAAATTCCTGGACAACCCCATAGACCTTTGGGTTCCAGTTACAAGAACGGTTCATGATGATACTGGTCCTTCTATTTAGTGAAGAATTCTGATTAGGATTTTATATTTATCGGGAATTTGGATGATTAAAAATTGAGTTGCAAATTAGACTGGAAATGGTTTTATTCTTTATAGTCCAGGTTAAAAGAGCGGTAAGGCTAAACCTAAGCCTAACTTTTTAAGAACTTCTTTTTCCGGTGCAGAACGAGAAAAGTTTTGGTAAACTACAATTTGATTACTTATATATTATATTATATTTTTATTTTCTCATTCCCCAATGAAACCTGCATCGGAAAGATAAGTTATAAAACGTTAAGCTTCGGGTTACATTACTGCGCTTTTAACCTGGCTTGGTTTGTTTTTTTTTTTTCTTAATGGCATATCAATCTTCCTGGGTTATCTAATGTCAAAGCCATCCTTGTATATATATTTACCAACAAGGTCAATTTCTTAAGTGGAGTTTAACAAGTTTGAATTCAGCATTTTTCTTCTTATAGACTGGTTAGTTAACCAAGGTTAGAGAACCCAGTCTGCCCTACTACTACGATAATTTCCTAAGGGTATTTGTGCTGTGTGAAATGCAAAGTTTCGTCCAGTATTTGATCTCGGGCCACCAAGTCCATTTCTTGTGACAATAACCATTACCCAACGTGTGTTACGTACTGAGGCCTTCACGGTACCAAATCGATATAATGTTGTATAGCTTCTTCACTTCTAGTCGTCTTCTATATCTTGGACATCTATTCTTCTGGCCGGCTTTGGTTCTTCTATCATCTTGGTCTGGTCTAGCGTCTGTTGTTGACTTGGGGATTCCGGTCTGGTCTTCTATGGGGATTTCTCGTTATCAGAAGCCCTGTGTCATTGTTAGTTTTTAGGTAATAAACACAAGACTTCGATTTTCTTTTAATGTTACTTTATTCGGTAAATCCCCAACCAGACAATCTGCGCAGATGAGGGACCGCATGTATAACACGACTTACCCCTTCGAGCTCGCTGCTACCTTCTAACTGACTGAGTTACTTAATATCCTTAAACCGGAAGGGTCTTCTATGCCTTCCGGTTCTCACGATTTATCCCTGGAAGGCAAGGTGAGAGTCGTGTCAAGCATTGTCACTCATACTTCAAGGCCGTGGGCTGCACTAATCGCCATTATGTTTCTACACTATTGCCATAAATATTAGGTTACTAATAATTATGTAACACGTGCCTCCATTCTTGTAGAAGAACAGTAGTTTATTTAACCTATACATGGAGGGTGAGAGGGTCGTGCCTTTTTTTCAAAGGCATTTGTCTGAAAATTAACATAATAGCGCGAGTGGAGATCGAACTCGCTTACAACAATGTCGAAGTCTAGCACCTTAACCACTACGCCACAGAGACTCACCAGCTTTTAATCTGGACTACAAAGAGCAAGTGTATTGCTCTATTAATAATCTCGCTATGATGTGCCTTTTATGGGTTATTGTTACAAGCAGACATATACAGTATCACCCATACATAAGTACACTTCAAACATAGCCTAGTGGATAAAGGGGTTAGGTTAAGACAGTTCTAGGAGACAGTTATCTCTAGACTGCAGGTTCAATCCTGATCAGGGGCAGCAGTAACATAGAATAATAATTAACTCAGCTTAACACCTGTACCCCAGTTATGGTTAGCGGAATAAGAACAGGATACCCCTTGGACTGAATAAAAGGTTAGGTTCAAAGTTTCGTGATGGCTCCCGATTACGACAAGAAGGTTCCCGAGTTCGAATAGAAGGTTCCCGAGTCCGAGAAAGTTCCCGAGTCCGACAAGAAATACCTGAAGAAGGTTGGAGGGCACATCAGCCGAAACGTTGTACGGATAACAATGAAGATAAGGACAATAGTCCGAATAATCCAAATAATACTTCAAACATTGTTTTAAAATGAGTATTACAGTATTACCCATAAACATCGAATAATTCTTATTATAAAAAGTTAATTTTCTTCTAAACCTGAAATACCAGGATATTTTCAGTAGAATATTATGCAATCAAAATGAATATTATTAGGTACTATTCATTACTAAACTCTACAGCATTGAAATTCTCTAACCAAAAATATGAATATGTAACACTCCAAAAATAAGTATAGCCCTTATATATATATATTCATATAATTCTTTTTTAGGTTGAGGAGATGTTGCGATTTTATTTTTGGTGACAGAGTTTCAATGCTACAGAGTTTAGCACTTGATTAAGCTTAATAACATCCGTTTTGATAGTATGATGTTCTGCTAGAAAAATAACATCCTGGTATCTTCAGTTTAGAAGAAAATTAATTCGTTAACAAATTGTTAGGGATGTACTTATTTATGGGTGTATTCATTTATTTATACTATAATACTTAATAATATACGTTTTGATTGTATAATGTTTCACTAGAAATAATAAAATCCTGGTATCTTTGGTTTAGAAGAAAATTAACGTTTTGTAACAAAATTGTTTGGTTTCGTTGTTTAGATGGTTTTGTTTTACGACATATGAACCATCTTTTGGGTCATTTAATACCGAATCCTATCAATTTGATATACAAACGTCTCCAGTTGATTACAAATTGTTAGGAATGTATTTATTTGTGAGTGATGCTGTAATACTTAATAATATCCATTTTGATAGTATAATGTTCCACTAGAAATAATAAAATCCTGGTATCTTTGGTTTATAAGAAAATTAACTTTTTATAACAAATTGTTAGGAATATACTCATTTGTGAGTGATGCTGTAATACTGAATAATATCCATTTTGATAGTATGATGTTCCACAAGAAATAATAAAATCTTGGTATCTTTGGTTTATAAGAAAATTAACCTTTTATAACAAATTGTTAGGAATGTACTTATTTGTGAGTGATGCTGTAATACTTAATAATATCCATTTTAATAGTATGATGTTCCACAAGAAATAATAAAATCTTGGTATCTTTGGTTTATAAGAAAATTAACTTTTTATAACAAATTGTTAGGGATGTACTTATTTGTGAGTGATGCTGTAATACTTAATAATATCCATTTTAATAGTATGATAGAAATAATAAAATCCTGGTATTTTTTGTTTAGATACTTAACATAAAACTTTTAAAAAATGGAAGGAGTTTGCTTCTTTATGGGTATATACTATATATATATATATGTATATACTATATATACAAATATGGAGGCGCGTGGTGTAATGGTTAGAGACGTAGGAAATGGACTCGTCGACCCGAGTTCAAATCCTAGACAAGGATGTTTGCATTTCACATAGCGGTAACACCCTTGAGAAATATATGCATCCAACTACTCTCCCTTCAGCTATACAGAGAGTAGGACAGACTAGGCTCTTTAACCTTGGCTTTGTAAACAGTCTAGGCGAAGGAAAACTCTGAATTCAAACCTCCGCTTAAAAAAATTACCTTGCGTTGCATCCTGCTCGTGTGGAGGGGTTGTTACATGGGGATGAAGGAGGGTGTGTAGCACACCCGCTGTATTGAAAATGGGCACTACCAAGCTATAAAATACATAACAATGGTAGGAAAAAATACCTTGAAGATTCACGCTACTGCGAGAAACTTAAGTAGGTAGTTTTTAAACCATTTGATTTAAATCATATATATATATATATATATATATATATACCAACCCCTCGGTATTTGCCGAATTTGCTTGTCGTGATCATTTAATTATAATGAATTCCTCTCTATCTATATTTAATTGCTCAGTCTGGATATATGCACGTCGATGTTGGGAAGTCGTGACTCTTGGGAGATAAGCGTATCCTCTCTGTCGGGTGTGGATGCAACTAGAGGACACATGCAGTTGCGCATTTATCATTAACAAGTTGATTTGGCGAGTTTCGTGTGTGGCGTGGGTCGATGGCCTGGAGGGGGGATATCACGGTATACACTGCTGATTAGACCTAATACAGGTCGAAACAGCTGTCCAGTGTTCCGCACGTCGCACGCGGTATTTGCCGAATTTGCTGGTCGTGATTTTAAATATATATATGTGTGTGTGTGTGTGTGTGTGTGTGTGTGTGTGTGTGTGAGTTGAAAAATGGAAGTGAATCCGACAATATGTTGAAAATATAAATAAAGCAAAGAAAACATAAGATAGAATTATAAAAAAAATTCTATTTTATATTTAAAATAATAATAAATAGAATACAATGTGTACAAGAACAATCTCTCGGTCGAAACATGTGTCGGCTCTCCAATAAATACTTTTTATTCATTCAACATTTTCTTTCCTTTACTTATTTTCAACACACACACACACACACTATATATATATATATATATATATATATATATGTGTGTGTGTGTGTGTGTGTGTGTGTGTGTACAAATGTTGTTATGGGTCCAACGAGAGAAAATTAAAAAGGTCCGCAAAAT
>CM042165.1:15297895-15300395 GCA_023376005.1 Doryteuthis pealeii | reverse complement strand
TGTGTGTGTGTGTGTGTGTGTGTGTCTGTGTGTATGTGTGTGTGTGTGTGTGTGTGTGTGTGTGTGTTTTCTCCTGTAAATGCACTTTGATTTGATTTTTTTTTAAAACACAGATTTACCAAATCAATGCCGGTAATTGTGTTGAAATTTAAAAAAAAAAACATTTTCCCACATTAGGAGTAACGAGCCTCACTAATCAGGCACTTGTCATTATTCGACTAGATTTGACAATGTCTATCTAAATAAGATATATAGATAGATAGATAGATATGAACATGATAGCTAGATAATGAGATGAATAGATGAATATGAACGGAAGGAGATAGATAGATAGATAGATAGATATGAACATGATAGCTAGATAATGAGATGAATAGATGAATATGAACGGAAGGAGATATATAGATAGATAGATAGATAGATAGATAGATAGATATGAACATGATAGCTAGATAATGAGATGAATAGATGAATATGAACGGAAGGAGATAGATAGATAGATAGATATGTTAGCTAGCTAATGAGATGTATAGATAGATATGAAAAGAAGGAGATATATATAGAGATAGATAGATAGATAGATATGAAAAGACTAAGAAAGAAAGAAAGAAAGAAAGAAAGAAAGAAAGAAATCGTTGGGATAGATTTCTTCCAAATACACGGAGTAGTTTTTTGATCATGAGCATCCTGACCAAGCATTGCAATTATAATCATTATATTACTATTAAAGTGGGTTCGATCCTCACAGCCTGCTCAAGAAGTTTAAGCATGAGAAAAATTGTTGGTTCAAATAGAGGTATACACATGCTCATATATATATGTATATATATATATATATATATATATATATATATATATAAGTCTGATGTAAGCCGCAAGTAAGTAATACTGGAAGGTGGGTTCGAACTCCCGAGCATATCAGGAAGGACTCTACAGTAGGCGACCATTGTGCATATCTACATCCTGCATTTACTGGGAAGTGAGTGGGTGGGCGAGAAAAATGGAAGGGGAAGGGGATTTCTATTTAAGTCTGTGCGTGTGTGCGTTATTCACACCAAACAGCTCGGCCATGAACGACTGCCGTGGATTGATAGTGAAACGAATACAATCCGCACTGCGTGTTTCACACTTGTAACCCGATACACACCGTACTAATCTAATGCTCATGAATCCCTGCCCGGCCATCTTGGCCGTTGGGTAGAGGTTAATGGGTAGATTCCAGAGACCATTACTGTTTGTGGAGTGAGTTCGATCCTTGCAAGGCCCACCACAATCATGGCCCTAGATTAGACTAAGCTTATATTCGTAAATATTTACTTGGGGGCCTCGTGGTGGAACAATCATTAGCGAGTTAGTCTAACCGTTCTTTGGTGCTGTGTAGCGAATTGGAATCTCACTGAGTGTCCCATGTCCTTGTGTCTGACTTGATAAAATCCTGTTCACGAGTTAAATGCGTCCGACCCTCCTCTCTCTCTCTCTCTCTCTCTCTCTCTCTCTCTCTCTCTCTCTCTCTCTCTCTCTCATCATCATTTCATTATTGTCCTGGACCAGCCTAAACTAATCTCTCTCTCTCTCTATCTATCTATCTATCTATCTATCAGTTTCTCTCTCCCTCTCCTTCTCCCCTCTCGCTGTTTCCACCTCTCTTGCCCCATCTGTCTCTTTTACAGTCTGTCTGTCTGTCTGTCTGTCTGTCTGTCTCTCTCTCTCTATATATATATATATATATATACCCATATTACACACAGACATATATGTTAAATCTTATATATATATTACTAAAATTATCATTATATTTGTATGTAAATACATAATGAATATATATATATATATATGTGTGTGTGTGTGTGTGTGTGTGTGTGTGTGTGTGTGTGTAACTGTAACAGAAAAAAGGCACATCATATCGAGAGGTTTATTAGAGCAATACACTTGAAATGCAGTGACTTAAAAAAAATGAAACCCTTTCCAGTCCAATTTGCAACTGAGTGATAATTTTGTGTTGTCCGTATTCACACTAAACATAACTTTTTTTTCAATCATCCAAATTCTTGGTAAAACAGATAACAATGTAAAGCTATTCAGAATCCTTCCACCCTCCACTCCTAAAAAGAAGTACCATCATCATCATGGACAGTTTTTTTTACAACTGGGATGTATATTGTACAGACTATATAAACGACAAACACATTTATATGTAACTTGATTTCTTTGTTTATATTCAACGGTACACAGGTCGCTTGGGGGTGACACTGCTTGTCGTATATACTTGTGTATTAGTCGAATTTTGAGGACCATATTTTTAGGCAAACTAATAGGTCGACCTATCATTATCAGGTCACACTGACTCTCTCTCTCTCTCTCTCTCTCTCTCTCTCTCTCTCTCTCTCTCTCTCTCTCTCTCTGTGTGTGGTGTGTCATGACCCCTGAGAGGTGCTCCGTATACCATCCAGAATCTGTACAGAGCTGTTTGTTGGTCGTCTTATATTGGTGTGTTCATGTG
>CM042165.1:15287895-15292895 GCA_023376005.1 Doryteuthis pealeii | reverse complement strand
GCTTAAAAACCAGAGGTCCCCTAGTGGGAACAAACAGCAACGCAGCGAGAAGATAACTCTTCCGGCAAAGGGAAGATAATCCCTACAAGCATTTTTAAATAAGTCGACACGGAAAAGGTTCCTGACAGGAAAGACCATATTGTCATGGGTTGGAACTTGTTGATATTCTCATAGCCATTGTTGTCGTTAATCTAAAGTGAATAGTAAGGATTCAGTAGAAATCTGCAGTCCTTTCGAGGTTCACCCTATCCAGACAGTGAATAAACTTAAATCCTTTTGTCCTACTTGCCTATTGGCCACTTTTACCGGAAGTTGCTGCTATCGCTGCTGCTAAAATCTATATATAGAAGCGGCGATTCTATGGGGGTCTTATATAAAACACGTGTTAGGGCGCCTCTCGTGGTGTAATGGTTAGCAAGCTTGATTCGCAGACCATTGTTAGTGAGTTTGATTCTCACTAGGCGCCCCACACTTCTGGCCTTGTGCCACATCTAAGCTAAGCTTAGTAAATAACTATATAAAAAACGTGCTGTAATGGTTAGCAAGCTAGATTAGCAGACCATTGTTAGTGAGTTCGATTTTCACTGGGTGCCCCACACATCTGGCCTTGTGCCACATCTGAGCTAAGCTCAGTAAATAACTATATAAAACACGTGCTGTAATGGTTAGCAAGCTAGATTTGTAGACCTTTGTTAGTGAGTTCGATTCTAATTGCGCGCCCTATACTTCTGGTCTTGTGCCACATCTAAGCTAAGCTTAGTAAATAACTATATAAAACACCTGGTGTAATGGTTAGCAAGCTAGATATGTAGACACAATTTGTAGGATGCAATAAGTCTCATATATCACTAAGAAAAAAAGGTTTACATAATATATGGTATGGCCAATTTGCATACTGGTTTTAACAAAACCATGTTTAATAAATAATTACTTGGTTTTATTGATCTCCAATATTATTGTTTATTCTCCAACATATAAAATATATCCCATTAATGATTTTTTTTATTAAAAAAAAATTAAAATACAATCAAAATAAGTGTAATCTTTTTATATGCGTTCTTGTTTAATTTCGTTAGTCTTTCTAATTGGATATATTTCATTACATTAAAACTTGAATCCTCAACTGTCCCTCGGTCCTGTGTCCGGTGGCTTCAGTCACTGAACTGGTAATGGAATTAATAGCATGATCCCGGGGGGGGGGGGCATCTCTCCCAGGCAACATTTGCCCCCTTGAGGGTGAATGCCGAGGGGATCCACGCAATTTTGTACCTGTCATCCCATGAGCTTCGGTTCGTGGGTAGTCCCACATTAATAGGACCTTGTGCCTGACCTGTGCGTGGTAAATAACTATTTACGTCTGCAGGGTGCATATTCTTGCTAGTAATGTGTAATTTCCACAGAATTAACGAAAATGTTCATAGGTGGGTATTTACCGTGTACGGGTTAGGCACAAGGCTTTATTAATGTGGGACCCACGAACCGAAGCTCATGGTGTGGCGGATGTCAAAAATGCGTTGATCCCGTGGGCATTCCCCCTCAAGGGGGCGACTCTGGCACCGGGCAATAAACCCAGCCCTGCCCCTTGAAATTGAGGAGGCAGGTATTGCCTGGGGGATGGCCACCCTGGGATCAACGATATTATATTTTACTCTATAGGTCCAGCGGCCGAAGCTCACTGAACGGTGTTCATAGGTGGGTTATTCTGTACAAGTAACGGCACGTCTTTTCCAAATGAGCCACAGCATTTATAGTATCACGCAGATGATCATAAGATCTGGGTGAATACGTGTATCTTGGAAACTGAGCTTTTCTATCAGACTGTCCTGTAATTCTATATCGAAACCACAATTAGATTCTTTTCACAGATAAATACGCTGATCATTACCTTCATATAACAATGTAGAATGTGTTATACGGTGTGGTAACGAGCCTTACTGAATGAACGTAGCCAGTATGAAACCTCTAGGCATTGTCGACCTCCGTATTTACAACTGGGCTGAACCCGCAAATATCATCGGGACATTTCGCATCACACGCAAAACACGTGCCGAGACATGTGCGCGTGAAATGTGCACTTCGCTTCGATAATAGGCGATCGATTTTGATTTATAAATAACCGGATAAATTATCGGTATTGTTATTTGTATTGGAGGTTAAAAAAAAAATCAGTAACAATGTTGGTGAGGCTCGTTACCAGACTAGTCATCAGCGTTAAAAAAATCTCAAGCTATCTAATTTTGAAGAATGTCTTTGAAAATTAAGAAACTAAATCAATAAATCTTTCCTCTCTCCCCCCATATATATATATATATATGTATATATATATACCAATCCCTCCGCACGAGCAGGATGTGACACAAGGTCAATTTATTAAGCGGGGTTTAGAAGGTTTTAATTCAGAGTTTTCCTTCTCTTAGACTGGTAAATTTTCCAAGGTGAAAGAGCCCAGTCTGCCCGACTATTTACCATAGCTGGAGGGAGAGTAGTTGGATTCATACTTTCCCAAGGGTATTAGCGCTATGTGAAATGCAAACAGTCTCGTTTACGGTCCGCAGGCCAGATCCGGCCCGCAATCCCTAATCATTTGTCCCGCAGTCCCTAAGAGAAGTATTATATTAATCCGACCCATAAAGTAAACAGACATTTGGCCACCCGACGACTTTACTTAATATGCCGCAAGACAAGACAAAATAAAATGCTGTATAACATTCAAACAGATATGCTAGATTCATATATCTGGGAATTTTTGTGGCGAAAACAATATCTAACCACCATTCATCTACAGCAGGGGTCGGCAACCTTGTACTACATAGGTTTGGGGTTAGTTTTATAATTTTTTTTTAAATCTAAAATTCGTCTGTTAAAAAACCGGATATTGACGGTGTAAATGAAAAACATGTCCTTTCTTAATCGAGATCAAAAAGGGGTGCCTAAAGATCATATAGTCCACTTTTTTTTAATAAGTCTCACCAGTGTGCGGCGGCGTGTTCTGAAATTTTCAACTCACTTTGGTGAAATAGACTTGTGGTCAGTTCATACGACCAGTCATAAACAAGAAAGAACGTAACACTTTCAATCAAATTCTTAATGATATTGTTCAAATGCACTTTTTCAGATCTATCTATCAAGTGTTGGTCTTATTTTTAAGGTATAACAATTTACTGAACACCGCTCAAAAATGACAGTGAAATGGTCGAGAAATTTCAAGAGTGCTTGAAGTGTTTAAAATGATTGTGAAGATATATCTTTAAACCCAATATAATTGGAGACCATTACTGCTAAACTGACATCGGTATAAAATATGCCGACACGAGTTGACGTGCCGTAAAACCAACCAAGCAATAAGATCAGGATCAAGATAAGACGACTGGCGGTGGAACTGTGAGAAAAAATCATTAGTCGCAAACAAATTTCATATAGTTGCAATTCATTATCAAGGGGTATCCTGTAGTGGTGTGGTGGTTAACAAGCTAGTTTCACAGATTCATTACTACTGAGTTGCGAGTTTGATCCTCGCTGGATGCCCCCTACTTGTGATCTTAAGTGGACAAGACCTCTCTCTCTCTCTCTCTCTCTCTCTCTCTCTCTCTCTCTCTCTCTCTCTCTCTCTTCTCGAGTAGTTTTTTTTTTGTCTCATTACAGCAATCTTTTTTAATCGAAACACCATTTTGCCATTAACTCTTTAAATTTACCCCGCCCTTTGAAATATCTTGTTTCTATTCCGACTTATCTCCACACTCACCCAGTGTAGGATTGGGAGGGTCGGTACAGTCGCCGACCATCTGATTCCTGTTATTTTCTAGCATAATAACCTTCTCTGAACCGCATTACTCTTATATACGTAAAGAGCTCCAAATACTTTGCAATTTATTCCATTGTTAGCAAGTCTTTCCCAAATTTGTCAATTTATGGCGAAATATATCTGGATTCTATGTGCATTTCAATTGAAATGATGTACCCAATCCTCTTTGGGGATCTGTTTGATATTATAGCGAGAGTAAACCTGGGAGTGGTTACACTACTCCCCAAGCTCCATAACTGAATCTGTTGTATACCCTTCTTACTTACTTCTATTCTTCTGTGGTTCATCTTTTCTATCTTACGTCTTCTTCTAACACCTCTCCTAGCGTCTGGACTTCGTCTTGGGGACTTCGTGTCTGGTCTTCCATTGGGGATTTCTCTTTATCAGAAGCCCTGTGTCATTGGTAGTTTTTAGATAATAACACAAGACTTCGATTTACTTAGATCATATTTTATTCTCGAAATCCCCCACCAGACTACCTGCGCAGATTGAGTCGGAGCGTGTATAACACGACTTACCACCGTCGTGAGTTTTGGCCGACTGACTAAAATCTATTTCTAATCTAAATCGGAAGAGGGTCTCCTCCACCGATTCTCACGGTATCCACCGGAAGGTTAGGACTGAGGTCAAGCCTTGTCACTCAAATCCTTCAAGGTCGTGGGCTGCAACTTATAGCAGCCATTTTGATTTCTACACTACATAAATATTAAGAATCTAATAATTATGTAACAGATCCTCACCACTGAATGTAGTTTAGTATCATACTCAGTGTTACATAATTATTAGATACCTAATATTTATGGCAATAGTGTAGAAATCATAATGGCGATGGCCTTGAGAGTGAGTGACGGCGCTTGACCTCACTCTCACCTTGCCTTCCGGGGATAAATCGTGAGAACCGGAAGGCATAAAGACCCTGTCTTCCGGTTTAAGGATAGAAGTAACTCAGTCAGTTAGCAAGTAGAAGCCGAGCTCGTAAGATGTGATTCTCACTGCGCAGGTGTCTGGGTTGGGGATTTGGAAAGTAACATCAACGTAAATCGAAGTCTTGTGTTTACTAAAAACTAACAATGACATAGGGCTTCTGATAAGGAGAAATCCCTAACAGAAAACCAGACTGAAGTCCCCACGACAACTCCAGACGCAAGAGGTTAGAAGATAGAACCAAAGCCGGCCAGAAGTATAGATGTCCAAGATA
>CM042165.1:15237895-15282895 GCA_023376005.1 Doryteuthis pealeii | reverse complement strand
ATATTAGGT
Source organism: Doryteuthis pealeii (assembly GCA_023376005.1). NCBI lineage: Eukaryota > Metazoa > Mollusca > Cephalopoda > Myopsida > Loliginidae > Doryteuthis > Doryteuthis pealeii. The sequence continues at coordinate 15,282,886 of CM042165.1, read as the reverse complement.
TGCATATGTTGAGGGGGAATGCCGAAGGGATCGACGCAATTTTTGTTCTTTCCCACCCATGAGCTTCGGCTTGTGGGTGGGCCCACGTTAAAACGAGGCCTTGTGCCCAGCCCATACAAGTGGGGTATGAGTCAAATGCACCCTTTCTTATCTATTTAATGGCAGCGGGGTAGTTGGGGTTGCCGGCTGGGTAGTATCATTTCCCTTTCTTTTTTCTTTTTTTCTTTCTTGTAGTTAACACTCCGTCAACGTGGTTGGATCCAGTACTCTTTAAGTCCTGGGTCTTCCTCCACACGAAATGCTTTTTGTTTTACTACGTTCAACTCAGTGAGATGCCAGTACGAGAGAGAGAGGGGGGGGAGATAAGGATGGGGAGGAGGATAATTGTAGAAGAAAAAGAGAGAGAAGGGAAATAGTTAAGGGGGGAGAAAAGGGAGAGAGAGGGGAAAATGAGAGAGAGAGAGAGAGAGAGAGAGAGAGAGAGTCGCATAATACTAGTGGTTAGCTGCGAAGCCCAACTAAATTTCGCAACATGTTCTAACTATCCGGGTGGTCTTACCCACTGCGCTCGCTACTGGCCCCTTCCTCGCCTGTATCGGGAGAAGCGTTAACGTTTTACCGACAATAAGTTTAGAAGAGTGGTCTATTGTCGGTATCAGCCGGACAGCAAAGAAGTCTATCTCCTTTTCACTAGTGCTAGACCAGGGAGATTGCCCCACGTGCTACTCATACGGTGAGTTGGCGAGAGCTGGTATTGAACCCAAAACAAAACATGTGGTTCTGAGCCGGATGCTCTACCGACAGCTTAACATACGAATAATGAACTAATGATCGTATGTAACCATTGTATCCGATTAGACATTCTGCGATGTGAACGATATCTGACCACTTGTCTCCATGGTATTTTCCTCGTACCCCACAAAGGCCCTATTTACGTGGGACCACCCACAAGCCGAGACTCATGGGTGGCAGGTGGAAAAAAATTGCGTCGATCCCGTCGGGATTCTCCTCAAACCCTGGGCAATAAAACCAACCCTGCCCCTTTAAATCGAGGGGATAGGTATTGCCTGGGGGGGTAGCCCCCTGAGATCGACGCTATTAACTTGTAAAGATCCAGGGCCAAAGCCACTGGACCCCCATCACAAGGGGGGGGGGCTTGTCTACATGATCCAGTCGATTTTTGTTCTTCTTTTATAAAGGAATTTACAAATGCAAAGAAATAGATTCACCCCCCCCCGTGGCCCCTTATACTTTTATTCACAAAGGCCGAAATTTTATTCACCTGGAAGGGATCTATATGGACCACTTTGAAAAGCCATCTGGTTACTAATCTTTTCCTGTTATAAAGGAATTTATGAATACAAACCAGTAAATCCACCCCTCATGCTTCAATTCAACCTGCCAAAATTTATATCCACCCCCAATCTATATGGACCACAAGTGCGGAGTGTACGATATCTGGATACCCCCTGTGGACCTATCATACATTTATTCATTGTGACAAGCGTCTATATAAATCCTTTTGGGGCACCCCATGTGGTGCAATGCTTTGCAAGTTAGATTCGCAGACCATTGTTAATGAGTTCGATTCTCATTGGATGTCCCATACTTCTGGCCTTGTGGCACAGGTAAGCTTTGTAAATAACTATGTAAACCACTTTGAGAAACCATACATTATACGAAAAAAATTAATAGATACTTCTCCATATACTGCATATATCAAAACAATTATTTGAAATATATCAACGAATTATCCGATTTTATTCATTCATTTTCAAATAAAAGCTGGATATCCAAACATAGAAGATGATTTTTAGTTGAAAATTATAGTTTTAAATACAAATTTAGATATTCTTTTTCAGCATATTAATTCTTCGGGAACAAGTCAGATAAAAATCACCGTATCACTTTTAGTAAACAGAAATTAATATGTATATTTTGTTTTTCAAATGAACACTATATCAAATTACATTGAAAGAGACTAACACATAGTTATCATTGTTCTCTTTTCTCAATTTAGTATTAGGGTGCGTGCACTACTAAAACGAAAAAAATGTCTTTATGGGTAACAATGTGACAAGACGAAAAAAATATCCCTACCTTTTCTGTGAGCATTAAAGAAACAATCTGACCTTGAATCGGTTCTCAAGTTGAAAATTTCGAAATTTTTTATTTAGGAATGTATACGCACGCGCACAGAAATAAACACATTTTGTGTCAACCCTTGTTGGGTTATTTTATGCCAATGACGTTTTGTTTTATTCATTCTTGATGGTATTCATTTTTTTCCAAACTCAATTTTAAAACACATTTTTAAACTATTTTTTCTATTTAACCCATAGATAGTTGGTTGGTTGGTTTGTTGGATTTTACAGCATGTCAACTCTTGTTGGGTTATTTTATGCCGAAGATGTTTTGTTTTATTCATTTTTTATTATATTCATATTTGATGGTGTTAGGTTGTTTTCCCTTGCCTGGAAGAGTTATCTTCCCTCTGGGTTCCCATTTTTACCACCAGGTTTGTTTTGTTTTTTTGTATTTAAGCGCCTGTTTCAAACTCTCCTTCTCTTTCTTCTCCGGGAACTCACACACATGGGTTAGACGTTTATGTCTACACTTTCTCGTGTGGGGGCTTCGGCCCCCATTACAGCCACTAGTAAGTGACTTTAGTCAATGGACTCTCCATAGTTGTCCATTACTTCTATATGTACATTTAGGTATCTCTTGTATACCTCCTTATTGTATCTCTATTCATGAATGTGTCCTTTTTATATCTTCTTTGTATTTCTGTTATATGTATCATTTCCATGTGCTTGTAGTAAAGTCCATGTTATGTTTAACACTCGTGTCAGAGTTGTTTTGTTCAACCAATTACAACATTATTATAACCTTGAACCTTACAATGGTATTCATTTTTTTAAAACTCAATTTTAAAAAATATATTTTTAAACTCATTTTTCCCACTTAACCCATAGACGGTTGGTTGGTTGGTTGGTTGGTTGGTTTTTAAGTTGTTGGATTATTTTATGCTGAAGACGTTTTGTTTTATTCATTCTTGATGGTATTCAAATATTTTTTCAAACTCAATAAAAAAAACATTTTTAAAGGCATTATTCTATTTAACCCATACATGGGTCGTTTAATGTGGGTAATACCAAAGTCGGGTGTAAAAATTGCTAAAATCGTATCGGCGTTGCCTTGAACCCCCCCCCCTCAGTCCACCAGGGTTGTCCTGGGTATGATGTTAAACTGCATCTAATGGTGAAGTTTCAGTTCTGGGGTTCTGGGGAGTGTGGGTTACTCCTTCATTACCATTACTCCCAGGTCCACTCTGACCTGGGGGTGGTAGTACCTGTTACAGCCCATCTATGGGTCAAATAGTTCTGTTTCAAAATTATTCGTATTCGATAGGATTGTGTGCCAAAAAAAAATCTTAAGAAACAACTACATAAAAAAAAGTAAGGCCGGGTTAGCTCAGTCGGTAGAGCGTTAGGCTAGAAACCAAGGTTTCTAGTTCGATGCCGGTCCTCGCCAACTCAGCGTTATGAGTAGCACAGGGATCTGTGCGGTAAAGTAAGGAGCTGATGGCAGGTGTGGCGCTCCACCTCTGATGCAAAAACAATCTCCTTGGTCTAGCGCTAGTGAAAAGGGGATATACTCCCTCGCTGACTGGCTGATACCGACTTTAGGCCGCCACGACGACTACATAAAAAATGTAAATATGAACGTACAATGAACGCGATTCCCTAACCTCTACACGTGTTGACATGCCGATAAATTCAATCAATTAATAGATTGTAAATGTGAGACTAGAGACAGCTTGTCACACAGTGGTTAATGTCACTCCCGCCAAACAATTTTTACGCTGTGACCGAATGATCAAAGTTTTTGAAATGGCATTTGCCGATTTGATTTCCTTTATTTGTCTGATTTTTTTGGACGAGGCTTGATTATTTGTATTATTTGGAATTTTCGGACTGTTGACCTCATCTTTATTGTTATATACAACGTTTCGGTCGATGCTCCCTCCGACCTTCTTCGAGTGTTTCTGGTTATTTTTTAGATGAGGCTTGATAATTTGTATTGTAAGATTCAAAGTGATAATACTTGAAGATAAAACTCCGACAACGGTTGATAGACAAAACATTTTATATACAGCACAAGAATTAACAGGGTACATAATACATAGAGGTGTACATAAACATACATACAAAAGTAGAGATAATGACACATTCATGAATGGTAAAATACAAGATATTTAGGTATCAAAGAGATACCTAAATGTACATAAAAACATAGTTACGGATACATCACTAAAGGAAGTCATATATCGTATACAAGACTTACTAGCAGTGAGTGGCCAGTGTTAAGGGCCGAAGCCCCAACGAGAAGGGTGTAGACAGTCTAACCCATAGTGGTGTCTCGTAGGTCGGCAGGCAAAGAGAAAGACGTTCAAATCAGCCGCTTAAATATCAAAGGCCCCTAGCGGGAACCAGCGAACTAAACGGGCAGACAACTCCCCAGGCAAATCCGAAAATAACGCCACAGTATCATTTGGAATTTATCCGACTGTTGACTTCATCTTTATTGTTACTAGCAAATATATGCACCCTCCGGGTGCAAGTATTTGTTTTAATGTAAAAAATATTGTATTAAATTAGAAAAGCTAATGAAACTAAATAAGAATGCAGATAAAAAGATTTGAAACAGAGGGGGGTATGATCGAAAAATAAAACAACCGAAACTTACTCTTCTATCACTCCCATCTTTCATTGCTAGATTTCCCTAATTTAATTATTTAGTTAAAATATGAAGTAAACAATAAAATTACGGTTATTTCTTCTTGTTAATGGATTTCTTTTAAGATTTATTGAAGAAATTTTTGCTCATATTCATTAAGATAAAACCAAACAATTAGAAATCAATAATACTAAGCACATATTTATTAAAATCAACTTTTTAATATTAATATGCAAATTAGCCTTCCCGTTCACACTGTAAACCGCTATTTTGTTGTATATATAAATACAATTGCATGTTATTAGTATGTAGATATGGTCTACAGTGGCTTCGGCCTCTGGACCATTGCTATAATTAACGGCGTCGATCCCAGGGGGCCATCCCCCCAGGCAACACCTGCCCCTTGATTTAAAGGGGCAGGGCTGGGTTTATTGCCCAGTGCCTGAGGCGCCCCCTTGAGGGGGAATGCCGACGGGATCGACGCAATTTTTCACCCGCCACCCCATGAGCTTCGGCTTGTGGGTGGTCCCACATAAATAGGGCCTTTGTGCCTGACCCGTACAAGTGGGGTACGTGGAAAATATCATGTAGATATGGTCAACGGTATTAATAATGTAAACAATTTTATTAATAATTGAGGTTTAAATAAAAATAAAATCATGGAGAATGAAATGGAATAACTAAGGGAATTGTGACTTGAGTTGTAATATAGTTTCGGTTACAGACAGAAAAACACACAATCTCCATTATAATAAGATATACATAACGTTTCGGCCGATGTGCCACCCAGTCGTCTTCACGTGTTTCTTGTCGAACTCGGGAACCTTCTCTTTGAACTTGGGAGCCTCCATGTCGTAATCGGGAGCCTTCATGGAACTTCGAACCGAACCCTTTATTCAATCCACCGGGTGTCTCACATTTCTGGAATTAAGCAAAATTTTAGTAAATAAAAGACAGCTGAGAAGAAGACTCAATTGACGAACATCGAAGGTCCCATTCCGCTATACTACTAAGCTTTGCATAGTTTAGCACTCAGTGAGAATCGAACTCAGTAACAATGACCCGCCAGCCTAGCTCGCGAGCCATTACACTAGGTCCAACTATTCAGCTGAACTTTACGCGTTTTCAGTGTGTGACTGCTTGACCAAGGCCTCCTTAAAAACACATGCCGGTTCATTGAAAATCTACACATCTCTGACATCATCAACATTAGTCCATGTGTTAAGAACTGAGGCCAAAGAACGGTGTTTGTAGAGACGAATATACATCCTGCTGTCTTCAATTTTATATCTATTTTTTTCTTTTAAATATTGAATTAATTAATTTCAATTTATAAACAAAAACAATGCTTTATATGTGTAGTGCGCGTGGTCTAATGGTTAGAGTCGTAGGAAATAGACTCGTCAACGCGAGTTCAATTCCTAGACGAAGCTGTTGGAATTTCACATGGCGCTAATACCCTTGAGAAAGGTATGAATCCAATTCTCCCTCCAGCTATGGGTAAATAGCAGGGCAGACTGGGCTCTTTAACCATGGCTAGGTAACCCGTCTAGGAGAAGGAAAACTCTGAATTCAAAACCTCGCTTAAGAAATTGACCTTGTGTCACATCCTGCTCGTGCGGAGGGGTTGGTAAATATATATATATATATATATATATATATATATATGTGTGTGTGTGTGTGTGTGTGTGTGTAGTGTTGTAGGCCTCGGGTTGAGAGTCACGTTTAAACCAAATGCCCCAGGGACATGACAGTTTGTGTGAACATTAGTCATGCTCCAATAAAGACACTTCAATGTTGACCTCTAAGGTCATATGAGGGCACTAGAACGCATCAGGTAACAAAACACAAAATTTCTAGGCTAAACCAGTCACCTAGAAAGTTTATATATAAAATGTTTTTGAACTCATGATGTGACAGACGATCCGTGTTTTTCACATGGTCAGCTATATGTTGGATTTACTCGAATAAGTAATGAAAAATATTGTATACAAAACTAGTTAGAACCCGGAAGATTTTTGCAATAAATAATAACTAATATTATTCAAATGTTTTGGCAAAATAATCAAATCCTGGTTTAGAAGAAAATTAACTTTTTAAGAAGATTATCAGGAATATATATATATATATATATATATATATATATATATATATATACACACACACAAATATATATATACTAAGTTTTGCTTAATCTTGGCCGCATATCCTAAGTTGTTTACAGTATCTGCTGTTACTACCTGGTTAAATATTTACGCATTTTTGTTGGCGCAATGCAGTCTTTATTTTATTTTTACTCTCTGCTTTATTAAGCTAATGTTTCTTTGTTTAATGGCCTATCAACCTTCGTGGGTTACTTAATGCAAATTTATTCTTGTAGAAGAACAGTAGTGGTACTATTTAACCCATAGCTGGAGGGATGAGGAGGTTCATATCTTTACCCAAGGGTATTAGTCCGAAAGTGAATGTAATAGCCCGACTGGAATTCGAACTCACTTACTACGATGTCACAATCCAGTACATTAGCCACTACGCCACAGGTACCCTCTTTGTTAAGCTAAGCTTAGCAGCCGCTTAATTTAATTTAAACCAATGGGATGCCCTGTGAAAATCAAACGTGCTAATAACAAAAGCCTGCTAACCTAGCTTGTTAACCATTACACCACATAAGGTTCTTTTCCTAAACGTAATAGAGAACGCTCAGCCAGACAATTAGCTTTCCAACTGTCTGATTTATGAATACGATACCCGGATTGCTTGAAAGCTCCGTGTCTGTTTCTAATCAGATTACTCTAATATTTGGAATAAAAACTTTCTTTTTTCTTTTTTTTTTAAACAAAATCTCGAACCGTGAAATCTGATAAATCCGATTTCTCTCCTCCGATTGTTGTTTTTTGGGTTTTTTTCATTATTTTTAAAAACTTTTTTTTAATTTATTTTTAAAATTTTTCTGCATTTTAATCGTCTGACGTAATTAAACTGCCGAAATATTTTTCGTGCCTTACAAATGGTTGTTGAAATAAGAGAATGGAATCATCATGGTTCAGGACTTTAATATGGAAGTACTTTCTTTAACGCATTTAGCAACTGAAATAAATTGTAGTTCTTGTTCTGGGAGGTGAAAAAGAACTATATTCGTACATATTTGTGTATAGGTCGAATTCTTACATATTTATGTATAGGTGGAATTTTTATATACTCGTATAGGTCGAATTCTTATTAACTCGTGTATAGACTGAATTAATATACACTCGCGCACAGGTCGAATCCGTATACATTCGTGTATATCGAATTCGTATACATTCGTGTATATTTTTTATATATTCGTGTATAGTCGAATTCGTGTATAGGTCGAATTCTTATATATTCATGTATAAGTCGAATTTTTATATATTCGTGTATAGGTCGAATTCGCAATATTCATGTATAAAATTTTGTATTCGTGTATAAGTCGAATTCTTAAATATTCATGTATAAGTCGAATTTTTATATATTCGTGTATAGGTCGAAATTTTATGTATTCGTGTATAGGTCGAATTCATATATATTCATGTATAAGTCGAATTTTTATATATTCGTGTATAGGTCGAATTCGCATATATTCGTGTATAGGTCGAATTTCGCGCATATTCGTGTATAGGTCGAATTCGCATATATTCGTGTATAGGTAGGATTTTGAAGACCTAATTTTTAGGCAAAAATTTGGCGTTTACCTCAACATGAATAGTAAGATTGTCATTATTTCATAAATTTTGTTGGTTGCCTAATAAAACAACATATGAAGCAAAAGTTACTGGTTTAGTACTACCTTGACTTACGAGTGTTTTTACATAAGAATCTCAAATATATATTTAATTATAATTTGAATATCAAACTATTTGGTTGGAAAAGAACTTTTCAATGTCCACTCATTGAAATTTCTAATATATCTTTTTAATTTGGATTAATTATATTATATATATATATATATATATATATATATGAATTTAACATTTTTTGAAAAAAACAAATGATGTTAATCCGATAGAGCGGTCTTCATCAAGAGCAACCTATGAAGGAAAGACGGAATAAATAACCGTTAGAAGGAGGTACAAACGAACGCTGGTTTTTGATGTTGGAATTTTTTTTTAATGCGTATTCTGTTTTAAAAATAAAATAAATTTTACTTTTAAAAATCAGAAGCATTAAAATCCATAATAAAACTCAAAAGAGTTTGATGTAAAAATATAAAAAAAGTGTATAATAAGTATAAAAAATGTTCATGATATATTCCAGCTACAAAAATTATTTGATTCCAGCTATTAACATCAAAAATTATTATATTCCAGCTATTAACATCATTTGTTTTTTCAAAAAAACGTTAAATTCATACTGTCGGATTAACTTCCATTTACTTCATATATATATATATATATATATATATATATATATTATATATATATAAGATTTTTGGATGTTTGTTTATTTAGAAACGTTGCTGAATAAAGTATATATTAAATTTTTTACTTGAAGGCACTTACAACGCATGTATCGCATAAAATTCGATACTTTTTCTTATAGAAATAAACTTGACAAGTGTAATCCCGGCAAAGGATGGCTCGGTGTGTAGAATACCGTACAGACTGTTTCTAAATAAACAAACATCCATCGGTTTTGAGCCATCCTTTGCCGGGATTACACTTGTCAAGTTCATTTTCTATAAGAAAAAGTATCGAATTTTATGCGATACATGCGTTGTAAGTGCCTTCAAGTAAAAATTTTAATATATATATATATATATATATATATATATATATATATATATATATATATAATATTGCTTGTATATTAATTCATTATTTTTATAGGTTTTTAGTTGAAATTATATCAGGGTGGAGGAATAATCATAAGTAGATTTTTTTGGGGTGGGGTTGGGGGCTGTTGTAATCTTCTCTGTTTCATGTCAATATCTTATATAGCTGTTATTTGCATGAATAACACTTTTCAAATTATCATAAATGTGCATATATATCCACACGAGAATATATCATACGACACACGTGCTTATGCTACTAAGGGATCGGGTTTGTTCCATCTCAACTAAAAATATTTGTTGTGGTTTCCAAAACGACAAAAATAACAAGGGCCGCGTTAGCTCAGTCGGTAGAGCGTTCGGCTAGAAACCACACTTTTCCTAGTTCGATACCGGTCCTCGCCGACTCAACGTATGAGTAGCACAGGGATCTGTGCGGTTAAGGAGCTGATGGTAGGTGTGGTGCTCCACCTCAGATGCTAAAAACAATCTCCTTGGTCTAGCGCTATTGAAAAGGGGATAGACTCCCTCGCTAACTAGCTGATACCGACTTTAGGCCAACCCGACTTTACTTACTTATTCATTCATCGATTTGCATAGTACGTCCGTATCTAAAGTGTCCTAAGTATATTTATATTGCTTGTATTATTAATTCATTGTTTTTTTATTGATTGTTTTTATTTTAAATTATATCAGGGTGGAGGAATAATTATAAGTTGATTTGGGAGGGGGGCTGTTGTAATTTCTCTGTTTCATGTCAATGTTTGATATAGCTGTCACTTGCATGAATGGCACTTTTCAAATTATTATAAATTTGCTTATATATCAACATGTGGATATATCATACTACATACACTTAAGCTACAAAATGGTTGCGACGGGTTGTGGTTTTCAAAGCGACAAACATACCAAGACAACCTTTAGTCGTCGAGACCATAGCTCATACACTACACTAGATGAATATTGGTGTAATGGTTACCGTCATAGGAAATGGACACAACGAGACGAGTTCAAACCCTAGACGAGGCTGTTTGCATTTCACATAGCGCTAATACCCTTGGGAAAGGTATGAATCCAATCCTGGACGAGGCTGTTTGCATTTCACATAGTGCTAATACCCTCGGGAAAGTATGAATCCAACTATTCTCCCTCCAGCTCTAGGTAAATAGTAGGACAGATTTGGCTCTTTAACCTTGATTAGGCAACCAGTCCAGGAGAAGGAAAATTCTGATATCAAACCTGATTAAACTCCGCTTAAACACTCCGCTTAATAATCTCAACTAGAATGTTATCGGCGTGTTGTAGTTTCTATACTTTGTTTTGTTTTGTTTTACGACATATCAACCTTAGTGGGTCATTTAATGCCGATAACGTTTTGAAATAAATTCATTCTTAATGGATACTCAATTCATTTCATAAACACATTTTTCTATTTAACCCATAGATGGGACCCTAACAGGTACTACCACTCCGGGTCAGAGTGGATCTGGAATCAATGGTGATGAAGGAGTGATCCACATTCCCCAGACCTCCAGAACTGGAACCTCACCATCAGTTAGTTTAACGTCATACCCAGGACATGAAGACCCTCAGCCACCACCTTCTAGGTTTCTATACTATATTTTGAAAACAACAAACATACCAAGACAATCTTCAGTCGTCGAGACCATAGCTCATACACTACACTATGTGCCTGTTGGTGTAATGGTTACCGTCATAGAAAATGGATACGACGAGACGAGTTCAAATCCTGGACGAGGCTGTTTGCATTTCACATAGTGCTAATACACTTGGGAAAGTATGAATCCAATTATTCTGCCTCTAGCTAGGTAAATAGTAGAGCAGACTGGGCTCCTTAACCTTGGTTCGGTAACCAGTCCAGGAGAAGGAAAACTTTGAATTCAAACCTGTTAAACCCCGCTTAAGAAATCTCAACTAAAATATTAGTGGGGGAGATGCTTGGACAACGTGATCAATTTAACTCAGAGGTCTGGAGTTTATTATCCTCGTACCCCACTTGTACAAGGTCAGGCACAAGGCCCTATTAACGTGGGACCACCTACAAGCCGAGAATCATTGGTGGCGGGTTTAAAAACTGCGTCTAACCCTTCGGCATTCCCCCTCAAGGAGGCGCATCAGGCACTGGCCAATAAACCCAGCCCTGCCCCTTTAAATCGAGGGGGAATGTGTTGCTTGGGGGATGGCCCCCTAAAGACCGAAGCCTCTAAACTAGTAACCAGAGTGCCTGAGTTTGTCTCATCTCAACTAAAAAAGTTAGCGACGGGTTGTGGTTTCCAAGACAACAAACATACCAAGACAATCTTCAGTCGTCGAGACCATAGCTCGTCCACTACAAGTTTACGCTTATAGATTAATTTTCCAGCGAGATCCAACCGGTTGGCCGTTGGCCGATTACAAGAAACAGATAACCAGACAATTGGTGGTTTTATTATTATAGATGGAATTACATTTAGGAATCTCTGTTTGTCTCTCGACGTTCGCCTTCTGCATTAACAAACAACCTTTCTTCTTTGAACCGCTGTGGAAGCGAACGAACACATCAAATAACTGATAACAGCTTCTCTCTTCTTTTTTCTTCTTTCAATCTCCTCTTATTATTATTATTATTATTATTATTATTAGTCGCCTTCTTTATCGGATGAAAATATTTGTAAACACATTCTATTTTAGAGTTTCACTATCGAGCTTGTTTTCTTCTTAGGATAAATATGTTCATTGTTACTATAGAAATGCGTGGAAAATTAGGAAGAGGGGATTGTCAAAGGTCAGGAATTAATTAAAAGTTTTAATGACAGGATGAAACCCTTCTTCACATAATGTAAATATATTGTTAATGATAATTGTTAATTGTTAATTTTAATTGAAAACCAGAAAGAAAGAGATTGTCAGAAGTCAGAAGTCAGGAATTAATGAAAGACACACACACACACACACACACACACACACACACACACATATATATATATATATATATATATATATATATATATATAGACTGAAGCATAGAGATCGGCTCCGCCTAACTTTAAAAGAAAAACATTTAACTCCTGCCTTGGATCATTTCGTTTGTCAGTGTGGCTTCATGGCTCGCAGCAGGGCTGGGCTGCTGTCACACTCGAGGAAACATAAAATGTCTTCTTGACAGCATGCACAACATGGGAGGAATCAAACCACTCACTGCTGACCCTCATCTATCGTTCACGATAGGAGAGTCCACCATATATATATATATATATATATATATATATATATATATATATAAAGTCGTCGGGGTGACCTAAAGTCAGTATTAACCAGACAGCGAGAGAGTATATTCCCTTTTCACAAGCGCTAAACCAAGGAGATTGTTTTTTAGCGTCTGGGGTGGAGCGCCACACCTATCATCAACTCCTCACTTTACCGCACAAATCCCTGTGCTACGCATGCGCTGAGTTGGCGTGAGCCAGTATTGAACCAGGAACATCGTGGGACGTTCTACCACTGAGCTCCTTTGTTTAAGGGCATATCAACCTTCACCGGTTATCTAATGTCAAAGCCATCCTTGTAGAAGAACAGTAGTGGTACTATTTAACCCATAGCTTGGGTTATGAGAAGGTCCATACCTTTCCCAAAAGTATTAGTCCTAAAGTTCACTTAATAGCATGACTGGTGTTCGAACTCGCTTACGACGGTGTCGCAATCCAACACGTTAGCCTCGTCATTATATAGGAGGGGTTCTAGGGACAATAATGAGATTGTCTTGAGTTATATGGCTGGGTGTAATTCTTGAATAGGCATACAGGGTGAGAAGATTCATGCCTTTCCCAAAAGCATGGGTGAAAAATGAACATAAACATGCCCACCCGAAATACAACGATGCTGATTTTAGATATTTGATAAGATTAACCTAGCTTGGCACAAAGGTCATACATATAAGACACTCGGTGAGAATCGAACTCAAAATGATAATGACTAGCTTGTTTATCACTACCCTACATTAAAGATGCGCACTTAGCGTAACGGATATCCTCATCGAAAGTGAATTCGGCAACTCAAGTTGAAATCCTGAAAGAGTCTTTTTACGTTTGATTTCGCGCTAATGCCCTTAGGAAAAACATAAACCCATCTCTTCTCCCAGATTAGGGTTGACCGGGTTTTCTAACCTTGGTCGAGTAAAAGTAAAATCTGTGGCGAGGCCTATTGTCGGTATCATTCAGAACAGTGAAGAATCTATCCCCCTTTTGCAATTGTTAAACTAGAGAGATTGTTTTTTGGTGAGGTAGAGGGTCACACCTACCGTTAGCTTTACCGCACAGACCACATTACTCAAGCTGTGCCACTCATATGCTGAGTTGGCGAGGACCGGTATCGAACCCGTGACTTGCGATCCCTAGGCGTATGTTCTACTGACTGAACCAAACCGGTCCTTGACCGGTCTAGAAGAATGAAAACTGAATTCAAACTGACTGTACTCCGCTTGAAGATTATCCTTGTGTCATACCTTGCTCTTGCTGGATAGTTAGGTAAATACACACCCCATATTAAAGTGCTAATTAGATTTACGGAAGGGTAGGTGTTATCTCCTTTTTTGAAAAAAAAGGCTTGATACATTTCAGCGAGAAAAAATAACAAGATGGCGGGTCTTTCTGCTCTAAAAATTCAATAATATTCTGGGAGTGACTAAGTTCGGCTGTAATTGGCGGCATTTTGAAGAAGATAATACAAAAGCCGAAATGGCGACACGTCGAATAGGCAGACGACTGGAAGATAAGTTATTTGTAATTTGAGAATGTTTTAAATAATGGATGCGAAGATGGTGGGAATACGAACTGAGAAAAAAAAATGAAGTCTGCAAAAAGCAAGATGAGAGCCGTATTTATCAAACTCAGGTTTTTGATTCTGGGAGATAAGTGGAGAGAAAAAAAAACGAAATAAAAGAACGCTTCATTCATTTTTATTTTTATTTTTAATCTGACTCGTCCAAGACGCGGGATGCTTACAATGGATGTCTATCACTGTTGTCGACTTTTACCGCTGCGAGCCTCGTTGTGAAACGATAGCAGCCTGTTATTTTTATAGCCGTCACACATAAACATAAGTATGTATTTTTGTGTGTGAATAGGAAGTGTATGTGTAAAGTTTTTGCTATGAAATTAAATACGTTAAAAAAAAGTTGCAGTACCGCCTTTGTTAGATTTTTTATATATCAATTTATTTTTGTGATCGGCCAAGGTAAGGTACAATTCATGATTCAAGGTCAAATTACGATTGAAGAATAAAAACTTTATCCAGGCCAGTATTTTAATAACTGCTGTTTAGAATTCGGAAATTAAGTCTTTTCAGTGTTCTACACATTATTAGGACTCGGGCCTTATCTGTTGCTGGGTGTTCTGAAGTTTTTCCATTATTCCACACTATATATGGTCTGCATAACTGTTGTTTGGTGTTTTAAGATTGACTCTTTTCAGTATTCTACACATTATTAGGACTCGTTGTCTGGTGTTCTGAGTTATTTTCCGTATTCCATCTATATATATAAAGGGCAGTTGTGTGAATCTGTATGTCCGGAGGAAACTTCGAAAATAAAAAATTAACGACAAAGTAAATATATATACACATTAAATATCACCAGAGCTAATAGAGATTTATTTATATTCGTGAAGATAATTAAAAAATAAAATTTAAATGATAACAGCATGGATTTTTTTTCATTTAATATTTTAGATAGTAGACATTAACATTTCTTTTCAGAGTAGCTGGATCAATGGAAGGTCTATTTTTTTACATAGGGATTTAAATGGAGCATCCCACGAGGATTCGACTCATGATTCGGTAATAATGGATCTGCAAGACTAACTTTTAAAAATCCCCCCTCTACCCAGGTGACGCCGTGTAGCCACTTCTAGTACTATATATTGTTTACATAACTGTTGTCTGGTCTTCTAATATTAAGGCTTTTCATTATTCTACACATTATAAGGATTCGTACTTTATCAGTTGTCTGGTGTTCTGAGATTATTCTTTTTATTATGCTATACTATATATGGGCTAGTTTGGTTTGGTTTGGTTTGTTTTACGGCATATCAACCTCGGTGGGTCATTTAATGCCGACAAAGTTGTGAAATAAATTCTTTCTTAATGCATAATACAATTTTGTTTATCAACTCATGTTTTTCTATTCAACCCATATATGGGACCCTAATAGGTACTACCACTCCGGGTCAGAGTGGACCAGGGGGCAATGGTGATGAAGGGTGCTCCACATTCTCCAAACCTCCAAAACTGGAACCTCACCATCAGATAGAGTTTATCGTCATTCCCAGGACATGTAGACCCTCGGCTATCGCCTTCTAGCACCATATGATAAAAAGGGGTGGGGCTTGCCATAAGGGCAATAGGGTTGGGAAAATCATATAGGTGCTAGGGCTTGACGTGACCAGCCGATTGATCGGAGGGGGTCTCTCCGACCGCCCGTCTAGCCCAAGATAGGGCCAAAGTGGAGTATTGCATGTCATGAACGGCTCATCCACCTGGGCTCTATCCTTAAGCATCACGGGTCGCCACCCACGGCCAAAAGGTGGCCCCATTGGGGGAGTCTTACCCCTCTGCAGAGGTGCATTCTAACGCCCCAGCCGACAGGGCGTATATGGGCTAGTATCTTCGTAACTGTTGTCTGGTGTCCTGAGATTAAGTCTTTTTGTTATTCCCGATATATAGTCTAGAATCTTAATTATATATATATGAATATATTCCTGATAGCTATATATATATATATATATATACATATATATAAGTTGTAAACAATTTATTTAGAATATAATATATATATATATATATATATATATACATATATATATATATATATATATATATATATGCAAAATTCACCGTATTTGGCACACAGCTAAGCCTCGCTTTTTTTACATAAGTTTGATGCCTCTAGTGAATTCATTTCCGCTTAGAAATGTAGCGGTTAAATATTCTCCTATATTTGACAGTTGCCTATGGCCGTACGGGTAAGAGGATTGGCGAACGAAAGTTCATTCGGGTCTCGAACCCGGCCAGAGGTAGCTGTTAGACGGTATAACCACACTGATGAGAGGTGATACTTCGAAACACGTGTCTGTGGATTACTTTTATATATATATATATATATATATATATATATATACGGTCATCCACAGACACGTGTTTCGACTTATCAAGTCTCTTCAGTGTGGCTAGACATTTTGTAAGCTACCTACAGCCGGAATTGAAATCTGATCGGTTGGGTATATATTACCAGGATCTTTGTTCAAGTCATGTCAGATGGGGGTCAATTTAGCTGACAGAGTCAAAATCAAGTTCTAGGATAAACGACCAGACATTAAAGTAGATTAAACCATTAATCTCCTTGATCGAGAACTGATAATCCAATTAGCCTTTTGGCTTCTTTCATCGGATCAGATTTGGAGATAATCCAACCGGCCAATTACGCTTTCTAGATTTACTTTCTATTAATCTATGCTTGTAGATAATACCAAAAAAATGTCAGTGTCTACTCTTAATGCAAAGTACTTGTTGCTTTTGTACAAAATTACAAACAAACTAGTAAATACATAAACTTGGCCACCTACCGTGTGATAGTGAACAAGTTTGCTTTTGGGGTCTGCAGTTCTGAGATGAGTATTTTATTATTCCATATATTTTTTTATTGTCTTCATCTTTCGAACTTCTGAGATGAGGTATTTTTATTATTATTTATATTTTGGACTATTGTCTTCATCTTTGATTCGAAGTTCTGAGATGAAGTATTTTCATTATTCCATATATTTTTGGATTATTGTCTTCATCTTTGAGGTCTGAAGTTCTGAGATGAAGTATTTTATTATTCCATATATTTTTGGATTATTGTCTTCATTTTGAGGTCTGAAGTTCTGAGATGAAGTATTTTAATTATTCCATATTTTTTATTGTCTTCATTTTGAGGTCTGAAGTTCTGAGATGAAGTATTTTCATTATTCCATATATTTTGGACTATTGTCTTCATCTTTGAGGTCTGAAGTTCTGAGATGAAGTATTTCATTATTCCATATATTTTTGGACTATTGTCTTCATCTTTGAGGTCTGAAGTTCTGAGATGAAGTATTTTAATTATTCTATATATTTTGGACTATTGTCTTCATCTTTGAGGTCTGAAGTTCTGAGATGAAGTATTTTAATTATTCCATATATTTTTGGACTATTGTCTTCATCTTTGAGGTCTGAAGTTCTGAGATGAAGTATTTTCATTATTCCATATATTTTTGGACTATTGTCTTCATCTTTGAGGTCTGAAGTTCTGAGATGAAGTATTTTCATTATTCCATATATTTTTGGACTATTGTCTTCATCTTTGAGGTCTGAAGTTCTGAGATGAAGTATTTTCATTATTCCATATATTTTTGGACTATTGTCTTCATCTTTGAGGTCTGAAGTTCTGAGATGAAGTATTTTCATTATTCCATATATTTTTGGCTTTCTTTCTTTGAGGTCTGAAGTTCTGAGATGAAGTATTTTAATTATTCCATATATTTTGGACTATTGTCTTCATCTTTGAGGTCTGAAGTTCTGAGATGAAGTATTTTCATTATTCCATAGATTTTGGACTATTGTGTTCACATAGATGGGACCCTAATAGGTACTAACACTCAGTGTCAGAGTGGACATGGGAGTACTGGCAATGAACAGATAATCTACACTTCCCAGAGCTCCAAAATTGAAACTTCACCACCAGAGGCAGTTCAACTTCATACCGAAGACACTAAGACCCTCACCTACCGCCTTGTAGCACATAAATGATAAAATTTAGCTAACAAGCTAAAATAGTTGACTATTGTTAAATTCTTATTAGGTACTATTTATCTTGTGCGAAACTAATCTAATTTTGGTAATAACTTGAAGCGGATACCCGGCGTTGCCTGGGTAGAGATGGGTGGCTAAAAAAAAGGAAGTCTCGCAGATCCATTATCGTTGAATCGCGAGTTGGATCCTCGTAGGATGCCCCATTAAAATCCATATGTAAAAAAGAACCTTGCATTGATCCAGACATTATGAAAAGAAAAATCAATATCTCCCATTTAAAATATTAAATGAAAAAACAAAATTCCATGCTCTCATCATTTAAATTTTATTTTTTAATTATCCTCACGAATATGAATCAAATATTCATTATTTTTTGCTCAAAAAGCAAGATCTAGTGATAGTAAATGTGTATATATATCTATTTTTGTAGTTAATTGTTTTATTTTCGTAGTTTCCTCCGGACATACACACATACATACATACACACAAACTGCCCTTTATATATGTATAGATAGATAACTCTGTCAGTTTAGTGGTCGTGTTTAGCAAATTATGCTACCAGGCCGTTGTTGTAAGTTCATTTCTTACTGGGTGCCCGATTACTTCTGACCTTAGTATTATTAGTGTTATTCGAACTATTGTCCCCATCTTCGTTGTTATTTGTACAACGTTTCGTCGATATACCCTCCGGCCTTCTTCAGGTATTTCTTGTCGGACTCAGGAACCTTCTCGGACTCGGGAAACTTCTTTTCGAACTCGGGAACTTTCTTGTCGTATTCGGGAGCCATCACGGAACTTTGAACCCAACCCTTTATTTATTCCACGGGGGTATCCTGTTCTCATTCCGCTAACCATAGCTGGAGTAGGAGTTGTGTTAATTAATTATTTTTCTACCTGCTTTCACTCAGGATTGAACTCGGGAACCAGAGATAACTGTCACTTAGAACTGTCTTTTAACCTAACTGCCTAATCCACTCGGTCATGTGTCCAATTGAAGATGGGGACAATAGTCCGAATAACACTAATAATACTAATCTTCAAGCCTCATCTCAAACATTCAGAGAAACTTCTGACCTTATGCTGAACTAAGCTAAGCGCAGTAGAATAGTCAGTCTGGATTTCTGAGATTACATATTTTTATTATTCCGTATAATCTGTTGTAATAATAAAAGAAAGGAAACGAGGAGATAAAAAGAAGCCAATTAATCCGACAAGCTGATTGGTTAGCGAAATGCAGCGTATATATAACTGCAAAAATGTGCTTCCAATTTATCAACCTCATTAGTAAAAAGTTACATAATCCCAAAACTCCCCATATTTCAAGACACTTTTGTCTTGAACCTGCGGTTTCATATTTTTCCAATTAAGAACTAATTTTTTTAAAGAATTTATTCACAACAAATAAATGTTCCTGAAAAAACAGATTTATTACGACTCCACTTTCCTGAACTTTCTTTCTTCGACGCTGATCTAAAAAATAAAATAAAAAAAGACACTTTCGCGCGCAAATTATGTCAGAATATTTCATTTAACGTCATGTGAAGAAAACCTGTTTTGTTTTGTTTTCTTTTATGTACATGAGAGTGGGTGGTTGCTCCCAGACAAGTCAACGGTGGGTATTTAGTTTGCTCTACATCCTAGCCTAGGGCGGTCCCCTGATTTCTGAATGTATGTTGAAAATGGATTCCTATAGCAAAACCCCTTTCAATTCATTCCAATAGTAAAACCCTTTCCAATGCATTCCTATAGTAAAACCCTTTCCAATGCATTCCTATAGTAAAACACTTTCCAATGCATTCCTATAGTAAAACCCTTTCCAATGCATTCCAATAGTAAAACCCTTTCCAATGCATTCCTATAGTAAACCCTTTCCAATGCATTCCTATTTCCATATAAAACACTTTCAATGCATTCCAATAGGCATTCCAATAGTAAAACCCTTTCCAATGCATTCCATAGTAAAACACTTTCCAATGCATTCCTTTCCAATAATAATAAAATACTTTCCAATGTAAAACACTTTCTAATACATTCCTATAATAAAACACTTTCCAATCATTCCTATAGAAAAATACTTTCCAATGTATTCCTATGGTAAAAACTTTCAAATGCATTCCTAAAATAAAACACTCTCAAATGTATTTCTATGGTAAAACATTTTGCATTGCATTCCTATAGTAAAACCCTTTTCAATGCATTCTTATAGTAAAATCTCTTTCAAATGTATTCCGATAGTAAAAGCTTTTCAAATGCATTCCTATAATAAAACTCTTTCTAATGCAATCATAATAAAATCATTTCCCAGTGAAATTTCCCATATAATAAAAACCCTTTTAAATGTAATCTTATTGTAAAACACTTTCCGATGCATTTCCATTGTAAAAACCTTTTATAGTACATTCCCATAGTAAACACATTTCCAATGCATTCCTGTAGTAAACCTCTTTCCAATGCATTCCTATAAGAAAGCCTGTTATTTTCGACATGTGGGAAGGGAGGCCAGGCCGCTCCCAGACAAGTCAACGGCGGGTATTCAGCTTGCTCTAGATCCAAGGCTGGGGCGGTCCCCTCATTTTTGCATGTGCGATGACAAGTCTAAGATTATTATTTTTCACTGGGAATTCTACCAAAGCTTATATATATATATATATATATATATATATATATATATATATATATATATATATATATATATATACGAGCTTCATTTAGTTAGGGGTTTGGCTTTGGGGGTGGGGTATTCAGCTTGCTCTAGATCCAAGGCTGGGGCGGTCCCCTCATTTTTGCATGTGTGATGACAAGTCTAAGATTATTATTTTTTCACTGGGAATTCTACCAAAGCTTATATATATATATATATATATATAATATATATATATATATATATATATATATATAATCTTAGTTCACGAGCTTCATTTCAGTTAGGGGTTTGGCTTTGGGGGGGGGTTTAAAGAAAGTTGTAGAAAGAAAAATGATCCTCTCTATATCCGGCCAAAGAAAAGTATTGCATAATATTCTTTGTTTAGTTTAGTCTTTTGCATCCGATCTTCTTTTATTTCTTTATATATATATATATATATATATATATATATATATATATATATATATAATGTATATGTGGATGTTTCTGTGGGTACTACAAAAAATAAGTGGGCCAGGAATTATAAGAGGGAGGCATGGGATTGTCAGATGTCTGTGCACTCTAGCAGTATGAAGTAATAAATGCCGTCCCCTCTCTTAACACCCACATACTGACACACACACACTGTGGGAGTGATGACCAAGTTTTTAAAAGTCTAGTTTGTGACTAATATAAGTCTGTAAGATTTAGTTATGTATGCGCGTGCGCAGACGCAGACACAGACGCACACATACTCACACAGGGAGCTGTAAAAGTAGGTATACACTAATGTAAAACAAAACGTGCGCAGAAAGTAAACGATGATTCTTCATCTTCTGTAGTCGTGTCAGTGCTACTGTATCGCTGTACCATTTGGACTCTGACGAAATGCTTAGAGAATAATAATAAGTAAATAAGGATGCAGTGTGCTATCTTGAAGAATTCTTGGAAGCAGCACCCCACAAGAAAACAGCTGTACGGCCACTTAGTTCCTATCACACAAACCACCCGAGTAAGACGAATAAGGCATGCTGGATACAGCTGGACAAACTCCATTAGTGTCTTCTCCTGTTGACACCTTCACATGGACTCACCAGTGTAGTCAACCAGGAAAAAAAACTACATCAATCTGCTCTGTGCGGATTATGGATTCTGTGTAGAGGACCGGTCAAGGATAATGACCGATAAGGACGGATGGGTATCCATGCTGTTGGCGCGACTTAATGATTAGGGCAAGGATTGATTATACAAATATATCAATGATAAATATATTAGGTTAATCTTGCAAATCGTCGTCAAAATTAAAACGGAAACTTATTTGGTGATCCATGACAGTTTAACTACAGTGTATGAATGAACTTTTATGCGAATTGGGTTACGGTTTAGGGGTTTGGGGATTAAGGTTGTTTTTAATTACGTATTGCTTAAAATAAAAACAAAAAAAACCCAATTATACTATACATTTAATTAACCATTGAAATTAATTATTGAATCCAACGGTAGACACATTAGTCTCAGTTGTTTGTGTTAGTATTGCAA
Organism: Doryteuthis pealeii; assembly: GCA_023376005.1. Taxonomy (NCBI): domain Eukaryota; kingdom Metazoa; phylum Mollusca; class Cephalopoda; order Myopsida; family Loliginidae; genus Doryteuthis; species Doryteuthis pealeii. The sequence continues at coordinate 15,260,369 of CM042165.1, read as the reverse complement.
TGTATAATTTCAATTAAACTTGGTTTTAAAAAAATTATTTTTCAACATTAAAAGTATAATAATTTGTTGGTTTTTTTTGTTGTTGTTATTTTTTTTAAAGCAATACGTAATTAAAACAACCTTAATCCCCAAACCCCTAAACTGTAACCCAATTCGCAAAAAAGTTAATTCATGCACTGTAGTGAAACTGTCATGGATCTCCACAAATAAGTTTCCGTTTTAATTTTGACGATGATTTACAAGTTTAACCACATATCAATTCCTTAAATGATCAAATCATTTACCCTCTGGGCATTCACACACCCCACACGTCGAGTTTGGACACCCATACACACTCTGGTATAAATGTCTTTATTAGTATCAATTTTCTGGCAAGCCTCCCGTATGAACTGAATCATGGCATCAACAGAACGTGGTTTGCGTACGAAGACCCTGTCTTTTACACATCCCCAGAAAAAGAAGTCCATAGGGGTGAGATCCGGCGAACGTGGTGGCCAGTCAACGGTTCCCCGACGTCCAATCCACCTGTTGATAAATTCTTTTTCAAGAAGCTCACGTACAGCGAGTGCGAAAATGCGGTGACGCCTCATCCGGCTGAAAGTAGAATAATAAAGATTTTAATGAATTTTAGTATTAAATGAATCCTATCACCACTATTATAATACTGGTATAGGAAGCGCGTGGTGTAATGGTTAAAGTCATGGGAAATGGACGAGTTCAAATCCTGGACGTGGTAATTGCATTTCACTTAGTGCTAATACACTTGGGAAAGGTATGAATCCTACTCTCCCTCCAGCTATGGGCAAATAGTAGGGCAGACTGGGCTCTTTAACCTTGGTTAAGCAACCGGTCTAGGAGAAGGAAAACTCTGAATCCAAACCTGATAAACTCCAGTTAAGAAATTGACCTTGTGTCGCATCCTGCTCGTGCGGAGGGGTTGGTAAATATATATATAATACTGGTATAATCCTGACTGTATACCTATTTTTGTAGCCCCCCCCCCACACACACACATATATATATATATATATATATATATATATATATATATATATGTTATAATTCGCTGACAGAAATCTGTTTCGACCCTTTATTGAAGAGGTCTTCATCTACCAATATATATATATATATATATATATATATATATATATATATATATATATATATACTTCTAAACTCTACCGATATATATATATATATATATATATATATATATATATATAAAAATAAACCTAATGAGCCAGATATACCTACTAAAAGTTACGCTTAGTGCTCTTCAGGGCGAAGATTTGACATATAAATTGTTTTTTTTCTTCTTTTGGTCAAGTATTATAGTATCAACCAATTATTTTCGGTTGGTACGACTCTCTTGGTCTTTTCTTTTTTCCAATTTTTATTTCTCCCCAGGTAATATACTTATTTTTACAATCAAACTATTTGCCGGGTATTTTTTTACCGCAAGGGTTTACCAACAAGTTTGGTATATATATATATATATATATATATATATATATATATATATATATATATAACACTTAACTTACACACCCTTCATAAAAAAGTAGTAGACTCTCTTAATTTTAATAAAAACATAAATAAAAAGAACAAAAAAAAATGAACTAAAACCAACTTATATACCCCATGATGACGACTGGCGAAACAGTCGAAAGCGCTCGGGATAACAGTATGGGTAATATTCTATATCAATTGGATCCAAACACCAGAAAGATCGCCAGACGACTGGAAAAAATACGGATCCAAAAAATGAAGAAAAAGTACTCTGTGTTATTCAATAACACATGCCTGAAAAATGTATATATATATATATATATATATATATATATATATATACATATATTGACACAGTTATGGGCAGAATTACTTTCTGAAATTTTCTCTGTAAATTGGATTAGTATACACAAGTGAATAAAGTGCATTGACAAGAGAGGAGATTATGTTTAAAAATAAATTCTTCAAGTGTCTTGAACTAAAGAAATATCTGAACCGAATGAATGACGAGTTCTTTCCTATAAAAAAATATTGAAATACACTTGATAACCGTAAGTGATTTAAAAATGTCTACATATGGTAGAAATATTTTTGGTGTGTGTGTGTGTGTGTGTGTGTGTGTGTGTGTGTGTGTGTGTGTGTGAATAATATTTCCTATCATAATTTTCTGCGCTGTATTACTGATCCATCGAAATTCCCCAGGTTCCACTGGCAGAAGACCGCCGGGGATTTGGGGGGTTCTGCTGGCCGATCTGAAAGTTCAAAAATATTTTTGTATGAACGATCGAATAACGCGCACAGCGGAAATGCCCTGCCCAGTGTACCTTCCCTTCGTCAAAAGATGCCATTCTTTACCACCTTTTTTTTATTAAATATAACCGAAGGGAGCGAGGCATATATATATATATATATATATATATATATATATATATATATATAGGGATTTGGTGTGGGACGAGTAATCTGAGAACAGGGATGGGAAAGGAACGGCCGAATCGGAATTTGGGTCTTCGAAGTTCTTCAAAAAAAAAAAAAAAAAGAAAAGAAAAAAAGAAAACCCCAGATTTCTGCATGTGCTACAACGAGATAAAATTTAATTTAAAAACAAATTTGGAGTAACAGTTTCACCGTTGCTTTTGAGAGTACCATATTTCCCGATATATATATATATATATATATATATATATATATATATATATATATAGAGAGAGAGAGAGAGAGAGAGAGAGAGAGATAGATAGATAGATATCACTGGGTTGCATGGATATATCTGTGACCTGGTGTTTCATGCAGTGGTACATTCGTCAGACAGAATAGAACTAGCTAGAGTAGAACGTGGAACTGCATGACCAACTTTTTTCCCCAAAAAATAAAAACTTTAAGCCTCGTGTCTAAGGCTTGTGTGTATTTCGCCGCTGTAACAGGTTTTCTATTAGTTTATATGGAGAATCGGTTGCAGTGGTGTAACCACAATCTAAATAATCAGCGCATTCTAATCTCTGGAGAGAAAGAGAGAGAGAGAGGGGGGTCGAAAGAAAAGATTAAGATAGACACGTGTGGCAAGAATAAATAACCGATTCAATTTCATGATTTTTAACTGAATAGTTTAAAATTAAATTATTAAATTAGATCACTGATTAGGACTGAGCCTATTCTAGTAGTGATCAAGGGTTATTTAGCCCAGTGAAATAGATCACTGATTAGGACTGAGCCTATTCTAGTAATGACCACCCCAAACGGAATTTAACAGGTTTGAATTCAGAGTTTTCCTTCTCCTAGACTGTTTGTCTAGTCAAGGTTAAAGAGCCCAGTCTGCCCTACTATTTACCCACAGCTGGAGGGGGAGTGGTAGGATTCATACCTTTCCCAAGGTATTAGCGCTATATGTGAACTGTAGCTTTGTCCAGGATTTGAACTCGGGTCGACTAGTCCATTTCCTACGACTCTAACCACCAACAACGTGCCTCCAACAACAGTTTGTAAATGTTGGTTTGGTTTTTATAAACTGTTAGAAATAATATTCATTAACTTCTTGTGTATTAAGAAATTGATTGAATTGATAAACTAGTGGTTGACTCTCAGCCACCGCCTTCTAGCACCTATATGACAAGTGCTGGATGTGTGTGTGTGTGTGTGTGTGCGTGTGTATATGTGTGTGTGTGTGTGGGTGTGTGTGTGTTTATACATATACATGTATATTTACATATATATTTGTATTTATATATATTTATACATATATCTATACATATTTATATATGTATAAATATATATATACATTTATATATATATATATTTATATATATATATTTTTATATATATATATATATATATATATGAGAGAGAGAGGGGGGGGGAGTTGAATGAAAAGATTAAGATAGACACGTGTGTGCAACAATAAATGACCATTTCAGTTTCATTTTTCGAAATCAAGAAGTGTCATTATTAAGTCATAAACATTACCTCGACCGACTCTATAAATAAAATTAACACGTTCAAATTTGGACTTAGAGAATTCGAAGCAGAATAAACACCACATGTAATCTCTAGTCCAATGTCTTCAGTTTTTTTTTTGTTGTTTTGTTTTGGGGTTTTTTTTTCTTCTCAAAACGGAAACTGCCATTTTCGAGTGACTCACTTGAAAGTTGGTAGCAGTCAATCTTTGGTTGTAATTTAAAACTACACAGTTATGGCGGCGGCGGGGGGTGGCTGCGGGTGCGCAGAAGAACCTTGGATATATCTCGCTTCTATCGGGAGCTTTGCGCTTGGAAAATCTTGTTTAGGGACTTCCTGTACTTTTGAGATCAGTCGTTATCATTCAAAGAGTTGTACCAACTATTTATGTTGGTTATTTTGTTTAATGGCATGTCAACACTTGTGGGCTATTTAATGTCAAATCTTTTTTTTCTTTCTTTTTGGCAGAGGTTTGTATATATGCTTTTTAGGCGAATAGTAAAAGTAAAGTCGACGGGGCGGCCTAGAGTCGGTATCAGCCAGTCAGCGAGGGAGTCTATCCCCTTTTCAATAGCGCTAGACCAAGGAGATTGTTTTGGCATCTGAGGTGGAGCGCCACAACTACCATCAGCTCCTTACTTTACCGCATAGTTCCCTGTGCTACTCATACGATGAGTTGGCGAGGACCGGTATCGAACTAGGAACCTTGTGGTTTCTAGCCGAACGCTCTACCGACCGAGCTAGTGGGTAAATATTTGTTTGGTTTTATGAACTGGTTGAAAAAAAAGGGTTGGCTGTTTGCCATAAGAGTCCATTTCAAGAATACAGTCGAGTGCAATTTGAAGAATACGGTCGGGACAATCATATGGTTGCTAGGGCTTGACATGACCAGCCGATTGTTCGGCGTTTCCGACTGATCGTCTAGCCCAAGTAAGGGTAGAGGTAGAGTTTTGCACTTCATAGGACCACTTAGTACCCGGGCCACGGACTGCTCAGCAACGACGATCCTGTTCTCATGCATTACGGGTCGCCACCAACGGCCAAAAGGTGGTCCCATTGTGGGTGCGTTCTTACACCTCTACAGAGGTGCAGTCAGGGTATTCAACAGCCCTAGCTGACTGGACGACCTCTGTTTATCCGTATTTAACCTACGGTTTAGCAATAAGTGTTACACAAAATTCTTTCCATTATATTCGTTCAATGAAACACATTCATCTCCTTTAACACCTTTTCCTGTATATATTTATTTATATTTATATTTATATATTTATATATTTTATATATTTATATTTATATATTTATATTTATTTATGTATATTTATGGAAAATGCATTTCTAAAGTATTCGTATAGTAAAGTACTTCACAAGAACCTGAAGATCGATTCATATTATGAAATCGATAGTTGTGTTGAAAAGCGTGTAACAACTTGAATCATAAATGTTTTTAAAAGTATATTTTAAAAAGCAACTTTAATAATCGATCTGCATTTCTACTTGATAATGGCCTTATCTCTGATACTGAGCAAACAACGGAAAGAATTTATATATATATATATATATATATATATATATGTGTGTGTGTGTGTGTGTGTGTGTGTGTGTGTGTGTGTGTGTGTTGTGTGTGTGTGTGTTTATATAGATAAAGGGTGGCTTAGGTGAATATGGCACGATCATGGAGGTGCACAGAATCCAGGGGTTAAGTCCGCGATAAAACAATACAAAGTGCTTTAATATATATATGACTGTATATATATATATATATAATATATATATATATATATATATATAATGATATGTATTAATATATAATTATATATATTATATATATATATATATATATATATATATATATATATATAACCATTTACAGTCAACCATACAGTCCTGTTTCGATGTATCACGTCTCTTCAGAGCGGCTAGACTTAGCAAACTATAAGTTGGACTCGAAACTCGACCGATTTTTCTTTAGTCAGGGTCTCTAACTACCGGGCTGACAGCATACCTCTAGCAGGAGATAATTTTTACTGATAAATACATACATATGTACATATGTGAAAGCAGCCAGAGAGATCTTGATCCATTTTTTTATATTCCATTCTCTTGTTGAGAAATATTTCGTTGCACATTAAGTGCGACTCCTTCATTCTTTTATTTGAAACATTTGAAATATTTCTCCAACATCTGCTTGTTTGAGTTGTTTTTGTCCACACTTTTCCCCTCTATTCTTAACCACACACACACACACACACACATGTATATATATATATGTGTGTGTGTGTGTGTGTGTGTGTGTGTGTGTTAATTTCTATCCTATTCTCTTCATATCTATCTATCTATGTTCATATCTACCTATCCCATTCTGTTTACATCTCTCTATCTATCTCAATATCAGCACTTTAATAAGATAGCAAAATATAGAACTAAATGATAACAGGTCTATTGTGTCCGATGTGTCTTCCGTACATTTCCCATTCCAGATATTACAAAGGACATATTGTTGTCCCTTTAGAGAATAATCGCAATTATACGTCTTACTTCTTCCTTGGCGTTCCCGGGGTCACTGCTACTGACCTTTGGTCAATATTAAAACCAACACGTAGTTTCCTTAACGGTGCAGATTGCTGGCCTAGATTTAAAAATGCACTGGACGGCTTCCGTCTCTGGTCTTGTGACGAATTCTATCCAGGTGAATTCTATCAACGTGTCTTGGCAGGTGACAAAAGAACAGTCTGGGAGTGATAATAGACTCTACATTCCTGCATGCACTCCAATGCTTTAATTGCATCTATCAGAATGTGGTTATTTTTAGAGTGTCCCTTGTTGGTGGGGGTAGGGTGTGGGTGAATTTTATCCCCGTTTTTTCAATTGATCTCCGGTTTTTTTTCCTTCTCTTGTTCCGTGGAGAAAATTGTGTTACTTGAGAAAGATCTTTTGGAATTCACTTCCGGGTTGTTGTCTCTGTTCGTCCAACCAAGAAAAATGACTTTTTTTTTTATGAAGTTATACTTTTAAATCTAATTGAGTTCGAGAAATTTATGAGGTCAAATCGGGGGAGACTGGCTGTAAAATACACTCCATTCATTTTCTCAAATTAGCTCTACCACAAGGCTGCTTAAAAGTCTTCTATCTCTCTCTCTCTCTCTCTCTCTCTCTCTCTCTCTCTCTCTCTCTCTCTCTCTCTCTCTCTCTCTCTCTCTCAATATATATACATATATATATACACACACACACACACACACAATACACATAATATATATATATATATATATATATATATATATATATATCCTATATCCGTTTACATCTATAAATCTCATTCCTCAGCCTGTCTAATATCTATCTACATATCTGTCTGTCTGTCTGTCTGTCTGTCTGTCTGTCTCTGTCTCTCTCTCTCTCTCTCTCTCTCTCTATATAATATATATATATATATATATATATATATATATATATTATATATATCATTCCTCAGCCTGTTTAATATCTATCTACATATCTCTCTGTCTCTCCTCTTTCTGTCTGTCTGTCTGTCTGTTTCTCTCTCTTCTCTCTCTCTCTCTCTCTCTATATATATATATAATATATATTATATATATATATATATATATATGAAAATAGATGAAAATTAATCCGACAGTATGAAATTTAACATTTTTGAAAAAACAAATGATGTTATGTAATTGCTGACAGAAATCTGTTTCGACCAAATCGATAAATTGGTCATCTTTCCAGGCGGGAAAAAGAAAAAGGAAAAATACTCATCATTTCGTTCATATCTATCTATCTATCTATCTATCTTATAAGATCTGCTGAATATTAAAAAAAAAAAGAATAAAAAAGAAATTACTTCGCTGCTTCGGCTTTGGTCAATTCACAGTTGCACACCACGTGACCTGCATTTGCACAAAGCGGTTCAAAGCGGTTCGTTATGAAAAGTGGTTGAATGTTGAATGCAACTGACAAGGAAAATCCGATCACCTGTCGTTTTTCGGTCGATATTTATCGATCGATCCAAACCTCGAAAGATCAGCAATCAATAGGAATATGCGTAGGAATCAAACAATCGATAAATAGGTGCGTAACCGACGTTGTATTTCTTGGAAGGGTTACGTAATAGGAATGTTACATCACAGACAATTTTTGCAACACTTTTCTCCCCTTAAAAGAGACGCCAAGTGAACTATTTTTGACCAGTCTCACCAACCCAGCATTTCGCAATTTATACTGATACGACTAATTGCACAAGAAATAACTAAGAAAAATTAAAAGAAAATTACAGATTTTACAAATACACGAATATATATATTATTTGGGAAGATTATGTTGCGCCAAGCTTCTAAGTTGTTGTGGTCTGTGTGTATTGTATAATCGCTATTTGAAATCTTGATATTTAGCAAGTTTAGCCGAGTATGACATAAGTGTGAGTATCCGTTCATTGCCATTACTCCCAGGTCCACTCTGACCTGAAATAGTTGTACCTGTTAACAGTATGAGTTAAATAAATAAAAAATGTGTTGGAAAATGTGTTTAAAAGTGTGTTTTTAAAAAGATCTGAATACTCAACAAGAATGAATTTTAAAAAAAAGTCTTCAATTAACTAAATCAATGGTTGACATGCAGTAAAATCCAACCAACTAACACAGACAGACAGACACAGACAGACAGACACACACACACACACACACACATATATATATATATATATATATATATATATATATATATATAATATAATTCTTTCCCTTCCAAAAAGACAGCGGAAATAGCCAATGTTATTTATTAATTTAAATGTCCATTGGGAGAATACTTGTCGACAATAATAAAAAAAAAAATGATGAATTACATTGGCTATACCATATATATATATACTTGTGTTATAAAAATGTTAAATGGTCCCCGTGGGGCCATATGGCACCAGTGTTCTAAACGATGCTTATTCATGTCTTATTATACTATCATAAAAATTATATATATATATATATATATATATATATATATATATATATACTAGTACTGAAGATCGCATATGCGTGAAACTGTTAGTAACAGGCACCGCTGACTCCATGTCCACACTGCCTTAACTTAAATATAAATGCTCTATGATATTGAGCACTGTTTACCTATAGATATAGCACCCATATTATCTATAGCTATATGTGTGTGTGTGTGTGTGTGTGTGTGTGTGTGTGTGTGTGTGTGTGTGTGTGTGTGTTTGTGTGGTGTGATTAGAAATGTTAACAATTTAAGAGAGTACCTTTTTGATATAATTTCCGTCTTCACGTGTTCACAATCCTGTCAACCCATTCTTGAATCTCTCAGAATTTATTAAAAATGTCTATATTTCTATGAGGAGTATCTTTATTAAAAAGCAGAACTGATATTACAGATACCAACTGGGAAAGATTACGTGTGGTGAACATGATGAGGCTTTAAAATTATGATATCATAAAGGAAGTCGCATAGAAATGTTAACATTTTTTAAAATCACCCTGTATATTAATGGCAAGTGTCAGAGTATATGATCATCGCACTCTACCCAATGTGTGTGCCATAAACGCTGTTTGTTTTCTTAAGTGCCTCGTCTTAAAAACATAAAGCTGGCAAAATAACAATAAGAAACGTTTTTTTATTGTCCTTTGTTCGAGTAAAAGTATTTCTTCTACTTCGTAATCATGTCAAATCTTTTCTTTTTTTCTTCTTTTTTTAGTTTAATGTTTAATAAAGTTTCTGCTGCAACATTAGATATTCATTTTGAAACTATTTATCTATTAATAATGGAGATTCGCTTCCGGTTTTTGTCTGTAACAAAAATTACGTCACTGCTTATCAAGTTTATATTATCACTAGTAGAATATTATACAATCAAAAACAATATTGTTAGGTATTATTTACATTATCACCCATCATATAAATACACACTTAACATTAAAAATCTATTAATAATGGAGATTTGCTTCCGGTTTTTGTCTGTAACAAAAATTACGTCACTACTTACGTCACATTACCTGAAATCGTCATAACATAGAATAAATACACTCAAAAATTGACATCATTAGACAGTCCTCATGCAACATTAGATAGTCCTCATTGTTTTTTTAATACAAGTTTTAATAGATACATCCCCAGTATCATATATTTATATATAGTTTGTTTTATTTTAATAGATATTCAAAGTTAATAGAACTTAGTTTCGATTCCAAATTGTTTTATTTTTTTTTACTCCTCTAACAAATTTGATGATTTCATAATTTATGGTTCAAACTCTCCGACATTTAATTTTTAACTTCCACCTCCTCAAGCAATATCTTTCAAAAATTTATTTTTACATCGCCCGGAGGGTGTTTTTTTTATTTTGCTAGTACCTTTTAATAAACTATTTCAGTCTGCTGGGATTTTGTCGTCTCTATGTCAGGTCACTTAATGTGCTACTGGTACTATGTAACCCAGAGGTTGGGGACCGCTTATGAATTTCCTATTTCCTTGTAACTCCTTCCAAGAATTCCCCATAGGTGAATTCGTTGGTTGGAGCCGGCTTAATCGACTCAGGTTGAAAGAGAGAGAGAGAGAGAGAGAGAGAGAGAGAGAGTAGGTGAAAGATAGAGAGAGGGGTTAAGCACGTGGAAGCGATATCGCTAATCTGTTTCAATCGAACATAATGAAAAATGAAAATATGAAAATATGAAAAGAAAAAGTGAGAGAGAGAGGGGGTAAAATCAATTGTACTTTTTACATACTGAACTATTTAGCAATAGCTCTTAAGTAAACATATCAAACGTTGTAATAATCAAATTATCATACTGAGTTATATCCACAGGTACTGCTTGTTTATTTCTATTTTTCTTAAATATTAAACATACTTATATTGCCCCCCCCTCTCTCTCTCTCTCTCTCTCTCTCTCTCTTCTCTCTCTCTCTCTCTCTCTCTCTCTCTCTCTCTCTCTCAAAAAGCAACTGTATGGCCACCTGCCCTCCATCTCACAAACCATACGAGTAAGACGGGCTAGACATGCAGGACACTGCTGGAGAAGCAAGGACGAGCTCGTAAGCGACATACTACTGTGGAAGCCAGCACATGGGCACGCTAATGTGGGCCGCCCAGCCAGGACCTACATTGACCAACTATGTAGGGATGCGGGCTGCTGCGCGGAGAAGCTCCCAGAGTCGATGAATGATAGGGAAGGTTGGCGAGAGATCGTCATGGATATCCGTGCAAATTGCGTGACATGATGATGATGATGATGATGATATTGCCCTAGTATTATAGATGGAATGCTGACCCTAAAAGCCTTGGCCCTTAAAGTAATTGGGTCGTTAAGAGGTACATTAAGTCATAAAAAGAAATTTTCTTGTAAAAACAACTCTTACAAACTTGTGTATACTGTAATTAACTTTGAGTATTAAGAAAATCGACAAAATATTAGTAAGTAGGTAAGATCATACACGCTCGACTGATTATGATATTACACCGCCTCTAATTTAGTACGTCAGTAGCTGAAAATTGAAGAAAACGGAATGTTTAAGAAGTTTATATATGTAAAGGTTCTTTTGTCGGGTCTTTTGATCAATTCTTATTCAACCAAAACGAATTGTCAGGATTGTTTACAAAATATCTAATATCAAGAGATTTTTTGAACTGATAGACATAGTTTCGTATCCATTTTCTAAGCTGCGATTGGCACAAAACCAAAAGCATGGGGAATGAATTGAGGGACCATATTACCTTTAGGCATCCCTTTTTGATCTCGATTAAGAAAGGACATGTTTTTCATTTACACCGTCAATATCCGGTTGTTTGTTAGGGGTTAGGGTTAGGGGTTAGGGGTTAGGGTTAGGGTTAGGGGTTAGTTTTATAAAAAAAACTTAAATCTAAAAAGCGTCTGTTAAAACAGCCGGATATTGACGGTGTAAACGAAAAACATGTCCTTTCTTAATCGAGATCAAAAAGGGGTGCCTAAAGGTCATATGGTCCGAATTGAGTTTCGAACTCACAAACAATGGCCTGATGGTAATCGTCGCAAGAAATGGTCTCGATGAGCCAAGTTCAAATCCTAGACGAAGTTGTTTGTCTTTCCATTCACACTTGAAAAGGCTGATTGGTGTTTAATGGCATGCCAACCTGTCTAGAAATTGCGTATATTGTCCATTCACATTTTAATGGACACGACGACTCGAGTTCAAATACTAGATTAGGTTGTTTGTGTTTCAATTCGCGCTGATACCCTTGGCATCCCACCGTGGTGCAATGATTTGCAAGCTAGTTTCGCGCGCAGATCCATTACTATTGAATAGCGAGATCGATCCTCGCTGGATGCCCCATATTTGCGACCTTGTGTCCCACCCTGCCGATGCTGAACGGGTTGGGTAAATGGGTATTTGCCTTATACCCCACTTGTATGGGCTGGGCACAAGGCCTCGTTTTAACGTGGGCCCACCCACAAGCCGAAGCTAATGGGCGGGAAAGAACAAAAATTGCGTCGATCCCTTCGGCATTACCCTCAAGGGGGCGCATCAGGCGCTGGGCAATAAACCCAGCCCTGCCCCTTTAAGTCAAGGGGGCAGGTGTTGCCTGGGGGGATAGCCCCCTGGGATCGACGCTATTAATTTAACATAACCGGTCCAGTGGCCGAAGCGCACCGGACCCATGTCCCGAAGGACGGGTTGGAAATGTCTATCCATGGAAAGATTGATTGATTTAAACGACATGTCAACCTGTCTAGGAATTTCGTGCATACACATTTTTGTGTAGTTTCTTAAGAGTTTTTTTTTTTAATTTTTTTTTTTTACACGGGATTATAAACCAGTGATTGGTTTTAACGGCATGTCAACCCGTCTCGGACCTTCGCAGTGTTACATAATTTATGCGGTTGCATAAGATTATTGTCAATCCCCTGTATTTCTAAATGGGTGGCTCTTTTCATATCATGGGTGGGACTTTCCATGGAATAGTACAGAAAGCCCACGAAATAACGTGAAGTCACGTGGGACCTGGTTGGGTGCTCAGTTTTCAGTTAGACGTCAGGCAGAGAAGATGTCCTGCCTTAACTGGAACCCACACTGCATACGCGCGCTATGTTAGTCAGATATTTAGTTGCATGAAATGTATAGTTAAGTAAATAAAAGCTTAAGAAAATAACACAGTTTTTGTGGTTGGTGAATATCTTGGTAACAAGACTGATCTAGAAGAAGAAATGAGTGTGCGACCGACCACCAAGATGAAGAAGAGATGTTAGAAGAGACTGACGCTAGAAGAACAGAAGATGACAAGAATTATAGAAGAAGTAAGAAAATAAGAAAAGGGTATACAACAGTAGGAAATGGACATGACAACCAGTATTAAAATCCTAGACGAGATTATTTACATTTCACATAGCGTTTATCCACTTAGAAAGGTATGCATCCAACTATTTCCCTCCAGCCAGGACCGGCGTGTCTTACTTCCGAAACTTCCGATCGCGAGAGCTTTTTATGGAGAGCCTCGTTGTGAGACCCCGCTATTTTTTTTACTGACGTTACATTGTCAGTTATCAACTAATAGTCTATATTAACAGGACCTGTGGATATACCACAGTATGATAATTTGATTATTACAATGTTTGATATGTTTAATTTATAGCTATTGCTAAATAGTTCAATATGTAAAAAATAAAATAAACTTGATTCAACTCTCCCACTCTTTTATTTCTCTTCTTTTCATATTTTCATAATGGTCGACTGAAACAGATTAACGTTATCACTTCCGCGCGCTTACCCCCTCTCTCTAACTTTCCCCTACTTTCTTTCTTTCTTTCTTATAATTTTTTTCTCTGTAGCATTCCCTTTTTCTTCCCTTTCTTCCTTTTTGATAAAAAACAGAATGATCCATTATTTAGCTGAGGTGACAACACTCATAAGAAATAAGAATTTGGCAGAGAAGCAACACCAGATAATCAGGATTTACATTTTTTGCATTTCATCTCGGGTGATTTGGACGGTCTCATTTTTTAACCAGAGGGTGTTGCAAGATGATAACAATTAAGGAATACGAGTATTAATATATAGATTGTGTATCTCAATGGCTGGCGCGTACTACACCCGAACCCCCGAGTAGTGGGAGCCCCAAAAGGACTAGCTTCAGCAGTGTTTGTTTTTTGTGTTTTTTTGGTCGTTCTGCTATTTCTACTTTTTTTAAACCTAAGTTATATTGTCAATCATCAACTACAATAACAGACAAGGCCGGTGCTTACTACCCCAAAAATCTCTCTTAGGGGTCAAGCATTAGGTAAAATTGTAGGGCGGATTGGGCTTTTGGCAACCAGTCTAGAAGAATGAAAACTCTGAATTTAAACACACACACACACACACACACACACACACACACACACACACACATACAATTATAAGCCAGTCAGTATACAAATTCACGTTAAATAAATCTCAATTAAAATTCAAACTCCACAAATGAATACACGTGCGGAGCCGCTTAACCTACTTCGGGTGAATGCCATCACACACACACACACGCAAGCACACTATCACTCACTCTCACTCACACATACACACACTCTCACACACGTACACCAGTCAGTATACTTAACATATTAAAATAAATCAATTCAAATTCAAACTCCTTAAATGAATACAAGTGCGGGGCAGGCTTAACCCACATTGGGTGAATACCATCACACACACACACACACACACACACACACACACATATATATATATATATATATATATATATATATATATATATACTTAACATATTAAATATATGCGGGGCCGGCTTAACCCACATTGGGTGAATACCGTCACACACACACACACACACACACACACACACATATATACATATATATATATATATATATATATATATATATATATATATATATATATATACTTAACATATTAAATATATGCGGGGCAGGCTTAACCCACATTGGGTGAATACCGTCACACACACACACATACACACACACACACACACACACACACACACACACATATATATATATATATATATATATATATATATATATGTGTGTGTGTGTGTGTGTGCACGTACAATTATAAGCCAATAAATCTCAATTAAAATTTGACAAAGCCAATTAGTGGTTTTCTTTATTTTTTTTTTTTTCATACCAGATTCTTTGTGATCAGGTTTGTCATTGAAACAATTACAACGTGAATTGTTTGATATCAATGTTTGCTATTCAACTCGAAAATGATGACAAAGACAATCGAGAAAAATAAACATAACATCAAGAAGAACTAGATTTAAAAAAAAAAAAACAACCTTTCTTCATCACTTCACCTGGAAAAGTTATTTTGTTTTGAGCAAGAAACAAGCCAAAAATCACTTAACATCATGTTATGTTTCTGGGTCATTGCGTTCGAGTTTAGACTCAAAAGTCCTTAACCGTAAAACCTCAACATTCAACAGGGGTAAACGTTTAGAATGAAATCATTCGCCGCAGTCAAACAACACCATCAACAAAAAAAAAATTGATACTTCTATTAGTTGCTATATACTCCTTTTCGTGCATCTGCTGATAAGGGGGATCACGGGAAATTCTTCTAAAGATCAACCAAAATAAACTAACTATCCGATTTTAATAAAACTTTCGGTATAAGAAGTAATAAAAGACGAAGTTTTATTGTAAATAAATGTTTACTAAATTGAAAAGGCTAATAATTTTTTTCGTTAGTTTTTGTTTCGCACATTGATCCCCCGTACAAAGATCTTAGTAATTTAACGACGGAACATATGTAAAAAAAAAAAAACTAAATCGCAACTAATTATATATATATATAACAACAGCTGGATATTAAAACACTGTTTTTTTTCTGTTTTTTGTTTTTGTACTGTTTTTTCCATGCTTCATGATACTAAAAAACAACGTTCACATGAACAAAGTGATTATACACAATCAATATATCTTCTTATTATAATGGAGATTGTGTGTTTTTCTGTCTGTAACCGAAACTATATTCCTACTCAAGTCACAATTCCCTTAGTTATTGACATCACATTCTCCATGATTTTATTTTTATCTAAACCTCAATTATTAATAAAATTGTCTTACATTATTAATACTGTTAACCATGTCTACATACTGACAACATGCAATTGTATTTATATATACAACAAAATAGCAATTTACAGTGTGAATGGGAAGGCTAATTTGCATATTAATATTAAAAAATTGAATTTAATAAATATGTGCTTAGTATTATTGATTTCTAACTGTTTGGTTTTATTTTAATGAATATAAGCAAAAATCTCTTCAATAAACCTTAAATGAAATCCATTAACAAGAAAAAATAACTGTCATTTTATTCTTTACTTCCTATACTTAAATTAGAAAAAATAACAATGAAAGACGAGAGTAATGGAAGAGTAAATTTCAATTGTTCTATTTTATCGATTATACTCCCTCTGTTTCAAATCTTTTTATCTGTATTCTTATTTAGTTTCATTAGCCTTTCTAATTTAATACAATATTTTATTACATTAAAACTTAAATACTTACACCCTACGGAGGGTGCATATATTTGCTAGTATATATAATTACGCATGTGCATTTTCTCGCTGGGTCTAAAAAGGGGTGATCACAGGAAATTCTTCTAAAGATCAACCAAAATAAACTAACTATCCGATTTTAATAAAACTTTCGGTATATGAAGTATATATACCATCCGGCCTTCTTAAGGTTTTCCTTGTCAAACTCGGGAACGTTCTCTTCAAATTTGGGAACCTTCTTGTCAAATTCAGGAGCCTTCACGTCGTAATCGGGAGCCTTCACGAAACTTTGAACCAAACCCTCTATTCAATCCACTGTTAACTATGACTGAATACAGGTGTTGAGCAATGTTATGTATTCTATGTTATTATTGCCCTTGGCCAGGATTGAATCAGGAACCTGCAGATGATTGTCTCTTGGAACTGTATTAACTCAACCCTTTTATCCATTGCGCCATGTGTCCAACTGGATTCACAAAAATGATATTATTTGTTTGAAAGTATTACATTCTACTAGAAATGATAAAATCCTGCTATTGTAAATATTGATTATTTTGTGTTGCTTATCCGCCGATTTCTTATGAGTGTCGTCACCCAGCTAAATAATGGACTATTCCGGGTTTTTTTTATAAAGAAATAGGGGGAAGAAAAGGACATGCTACACAGAATAAATATAATAAGAAATAAAGAAAGAAAGAAAGAAATAGAGTAGTGGAAATATAGAAAGAGAAGGAACGCGCGCGGAAGCGATAACACTATTCTGCTTCAATCGAACATAATAAAAAGATAAAAGAAGGAAATAAAAAATAGTGTGTGTGTGTGTGTTGTGTGTGTGTGTGTGTGTGTGTGTGTGAGAGAGAGAGAGAGAGAGAGAGAGAGGGGGGTTAAATCAAGATTATCATACTTTTTACATATTGAACTATTCCACAATAGCTGTTAAGTAAACATATAAGAAAAAAGGAAATGAACATACACACAGACATAAGCGCGTGCATACAAACACAAACACACACACTTACACACACACAAAAACACACATAAACAAGCACCCCCTCCCCCCACACACACACACAGAATTTGGAAGACATGAGACAGAACAAATGAACGGCCACTAACAACAACTTCAGTTCTGGTAATCTTCTGTAGAAGGGATTTTTATTCCCGAAATATTAAGAATTGAGAATAAATCACAGGTTAACAAACAACACCACAGTTAGCTTCTTTTTTCTTTACACTTGCATTGTGATAGCCTTCAAAACCAACCAACAAACGAATATAAACACAATGCTTCAAGCAAATTACAAAGTCCTTTTATATAAAACATTGTAATAATTAAATTACCATACTGTGTTTCCGCTCGTTTATATTATAGGCAATGCTGTAAATGATATTATCTACAATTATTAATTTACAAAACGAATACGAATAATATAATTTTGTTTTCATATCTTATATTTATTTTAAATAGTAGCAACCGTATTGACACGAGCGACAGAAAAGTAAAATCGTTAGTTGCATTCAAAATATTTCGGCATCCATAAGACGTCTGTCTTATCTGAAGGAAGCAGACGAGAAATTCTTCAACCACTCGGGCATCCGGCATGAAACGAGCTGTCAATTCAATTGCGAGCAATGTCGATAATTCTGTAGACGTCCGATTGTTTGTAATCGGGGGGAAAAAAGTGAAAGAAGCGGAAACATATTTGGAAGTCGTCTGTTTAAACACAAAGAAGAAAATAACATGTTTTTCTTTTCACAACTGCTATTCAAAATTATTCGACATTGTGAAATGTCTATGTTGTATAATAATACCTAGTTTTGGTTTGGTTTGTTTTGTTTTACGGCATATCAACCTCAGTGGGTCATTTAATGCTGATAAAGTTTTGAAATAAATCAATTCTTAATGGATAATACAATTTTTTTATAAATACATTTTTCTATTTAACCCATAGATGGGACCCTAACAGGTACTACCACTCCGGGTCAGAGTGGACCAGGGAGCAATGGTGATGAAGGGGTGCTCCACATTCCCCAAACCTGCAAAACTGGAACCTCACCATCAGATAGAGTTTAACGTCATTCCCAGGACATGTAGACCCGCAGCCACCGCCTTCTAGCACCCATGTGATAAAAAGGGGTTGGGGCTTGCCATAAGGGCAATAGGGTTGGGAAAACCATATAGGTGCTAGGGCTTGATGTGATCAGCCAATTGATCGGAGGGGGCCTCTCCGACCGCCCGTCTAGCCCAAGATAGGGCCAAAGTGGAGTATTGCATGTCATGAACTGCTCATCCACCTGGGCTCTACCCTTAAGCATCACGGGTCGCCACCCACGGCTAACAGGTGGCCCCATTGGGGAGTCTTACCCCTCTGCAGAGGTGCAGTCGGTGCATTTAACGCCCCAGACGACAGGGCGGTTCACCAGGTTAAATAGAGACGTAAATAGTCTACCCTACAATTTACCCATAGCTGGAACGAGAAGATATAGATTCATACATTTCCCAAGGATAATGGCGTCCCGTCGTGGTGTAATGGTTAACAAGCTAGCTTCACATATTTATTACAACTGTGAGTATGATCCTCACCGGATGCCCCCATACTTGCACCCATGGCGAACCGATTGGGTAAATATCTACCTTTCCAAGAGTATTATCACAATTTGAAGTGCAAACAACCTAGTCCAGGATTTGAACTCGCGTGGCCCGTGTTCATTTCCTAACCGTTATGCAACGAGCGCCTCATCTATGTATGTTACATAATTCGTGGGTAGCCTATGAAGTTTGTTATAATTATTGATAGTTGATTAGTTGACCTCCCTTGGCTTCAACCAATGGGAAAACGTGAGAACAGAAATTGAATTTACTTAGTTAGATTTTGGCAGTTAGTCAAACGGACTACATGTGACGTTCGTCTCTCGCAAGATGCCAACTTCTCACGGCGCGGTTGAAAACACTTTGGGGCTTCGGGTTTTTAATAAAGAGTAAAAACGTCTTGTAAAACAATTAGTCGTCGGGGCGGCCTAATGTAGGTATCAGCCAATTAGTGAGGGAGTATCTCCTTTTCACTAGCGCTAGACCAAGGAGATTGTTTTTGCGTCTGAGGTGGAGCGCCATACCTATCCTCAGCTCCTTACTTTACCGCACAGATCCCTGTGCTACTCATACGCTGAGTTGGCGAGGGCCGGTATCGAACTAGGAAGCTTGTGGTTTCTAGCCGAATGCTCTACCGACTGAGCTAACCCGGCCCCTAAAACAATTAAGCCTTGCTTAATTATTACCAACAACAAGAAATACGCACAGACCACCGAGCCCAGAAGAAGGAAGAAATCAGCCCAGGAGGAGATGGGCGCCGACGAAACAGAACCAGTAATAACCCATCTCTTCTCCTTTCTTCACTCACCATTTATATACCCAAGTCAAACAAATATATATGCCTGTTCTGTATTATCGACATAAATGTAAGTCTGCGATTTTTTTATAAATGTGTGGGTTAGCTTCGGGGAAAGAGTTTGGCCCGTGTGCCTATCTTGGATTTTCGTTACAAGTTTTTATCTCAAATATTTTCTTTCTGAGGAATGTGAAAACTGGACAGAAATATCTTTGTAAAAACAAAAAAAAAAAATGCTACGTGTCACACCCACACCCACATGTGCAGAGAGACACTGCCATGTTGTCTCCTGAAATAATAAGTAGTTAGAACGCTTAGAATTTGTGTGAGGGCGGGGACGTTGAGTTAGGGTTAGGGTGAAGGGGGGTGTCTTTTAATTTAAGCTGCTTAAGTTTCCGCTTTGCGTATGCCAATTGTGCAGCTATCTTACAGTGCAAAAAAATGGCCATCATCCTGTATTCACTTTACTTATTTTATTTGTCTATATTTTATATATGTTATTCATCTTTCATTCTAAGTGTAGCATCTTAACTTACCTGTGGCGAACGGGTTGGATAAATACACGCACACATCTAGAGACTTTCGACAAATGTACAATATCATCAACACTATATATATATATATATATATATATATATATATATATATATATTAATGTGTATGGTTGGCACTAGTATACTAGAAAAAGTAATAGTAATCCAACGTACAGTGTTATTAGAAGAGTGCTCAATATCTGTGATAGAGCGTTGATAGTTCAATGAGAAATCAAAACAAATAAAAGTTTTTAAGTAATACCGTTCCCGTAATTAAATAAATAAAAGCAAAAACTTTTATTTGTTTTGATTTCTCATTGAACTATATATATATATATATATATATATATATGTGTGTGTGTGTGTGTGTGTGTGTGTATATATATATTATATATATATATATATATATAGAGAGAGAGAGAGAGAGAGAGAGAGAGATGAGAGGTATCCAAAACTTGGTAGTAAGGGATGATTCTATATGTGATTTCTAAGATACACTGTATTATTATTGTATGATCCAGTATGTATAAATACAGTGAATCTTTAAATCACTAAAGAGAGCTCAATGTATAATAAACTTTTTAGATTATATACAGAGCAATATGTCTAAGTTGATTTAATTAATTTGAATTGCAAAACTGCAGTTTTGCAATTCAAATTACCTTGATCTACCATCTGATGAGACTGGATTTTGAGGAGCTATATTAAATCAACTTAGATTTATATAGGCCCCAATTTTGGTCGAAATAAATTTATTATGGAATAACGGTGTTGAGTTTTTCCTTCCTTTCAAAGATATATATATATATATGTGTGTGTGTGTGTGTGTGCGTGTGTGTTACAAATATATTCGTTACATTTTGTCGGATTTTCTGTTGTTTTTTTCCATACACACACACACACACACTCATATATATATTCTCGTAAGTTCGTGTAGAGGTCACTTAAGAGGAATATAAATACCTACTCCTTAACAAAACGAAGAAATCTGCTAAGTCCGTTTGGTGTGGAGGTAAGACGCTTGACTGTCAGTTTGACAGACAGGTTTCGAATCGCACACGGGGCGGTCTTCGTATCTATAGCTCTGCTGATGAGGCCTAATAGGCCGAAATGTACATACAGAGATTGATTTTTCTCGATTTGTTTAGCCTTACATTTAATAGGTAATCCCGCCTAATTAATTAATTATTAATTAATTAACTTTCAAAAATTAGGTTCGACTTCAATTAAGCACATATTCTCCCATATATATATATGTATATATATAGAGAGACAGAGAGAGAGAAAGAGATAGACAGTGACAGATAGACAGACTGACAGAGAGTGTTAATATTGAGAGACGGAGAAAGAGAGAGACAGAGACAGACAGACAGAGACAGAGAGAGAGACAGACAGACAGTGTTAATATTGATTATATAGTTAACTATATTTATAAATAACACATGTAGCATAATATCAATATGTCGCCTTTGCGATTACCAAACTAAACTTGGTTTGAAAATCGCAATGGCGAGAAACTGATAGTTACGGATCCATTGGTTGTTTTCACTTTATTCGTTTTATTTGTCTATATTTCATATATGTTAATCATCTTTCATCTTAGGTGTAGCGGAATTGTTTTCGTTTTTTACTAACTTTTACTTCAGAGCTTATTTCATACACACTTCTGTGACTCTACAATATCATTAACACTGTTATATATATATATATTAATAAGTCATCCACAGAAACGTGTGGCTAGACACAACAACTACCCCTGGCCAGGAGCGAACTCCGACTGATTTTTTGCCAGCCTGATTTCTTAACCTCTCGTCCATTTTGGCAGCTGCCGTAACGGGGGTGGTATTTAAACTATTAAATACATAGGTTTCTTTATATATTTTACGATCACCAGAGAGACCTATCATTGCTTTATATATGCTGGCAGTGAAAGTTAATTTAATACACCCCTTAGAGAGCTCTACCAAGTTTTATGCTGGCAATGAAAGTTAATTTAAATCACCCCTTTGAGGGCTCTCTCTCTCTCTCTCTCTCTCTCTCTCTATATATATATATATATATATATATATATATATATATATATATATATATAT
>CM042165.1:15225395-15235395 GCA_023376005.1 Doryteuthis pealeii | reverse complement strand
AGTTTGTTTTTGTTGTTGTTATTGTTATTGTTGTTATTATTGTTGGTAATTTGAACATTAGCTGCATAAATGAGAGTAACTCCCCTTGTTTATTTCACGTTGAGGAAGACATATGTTTTTATTGGCTATTTTCATTTCACCGTAACCAATGCAACTGCATGTTTTAACACGAAAATATCATAAAATGCATTCTAAATAACAATTAAGTTCATTTCAAATAATGCGCAAGCACAATTAAGAACACATTTTATGATATTTTCATGTTAAATCATGCAGTTGTATTGATTCGAAAAAATTCGTATTATCAGTGTAGATTTACGGTAAAATGGCCGACCAAAACATATGGCTTCCTCAAAATGAAATAAACAAGGGGAGGATGCTTTCATTTATGTAGCGATTGTTCAGATTACCTTGTTGTTTTGTTGTTGTTGTTGTTCTGGTGATTTTGTCACGTCAGTATTTCAAATTTTGTCAAGTGCGTGTTTTTGGTTTTTTTATATGTTCAAAACGAGATGCTCTTTCTCTCTCTCTCTCTCTCTCTCTCTCTCTCTCTCTCTCTCTCTCTCTCTCTCTCTCTCTCTCTCGTTATATATCCCTCTCTCTTTTATTTTTATTTAATTTTGGTACAAATGCAGAATAGCGCTCAACAAATAATATCCTTAGAATCGCACTTTACGTGTTAATTTTATGATGACGGAAAAAAAAAGATATTACGTAGAAAGAAAGAGAAAGCTGAGTGTTAGATATTCTGTGCAAGTAATTTATACAAATATTTCAATATTTACTTATTGGTCTGTTTTCATTTACAGTAGTTGTTAAAAGTATTTGGGCAAACAGATTACTTGTTTCTAATTACTTTTTAGTTTTGAGAGTTAAGAACAGGAACGTTACACAAGAAGAAACAAATTTCATTACAAACATAACACTGGAAAGGAATTTATCATAAGAATGCATTGGAAAGGAATTTACTATAGGAATGCATTAGAAAGTGTTTCACCATAGGAATGCATTAGAAAGGATTTTACTATAGAAATGCATTGAAAAGAATTTTACTATATGAATGCATTAGAAAAGATTTTACTATAGGAATGCATTGAAAATTAGTTTACTATATGAATGCATTATAAAGTGTTTTATTATAGGGATGCATTAGAAATAATTTTACTATATGAATGAATTAGAATGGATTTTACTATATGATGAATTAGAATTACTATATAAATTAGAATGGATTTTACTATGAGAATACATTGTAAAGGGTTTTACTATGGGAATGCATTGGAAAAGATTTTACAATAGGAATTCTCTGGAAAGGGCCTTTTAAAAGATGCATTGAACAGGGTTTTATTATAGGAATGCATTTGAAAAGGTTTTACTATCGGAATACATTTGAAAGAGATTTTACTATATGAATTCTCTGTGAAAGTTTTTTTATTATAGGACTGCATTGAAAAGGGTTTTCTTATATGAATTCATTGGAAAGAGTTTTTATTATATGAATGCACTGGAAAGGCTTTATAATAGGCATGTATTGTAAAGGGGTTTATTATAGGAAAGCAGTGGAGAACCTTTTATTATAGGAAGTCACTGTGACATGTTTTTATAATAGGAATTAATTCGAAAAGGTTTTATTATTTGAAAATGGGTTTATTATAGGAATACATTGAAAAGGTATTTATTATAGGAATGCATTAGAAAGGATTTTTATAGGAATTCTTGAAGAAAGTGTTTTTATAGGATGCATCATCATAGACAGCTGTTAAATGAAATTGGCGAAGTCCTCTATTGTCGATATCATTGTCGATATCAGCCGGACAGCGAGGGAGTCTATCCCCTTTTCACTAGCACTAGACAAGGGTTATATTTTTTTGCTGAGATGGAACGCTATACCTACCGTCAGCTCCCACTTTACCGTTCAGATTAGATAACCCAATCTGTGTTAATCATGTGCTGTGTTGGCGGGGATTCGTATCGAACTTGGAACCTTGCGATTCCTTGGCGGGCGCTCTACCGACTGAGCTGAACTCGTGGCGAGGATGGGTGTTCTCCTCGGATCTCACTCCAGACACGCATCTGAGTTGGAGAACAGCCAATCCTCAATCACAAAAATATTTTTAATCGTTTTTTTTTTCTTTCGATATAATTTTAAAAAATTTTCTCAGCAAGTAAATGCTTTTTTTTTGTTAGCGCTTTTCATGTTCATAAAGATCATTATCTATTTGTGTGTTTATAAAGAAAAAAGACACTTTGTAATCTTCCCACTGAAGTGCTTTCTTGAGAACACTGCTGTTTCGTTGTTCTAACAACTCTGTATTTATACAGGTTGCGGCAGAAATAGCTCCCACATTTTAAACCGTCACCTGTGTGGTGCAAGTGAACTTAGACATGTTGCTATAATAATTAATGGGTAATAGTTTGAAACCAATACTGAGTCCTTATAATGCATTAGTGAATCTATAGACACACTAACACTGAACATCCGGCAAAGAAAGACAAGCAACAAACTTGCATGAACAATGCACGAATGAATGTTTAATGTACATAATATGTAATAACAAATAACAGAATTAGTATTATTTGTATTATTCGGACTATTGTTCTCATCTTCATTGTTATCTGTGCAACGATTCGCCGATGTGCCCTCCGGCCTTCTTCAGGTATTTCTTGTCGGACTCGGGAACCTTCTCGGCCTCGGGAACCTTCTTTTCGAACTCGGCAACCTTCTTGTAATTGGGAACCTTCTGGTCGTAATCGGGAGCCATCACGGAACTTTGATCCTAACCATTTATTTATTTATTTATCTATCAAGCTTCATCTCAAAAATTCAGAGAAATAACAGAATATAGTTATTTACTAAGCTTAGCTTAGGTGTGCCCCAAAGCGAGGAAATATGGGGCGCCCAGAGTGAATCGAACTCACTATCAATGGTCTGCTAATCTATCCCGCTAACCATTACACCACGTGCGGTGCCCCAAAATATATAGGTCCCAAACAAGTCAATTGTACAATATGTTCCATGAACAAACAACATGAATTTGTTATAAACGACTTAAGGTGTATTCCGCGGTTTTCAAGAGATGAGGTGTTATGAATGGTGAGTAAAGCTGGAGACTAATTGTCTCTATTTCTGCTCTACGAACAAAGCTGATGAGTATGTCTTTTTCGCTCAACGGGCGCTGGTCAAAACCAGATTGGTTTTGTCCTTTTTGTCAATGTGTTGCGGCTTGTGCTTCTTCCTCAAACATGAAAAAATATTTGAGAAACAAATAGAAGCAGCAACACACTGACAAAAACAAAGGCTTACAAAACTTCTGTTTGTCAAAAGTTTCTCACTATATAGATGATAACCCCGAAGATGGTTTGCTGAACAAACCGAAACGCTGTAATCTCGAACAAGTAAAAATATCACCCTTCTGAACACCTATTGTTTTTATTTTATATATCTTCTGAATATTGTTTTTTCATATATATATATATATATTATCATAAAGGTACACGGTAATAACCTACTCGAGTTTCACCATAAGGATCTTCAGGGTTAAATCCACTGGATTAATCAAGATATTGATTAATTGCAGTCGATTTCACGTGTGTCTTTTTCGCGAAATCGACTACAATTAATCAATATCTTGATTAATCCAGTGGATTTAACCCTGAAGATCCTTATGGTGAAACTCGAGTAGGTTATTACCGTATACCTTTATGATGATAAATTTGCTCTACTAACGTATTGAGTACTTTATATTTGTTATATCGCTGTCTTATCATTATGAAACTTTAATCAACTAACCACTGTGACCATTTTCACCGGTAAGTCACTTTTTCCACAAATACCATATATATATATATATTAAGAAAAATTGAAAAAACACAGGTTTAAATGAGTTGAGTGGTAAGTTTATTGGCCGACGCTGCAGTGTTTCGATCTATTATTTAGATCATCTTCAGGGCATTTGTTGGTATATATATATTCCATATACCAACAAATGCCCTGAAGATGATCTAAATAATAGATCGAAACACTGCAGCGTCGGCCAATAAACTTACAACTCAACTCATTTAAACCTGTGTTTTTTCAATTTTTCTTAATATACTACATACCGTCGGTTTCACTTCTTTCCTCACACACACACACACACACACACACACACACATATATATATATATATATATATATATATATAGAGAGAGAGAGAGAAGAGAGAGAGTACCAGTTATTTGATGACACACCTTTTGCGGTCCGTGGATAAAAGACGACATTTCCGACAATTCTATTAACTTAACAAAGTCTTCCTTATTCACCATCTGAAGGGCAGAGTTCAGTTAAAGTATGCAAATATGCAGACATAACCTGACTGAGACGCGTCTGCAAATTCGAAATCATGACGTTTGCTCAATAAAGAATTCGCTTCGACCACGTGACATTACACCAGAACGCGGCATGACACTTATCCAATCGCTGAATAGATTGAGATGATGTTTGAACTTTGTCGTGAAAATATCTTTTTCATTTTTATACGCTACGAAAATATCAGTCATGGGGGTGGGGATTTTCTGATATTTTATTAGATTTCACTCAGAACAGCTTTAGTTTTTATAGTGATTATGCTACTACTGTTGTGTGTCCACGGTTAAACTGAATCCGGTGGTGAGGCTACAGTCCCAGAACTTGGTGGAAGTGTGAAGTCCCACTTTGGCTACTATTACACCCAGGTGTACCCTAACCCGGAGTGATAGTACCCGTTAAGGCCCGATCTATGGGATAAATAGATCGGTGTGAAATAATGTTTTACATGATTTGGAACTACATTAGCTCTTAAAGTATTGATTTTGCAACTAAGTAAGAAGTGATTTATTTTTTAAATAATTGTGAACGTTTTAAGATAATTGTGAACTTTGTCTCTTAAAATATTGATATTGCATCTAAGAATTATGTGTTTTCCGGTTTAAAATTATTGTGAACTACATTAACACGTTGGCTCTTAAAACATAGATTTTGAAACTAAGTAAGAAGTGTTCTTTTTAAATTGATTGTTAACTTTATTAATACACTAGAATCGGCTACCCAGCGACACCTGGGTAGAGGGGGCCCTGGTATATTGATTTGTTTACAAATATATTGATTTGTTTGCTAATGCTGGGTATTTTTAAGAAGAATTTCAATGCTATTTCTATGTATATTTTAATTTTTAAATATCTTCGAATATAAATCAAATCTTCATAATTTTTTCGCAAAAAGCAAGAACTGGTGATATTTAATGTGTATACATATTTATTTTGTCATTAATTGTTTTATTTTCGTAATTCAATCCAGACATAAATACATACATACATACATACCAACAGCTCTTTATATATGTATAGGTATATATATGTATAGGTAGACTATCTCTTAAAATATTGATATTGCAAATAAGTATGAATGAAGTGTGTACCTATTTAAAATGATTGGGAACGTTAATACATTGTCTCTTAAAACATTTATATTTCTACTATGAAATGCATCATCATCATCATCATCATCATCATCATGTCGCGTTTGTAGCATGGATATCCATGACAATCTCTCGCCAACCGTCCCTATCATTCATCGCTCTCGGTAGGTCCTCTGCACAGCATCCAGTATCCTCGTAGAACTGATCTATGTAGGTCTTTGCTGGGCGACCCGCTCTGGCGTGCCCATATACTGGTTTCCATAATTCATGGGAAATGGACTCGTCGCCCCGAGTTCAAATTCTGGACGTGGTAATTGCATTTCACTTGGGAAAGGTATGAATCCTACTCTCCCTCCAGCTATGGGTAAATAGCAGGACAGACTAGGTTCTTTAACCATGGCTAGGTAACCGGTCTAGGAGAAGGAAAACTGAATTCAAACCTGTTGAACTCCGCTTAAAAAATTGACCATGTGTCGTATCCTGCTCGTGCGGAGGAGTTGGTATATATATATATATATATATATATATATATAATATATATATATATATATATATACTGGTTTCCATAGGAGGGTGTCACTTATGAGTTCATCCCCGCTTCTCCAGTAGTGTCCAGCATGTCTTGTTCGTCTCATTCGGATGGTTTGTGTGATAGGTGGCAAGTGGCCGCACAGAGTCTTTCTTGTAGAGTGTTTCTACGATTTGTTTAAGATCGCGAGTAGCATTATTGTGCAACCTGTTTAAAAGGATTGTGAACTTTATTAATACACTAGCTCTTAAGACATTGATATTGCTACGAAGTATGAAATAATTGTGAACTTACATTTTTGTGTCCTGTACAATTGGGGATAATGATTATTAAATTGTCTTCGACATAAAATAACACAACAAAAGATAACATTCCATACAACCAGCCAACCAATCAACCAACTGCTGTTGTAGAAAGGAGAAACCAAGCGATTTTCACGGCTTTTATAAAATTATGATTGCTTATTATATATAGACACCGTTAATTAACACCGTTAATTCTTTAACAAATTAATTCGGTTGGGTCACCCAGCAAATCGACAACCTCAATTTCAGTCATCCATGAATGGAACATTCAGTTACTCATTCGTACTTAATATTTTTATCAAGATAAAACTATTTTAAAAAGGAGTAAAATATAGAGACAATAAGATATTGGCAGGAGTTTTGAAATGATAAAAAATGAATTCAAATATTGTTGGTTGGTTGGTTGGTTGGTTGGTTGGATTTTACGGCATGTCAACCCTTTTATACCGAAGATTAACCTAGGACACTAACATGTCTTCGTATGTTTGTCATTTTGGAAACCACAACCCACCGCTAACATTTTTAGTTGAGATGAAACAAAACCGGACACATTGTAGCTTATGTGTGTTTAGTATGATATATATAAGTAAAAGTAAGTAAAGTCGTCGGTGCAGCCTAAAGTCGGTATCAGCCAGTCAGCGAGGGAGTCTATCCCTTTTTCAATAGCGCTAGACCAAGGAGATTGTTTTAGCATCTGAGGTGGAACGCCACACCTACCATCAGCTCCTTACTTTACCGCACAGATCCCTGTGCTACTCATACGCTGAGTTGGCGGGGACCGGTAACGAACTAGGAACCTTGTGGTTTCTAGCCGAACGCTCTACCGACTGAGCTAACCCGGCCCCTCGTGAAATATATATGCAAAAACAATGCACGACGAATTGACAGTAACAATTTTATTTCCTGAGCAAACTTAGAAGAATGAATACAATTACAAATGTAATTCCATCTATAATAATAAAACCACAAATTGTCTGGTTATCTGTTTCTTGTAATCGGCATCGGCCAACCGGTTGGATCTCACTGGAAAATTAATCTATAAGAGTAAACTTGTAGTGGACGAGCAATGGTCTCGACGACTGAAGATTGTCTTAATATGTTTGTCCTCTTGGAAACCACAACTCGTCGCTAATGTGGGGTTATTTTCGTATTTGCCTGGTGAGTTGTCTGCCTGTTTAATGTCGCTGGTTCCCGCTAGGGGTCTCGTGTATTTAAGCGGCTGATTTGAACTTCTCTTCCTCTTTGCCGGCCGTTCGACCTACGAGACACTATTGGTTAGACTTCGGTCTACCCCTTTCTTGTTGGGGCATCGGCCCTTAACACTGGCCACTCACTGCTAGTAAGTCTCTTATACGATATATGACTATCCTTTAGTCATGTATCCGTAACTACGTTTTTATGTACATTTAGGTATCTCTTTGATACCTAAATATCTTGTATTTTACCATTCATGAATGTGTCATTATCTCTACTCTTGTATATGTATCTATGTACTTTATGTATCTCGTCATATCCATGTGCTGTATACCTATTAAATGTCTTGTCTATCAACCCTTGTCGGAGTTGTATCTTCAATTATCACTTTGAATCTTACACTAATATTTTTAGATGAGATGGAACAAATCCGGACAGTAGCTTAAGTGTGTGTAGTATAATATATCCACGTGGGAATATATATGCAAAAACAATTCATGTCGAATTGACAAGAACAATTTTATTTCCTGAACAAACTCTGAAGAATGAATACAAAAATGACATGAGAAATATAGAAAGTTACATAAAGGAAATGTCCTAATGTGCAGATGGTTTTTTAGTAAGTAAAAGTTAAGGTCCTTGTTATAGTTCTAGTAAAAGGAAAATGTAGATTTACATATTGTGCATGTTCTCATGTGCCGTGAGACACGAGGTGGCTGAGGGCAAGAAGCACTCCCCTGGCCTGTAGACATGGGACGTGGTGTTCGCTCTGTCAAGTCGAGAAGGTGAAAAGAGAATCTGACTTTGGCGCTTCCACCTTTATACTACTGCTCGCTACACTACTGTAAACAAATTTTGAAGAAACGAGAGGTAATTACCTTTCGTTCCCCCTTGGCGTCAAATAGGAGAACCGTAGTAAGTAAGGAATGAATTCTTACAATATCATCAAAGCCCTCAACGGTTGGGTTGTAAGATTCTGAGAGGAAAACCTCAAATTAATTTTAGAAATGTTCCCTTCATTGACCATTGGTGCCCTTGTTATGTTTCTTCTGTCATTAAATGGGCTTATGGTGTATAGTAAAATAACTCCACTTATCTCCTGTCGAACATGACGATAGAGTGGCCAACATTTCAGATATGAACAACATCACTTCTTTCAACGCTGATTTGTTTACAGCGGTGAATACGTGTGTAGAACCAGCCACACTTTTGGGGTGAGATAATAACAAAAGACTGGTGCACTCATGTGCCACATGGTATCCTGTGTGTCCCAGGTTCTCAGGTTTTGAACTAAGATGTCCATTTTCTTAGACTTGATTGTCGTACCAAGGCCAAAGAGTCCAGTCTGTCTGGAAGGAAAATAGATGGATTCATGTATTTTCCAATGGCATTAGTGCGAAGTGAAAGGTAAACAACCTCGTCCAGGATTTGAACTCGGATCGTTAGGTTTAATTCCTGCGAGGATAATTCTTATCTAGTTCACGCCTAACATTCCAATAATAATTATAATTGATATAATTAATCATAATTAATTTTATAAGTTTTCATGATTAATAGAAATGTTCATAATTAATAATAATAAAAATTCATAATTAATAAAAAATATTATCATTTAGTTTGTTTTGTTTTTTGTTTGTTTTTTTTTTAGTTTGTTTTATTGCTGTTGTTTTTTGTTTTGTTTTTTTTTTTGGGGGGTAGCAAAAGCTCAAAAATATTTAAGAAATTTCTAGTTTTAATTACATTTTTGAAAATCAGATATAATTTCCCCGCTGGCAAGTTTTGTATATACGTAGTATACTACCCCTGGTTGTTTCTTTTTAACCCACTCTCAGTTCATTTTCTTCTGTTTGTCTGTTAGTGCTGCTTTTCGTTTGGTTTTTCGGTACAAATGCATAATAGCGCGCAAGGGATAATATCATTAGAATCGCATTTTACGTTAAAATAGCATCAGATGTTGGAAACTCCCGAAGTAGCCTAACCCTAACCCTAACCATAACTATAACACAAATCCTATCTCTTACCATAGCGTCTCAAAGGTTTCTGCTTTTTTTGACACTAACACAAACAGCAAGTTTGTTCTTATGATTATAGCGGTGATTGTGGATACGATTACAATATCGATATCAATACAAAGCCAATAAAATTCAGCATCTTTTTTTATTCAATACATGAGATAACCAAACGCCTCACAGCGAAGTAATGGCCGACAAGCCTGTGTTTCAGACGATAAGTATTAGAAATACTTGCCGTCCCACGCTTATCAATTATGTCACACTATGTTCAGCTTAGCCAGAGCCAAGAGTATCGCCCATAAATAAATACACCTGCTAACGCCCGTGGTGTAATGGTTATCGTTGTAGGAAATGGACACAGCGACACGAGTTCAAATCCTGGACGAGGCTGGTTGAATTTTACATAGCTCTAATACCTTTGGGAAAAGGTGTGAATCCAACTATCCCCGCAACTATGGATGAATAGTAGGACAGACTGAGCTCTTTAATCTTGGTATGCCAACCGGTCTGGGAGAAGGAAAACCT
>CM042165.1:15167895-15222895 GCA_023376005.1 Doryteuthis pealeii | reverse complement strand
GTAAATCACTTTTAGCATTTAATGTTTACAGTTACGACTGGGTGCGATTACATCAGGAAATCGTGGATTTAAAAGAGTTTCTTGTAAGCAGACCTCCAAGATTGTTTTATAGCTATGTGCAAAACACGCTCTTTTAATACTAGTATTGTTAAAAAATATTTTAAAACGTCAATAAAAAATGGAAAATTAACTTTTTAATGTTTTATTTTACGTTTAATATAAAGAATAATTCCAAGTTTAAGTGTTATAAAAAAGAAAAAAACAAATTTCTCTTACATAAAACCTAAATTTTTGCATTTAAAAGTAAATTACCGCCATTTCTTAATCTTTGTTGACAAAATTATCGCATCATGACGTGTGCACTATTTTTTGTATGGAGGATTATACGTATATGTTTTCAAACAAATAAAATGATAAATTTCTTCAAACACTGTTTGTTTGAGTTCTACAAAGTATAATTATACTAGCGTCACGGATTTGAGCCTATTATCGCTGAAGCAAAAAATAACAACAACAACAATACCCCCAAACCAGATTTTTTTAATATCCCTTAGCTCCAACTAATTAATAAAAATGACGACAATTTGTAATTCAAACATTATTTTCAATTTTAAAAAAGATAAAAACCGAAATATGTTATGTCATTATTTTTAGCTAGATATTTTTTATACAATATTTTCTTTGATCAATAAATACGATTTTGATATCCGCTAAACAAAAGTATTTATTTTACATTTTATAAATTTTAAAAAATCCCTGAAAAAAAAGTAAACAAGTAGACAATAGGAACATCTAAATTAAATTTCTTTAGAAAATAACCTAACAATTTAGAAAAAAAAGAAAAAAAAAGATACATATTTTTTCTTATTTACGAGATTTAAGTTTCAATGTTTAAGATGTCCTATTACCAAAACCGAATTAGTAGCGATTTAGTTTGTTTTACATATGTTCCGTCATTAAATCATATTTCCAAAAATGTAAAAATCATTTATATCCAAAAAAAAAAAAAAAAAGATCTTTGTACGGGAGATCAATGCGCGAAACAAAAACTAACGAAAAAAATGATTAGCCTTTTCAATTTAGTAAGCATTTATTTACAATAAAAGTTCGTCTTTTATTACTTCATATACCGAAAGTTTTATTAAAATCGGATAGTTAGTTTATTTTATATGATTTTTAGAAGAATTTCCTGTGATCACCCCTTTTTAGAGCCAGCGATAATTTGCACATAGCTATTGTTTTAAGTAGTCCGAATTTCACAGTATTTTCATTAATAATTTTTGACTACCTATTGATAATTTTGAGATGGGTCATTCAAATATTATTCGGGCAATTAAATGACGTCACAAGTACATTTGAATTTTCTGTGGCTACTGGATTTAGTTTTGCTTAATTTGGTAAGTAAGCATATGGGGTAGGAAGAGGTTTGAATGTTTTAAGGTTTAAATATAGCTGGATATTCTGGTAGCGTGTTCTTGGTTTGTTTTTGTTTTTTTTTTGTTTTTTTTTTTTTGCTTTCTACCCCATCTCATTTGGTGGTTGCGCCGAAAGGAAGGAAATTAAGGAACGAAAAAGAAAGAGACAAAGGCAGGAGGTAGTTTCATGACTTAGGCTTTATTGACCGGGTTATAGTTGCCCGTGGCAAGGGGATATCCCCCTAGTCGAGGAAACGACTAAATGTAGTTAAGGCCTCAACTCGAATGACCCTGAGATTCTTTTGGGGGTTGGAAGGCGGTCCTTTTTGTCGCACATGCGCGGGGGGTTCTTCCGGTGAAGGCCCATGGGATTTTGTTGTTTTTTATTTTATTTAATTTTAATTTAATTTAATTTAATTTTTATTTAATTCCCACAAGCCTCTAATTCTTTATTATATCTGTTTTATCTTATTAGATGATGTTGGGTTCGTTCATTCAGGGTGTAGGATTCAAAGTCATTAATTGAACATACAATTCCGACACGTTGTGAGACAAAACATTTAATATATATATAACAGCACATGGAAACGATAAGATACATAATGTACAGGAGAATAGAACATATAAATGCATATACAATATTTAGGGATAAACAAGATACCCAAATGTACCTAACATATAAATGTTACAGACATGGAACTAAAGGATAGTCCATGCTGTATAAAGGACTTACAGTAATGTAAGAGGGGGGGGCAAAAGCCCCACTGAGAAGGGGGGTAGATAGACTCTAGCCCATAGCAGTTCTTGAGAAGATCCAGCTAAAAGAGGAAGCAGCGTTTTAATGGACGCGCTTAAATACCAGAGGTCCCCTAGTGGGAACAAACAGCAACGCAGCGAGAAGATAACTCTTCCGGCAAAAGGAAGATAATCCCCTACAAGGGTTTTCTCAATCACAATACGGGAACACGTACGTTAGGTTGAACCATTTATTACCAAATGAATCTGCTATAAAATAAGGACACATAACTCGAGTTGCCCCAATGACTTTTCTTTATATATATATATATTTATTTACCAACCCCTCCGCACGGGCAGGATGTGACACAGGGTCAATTTTTTAAGCGGAGTTCAACAGGTTTGAATTCAGAGTTTTCCTTCTCCTAGACCAGTTGCCTAATCAAGGTTAAAGAGCCCAGTATGCCCTACTATTTATTCATAGCTGGAGGGAGAGTAGGATTCATACCTTTCCCAAGGGTATTAGCGCTAAGTGAAATGCAATTACCACGCCCAGGATTTGAACTCGGGGCGACAAGTCCATTTCCTATGACTTTAACCATTACACCACGCGCTTCCTCTTTTTACTTTATAGTTCAATTTTCTTTCTTTCTTTTCTTTCTTTCTTTCTACGAAATTAAATCACAGATAATGTGAGCAGGAAGTAAGAAAAATTAACAAAGCAGTTTAGCTCAGTCTGTAGAGCATCCACTTAGGAACTCCAAGGTTCTGGGATCGATACTGGCTCTCGCCAACTCGGCGCATGAGTAGAACAGTTTGGATCTGTGTGATAAAGTAGTGAGCAGGTGGTTGGTGTGGTGCTTCACCACAGATTTTTTTTTAAATCACCCAGGTTAGCGCAAGTGAAATTTAAATGTTTGATATATTTTATTACTACTTTCTAATCAAGATGTCGTCACGTTATTAAAAAAAAAAAGAAGAAGAAAAAGAAAATACGCATGACTCCAAATTGTGACTGAGATAATCTCACGCTAATACGTAGATAAGTAAAATGGAACAATAAGTAAAGTATAGAACTAAAAGCAATATAAGTAAAAATGACAAAATAAAGAGCACACTACGTACATAATATTTTATGAAGTGTTGGTTGGTTGGTTGGTTGGTTGGCTGGATTTTACGGCATGTCAACCTTTGATGGGTTATTTCATGTCAAAGATATTTTGTTTTATTCATTCTTGATGAGTATTGAAAATTCTTTTTCTTTTTTTTTTTCCAACTCAATTTTTAAAAACATTTTTTAACTCATTTTTTTCTCTATCTAACACATAGATGGGACCCTAACAGACAGGGTCGGGTCATGGGTCGATCAGGGAGTAATAGTGATGAAGGGCATGATAGATAGATTCCTAGGTGGCGCTCTACCGAGTGAGCAAAACCGGACCCTTAAAAGATACCAGGATTTTATTATCGTCAGCACTATGGCCGATGGTATAAAATTATAATTCAGTTGCAAATAAGGCTAGAAATTGCTTTCTCAGTGTCAACTTTTATTTCTGTGTGTGTGTGTGTGTGTGTGAGTGTGAGAGAGAGAGAGAGAGAGAGAGAGAGAGAGAGAGAGAGAGAGAGAGAGAGAGCGTGTGTGTATGACATTTTTTTAAATCCCAAGATGGAAGAATTTGTGAGTCGGTTGCTCTTCGCTACGTGTCATTTAGTTCGACAGAAAGTAGAATTTAATAATTTGCATACTTTAAATATTTTAATTAAATATTTTATGTGTGACATTCATTAAAACTATGAAAGTCCCGGGAGATTATTTTCTCTTGGAAAAAAAACAAAAACATTTACCCTCTTAAAACCAGACTTAAAACCAAGGATGCTGCGTGCTGTCTTGAACAAATCTTGGAAGCAACATCCCACAAAAAAGTATTTGTACGGCTACTTGCCCCCAATCACGCGACTCATCCAAGTAAGACGAACAAGACAATTGCTGGAGAAGCAAGGACTAACTCATAAGTGACGTTCTCTAGTCGAAGCTTACACGCGGATACACAAGAGTGAGCGTCCAGCAAAGACTTATATTGATAAACTCTGTGCGGATTCTAGATGCCGTGTGGAAGACTGTTGCATAGCATACTCATCTTGCGTCTCATCTTACTCACAGAGTAGTATAATAGAGTACACCTGTATATCTGTAACAGCACACAGATGTACTTGCCTTCTTTCTTTATTTAGATATTTAACTTCTTTTTCTTCCATCTTAACTTGTATTTCCTCTAACTCGCTGTCTTTCATCTTTGCTTGGGCTGGTATCTTTGCTGGATCTTCTGTTATATTTGTTTGTTCTTAGTAACGACACAATAGTTTACTTTATATTTAGCTCATATATATTTTATTTTATTAAGGTCTTGCACGAAGCTGTAAGTATTTCACCTAGCACTAATACTCTTGGTAAAGTTATGAATCCAATTATTCTCCCTCCAGCTATGGGTAAATAGTAAAGTAGACTGGGGTCTTTAACCATTGTATGGCAACCCGTCTTGTAGAAGGAAAACTTTGAATTCAAACTTGTTAAACCCTTTTTAACAATTGACCTTGAGTTGCATCCTGTTCGTGCTGGTGGTGTTGGGTAAATCCACCCCACACACATATATATATATATATATATATATATATATATATATATATATATATATATATAGAGAGAAGAGAGAGAGAGAGACAGATATACAGACAGACCGTCAGACAGACATGAACCTTAGAAACTCAGAGATGGATAGATCAAAGAAATATTGATAATGATTACAAACATTTGTATAGATAGATAGATAGATAGATAGATAGATAGATAATGAACCGACCTACGAACATTCGGATAGATAGGCATATATATATATATATATATATATATATATATATATATATAGAGAGAGAGAATATGACTACGAAATAGATAGATAGATCATAGAGATAATCTGACCTACGAAATTCGGATAGATAATAGGCATGTATATATATATATATATATAGATAGAGAGAGAGAGAAGAGAGAGAGAGAGAGAGAGAGAGAGAGAGAGAGAGAGAGAGAGAGAGAGATTATAACCCGACCTACGAACATTCGGATAGATAGATATATATAGATAAGGAACTGACCTACGAACATTCCGATAGATATATAGATAGGTAGACAGATAGATGTGAATGTGTTGATTCTTAAAGTCCATGAGCGCGAATAAGCAAATTTCAAGTGAATGCCTGGCATTTAGCAAAATGAGCAAAATTTTACTGGTCGTGGGAAGAATGTTCCTCTCCTCCCAGGATTGTCGGATAAAGTCTTTGTTTAAAAAGAAAGAAAAAACCCACAGCTTTCTTTTTTTGTGAGATTATAATCCTACTCTGATTCCACGTCCTAGACATTCCACCAGTCACAAAAAACACGTGGTTACCCACGAATCTGACATCGCAAAGTAAACTCTCTAATCTATTACAAACGAAAATGCAAGCCGACTAAATCTGGACTCTCTCTCTCTCTCTCTCTCTCTCTCTCTCTCTCTCTCTCTCTCTCTCTCTCTCTCTCTCTCTCTCTTAGATTCTTAAATATGAAAAAAAAAACATTGAGATTGGGGTTTCCTGAGAATACATATATTAAACATTTAAAAAAAAACTACTGGCGTTTTCGTATGACGTCATCAGAAAGTTAATTTGAGTTGTAACAGTCCTCGAATCACATCCCATCCTGTGTCCTGGGTAAGACACTTTACTAGATCTGGTGGTGAGGCTCCACTACTGGAGATCTGGGAAGTGTAGCGTATCCCTCTAACCCGGATTGGTAATACCTGTTACCCAAACTATAGTCCCACTACTGTTGTTCTACCTGAAATTAAAATATAATAACCAACTCAGCTGGTAATGACGTTAAACTCTGATGGTGAGGTTCCAGTTCTGGAGATCTAGGGAATGTGGAGTACCCCTTTATCCCCATTTCTCCCAGATCCACTCTGATTCGGAATAGTTGTACCTATTAGGGTCCATCTATGGGTTAAATGGAACAATATGAGTTCTAAAAATGTGTTTAAAAAACGGACTGTTTTACTTATTTTTCAAGATAACAGTCAGTAATTTTCCCTAATCGGATAATTTGATCTTTGAATTAACTGTTTTTCTTTGTAACAACTCTTTATGTTCGTTATTTCTTTTTTGCGAGATTTTTTTTTTTAAGTTCAAAAATATTTACGTTTCTTCCTTCAGTATGGCCTAAACTGATCACGTGACGTATTTTTGGTGGTACCTAATCTTGTCATATAAGTGAGCAGGAAGAGATCACTTGTATTCATAATGTGCTGAAGATGGTGTAAATAAACATTGAACCATTAACAAATTTTTTCATGTTTGTTAATTGAATATTGATTACCTACTTTTATTATTTATTTTATTTATTATTTATATTATTTTTTTTTAATTATAATTTTTATTATTATTTATTATTATTACATACTTTTGACACTATTATTATAGTTTTATTATTTATTTTATTTATTATTTTATATTATTATATTTATTTATATTATCTAGTACAAAATAAAAAAACACCCCCGGGCGATGTAAAAATAGATTTTTGAAACATATTGCCTGAGGGGTGGGAGTTAAAAATTCAATGTCAGCGAGTTTGTACCCTAAGTAAGTAAAATCATCAAATTCATTAAAGGATTAAAAAATAAAACAATTTGAAATGTAGACAATAAATATGTATTAAAATAAAACAAACTATATATAGATATATAATACCAGTCATGTATTTATTAAAAATTGTTTTAAAAAACAATGAGTACTGTCTATAGTGTATTTATTCTATGTTATGACGATTTGGATAATGTGACGTAAGCAGTGACGTAATTTTTGTTACTGACAAAAACCGGAAGCGAATCTCCATTATTAATAGATTTATATTATTCAATTATTTCATATTAATATATTTATTATATTATTATATTATTATATTTATATAAATGACTGTTTGTAAAAGAATAAACTGTAAACACAATTCTTGTAAATTAACAATAACTTATATTGATCTATAAGTCGAATAAGAAAGTAAGTAAAACAGAGGAAGGATGTGGGGATATCTGTGTGTAGAATAATGAAGGTGTGATTAAAAAAAACGAAATAAAACATAGTTCGTGCCACTAATGTAATATTGTTCGTTGATTAAATGTGAAATAAACATGGTTTAGTTCTAAATTGCCACGGTAGACTAGTAGAATGACAGCATTGACGGAATTTTCTATGTGTGTGTGTGTGTGTGTGTGTGTGTGTGTGTGTGTGTGTGTGTGTGTGTGTTTGTGTGAGACAGAGAGAGAGACAGACAGAGACAGAGACAGACAGCCAGCCAGCCAGAGACAGAGAGAGAGAGAGAGAGAGAGAGAATGGAAGAGAGAAGACGTAATAAAAGGGTAAAACAAAACTGCACTCCACAGGTTTTGCCGTATGACGGCTGGAGAGTCCAAACTGACCTACTATTTTACTCATAGGTGGGAATGGGAAGATAGATTGCAGCCTTTCCCAAAGCAGCAACGCGAAGTGTAACGCAAACAGCCTCAACCAGGATCTGAAATTACCCCCCCCTCTCTCTCTCTCTCTCTCTCTCTCTCTCTCTCTCTCTCTCTCTCTCTCTCTCTCTGTATATATATATAGAGAGAGAGATAATATATATATATAGAGAGAGAGAGATATATATATATGTATATATATATATAATATATATATATATATATAGAGAGAGAGAGAGAGAATATATATATATATAGAGAGAGAGAGAGGGGGGAGAGATTAATTTATCTGCAGATGTATTTACGAAGAATGCGAAATCATTGATTGAAAGAACGCCAATTGTACGGGTCTAGTCATGCCAACCAGCCGACAGGATTATTCCACAGTAATAAACCTCTGAAAGTCATGAGCCTTAAATCTCCCTCAGCTTAGCGAATTAGTGTTTGACTGATTTAGGATTCCATCTTGTGCTTTTCTCATTCATTGTTAACTTCACCGCAGAAGGGAATAACATCAATTCAATTTTCTGACCTAAATAAAAATAACAACGTTTCAATTGCGAACATATCTGTTGTTATCAGCATTGATCTTGATGTGATAGC
The DNA here is from genome assembly GCA_023376005.1 of Doryteuthis pealeii. Lineage (NCBI taxonomy): Eukaryota > Metazoa > Mollusca > Cephalopoda > Myopsida > Loliginidae > Doryteuthis > Doryteuthis pealeii. The sequence goes on along the minus strand of CM042165.1, from coordinate 15,214,599 downwards.
CTAGCCGACTCATTGTGGATATGAATACTGTGATTTAAGACCAGATTAGGAAATCGTCGATCTCAGCCAAGCGGGTTTTTTTTTTTCAGATCTTAGTTCTCTTAATAGATACATTGCCCTACTTTTACGCAATTTCAAAATACGCTAGAGTTTGGTGCTGGAAGTAAGACCATATTAAGAAAACGCTGAAGAAATGTAACATCACACCTTCAAGCGTGGAAGATCTGGCCTCCAGCAGACAGGGTTGGCGTGATGCCTGCCCCTGCCGCACAGGAGCTAAGCAGCTCAATAATGAGATAAATAGGACTGGAGAGCGGCGACGTCTTCGTCGTCATGAACAGTCATATGTAGATGGGAATTTCCCGTGCAGTGTGAGGCCGCGTCTGCAGGTCCAGAAGTGGACTAATGAGCCACCATAGTGTCCACAAATGAAGACATAAAGTGACGTCATCGTCGTCGGCGACGGACTTCGAAAAGAAATAAAAGAAGACTTCACTTAAAGCGGATTATGGGTCGCATGTTCGCTCATCTCCTCTCTCTCTATCTTCCCCCCTCCCTCTCTCTCTCTCTCTCTCTCTCTCTCTCTCTCTCTCTCTCTCTCTCTCTCTCTCTCTCTCTAATCTCTTTCGTATTATATTTTTTCTGTGTAGCATGTTCTTTTTCTTCCCTTTTTTGGTGGTACCTTTCTAATAAAAACGGAATGGTCCATTATTAACTGAGATGACGAAGAAAAAAGAATTCGGCGTATAAACAATGCCAGATAATCAGGATTTTCATTTTTGCATATCATCTTCGACGATTTGGACGATCTAACGGTCGTACAATTAAGGAACATGAGTATTAATATATATATATATATATATATATATATTATATATATTATATATATATATATATATGAGATTAGTACTCACAAAGACATTTTGTCAATTAATGCTTATTGCCAAAATAATTAAGGAACACTAGTATTAATATATATATATATATATATATATATATATCAACCCCTCCGTACAAGTAGGATGTGAGACAAGGTCAATTTGTTAAACGGAGTTTACTAGGTTTGAATAGAGTTTTCCTTCTCCTAGACTGGTTACCGAGCCATGGTTAAAGAGCCCAATCCGCCCTACTATTTACCCACAGCTGGAGAGAGAATAGTTGGATTCATACCTTTCACAAAGGTATTAGCGCTATATGAAATGTAAACAGCTTCGTTCAGGATTTGAACTCTGGTTGACGAGTCCATTTCCTCCGACTCTAACCATTACACTACGCACATTCAAATGTATTAATATAGATATAGCGTTAGCTCAATGGTATCGTATTGGTATTAGTTTTGTCAGCTTTAAATTTGCAGAAAGAAAAAACGGTAATTTTCACATTTAGTTGTCAAAATTCCTAGCAAATAAAGCAATCAGAGTAACCTCCCTTGACTTTCATTTTGAATTAAGCTGGTAGCTATTTTGAAAGTCTCCGTGCGAAATAAACAAATCTTAGAAACTTTTTCGAAAACAATACAACTGCATGCTTTAACACAAAAATATCATAAAATGTGTTCTTAATAACAATTTAGTTCATTTCAGATAATTTTATGCTAGGAATTTAGCCAACTGACTTTTACTTTGAAACAAGACGGTAGCCATTCTGAATGTGTCTGTGCGAAATATTAAAATCTTAGAATCGTTTCGAAAACAATACAACTGCATGCTTTAACACAAAAATATCATAAAATGTGTTCTTAATAACAATCAAGTTCATTTCAGATAATGCGCACGCACAATTTTATGCTAGGAATTTTAACAACTAAAGGTGAAAATTACCGAAAAAAACTACATGTGCTAAAAGATCATTTGGTCTTTTGCTGTGTCGCTATGTCATGAGTATGTCCAGCAAAGTGTCATTCCTTAACCAGCTTTGGATTTACGAGTCTTCCCCCCTACCCATCCATCTTATCGACTGACCCATTGTTTGCCGTTGGGCTAATCGCGGATTACTTGACAGCTTAAATAAGTTGATGCAATTACATAAGCGAAAGGAACAATTAACACCATTTTTTTACGCTCTCTTCGTTCTTTTTATTGTTTCTTCATGGCAAGAGACATTTGGCCTATTGAGATTGTTTGAAGAACAATACTTGAAGCAACACACACAGACACTCGACAATCCTGAAGCAAATGTCAACAAACTATTCTCATACACTCGCATGCGCATGCACACGTACGTACACAAGCACGTACCTACACACAGAAAACACAGGCATACACATACACATACGAAAGTCGGCTGAAAAGTTCATAGGCTGACCAAGATCATCATCATCATCATCATCATCAAGTCGTGCTGGCAGCACGGATATTCAGGACAATCTTTCGCCAACCATCCCTAACGGTCATTGCCACAGGAGGTTTCTCTGCGCAGCATCCAGAATCCACACATAGCTATAGGTCCTTGCTGAGCAGCCTACACTGGCGTGTCCATGTGTAGGTTTCCACAGGAAAACGTCACTTATGAGTTCATCCTTACTTCTACAGTAGTGTCCAGCATGCCTTGTTCGTCTTACTTGGATGGTTTTCTATTTTAATCTGTCTCTTATATATGTATCTATCTATCTGTCTGACTGTCTTCCCATAACTATGTATCTATCTATCTTAGTCTGTCCATATCTATGTATCTATCTATCTCACTTTGTTCATATCTATTTATCTATCTATCTATCTGTCTTAGTCTTCCCATAACTATGTATCTATCTATCTTAGTCTGTCCATATCTATGTATCTATTTATCTCACATTGTTCATATCTATTTATCTATCTATCTATCTATCTATCTTAATCTTCCCATGTCTATGTATCTATCTATCTCACTTTGTTCATATCTATTTATCTATCTATCTATCTGTCTGTCTTCCCATATCTATGTATCTATCTATCTTAATTTGTCCATATCTATGTATCTATCTATCTCACTTGTTCATATCTATTTATCTATCTATCTATCTGTCTGTCTTAGTCTTCCCATATCTATGTATCTTTCTATCCCAGTCTGTCCATATCTATGTATCTATTCATCTCACTTTGTTCATATCTATCTATCTATCTATCTCAGTTTGTTCATATCTATCTATTTTAATCTGTCCCTTATCTATCTATCTATCTATCTATCTTAGTCTACCCATATCTATGTATCTATCTATCTCAAGTTGTTCTATCTATTTTTCTATCTATCTCAGTTTGTTCATATCTATCTATTTTAATTTGTTTATTATCTATCTATCTATCTATCTATCTACCAATCTGTAAGTTTATCTCTATTTCTTAATATTTATTTTTATCACATTATTCATATCTTCCTATCTCGGCGTGTTTCTACCTATATTTAATCTGATTATTCTCATCGAGAAATAATACAAAGAACATCACATTTTCTTTTTATCATATTGATTTTTTAAGCCGTTTTCTACATTCACTAACTTATTAGTTTTGGGGATTTTTTTCTTCGGCAGTTTTTCTTTTTCAGCTCGCGAAGACACGCCATAAGTCCTCATACCTGTTAAGTACATATAACAATTTCAGTTACGGATCTTCCAGTGTGCATCGCAGTGCGTATTCTGCTCATGGGTTGAGGGGGTAAGGGTAAATGACCACTTCAGAAATAAGTGTTACTCTCCTGTTGTGTCAACACAGGTTAAAAATGTCACCAATCTCAAATTCGTCGAGTGTGTTCATCCCCAGAATACTATCAAGATTCAATTTACTCAGGATAAACTAGGGTGTACCATTGTGGTTTAATGGTTAGAAAAGCTGGTGTCGCAGATCCATTACTCCTGAATAGTGAGTTCGAGAGTCACTGGATGCTCTATACATGCGACCTTGTGTCACATCATAACCGTAGCGAGCGAGTTGCGTAAATACCTTCTCTGAGTCAAACAATGTTTTCTTTTAAGAGCTGCAAGGGCGAATCGAACCCACTCCTATAACGTCTGTATCGTTAGCAATAATTTTGCTGGAATATGGCATTTTTAGCGTAGAATGTGAAGGTGGAGTCTAAATTACGCCTGGAATGTTATGTCGTCTGATTCCTTCCAGTTTTAACCTTAAAGAAACATAACAGACCGAGTAGATTCAAGGAATCAAATAAAAATATTATTTCAACAAACAAAGTCTGAGTTTGTTGAAAGATGCAGCCATTATTTAAAGTGGGTCGGGAAGTTGAAATACACGTCGTTATTAACTGTCGACTGCCATCATGTTTGGTCTTTTAAACGTTAAGAGGGGGATAACTCTTTTCATTTTAGGTATGTGTTTGACATTGTTTGAACAAGCGTTCAACACCTTTGATTTCTGTAATAAATCCTGAATTTGTATGAGCTTGTAGCACACGAAGAGTTGTGTTTAATAAACTTTACTTAGTCTGGTATGTATTGTGCAAGTTTGACACAAAACAAGAAGTAAATGCATATTTAGTTTACAATATCTGTCATTACTAAAGCACATGATTGATTCTAACGTCATGTGATACCATCAAGGGTTATTTTATATCTGAAGGTTAGGAAATCGCGTTCAGTGTACGTTTATATTTACATTTTTGTTCAATCGTTTCTGAAAAGGCTTTTTTTTGGGGGGGGGGGTGATGACATGTCATATTTCGTGGGTTATCTAATACCAAAGCCATTCTTTGTATATATATATATATATATATATATATATATATTATATATATATATATATATATATATATATATATATGATTTATATAATAACATACTTAACAATATTTATATATAACATACTTAACAATACATACTTAACAATATTTATATATAATAACATACTTAACAATGCTTCAAGCAAATTACCAATTACTATATATATATATATATATATATATATATATATATATATATATATGAAGATAGGATGGATGTAGTAGAATCCGACAGTATGAGGTAGGTAAAAGGATAGTGAACAAGAAATGATAACTCAAAACAATTCTAAGAGTTGAAATATTTCGTCCGATTTATACGGACATCATCAGCCAAAGATTTTTATTGAAAGCAAAATTACGTGCAAGTACATGTGATTTGGTGAGGGGGGTGAGTTAGTAGCGGAAGTGAAGGGAGGGAGGATAGGGTTGCACGTAATTTTGCTTTCAATAAAAATCTTTGGCTGATGATGTCCGTATAAATCGGACAAAATATTTCAACTCTTAGATTTGTTTTGATTTATCATTTCTTGTTCACTATCCTTTTTACCTACCTCATATATATATATATATATATATATCTAATGAGTCAGACGAACCTACTATTAGTTTCGCTTAATGCTCTTCAGGGCTAAGATCCGACTCTATATATATATAGTAAGTAAAGTCATCAGGGCGGCCTAAAGTCGGTATCAGCCAATCAGCGAGGGAGTCTATCCCCTTTTCAATAGCGCTAGACCAAGGAGATTGTTTTAGCATCTGAGGTGGAGCGCCACACCTACCATCAGCTCCTTACTTTACCGCACAGATCCCTGTGCTACTCATATGCTGAGTTGGCGAGGACCGGCATCGAACTAGGAACCTTGTGGCTTCTAGCCGAACGCTCTACCGACTGAGCTAACACGGCCCCTATATATATTAGCAAAATATGTGCCCTTCGCTGGGCACAAGTATTTAAGTTTTAATGGGATTATATATATATATATATATATATATATATATATATATATATATATATATATATATATATATATGCCTTTGTTGCCAACCATTATGCTGTAACTAAGCCAGGAAATACTTTGAAGATATATACCTATTCGATTCACACCTGACTTGCGTACGTTCGTCTGTATAGAAAAATCGATAATGCTTTTTGATGATAAGCAAGAACAATCTGTTATTCGTTCTATCTTGGCCTGCAGGTGCTAAAAATATATCGGTGATGCCTCCAGAGAATTGTGTCCTACTATCTATCATATTTAATAACAAAAATATGGAAAAGCGCTTGTGTTGTTTTGAGATAAATAACATTGTTTTTTAAACGTCGGCTTTACAAATATTGAACCTATTCTTCGTGTGTATTATTTGGATTATTCGGACTATTGTCCTCATCTTTATTGTTATATACACAACGTTTCGGCCGATTTGCTCTCCGGTCTTCTTGAGGTATATCAGGTTCAATCCTGGCCAAGGGCGACAGTAACATAGAATAATTAACATAGCTTAATACTTGTACCCGGTCATGGTTAACGGAATGAGAAGAGTCTACCCCCGTGGATTGAATAAAGGGTTCGGTTCGAAGTTCCGTGAAGGCTTCCTAGTACGACATAAAGGCTCCCGAGTTCGACAAGAAGGTTCTCGAGATCGAAGAGAAGGTTCCCGAGTCCGACATACATAATACATAATACATAACAATAAAGATGAGGACAATAGCCCGAATAATACAAATAATACAAATAATCAAGCTTCATCTAAAAAATTCAGAGAAATACCTTTCTTCGTACTCTTCATGTTATAGTATAATGTTTCGACTAATTCATTATTCAGCCTTCGTCAGGTGTATATTCCGTGATAAAAAAGAGGGGGGCTGAAGAATGGATCAGTAGAAACATCGTCCTGACAGCTCGAAAAATTTTATTGTCTGAATTATATATTCGATATGTTTAAAAAAAAAAAAAGTATCGAGAATCTAGTTGTATTGACCAAGACAGAAATGAATACTGAATGAAACATTAATTTTATTCAAAATATTTGCTGTATTCAAAAAGTATCGAGACTGCAGTTGTATTTGCCAAGACAGAAACGAAACTATTTTTGTCCCATAATAGTTTGTACTTTTCTATTTTACATTTCTTATACAAAATGTAACATTCATTATGGGACAGATGTGCGGTATGTTTTAAAAAAAGCTATCGAGACTGAAACTGTATTTACTAAAACAGAAATTAACAATTAATGAAACGTTAATTTTCTTAGAAATACTCACTGCATTCAAAAAGTATCGAGATTAAATCTGTATTTATCAAAACAGAAATGAACAATGAATGAAACGTTAATGTTCTTTTGGATTGTCCCCTTGATTCAACCACCTTATGACAATACAAATTAGTTATTTTGGTGGTACAATGTTGGTTGGTTTTACGACAGGTCAACAATCATTGGGTTATTTAGTGCTGAAATCAGCCTTATAATTATATAGTTTCAAGTATCTAATAATAATCTTTTGTAAACAATTATATGGTTTCAAATAACTATTCCTATTTATTGTTAATAATAATTTTTGTTTGTACTGTTATATGGTTTCAAGTATTCCTATCGGGTACTTATAATTTATACATAATTATATAGTTTCAAATAACCACTTTTATTTAATAATAATCATTCGTTTGCACACAGTTATATGATTTCAAGTAGTTAACAATAATAATAATAATAATCCTTAGTAAACAAGTATAGCTTCAAGTAACTATTCTTAATAGAAATAATTTACAGTTATATGGTTTCAAGTATTCCTATCTAATAATAATAATTTATACATAATTATATAGTTTCAAATAACCACTTTTATTTAATAATAATCATTCGTTTGCACACACTTATATGATTTCAAGTAGCTAACAATCCTTAGTAAACAATTACATCTTCAAGAATACAAATAATTTGTAACTGTTATATGGTATCACGTACTCTTATCTAATATAAATATTTGGTTATTTGGTTGGTTATTTTGTTTAGTGTCAGATAAACTTTTGTTGGTTATTTATTACCAAATTTTATTTTTATGATTTGTAAGTATAGTTTGTGGGTAAATATTTTGTTTTGTTTTGGTTTGGTTTTATAAACGGGTAGAGGTTAAATCGAACTTAACGGACCTAAATTCCACATCGTATGTCACCCCGCCAAAGAAAAAAAAATACATAAACCAAGGGATATCAATCAATAATCAAGCTAAAAATAATGATATTCCATATAATGGTTTTTATAAAGATATCAAAAATAATGTTTCAATTAAAAATTGTCGTCGTTTTTTATGGGAGGTTATGGGGGACATAATATTCTATTCATGCCCACACCCAACAAAATCATTCAGCTGCAATGTGAGTTTTTATCCTGTTTTATTATCATTACGCTTAATCGAACTTAACGAACCTAAATTCCACCATCGTATGTCACCCTGCCAAAGAAAAAAATAAATACATAAATCAAAGAATTAACCGAATTTAATGAAAGTTTCAGTGTTGATATATTAATGAATAAAATATATAAGGCATCAGTTGTTTATTTAAAAACTTTTACATTTTTCAGGTCAGTTAACTTTGAACCACGTATTACTGAAGCATAACACAGATTCTCAAAGAATTACTGAAAATTTCATTAATATCGGTTAATTCCCTGATTTTTTGGTATTTTTTTTTTATTTCGGCGAGGTGACATACGGTGGTGGAATTTAGGTCCGTTAACCTAACCCGGGTAGAAATAACTTTCATGAACTCAATGTGTATCAATATATTGTTAGAAATAATTGTTACACTAGATTTTTCATTATCTCGTGTGTATCAATAAACTGGTAGTAATAATTTACACTAACTTACAAACAGATCTATTTGAGCCCTGTTGGCTGGGGCTTTGGATTACACCGACTGCACTTCTGCAGAGGGGTAAGACCCTTCCGCCCAATGGTCGTGGGTAGCGACCCGTGATGCTTCTTACGGAACCCTGGTGGCTGAGCAGTACATGACATGCAACACTCCAGTTTGGTCCTTACTTAGGCTACATGGGCAATTGGAGGGGTCCCTTCCAATCAATCAGCTGGTCACGTCAATCCCGAGCACCTATATTATTTCCCCGAACATATTACCCTTATGGCAAACCACCAACCCCCTTTACTATATATGTGCTAGAAGTCAGTGACTGACGGTTTTGGTGTCTAATGGTGAGGTTCCAATTTGGCGTGTGGAGTACCCCTTCATTGCCATTACTCTCGGGTACACCCTGGCCCGAAGTGGTATTACCTGTTCGGGTTCTGTCTATAGGTTAAATAGGTCAAGAATGAGTTTCCAAAAAAAATGTGTTTAAAAATAAGTTTGAAAAAAAATGAATACCCAACATGAATGAATAAAACAAAACGTCTTCGGCATAAAAATAACCCAACAAGGGTTGACATGCCGTAAAATTCAACCAACCAACAGATCTATTTGACCTATAGATGGGACCTTAACGGGTATAACCAGAGTGGACCTGAGAGTAATGGCAACGAAGGGGTACTCTACACTCCCCAGACCTCCAGAACTGGGCCATCACCACCAGATACAGTTTAGTATCTGTCGAAATGATGAGAATAGAATCGTCTGATGTTCCTATAAATAATATCTGAGGAAATCTCGGAAGATAGAAACAATTACTCTGTTCACGTTGTATATCCCTATCCTTAATACTCGTTGTGTTTCTTCCTATTATTTCTCTGATACCTTGGTTACAACAGTATCATAGCCAGAAAAGCCATTTGTGGGTCTTGCCTCTTCTGTGGGGGGATAAAGTCGGTGTATTCCAAGCTCTGTCCATAAGCACAGAGAAACAACCAACTTTATATATAGAGTGATTACTTATAAAAACTTACTGCTGTTTTGTTTTCACTAAGATGTCTCTCCTTATTAAGTACTCTGCACTTTGCTATTAATGAAACCATTTTTTTTATTGACTAAGTCTGGTCAATTTTTATTTCATATTTTAATAATGAAAATATTCTGATCGATCGCCTTTCATTAAGCATACCTAATTACCCGGGATCTGATCGATTGCAATGGGGCTAAGATTAGCAAGTTATTGTTGTTGATCTTTCAACGTGATTAAATTCCACAGTCGATACTTCATCAAAATAGCCTTGTGTCAAACTAACATAGGCACCGTATAAAAACACACCTGTTGTATAACTATATAAAAATATTATTGCTTTTTGATGGTCCACACTGCAGACGCCCCTGTGTCTGATAATTGCGTGGACGTGATTTGCAGGCGACAGGTCAAAGTAAACTAAATCGCTTCCTTTTCATCTTTCACCCCCTCTACTGTAATCTCTCTTCTCTTGTTAAGTTTTTTAAAAAATCTTGGTCCCACCTTACTTTATCACTTTCTACCTTCGTCTCTCTCTCTCTCTCTCTCTCTCTCTCTCTCTCTCTCTCTCTCTCTCTCTCTCTCTCTCTCTCTCTCTCTCTCTCTCTGGGGTGCATCTTATTCTTGTTATTTTCATGATTATCAGAAACAAACCCAGACATATTTGTATACACATCTTTATTTATTCCCCCAAATTCCCGATACATTCATTGCTACAAGCGCGGGGAATCAGACATGAAAAAGCACGTCTACCCAGTAGAGCCGTCTGGACCTAACTCGACTAACTCATTCTATTTTCCCAGATTCACCTAGCCACGTGAGTCTCTAAGCCAATTAATGCCTAGAGTCAGAGTGAAATACCTGTGTTCCGTCTAGGATCAACTCGTCGCTTCAGGGATTTATCTTCGTACTAGAAGAGGCTACCTGGCGTCGCTTAAGTAGAGTGGATGGGGGAAAAGTTAGTCTCGCAAATTCATTATTACTGAATCACGAGTTGGATACTCGCAGGATGCCCCATCAAAATCCCAACGTAAAAACTTTGCATTGATCTGGCCTGGTGGAGCGCCAGAAGAAAAAAAAATGCAGATACTCTGAAATGAAAAAATTAATGCCTCCTACTTATAAAATTAAATGCAAAAAAAATCTATGCACTTACTATTTAAATTTTTTTAATCATCTTCACGAATATAAATCAAATCATTATTTTGGCTCAAAAGCAAGATCTGGTGATTGTGAATGTGTATATATATTCACTTTGTCGTTAATTGTTTTATTTTCCTAGTTTCCTCCGGGCATGATGGCAGCAAACTCGTGTTCGAGTGTTGATATTGCTTAATAAAAAAATGATTATAAAAGTTCAAATGTTCAAAAAGTTCAACGTTGAGCTGCACGAATGTGGCTTTTTGGTCCAGCTAAAGTCTTGCACATATTCCGACATTCACAGCAGGTTATTCCAGGAAGCACAGGGTAGTTTATTGGTCCATTTCGCCGATGCATAGTTTGGTGACTCATCGGGCCAGCTCTGCTTAGATACGGCCTTCTGCACTGTTCACATACATACATACATACATACATAGCAATAGCATAATCTTTACAGATCATTGCCGTCCCTCACAATCCCATAACTCCATCACCAAAACCCTTCCTTGCATGAGTCCTCAAATGGCTCATCAAACCTGCTGCAGATCCACAAAGTCTTATGCAAATATGACATTGAAAAGACCTCCTTCCCGTTGAATGAGATGATTCAGATGAATCAGATGATAAAATTTGATGCTTATGCACCACCATATGTCTCTTAAGACCAGAAGCCGACTTACAGACCTTGCCACAGGTAGCACAAGACACTGCCTTTTATATGTGTATAGATTGATAAACATAATCTTTAATGAATTTGCCAATAATCCGAATAAAAATATGTGAATAGAATGTCCAGAGGTGATAGAATTTAATGAGATGTCTGGGTAGCCTCGATATGATTGTGACTAGATTAATATCTCCTTTTCAAATGTTCAACTGACGAAACTGATTTGCCCTTCTCTCTTCTGACCCGCTCTTCGGAGTGGGGGTCCAGTCTGCTCCGGCCTCTGGACCAGAAGTGTTAAATTAACGGTGTTGATCCCAGGGACACCCCCCACCCAGGTAATACATGCCCTCTTGATTTAAAGGGGCATGGCTTGGTTTATTGCCTAGTGCCTGAGGCGCACCCCTTGAGGCGGAATGCCGACGGGAACAACGCATTTTTTGCACTTACCACCCGGTTCGTGGGTGGCCCACATAAAAATGTTCTTTGTGTCACGCCTGCATAAGAGGGATGTATGTGTTATAGGTGATACACCCTATAAGACTAATGGAATGCGCCGACAGGTTACTATAAGTAACAGGGATAATTGTGGCTTGGCAGTAAGCCAATGCGAGTAAACCAATAACTGTATTTGTCTACTTTCTGTTAATACATTTTCCTACATTTGTTACCCGTCGTTTTGTTCTTATTTGACCCCTTAAAACCTCACAACAGTATAGCAAATACCTCTCCTTTTCAAACGTTTGTTGCGTTGATATAAAGATTGTTTTAGGACTTGTCATTCTGTTGATATTATTCAACTTAAAAGATCAAGTGTGGTCCTATTTTGAATAAATTAAGGACTTCTTTTTTTATTATTTAAGTAGGTGACCCTAAAGTGGTTGATGATGATCTTAAATGGTTAGATAATTCTCTTGAATTTTTAAATACAAGTGAGATATTCAATTCTACGAAGTTAATCCAAAAAGTAAGAGCTCCAAAGCGCTGGTGACGCAGAGAAACTGTTCGTGCGGTTGGTAGCAATACTATTGTCACTGTCCTGTCCCCCTGTACGCACCTCAGCGCCACGTTCAATCTTGGCTTGGCAGTCATTTCTGACAGAGCTACCTGGAAAAAATTTCAGAAGATTGAAGAGGGTGGGTGACAATTTTACTTTTTTCTAGATGATTTGAAAATTACCCATATTATATATATATTTATATTATATATATCATTATTATATATATTATTCATTCTATATAATCTATATTATATATATTATATTTATTATAATCTATAATATCACATCATTTAATTATATTGATTGTTACTCCTTTTGAGTTTTCACATCAGTGTTAGCTGATGGTCTTTCACTGGAGTCTGAGTGACAGCAAGTCTCCTCAGGTCTCCAGGACTCTTCTGAGTATTCTGACAGATTGCAGCAGTGCAGTGTTCTGAATGGTTTCAATCCTTCCTCTGATATCTAAACTTTCCAAGCCCTTTTCTAATCCTTTTTGGACTGTTCCAAGTGCACCAACTACAATTGGTATAACTTTCACTTTCATATTCCATAACTTTTTCAGTTCCCTGGCAAGGTCCAGATATTTGTCCATTTTTTCATTTTCCTTTAGCTTCACCCTGTGATCTGCTGGCACTGCAAAATCCACCAGTTGACAAGTTCTTTCTTTTTTGTTAATCAACACTAGGTCTGGTCTTCTTGCTGGGATAAGGTGATCCGTTTTAATTTCAAAGTCCCAGAGAATTTTGTGCGTTTCGTTCTCAAGAACCGATTCTGGTTTATGCATATACCATTTTGTTGTGTGGTCAAAATTTAATTTCTTGCATAATTCCCAGTGGATCACCTTATAATTATTATTATTGAATATTATTGCAAATTAAATTGATTTTCAATCGAGCCATAATGGATTTTACAAAAAATAAGTCATAAAATTGAAATTCGTTAAGTCTTCCTCGATACAAGATAAAATCATTAACATATGTCACTTACCTTTCTCTCCAGAAAAAGCGCGTCTGACCCGCGAAAACAAAAATCGGTCATCAATTTTGAGTTGATTTTCTTTAGTAGTAAAAAGTAGTAAATAAAGTAGTCTGTGCAAAGGAGTCTATCCCCTGTTCGTTAGCGCTAAATCAGGTATATTTTTTGATGAAGTGAACCGCCAAATATATTGTCAGCTCCCAGATGCTTTACCACACAGATAAGTTTTCCCAAGATATGCTACTCATGCACCGAGTTGACGGGGGCCGGTATAAAACCCGGAACCTTGCGATACCTGGGCGAATACTCTACCGACAGCCGCTTAAGATTTAATGTGTATCTCAGTTCAAAGGCTGACAGTAATTTAGTCCCCTGGGCAAAATTAATTATTCGCCCCATAAACCATCCCATCCTACAACGTACAATCTTAATCATACCTTTGTAAAGATCCCGGTGCCTGAGGCGCCACTAAAGGGAAGTGTAGATAGAATCAAAGCAATTCTTAAAAACCACTTCAGATCACCAGAAATGGAGTATTACAACTGGACGCAGTTTAGCATCATACTCAGAACACATTATTTTCATCTACACATATTTAAAAAAGGCAGTTGGTGTGTATGTATGTATGTCCGGATAAAACTACGAAAATAAAACAATTAACGACAAAGTAAATATATATACACATTAAATATCACCAGTTGTTGCTTTTTGTGCAAAAATTATGAAGTTTTGATTCATATTTGAAGATATTCAAAAATTAAAATATACATATATACCACAGCATTGTTGAAATCGGCTTTGAATACCCACAAAAATCCTGGAGACCTGAGGAAATTTGCTGTCAGTCGGTATTCAGTTAAAAACTACCAGTTTTAAAAAACTCACAAGGAGTAAAATAATAACAACAAATTTGTAAAGAGGCAGAATAATCATTTATGTACATAATAATAATAATAATAATAATAATAATAATAATAATAATAATAATAATAATAATATGAAAGTGAAAGTAATACCAATTGTAGTTGGTACACTTGGAACGGTCCAAAAAGAATTGGAAAAGGGTTTGGAAAGTTTGGAAATCAGAGGAAGAATTGAAGCCATTCAGAACACTGCACTGCTGCAATCTGCCAGAATACTCAGAAGAGTCCTGGGGACCTGAGGAGACTTGCTGCCACTCAGACTCCAGTGAAAGACCATCAGCTAACACTGATGTGAAAACTCAAAAGGAGTAAATAATAATAATAATAATAATAATAATGCCAGAGAATTAGAATATGAAAGTTAAAGTGGTACCAATTGTAGTTGGTGCACTTGGAACAGACCCAAAAAGCTTGGAAAAAAGACTGGAGAATCTCAAAATCAGAGGAAGAATTGAGACCATCTAGAATACTGCACTGTTGCAATCTGCCAGAATACTCAGAAGAATCTTGGAGACCTGGGAGACTTGTTGTCACTCAGACCCCAGGGAAATACCATCAGTGTGAAGAACTCATAATAATAATAATAATAATAATAATAATAATAATAATAATATATAATAAACAGATCTTGTGAACAGATGGGAAAAGGATTGCTAAATTTGGAAACGAATGTCGACGGTGGGGTTATTTATGAACCCAATGACATGGAAGGAAGGTTCTCTTCTTTTCTTTTCTTTTTTCTTTAAGAGTGCAGACAGAAAAATACGGGTAGTTTATACAAATTACTGCCATATGGCATGACACAGCAGGCAGTATATATTACTGACGGCTAGTCTGGTCTGGGTGGCTGGAAAAACTATCTTTGAATCGCCTCGCCAGCGGTAGAGAAACTGCCGACTGCGGGTGAGATGGTTAAACTTTAACCCTCCAAATTAACTTGTGTATATATTTACCAACACCCCCTTACGAGTAGGAAGTGACACAAGGTCAATTTCTTAAGCGGGGTTCAACAGGTTTAAATTCAGAGTTTTACTTCTCATAGACTGGTTACCTAGCCAAAGTTAAAGAACCCAGTCTGCACTACTATTTACCCGTAGCTAGAGGGGGAGTAGTCGGATGCATACCTTTCCCAAGGGTATTAGCGCTATGTGAAATGTAAACAGTCTTGTCCAGGATTTGAACTCGGGTCGACGAGTCCATTTCTTACTACTCTAACCAGTACATCTCGCACCTCCATTCAAATTAATGTGCGTATGTATTTACCCAACCCTTCCCCACTAGCAGGATAAGACACAAGGTCAATTCATTAAGCGGAGTTTAACGGGATTCAGAGTCTTCCTTCTAGACTGATTGCCTAATCTTGGTTAAAGAGCCCAGTCTGCCCTACTATTTACTTATAGCTGGAGGGAGAATAGTTGGATTCATACCTTTCCCAAGGGTATTAGTGCTATGTGAAATGCAAACAGCCTCGTCCAGGATTTGAACTCGATTCGTCGAGTCTATTTCCTACGATGATAACCATTATACTACGCGCTCCCACAAAATAAATTTATGTAGCTTTAACAGTTTCTTTATGCTGAAGTTTGAAAAACAAAACAAACAAACATTGCAAATAGTTTCACTATAGAAATGCATTGGGGAACTATTTTACTACATTAGTGTATTGAAATGGTTTTACTATAGAAATCCATTGGAATCCATTTTACTACATGAGTGTATTGCAAATGGTTTTACTATAGAAATGCATTGGAAACTATTTTACTACATGAGTGTATTGCAAATGGTTTTACTATAGAAATGCATTGGAAACTATTTTACTACATGAGTGTATTGCAAATGGATTTACTATAGAAATCCATTGGAATCCATTTTACTACATGAGTGTATTGCAAATGGATTTACTATAGAAATCCATTGGAATCCATTTGACTACATGAGTACATCGCAAATAGCTTTACTATAGAAATTCACTGGAAACTATTTTACTACATGAGTGTATCGCAAATGGCTTTACTATAGAAGTCCATTTTTGTTTGTTTTGTGTTTACATGTCTTCACAAAAAATAACCAAATTTAATTTCCATTCACTCTAATAGGTTCATTGAATAGTAATTACAAAACTAATTTACCAGTATTTCTCTGATTTTTTTAGATGAGGCTTGATAATTAGTATTATTTGTATTATTCGGACTGTTGTCCTCATCTTTATTGTTATCTGTACAACGTTTCGGCCGATGTGCCCTCCAGTCTTCTTCAGGTATTTCTTGTCGGACTCGGAACCTTCTCAAACTTGAACCTTCTTTTTGGACTCGGGACTCGGGAACCTTCTTGTCGTTCGTCGTGATCGACAGCCATCACGAAACGTTGTACAGATAACAATAAAGATGAGGACAATAGTCCGAATAATCCAAATAATACTAATTTACCAGTGTTTAATACTACTTACACGAAAATCAGTGTAAGTGTCCCGATTAAGCATTGGTCACACAAGACTAACGCATTTCTATATACTCAAACAAGAACAACAACCACAATGTGAAACATGTCAAACACCTTTGACTGTTAAACACTTATTCATGGAATGCAGGTTTTTGCTCACATCAAAAACCGTTATTTCAAAGCAAACAATATGAAAGATCTATTTGAAAATGTCAACATGGAGAAATCCTGTCCTTTTTGAGGGAAATAGAATTATACCATAGAATATAGACATGAATTTAATCAATATCATACAACATATCCCCAATGGTGCTAACACATTGTTAAAACCAATTACTAAAAAGTATAAATATAAATACACAACATATATTACTTCCTGTTTGGCATGACATAACCCCAGACGGGTTGATATGCCGTTAAAATCAATAAACCAATAAACCAACCATAAACCAAAACTTTTAAGCATTGACATCAATATCAAAATAAATTCATCTTTCATGAGTACCTACCCCCACACCACCAAAAAAAACAAACAAACAAAAGAACAAAAAAAAACGAGCTTCAAGGATATTTGTTTTATTTTCTTTAAAAACATTATGTATTTGGATATGAACCTAATCAATACCATACAACATGATCCCCAATGGTGCTAATACATTGTTAAATAAAACCAATTACTACAAAAGTATAAATATAAATACACAATATATATTACTTCCTAACTGTTTGACATGACATAACTCCAGACGGGTTGATATGCCGTTAAAATCAATAAACCAACCAACTAAACCAACAAAAATCAGTTAACTATAAATGCAAACGCACCTTTAATTCTTGAAACATTTTTAATAGGAAGAATGTTTTTGGTGAGCACTAAAAAGATTATAGATGTTAGGTTGAAGTTTGTTTATTTTTTGTTTGTTTTTTTTTTTAATTTTTTTTTATTAGTTTGAGCCGCAAATCACCACGTTCCATGTTCAAAATTCTTTTCTACTTAATAAATAATGCACATGGCTAAACCCACCATATATATATTTACCAACCCCTCCGCACGAGCAGGATGCGACACAAGGTCAATTTCTTAAGCGGAGTTTAACAGGTTTGAATTCAGAGTTTTCCTTTCCTAGACTGGTTACCTAGCCATGGTTAAAGAGTCCAGTCTGCCCAGCTATTTACCCATAGCTGTAGGGAGAATTGGATTCATACCTTTCTGAAGGGTATTTGCGCCATGTGAAATCCCAACAGCTTCGTCCAGGAATTGAACTCGCGTTGACGAGTCCATTTCCTACGACTCTAACCATTAGACCACGCGCCTCCATATACCATATACGATTTTAGAAAAGCTAGTAAAATGGGCTCAACAGTTGCACAAACCTTGGAAGTGTGTGTTCGATCCTTGATAGAGACCCCATACATGCGACTTTGTGTCACATCCTAACTGGGTCGAACGGGTTGGGTAAATACCTACCTACTAATGCTAATATTAGTCCTTGGTGAGTGAGAACTCGACTAAATAGCTTCCCTAATTCCTAGCAACCTAATGATATTATCTAATCATCAATCTTGGTGATTTTGAATTAAAGGTCAGACTTGTTCTCTCATTAAATATTTGGTTTCTGTGGAAAGAAAGAAAGAAAGAATAGAAAGAAAAAGAATAGAAAGGAAGAAAGAAAGAAAGAAGAATAGAAAGAAAAGAAAGGAAGAAAGGAAAGAAAGAAAGAAAGAAAGAAAGAAAGAAAGAAGAAAGAAAGAAAGAAAGAAAGAAAGAAAAAAAAAAAAAGAAAGAAGAAAGAAGAAAAAAGACAGAAAGAATAGAAAGGAAGGAAAGAAAGAAAGAAAGAATAAAGAAAGAAATAAAGAAAGAATAGAAAGGAAGAAAGAAAGAAAGAAAGAAAGAAAGAATAGAAAGGAAGAAAAAAGAATAGAAAGAAAGAAAGAAAGAAAGAAAGAAGAAAGAAAGAAAGAAAGAAAGAAAGAAAGAAAGAAAAAAAAGAAAGAAAAGAAAGAAAGAAAAAAGAAGAAAGAAAAAAGAAAGAAAGAAGAAAGAAAGAAAGAAAGAAAAAGAAGAAAGAAAAAAGAAAGAAAGAAAGAAGAAAGAAAGAAAATGCTTTCAGATAAAATTGTTGTTCACCCGTTTAGGCAAATGCCTCAAGTATTTCTGTAATACAAAGTCCATTGGCTTCGAATTTGAGCCAAGCTCTTCATTCGCCCACACTAAAAATCCCATTTGAATGTCAACAAAACAAAAAATATTGCTATTAATTGGTTTTCATTTCTATTGCCTAAAATAAAATAAAAACACAGCCCTGTCGGCTGGAGTTTTAGAATACACCGACTGCACCTCTGCAGAGGGGTATCCCCCCACACACACACACCAATGTGACCACCTTTTGGCCCTGAGTGACGACCCGTGATGTTTAAGGATGGAATCCTGGTGGCTGAGCAGAGCAATCCATGATATGCAACTATTCCACTTTGGCCCTTACTTAGGCTAGACGGGTGGCCAGAGAGGCCCCCTCCGATCAATCGGCTGGTCACGTCAAGCCCTAGCACCTATATGATTGTCCCAACCCTATTACCCCCATGCCAAACCCCAACCCTTTTTATCATATATGTACAAGAAGGTGATGTATTAGGGTCTTAATGTTCTGGATATGACGTTAAACTCTATCTGATGGTGAGGTTCCAATTCTGGAGCTCTGGGGGATGTTGAGTACCTCTTCATCACCATTCCTCACAGGTCAACTCTGATCCGTAGTAGTAGTACCTGCTAGGGTCCCAGCTATGGGTTAAATAGAAAAAATGAGTTTTTTAAAAATGTGTTTTAAAAGAGAATTGAGTTTTTGTTTTTGTTTGTTGTTTTTTTTTCTGTTTTTTGTTTTTTTAATTGCGTACCCCTCAAGAATGATTAAACAATTTATTGGGCATAAAATAACCCAACAAGGGTTGACATGCCGCAAAATTCAACCAATAGACCAGAATAAAAACATGCACCAACGAACTGAAGAGCGGAAACTAAATCTGCAAGTTTGGTTTCAATTGTGGTTCGAATGCTGGTCTTTTATTAAAGGTGCTAAATTATAACGATTTCTAAATCCTAACTGTTTCATCAAATCTAAAAAAAAAAAAAAAAGAGTTACCAGTCCCAGAAAAAAACCCACGTGTATCGTTATTTCAAAAAATAAGTTCCCCTATCCTGCCGCCGAAATCTCGTGGGTTTGAATACCAGCTATCCTTTTGTTGGCAGTAGCAGTCCAATGGTCAAAGAGAACAGACCTTCAACTAATAATTAATATATAGATACTAAAACATTTATGTACACTGCACATATACAAAAATTAATACTTACACAAAAACATATTTAGTCAAGTAATGCTTACTGCCAAAAATAATACAACTCAACCTCCTTTTATTTATTTTACTGTTTGCTCGTTTTATTTATAATTTCAACATGGACCTTTTATCACAGTACCCGGAAGACTCCTCTGCAACAATATTACGATACATTTTGTTAAAAACTCGTTACGCACAATTTGCTAAATCCACGCTACACTCGTTACAGTTCTTCTAGACTAGTTGCCTAACGAAGACTAAAGAACCCAGTCTGCCCTACTATTTACTCATAGCTTGGGTTAGGAAAAAGATAGATTCATACTTTTCCAAGGACATTAGCGTGAAATAAAATGCAAACAGTTTCCTCTAGAATTTGAACTTGGGTCGCCAATTCCATTTCCTTCGGTGATAACCATTACGCTAAGCGCTCTTCCACAAAGTGGGCTCGTTTCACAAGACCAAAAGTATGGGGCGTCCTATGAAAATCGAACTCCCTAAAATAGTTCTTTATCAAGATTAACTTAGTTAGGAACAAGGCCAGAAGTATGGGACACCTCGCAAGAATCGAACTCCCTAAAATGGTTCTTTATTAAGCTTAACCTAGTTAGAAATCGCCCCTGTCGCTGGGACGTTAGAATGCACCGACTGCACCTTGCAGAGGGGTAAGACTCCCCCAATGGGGCCACCTGTTGGCCGTGGGTGGCGACCCGTGATGCTTAAGGATATAGCCCAGGTGGATGAGCAGTTCATGACATGCAATACTCCACTTTGGCCCTATCTTGGGCTCGACGGGCGGTCGGAGAGGCCCCCTCCGATCAATCGGCTGGTCACATCAAGCCCTAGCACCTATATGATTTTCCCAACCCTATTGCCCTTATGGCAAGTCCCAACCCCTTTTATCATATGGATGCTAGAAGGCGGTGGCTGCGGGTCTACATGTCCTAGGAATGACGTTAAACTCTATCTTATGGTGAGGTTCCAGTTTTGGAGGTTTGGGGAATGTGGAGCACCCCTTCATCACCATTGCTCCCTGGTCCACTCTGACCCGGAGTGATAGTACCTGTTAGGGTCCTATCTATGGGTTAAATAGAAAAATGTATTTATAAAAAAATTGTATTATCCATTAAGAATTGATTTATTTCAAAACTTTATCGGCATTAAATAACCCACTGAGGTTGATATGCCGTAAAACAAAACAAACCAAACCAATAATAAAACCTAGTTAGAAACAAGGCCAGAAGTGTGAGGCACCTTGCAAGTATCGAACTCACTAACAGTGGTTTGCTAACCTAACTCGTTAACCATTACTCTAAACGAAACGCCCCTTTGTTAAATGTAGTTAAAATCAATGAAACATATTTCTATGAATAAGATAAGTGCTTAACAATGTGACAACGTTTTCTTTAGTGCTAAAAGTGTTTAAGTAAAAATAAAGAGGCTGTCCTCTTCTGTTGTATTTCACGGTGATTCGTACTGGTATTTGTCACGCCTTTAAGTAAAAAGACACTAAACAAGTCTGTTCTACATATTAACACAACGCTTTAAGTACATTTAACTGTCAATTGTTTCTTTCTTTCTCTTTTTGAAAATGTTGTTTATCTATCACAGGTTTAATTTATTAAACAACTATGTCAAAAAAAATGTCGCCCATTCTCGTGATAACATACATAGTAACACACAAACAAATATAAAAATGCATTGAAAAATTGTTTTACTACAGGAGTGCATTGCAAATGGTTTTACTATAGAAATGCATTGGAAACTGTTGAATTACAGAAGTATATTGAAAATGCTTTACTATAGAAATGCATTGGAAACGATTTTACAACATGAATGTATTGCAAATGGCTTTACTATAGAAATCCATTGGAACACATTTTACTACACGAGTGCATCGCAAATGGCTTTACTATAGAAATTCATTTGAAACGATTTTACTACATGAGTGCGTCGCAAATGGCTTTACTATAGAAATCCATTGGAAACCATTTTACTACAGAAGTGCATCGCAAATGGTTTTACTAGAAATGCATTGAAATGATTTTACAACATGAGTACATCGCAAATGGCTTTACTATAGAAATCCATTGGAAACCATTTTACTACATGAGTGTATTGCAAATGGCTTTACTATAGAAATGCATTGAAAATTATTTTCACTATCTTTGTAGGTAGGCAAACTAGTCCGGGATAAAGAAAACTCAACCACCCACCAACGTGCTGGTGTGACAGGGTAACTTGTCGCGTTGAGTCAGAGATCGTTCCTCGGTGGTCGTAGCATGTAACCCAGTACAACTTGTCATATGTTACGTGAAGAGGCACCGCCAAGTAACCCTCCCATTATCCTGAAGGGAATTGCTCAGCACGGCGGCCCGAAGACCTGAAAAGGTTTTTGTGGGACAATAACATTTAAAGTCTATTGTTTGGTTAATAGAGCGTGTACATAATCGTGTTTTGTACATAATGCTTTGTAGCGACAATTTTTGAAGTGGAAGAATCAGAAGATCAACATTCACTTCCGGCAGAAGTAAATTCATAACAGATGTCCGCATACTGACTAACCCTCTTCTTCCTTAATATGCCTATCCTCAGATTCAACTGGAAAATTAATTGTGTCTATTGCTCTGTCGGCGAATACCCTGCTGAGGGGGTAAGATGACACCGCAACGGGTATCATGTGTATGACACTAAACTACACCATGGGGTGAGGTCCCAGTTCTGAAGATCTGGGAAGTGTAAAATACTCCTTTATCGCCATTACTCACAGGTCCACTCTGACCCAGAGTGGTAGTACGTTATGGGTCCATCTATGGGTCGAATAGATCTGTTTGAAAATTATTCATATTTGATAATAATACTTGATGTCATAAAGTTATTTACTAAGCTTAGCTTAGATATGCACAAGGCCATAAGTATGGGCGCCCAGCAGCTATAGAATTCATTGGCAATAGTTTGCTAATTTAGCTTGCTAACCATTACACCACGCGAGGCACCTAACTTGATGTCATATAAGTGTAAATTATTTTATAACATATTAGTAATTTGAAGGCAAATACAATGCGTATGAAAAATAATAAATAAAAACAAAAAGATGTTATTTTTGTCTTATCAATTTCGAAGCATGAACTTCATCATCAGAGATTCGTATCAGAAATGGACGTGCTTACGTTTTTATTTGTGTGGTTATAATTTCTCTTCTTATTTCTTTTTCCTTTTCTTTTTTGTTTCCTTTCTTCTTCTCCTCCTTTCTGAAGATCTGGGAAGTGTAAAATACTCCTTTATCGCCATTACTCACAGGTCCACTCTGACCCAGAGTGGTAGTACGTTATGGGTCCATCTATGGGTCGAATAGATCTGTTTGAAAATTATTCGTATTTGATAATTATACTTGATGCCATATAGTTATTTACTAAGCTTAGCTTTTATACAAGTTTTGTTGAAGAAAATTAAATTCTTAAACACTTGAATTTCAGTTAATATGTAACTGGAAGCGGCTACCCAGCATCGCCTTGGTAGAGTGGGGTATAAAGCTGGTATATTGATTTGCTTATATTAGAGAGCCGGGTTAGCTCAGTCGAGCGTTCGGCTAAAAACCACAAGGTTCTAGTTCGATACAAAGCGTATGAGTAGCACAGGGATCTGCGGTAAAGTAAGGAACTGATTATGTGTGGCGCTCCGCCTCGGATGCTAAAAAACAATCTCCTTGGTCTAGCGCTATTGAAAAGGGGATAGACTGACTGGCTGATCTTTTGAGATTTACAAATGCTGGATATTTATCAGTAGAATTTCAATGCTGATTCTATGTATATTCTAATTTTTAAATATCTTCATATGTAAATCAAATCTTCATAATTTTTGCACAAAAAGCAAGAACTGGTGATATTTAGTGTATATATACATTTACTTTATCGTTAATTGTTTTTATTTTCGTAGTTTCATCCATCCATCCAGCCATACATACATACATACATACAAGTTTTGTTGAACTATACAGACAATTCTTGTCAGACAAGTTTTTGGTTGATCCTTTCTAATTTTCGGGCCATCTTTTTGGTGTCGGGGTGTAACTGGTGTAACAGTCCATGAAAGGTTTCAAAACGAGCGCTTTCGGCAATACAGTTTGCCATCATCAGGTAGGAAACTTAGCTTAGCTTAGATATGCACAAGGCCATAAGTATGGGCGCCCAGCAGCTATCGAATTCATTGGCAATGGTTTGCTAATCTAGCTTGCTAACCATTACACCACGTGAGGCACCTAACTTGATGTCATATAGGTGTAAATTATTTGTACTAGCAAATATATGCACCCTCCGGGTGCAACTATTTAAGTTTTAATGTAATAAAATATCGTATTAAATTAGAAAGTCTAATAAGAATGCAGATAAAAAGATTTGAAACAGAGTGGGGGTATAATAGAAAAATAGAAATGAAACTTACTCTTCCATCACTGCCGTCTTTCATTGCTGAATTTTACTATTTAACTATTTAGTTAAATTAGGAAATAAAGAATAAAATTACACTTATTTTTTCTTGTTAATGGATTTCATTTAAGATTCATTGGAGAGATTTTTGCTTATATTCATTAAAATAAAACCAAACAGTTAGAAATCAATAATACTATGCACATATTTTAATAAAATCACATTTTTAATATCAATATGCAAATTAGCCTTCCCGTTCACACTGCAAACCGCTATTTTTTGTATATATAAATACAATAGCATGTTATTAGTATGTAGATATGGACAACACTAATAAAAAGGTGAAGCAATTTTATTAATAATTGAGGTTTAAATATAAATAAAATCATGAAGAATGTGATGAAAATAACTATGTTAATTTTGCCTCGATTAGTAATATAGTTTCGGTTACAGACAGAAAAACACACAATCTCCATTATAATAAGATTAAGAATATTTACTTGAAGCTATGATTTTTTTGCTAACGATTATTATCAGTTACTTGAAATAATTACTTGAAACTATGGTTAAAAATGAGACCGTCCAAATCTCCCGAGATGAAATGCAAAAATGTAAATCCTGATTATCTGATGTTGCTTATCCACCTAATTCTTATTTCTTGTGAGTGTCGTCACCTCAGCTAGATAATAGGCCATTCCGTTTTTATTATGAAGAAAGAAAGGAAAGAAAAAGGAGATGCTACACAGAAAAAATATAAGAAAGAAAGAAAGAAAGAAAGAGAAATGGGGAAAGAGAGGGGTGAGCGCACGGAAGTGATAATGATAATCTGTTTCAATCGAACATAAGGAAAATATGAAAAGAAGGAAAGAAACAAAGAGTGAAAAAGGACAAAATCAAGATTATTATACTTTTTACATATTGAACTATTTGGAAATAGCTCTTAAGCAAACATATCAAATGTTGTAATAGCTAAATTATCATGCTGTGGTATATCCTCAGATCCTGCTAGTGTACTGTAGAAAAATGTATGAACTGTAGGAAAGAAAGAAAAAATCAAGATTAAATCAAGATTAATGTACTTTTTACATATTGAACTATTTTGGCAATAGCTCTTAAGTAAACATATCAAACATTGTAATAATTAGATTATCATACTGTGGTATATCCACAGGTCGTGCTAGTCATAATAATTCTTTTATAGTGCTAATGGGAAATGGACTCGTCGCCCCAGTTCAATTCCTGGACGTGATAATTGCATTTCACTTAGTGCTAATACCTTGGGAAAGGTATGAATCCTACTCTCCCTCCAGCTATGGGTAAATAGTAGGGCAGACTGGGCTCTTTAACCTTGGTTAGGCAACCGGTCTAGGAGAAGGAAAACTCTGAATTCAAACCTGTTAAACTCCGCTTAAGAAATTGACCTTGTGTCACATCCTGCTCGTGCGGAGGGGTTGGTAAATATATATAGTGCTAAGCGATGACATATTGTCTGAAAAATTCTCCCTCGCCGAATACGTCCTTTCCAAATAAATTTTTATGTCAAACAGTTGAAATAGAGAAAGAAAAGACAAATGAAACCACCTGTATGCTATTATCCCAACGGCACTAATATCTCCCATCTGGTGACAGAAAATTATTGCTTAACTCTCTCTCTCTCTCTCTCTCTCTCTCTCTCTCTCTCTCTCTCTCTCTCTCTCTCTCTCTACGTACCCATCATGTGACTTACGACATTCCCCGTAAATCTTGGTCCCACCTTACTTTATCACTTTCTACCTTCGTCTCTCTCTCTCTCTCTCTCTCTCTCTCTCTCTCTCTCTCTCTCTCTCTCTCTCTCTCTCTCTCTCTCTTCTCAAAGTTTTCTCCGTATCTTTCTTTCGTCACTTTCTCTCTTCCTCTCTTTCTTAGTACACCCTCTCAATCTCTCTGTCTCTGCCGATTTACTCTCTCTCTCTCTCTCTCTCTCTCTCTCTCTCTCTCTCTCTCTCTCTCTCTCGTCTCAAAGTTTTTCTCCGTATCTTTCTTTCCACTTGTCACTTTCTCTCTTCTTTCTTAGTACATCCTCTCTCTCTGTCTCTACCGCTCTCTCTCTCTCTCTCTCTCTCTCTCTCTCTCTCTCTCTCTCTCTCTCTCTCTCTCTCTCTCTCGTCTCAAAGTTTTTCTCCGTATCTTTCTTTCCACTTGTCACTTTCTCTCTTCCCCTCTTTCTTAGTACATCCTCTCAATCTCTCTGTCTCTGCCGGTTTACTGTAATCTCTCTCTCTCTCTCTCTCTCTCTCTCTCTCTCTCTCTCTCTCTCTCTCTCTACAGTACCCCACCATGTGACTTACGACATTCCCCCGTTCTATGTTTGGGAGTGTAAAACATAATGGCTTCTTCAAAACTTTTTCATCCATGACCGTAATCATCTTATCATCATTTGCGGTCCTTCGAGCCGACGATGACTGTTCCGTGGGTAACCAGAGTATAGTAATGACTTGATCCCCTCCCCCTCCATTTCTGCCTGATTGGGTGTGATGGCTGCAAGTGATGTGTCGTTCACACACGGCCCCGTTCAAAACATACGGCTCGTTTAAATGAACAATCTGGCTCTAACCAAAAAAGATCCAGATATATTCGGCGTGGTTAACGACGCATATAATCATATTTACACGTTAGAAAACATCCAAAAACAATTATATTTTAAAAAGAATTATTTTATAAAAATTATATATATTATTATAAGATATCCCTGTATATGATAGGTTACGAGGTTATTTCCTATAACTCCAACATAAACAAAGGGGAACCACTCTTGACTGATAAATTATTTATTTATTTTCCCATTAAATTAACCCTAAACCCTAACCCTAACCATAGCCCTAAACCCTAAACACTAAACCTAACCCCTAACCCCGTCTTCTTTTTCCTAGTAGATCAATAAATAAATAAATAATTATCAGTCAAGGTGGTTCCCCTTTGTTTATGTTGGAATTATAGGAAATAACCGGTTACGAGATGTCTTTAGAAAAAAAAAGATTTGGCTTAGCTCAGTCGGTAGAGTATCAGCTAGGAATCATAAGGTTCCGGGTTCGATACCGGCCCTCGCTAACTCAGCGTATGAGTAGCACAGGGATCTGTACGGTAAAGTAAGGAGCTGATGGTTGGTGTGGCATCCACATCAGCCGCCAAAACTATCTCTTGGTCTAGCGCTAGTGAAAAGGGGATAGACTCCCTCGCTGTCTGGTTGATACCGACTTTAGGCCACCCGACGACGAATAAGAAGGATAAAATTACAGATTTAAACAGAAAAGGTTTGGTTGGGTTTATTTGTTTAATTTTGGGGGCGGTTTAGCTCAGTCCGTAGAGCGCCTGTCTAGGAATCGCAAGGTTCCTCGTTCGATACCAGTCCCCTCCAACTCAGGGTATGAACAGTAATCGGATCTGTGCGGTAAAGTGGGGAGCTGACGGTAGGTGTGGCGCCCCACCTCAGCAAAAACAATCTCCCTGGTCTAGCGTTAGCGGAAAGGGGATAAACTCCCTCGCTGTCTGGCTGATACCGACAATAGGTCACTCCACCAACTTTACTTTTTACTTTTATTTGTTTAATGGCATATCAACCTTTGTGGGTTATTTAATGTCAAAGCCGTCCTTGTAGAAGATTAGAAGTGGTACTAATTAACCCTTAGTTAAACTAACGTTAATGTTTTTCAAATACAAGGTGTGTCATAAAAGTGCTGAGTTTGAAGCTGTATTTACCAAGATAGAAATGAACAATGAAAGGAACGTTAATTTTTTTCAGAATACAAGGTGTGTCATAAAAGTGCCGAGTTCGAAACTGTATTTACCAAGATAGAAATGAACAATGAAAGGAAAGTTAATTTTTTTCAGAATACAAGGTGTGTCATACATTTACCAAGATAGAAATGAACAATGAAAGGAACGCTAATTTTTTTTTCAGAATACAAGGTGTCATAAAAGTGCCAAGTTTGAAGCTGTATTTACCAAGATAGAAATGAACAATGAATGAAACGTTATTTTTTTAGAATACAAGGTGTGTCAAAAGTACAAAAAATCTCGATAATTTTTTGACAAACCTTGTATATATATATATATATATATGTGTGTGTGTGTGTGTGTGTGTGTGTGTGTGTGTGTGTTCAAATAGCACTGGGGACGTCATTTTTACCAAATTCCCACGATTCTTCCATGAACATGCGTTTAGGAAGCTGACTAATTATGTCAAGGAGAAAGTCGACTTTACTCTCCCACTGAAAACTGACACTTAATATAAAAATATATATTATAGTAAGTTTTAGATTTAAACCGGGAGCCATTTAGTGCGTCTTTATTCACTCCACTCAAAATGGCTTCCGATTCTAACTCCACACCCCCTGATGGTCAATTTAGATTTTTGAACAAAAGGACAAATTGGCGCAAATACGTCGAATTAACGCGAATCAACTGCCCTTTTTTAAGTAATTTTTTAAATATTGGAGCGATCAAGTATTGGCATAAAACGGTGCTTCTCCTCGAGGATATCGATTAAAAAAAAAACAATTCATGAATACAATCAAATTATCATTAATGAAAATTCCTGCTTTGACCAAAAAGATAATGATTTCCACTTGTTAAGTCAGTTTTAGTATCATCAGGTATTTGTTTACGTGTTTAAAAGGATTGCCCGCCCTGTTGGCTGGGGCGTTAGAATGCACCGACTGCACCTCTGCAGAGGGGTAGGACTCCTCCAATGGGGCCACCTGTTGGCCGTGGGTGGCGACCCGTGATGCTTAAGGATAGAGCCCAGGTGGATGAGCAGTTCATGACATGCAATACTCCACTTTGGCCCTATCTTGGGTTAGACGGGCGGTCGGAGAGCCCCCCTCCGATCAATCGGCTGGTCACGTCAAGCCCTACCACCTATATGATTTTCCCAACCCTATTGCCCTTATGGCAAGCCCCAACTTCTTTTTATCATATGGGTGGTAGAAGGCGGTAGCTGAGGGTCTACATGTCCTGGGAATGACGTTAAACTCTATCTGATGGAGAGGTTCTAGTTTTGAAGGTTTGGGGAATGTGGAGCACCCCTTCATCGCCATTGCTCCCTGGTCCACTCTGACCCGGAGTGGTAGTACCTGTTAGGGTCCCATCTATGGGTTAAATAGAAAAATTTATTTATAAAAAAATTGTATTATCCAAGAATTGATTTATTTCAAAACTTTATCAGCATTAAATGACCCACTGAGGTTGATATGCCGTAAAACAAAACAAACAAAACAAACAAACAAATAAAATGATTGCGTATCATATTAATACATTGGCTCTTAAAACATAGATTGGAGCTGCACAAGAATGCTGCGTGCAGTCTTGAACAAGTCGTGGAAACAGCACCCCACAAAGAAGCAACTATATGGTCACCTGCGCCCCATCTCACAAACCATCAGGGTGAGACGGACTAGGCATGCAGGACACTGCTGGAGAAGCGGGGACGAGCTCATAAGCGACGTTCTCCTGTGGAAGCCAACACATGGACATGCTAACGTAGGACGCCCACTAAGGACCTACATTGACCAACTATGCGATGATTCTTGATGCTGCGCAGAGGACCTCCCAGGGGCAATGAGTGATAGGGAAGGTTGGCGAAAGATTGTCATGGATATCCGTGCTGCTTGCGTGACATGATGATGATGATGATGAAGTTTTTACCTGTTTAAAGTTATTGTGAACTGTATTAATACATTGGCTTTTAAAACATTGATATTACAACTAAGTATGAAGTGTTTAACTGTTTAAAATGATTGTGAACTATATTAATATATTAGTTTTTAGAATATTGATTTTACAACAGAGTATGGACTATTTAACTGTTTAAAATGATTGTGAACTATATTAATACAGTGACTCTTAAAACATTGGTATTACAACTAAGTATGAAGTGTTTACTCATTTAAATGATTGTGAAGATTCATTTTAATACCGTATATAATTGTAAGTGTTTATTGTTAAACGGACTTAGGCATAACATAATGCAATAAGTGTTGACATGACATAAAAACAATTAAGTAGACAAAACAAAACAAGTTGGCAACGAATATTGTTTGTGCGTTTTTATTAATAAGTTGTTTTCCTCACAGAGATTGGGCGCCATTGATTCATTCAAGATTTCTTGGTTTCTTAATTATTGTTTCCTCCATTTATTCGTAGAGCAAGTAAATTAAGGTCATTTGCATTGCTAATTAGATTGTCATCTGCAAAAGGTTGTTTTATTAATCAAAGCCGGCAGACACAAATATACATGGTCAGTCATTCAGAAAATTACAGAGAGATTAATAGATTAAAGAAAGACACAATAATTCTTATATATATAATATATATATATATATATATATATATATATATATATATATATATATTATTTTCCATATTTACTCCCATATATATATATATATATATATATATAGTATTACAGTGTGTACAGAAATAACCTACCCGAGTTTCACCATAAGGATCTTCAGGGTTAATTCCAATGAATTAATCAAGATATTGTTTAATTACAGTTATTTGCGGAAGTTAATATTCCAATTATGACTGTTGAAAACAGTTTCGCAATTAATGAACACTTGTTGTCAACGGTCATAATTGCAATATTAACTTCCGCAATTAACGGTAATTAATCAATATCTTGATTAATTTATGGGAATTAACCCTGAAGATCCTTATGGTCAAACTCGAGTAGGTTATTTCTGTACACACTGTAATACTATATATATATATATATATATATTACTGTGGTATGTACAGATATAACCTACTCGAGTTTCCCCATAAGGATCTTCAGGGTTAAATCTACTGAATAAATAAAGATATTGATTAATTACAGCTAACTGCAGGAGTTTATGTTGTGGTTAACTCCTGCAGTTAGCTGTGATTAATCAATATCTTGATTAATTCAGTAGATTTAACCCTGAAGATCCTTATGGTGAAACTCAAGTAGGTTATTTCTGTACATACCATAGTAATAAATTCGCCCTACTTACGTATTGAGCACTTTATATTTGCTATATCGCTGACTTATCATGGTAAAACTTGTATCAATTAACCATTGAGACCAATTTCACCGGTAAGTCATCCCATTTTCATATATATATATATATATATATACATATATATATACTTGTAGAAAAAAGGGTTTCTCTCTACCATGTTTTCGGTGTTCTAGGCACACCTTCCTCCTGGGGAAGGTGTAGCTTGAACACCGAAACCGTGGTAGAGAAAAAAAACTTTTTTTCTACAAGTATAAATGCTCTATATTTTACGAAATATATTGAGTCCTTTTGGATTAACTACTAATGCTAGTACAATGAAAATGTGGTAACAATTTTTTATGAATATATATATATATATATATATATATATATATATATATATATATTATTTTCATTTTTAAACTCTGTCGGTGTAAAAAAAAATCTGACTCGTTAGGCTTTACTATTATATATATATGATGGACTCTCCCGTCGATCGACGTATGAGTGTTCATACAATGAACATCCACACAGTGATTTGTTTATAGTGGTGAAGGCTTGTGTTGGACTATCCACACTTTTTGGCACAATCGATAGGAAAGAATTGGTGCATCAAGGGTTGCCACAAACCCAATCAACGACCGACCTCAGGAATTTTGAATTCAGAGTTATCCCTCTCCTAGACTGGTTACCTACCCAAGGCTGAAGGGCTCAGTCTGCCCTACTATTTAACCATGGGCTAGTGGTTAGAGTCGTGGAAAATGGACTCGTCGATTCGAGTTCAATTCATAGACGAAGCTGTTGGCATTTCACATAGCGCTAATACCTTGGGAAAGGTATGAATCCATATATTCTCCCCCAGCTATGGGTTAAATAGTAGGGTAGACTGGGCCCTTCAGCCTTGGGTAGGTAACTAGTCTAGGAGAGGGATATATATATATATACCAACCCCTCACGACGAACAGGATGTGACACAAGGTCAATTTCTTATGCGGAGTTTAACAGGTTTGAATTCAGAGTCTTCCTCCTCCTAAACGGGTTACCTAACCAAGGTTAAAGAGTCCAGTCTGCCTTACTATTCACCCATAGCTGGGGAGAGAGTAGATGGATGCATACCTTAGCCCAGGGTATTAGCGTTATGTGGAATGCAAACAGTCGCGTCCGGGATTTGAATTCAGAGTTTTCGTTCTCCTAGAGCTAACGCCTGCATAATTTTTTTTTTTCGGAATTTAACAAATTCTTTAATTTTACACATTGGACTGTGAATCGGTCTAAAAAAAATGTCAACCAGTCCACAACTTCCAAAAGTTTAAGAAGCACTGCTTAAAAACATAAAAACCTGCGAATCACTTCTGATGACGTAATCTTGTTTTTTTGTTTTTAGGCGCGAAACAACGAACTGGGTGTCATGGCGACTTCTCTGTACTCGCTATCAGTGGAATTTACGTAAAAAAAAAAAATAATAATAATCTAGTTCAAATAATTAGCCAACAAGTTTGCTTTCTCCCCGGGCACTTGTTCTTCGTTTTTTCGAGTATTCTCACTGCGTGGCACTTAGTCTCACCCTCTTAACTGGCGTTTTGAATCAAGATTGACCCACGACATGAAATAACCCAGCTGCTGTCATTAGGACGTGTGTAGGTACAAAGTGNAGTGGAAAACTATTTAACATATTAGTC
This sequence comes from Doryteuthis pealeii, assembly GCA_023376005.1. Taxonomy (NCBI): domain Eukaryota; kingdom Metazoa; phylum Mollusca; class Cephalopoda; order Myopsida; family Loliginidae; genus Doryteuthis; species Doryteuthis pealeii. Next base: position 15,181,433 of record CM042165.1, on the reverse strand, counting down.
AAACGTTTTTTGTTTTGTTTTTTATTGGTGACTCGTAAAGGGAACACAAGTACTTTCTTTGATCACGAAGGAATTAAGAAACTTGACCTGTAAACTTTCGGACAAATCTCTTTCTTTTTTTTTTTTTTATTTCGTAATTTGCTGACTCGTATTTCGAATGTTTAATACTTTCTTTTTTGTTCTTTTGTTTGTTTGTTTGTTTTTTCTTTTTCATTTTATGTAAAGAAAAAGGAAAACACAAATCTCTCGTAAGACTTCTTCGTGGGAACCTGGGTGAGATTTCAAGGTACTTGTTTAGAATATCCCGACTAGGTATGTCTGCGTTATATATAATTAATATATATATATATATATATATATATATATATATATATAAGTAAAGTCGTCGGGGCGGCCTAAAGTCGGTATCAGCCAATCAGCGAGGGAGTCTATCCTCTTTCACTAGCGCTAGTTTTTGCGTCTGAGGTGGAGCGCCACACCTACCATCAGCTCCTTACTTTACCGCCACAGATCCCTGTGCTACTCAATACGCTGAGTTGGCGAGGGCCGGTATCGAACTTAGAACCTTGCGGTTTCTAGCCGAACACTCTACCGACTGAGTTCTGTAGATTTACAATGAATTATAATATATATATATATATATTATATATATATATTATATATATGGTGATTGCCACTTCTTGACAGAATAAGGCCATTTCTACAAGTTCGGCGGTGATTGCGCGGTGCCCAGGCGTTCAGCTTTGTTTTTATTTGCTGTTATACATATGAGCCTCTTCCCGGTTTCCTCTCGTGTGCGACCGTACATGACTAAGAAACCCAGCCTTTGTCAGGCAGGCCTGCCACACGCATCACATATATAGTCCGGCTTAAATGTAGGAAATTTATCCATGACGTTTGTCATGTGCCATTTGCGTAGGGACCGCTTCAGGATGGAGTGTTCGAGCCGTTTTACCTCAAAGCCCTTGCAGCTATCATAGACAAGTTTTCTCCATCCTGCGCGATTCATAGCTATTTTCTCCCATTCATGAACGTTTATGTTGAGAGTTTTATATATATATATATAATATTATGGGACTTTTTTTTTATCGTCACTCAAGTTTCATGCGTATTCGACAATCCTAGGTGAATATATATATATATATATATATATATATATATATATATATATATATATATTAATATAAAATATATATATATTCACCCGTCTGAGGATTGCCTAATACGCATGAAACTTGAGTAACGATAATAAAGTCCCATAATATTATATTTGAGGTTTTAGACCTGCTCTGCTAATCTGGCATTGAACACACACACACACACACACACACACACACACACACACACACAACATATATATATATATATATATATATATATATATATATATATTATATATATATATTAATCTATATATAATCTAATATATAATCTAATATATAAAGGAGAGATTTTGGTATGTAAGTGTCGACGTATAACTCCAAACGGGAGGTCACTCAGATTTAAAATTTTGCATACACATTGATATCGTTCTAACTAAGAAACACTTGAAAATTTGGTTATTGATTTTTACTGATTAAGGGATATAATTAATTAATCAACAAAAAATCAAACGATTTTTAGAAAGAAATCATATATGCTGCTGCTGATATTCCAGCTACAATCATCAGGCACGCCTACACCCTGCTGCCTTATTCTGCGTTGTTGAATGCGTTTGCAGAAGAAAAAGAAGAAAAAGAAAGAAGAAAGAATATCAGCTTCCAGTCATGACTGAATTTTAACGTAAAATAAAATTCGATTTTTTTTGTCGAATCTTTAAAATATTTATTTTATAATCTTTCTAAATATTTTCGTATGTTTTTGAGACTAACTTTTAAAGTAAAATCAAATCTTTGTCCACAAGTTTACGGTTAATTTTTAGGGGTTATGGTTGTTTTTAATTACGTATTGCTTAAAAAAATAAACAAAAAACCAAATTACTATACATTTAATTAACCATTGAAATTCATTATTGAAATCTATCATTGAGACAGTTGTTTGTGTGTTAGTATTGCAATGTATAGTTTCAATTAAACTTAGTTTAAAAAATAGTTTTTCAACATTAAATGTATAGTAATTTGTTTGTTTTTTGTTGTTTATTCCCCCCCCTATATCAACACAATGAAACTTTCATAAAAATTAATTTTATCTTCAAAAAAACTTTTTTCCATTTGAAAGAAGAAACATTAAACAAACTCCTGATGATTTTTTTTAAATTAGCGTTACGGAAAATTATGACTGAAAAAAAAGTTTTTTAATTTGCACCGTTAAATCAACTAAAATTTAACGTAGCCAAAAACAAGTTATGACAAGAATTTTTTTTTTTAATATCTATGAAAAATCAATTAATGGTTCCGACTTTCATGAAAATTTCAAAAACAATTTACCCTCTTGGATGTAAATATGTCTTGAAACACTACATGTGAGCTCTATGGTTGTTCCTATTTTTTTTTTAGTCCGTCATGTGCCATGGGTAATGATTAGCTTACATATATATATATATTATATATATATATATATATATAAATAATATATAATTATAGTGATATTATATAATAGTTATATATTGATAAAGGGATCAAAGGTTTTTTGTTTTCGTGTATATCATTCGCATTATTAATTACGTTGTTTGTACAAAAAACATACAGGCAGACAGCGACATACATACATAATCTTTCATTCATATAATATATATTAGTATATTATATATCTTATACACTTATACACTTTCTTATATACCAAATTTATATTGTTATATACACAGAATTTTGTCCAGCCTTCTTTAGGAGAATAGTCAAAAAATCTAAATTATACAAATTATCAAGATTCATCTAAAAAATTAAGACAAATAATATCTTATCTATCTCTATTTAACACCTATTTGAACAACAGACAAACTATCAAAAATGACTTTCCAGGTTGGGTCAATACTATGCTTGGATACAAAGGGAACACCTGAGGAAGGCCAGAGGATACATGGGCCGAAACGTTGTGTTTATACTTACCACAATAAAGATGATGACAACAGTCTGAAACATCAAAATTATTCAAATAATATCTTGTTTGCTTTGTTGATTTTATGTTTTTTTTCTTTACTTTGATCTTTATTCTAAATTACATTTTCTTTATTTAAAACATTTTAATTTTGAATTTATTATTTGAGCTCACTTTCATTCCCTATTCTAAATTGATTTTTCTTAACTTGAAATATTTTAATCTTTATTTTGATTAATATTTGAGCTCACTTTCATTCTCATTCTGTATTTGATTCTGTTATTTTAATCTTATTTTGATTACATATTTGAGCTCACTTTCATTCTCATTCTGTATTTGATTCTCTGTTTTTAATCTTTATTTTGATTACATATTGAGCTCACTTTCATTCTCATTCTGTATTTGATTCTGTTATTTCTGATATTCCAAATTTAATTCTGAGTACAATTAAATTCTGATACTTATTCTGAACTTGATTATTTTAATTCTTGTTCTGTTTTTTTTCTTTTCTTTTTTTTTTCTCTATAATTCAGTATTTGCTTTTCTGTAGAAACTTTATTCTGATTTATAATCTTATTCCAATTCTTAAATTCCATCTTGATTTTAAGCAGACATTTTGCTTGCTTTGCTTGTTCATACACTGAACTTGTTTTTATGAATTAAACTTTTCTCAGTTTTATTTAAGATCATATTCATTCAAAAAACATTTTTTTTTCTTAAATTTCTAAATCACTGCTTATTCATTATTTCCAATTGCATGAAAATTGCTTGAGAATTAAAAATTATTGCACAACTTAAAAGCTTCTTCTCAGCCTAGATTCCAATTTTTTATTTCAAAACTTGAATGTCTCTTAAATATTTGGGACATTCCAATGATCTTTTATTTGAAAATGATAATATTCTTAATAAATATTAATTTAGGATTTGAGATTTACCTAATATTGTCTTACATGTTCATATATTTAAACATTAATGATTTAACATAATGCAATTATTAAACAGAAAAATCATTAAAACATTATTTTTAACATCAAAACAAAAAAGATATTGACAAAAAGTCATTAAATATCCTAAAAATTCAACCAAAATTATGCTATAAATAAAGCATTTAAATCATTTTAGTTAAAATCTTAAATTTCATCACCACAAAAATTAAACATGATTATTTAATTTTGTCCTCTTGAAGAAAACAGATGTAGTATCTTTATACACACCGATTATATATATATATATATATAATATATATATATATATATATATATATATATATATTATATATATATATATATTATATATATATATATATATATATTATATATATATATATATTATACATATATATATATATATAATATATATATATATATATATATATATATATATATATATATATATATATATATTATATATATATTATATATATATATATATATATTATATATATATATAATAACTAATAATATCCATTTGATTGTATGATATTTTACTAAAAAATAAAATCCTTATCTTTAGTTTGAAAGAAAATTAACTTTTTATAAAAAAATTATATAGGTTGTATCTATCTATGAGCATGACTATATAATTATATATATATTATATATATATATATATATATATATATTATACATATATATACTAGGGTACATCCACATACATAGTTATTTGCTTAAATTTAATCTATATAGATTTAAGTACTCTAAATGTACATTGATAAGGAAAGAGATTATGTTGGAAATAAATATTTCTTGTGTAAAATAAATGTCTTTTATAATTAGGAAGCAGACTTAATGATATACCTACCAACATATATACATATATACATATAGATATGTGTTTTATAATTTGCATGAAGCATTGTGTTTATATTGATTTGGTGGTTGGTTTTGAAGGCTATCACAATGCAAATGTAAAGAAAAATAAGGTAACTATGGTGTTGTCTGTTAACCTGTAATTTTTTCATTCTTTAAAAGATTTCTTTTTTTAATTACAGGTTATCAAACAACACCATAGTTACCTTATTTTTCTTTACATTTGCATTGTGATAGCCTTCAAAATCAACCACCAAACTAATATAGATTTTATTAGATTTTTGGATGTTTGTTTTTTTAGAAGCATTGTTGAATTAAAGTATATATTATATTTTTACTTGAAGGCAATTACAATGCATGTATCGCATAAAATTCAATACTTTTTCTTATAGAAAATGAACTTGACAAGTGTAATCCCGGCAAAGGATCGCTCGGTGTGTAGAATATCGTACAGACTGTTTCGACTTTATTAAGTCTTATCAGCAATATATACTAACGACTTCCCTCCGACAGAAATCAAAACCGGGACCTCAGCAGGCATAGTCAAACACCATATCGCCTCGCCACAGTACACAGCTAACAATCCCTGCGAATTAACCTTTTCAAATGATACTTACACGCCTCTACCATAATAGGTAAGGGGACGTTGAGAGAATCAAAAACAGTCTGTACGATATTCTACACACCGAGCGATCCTTTGCCGGGATTACACTTGTCAAGTTCATTTTCTATAAGAAAAAGTATCGAATTTATGCGATACATGCATTGTAATGCCTTCAAGTAAAAATATAATATATAGATTTTATTATTTTAATACATGGTTTCTGGAACATCAGTAAATCTTCTTAGTGCTCTAAATTATTCTCAACATGAAAATCATTTAGTATCTAAATTATTAAAAATTAATTCTTTGAGTGTTCTTAGAGAAAATGTGATCATAATAATAAAAGACCTAGAAAACCAGAGATTCTTTGTATCTCTCAGCGTCAGCTAATCATCTATGTACCTGACTGTTTTCTCTCTTTTTTTGTGGGGGTGGGGATGTTTTCATTTCCTGTTCTTCTTCCAGGATAACTCTTTTTCTTCAAATTATAGACAACAGTTACCTTTTCTCTCTCTCTCTCTCTCTCTCTCTCTCTCTCTCTCTCTCTCTCTCTCTCTCTAAACACAACACCATAAAAATGCCTTGTCTTCCTTCCCAAACTTTCAGCTCAAAGATTCCTGAAATTCTTGTCTAACCAAAATTGACAGCTCCAATTTTATTTCAGAGGATCTTCAGAAAAATCTCAAAGACATTGAGAATGAAGAAGCACCAAATCTTCTTAATTGTGACAACAGTAACAGCAGTATGACTGCCAGTCCGGGGAAAGTCTCTCCAGCGGACAGGACAGTGATTTGCCAGGGTAATACAATTCACTCAGTGTCGAGTGAAGAGGAACACGCTGAACCGATTCCACAGCCCAAAGAAAATTCTTCTGAAATCGGTACCAAGTTGATCACTCCCACAGTTGAAGTAACGGAAAAGTGCAAAGATTATATCGAAAAATCCTACCCATTCAATTCATGTTCCCCAATCCAGAGTCCAGTAAATTCGATTCCTGAAGAAGAAACCAAGAAGGACATAGATGGTCCCAAAGAATCAAATCTGATCCAAGAATCCGCCTCCGATACAGTTTCCACCACTACGGTTTCCGGCCCAAAGCTGGAAACCCAGAGTTCTATAACAGAAACACCCAAAGAGAGAATCACAGACTGACATTATCAAAGACCAAGATCTTGTGACAGGAATGGTAAAGGAACTGGTGGATGAGACTTTGGAATCAGCAGTCGAATATTTGACACAGGAATACAAAAAGATGAATAACAATGAGATAAAACAGGAAACCATTTCCCAAGACAATAAAATTGAAGAACAGACAGTCAAAGAATTGATGAAGTAAAAGAAGAGGAATCCATTTCCATAGACAATAAAATGAGGAACAGAGAATCAAAGAACTTAGTGAAGTAAAAGAACAGGAATCCATTTCCCAAGACAATAAAATTGAGGAACAGACAGTCAAAGAATTTGATGAAGTAAAAGAAGAGAAATCCATTTCCATAGACAATAAAATTGAGGAACAGAGGCTCAAAGAACTTAATGAGGTAAAAGAACAGGAATCTGTTTCCCAAGACAATAAAATTGAGGAACAGACAGTCAAAGAACTTAGGAAGTAAAAGAACAGGAATCTGTTTCCCAAGAGAAACAAAATTGAAGAACAATCTGTCAAAGAACTGAATCTCATTGAAGTCACAGAGACTTCAGATCTTCAAGAAAAATCCAAAGAGATCGAAGAAAGTCAAATGACTCTCTCATTGACGCCACCAGAACCATTTCAAGACAAGGTAAGTGGGGAGGGGAATGATAATGTAGACCCTGCTACATTGAACTGTACAGAAACAACAGAGATTACCACCACAATGGAAGAAGGCATAATGATGACTAGAAATGATGTTACGGATTCTGTAAATCAGGAATCTGTAGAAGAAACCGTTTCTACAGAGTCTGCAAATGTTAACAATACCAATACTGCTGCGAACAGGAATGAGTTTGAAGAATTGTCTTATTCTTTGAAACTAAAACCAGTGCATTTGGAAGAAAGCGAAACTGAAGAACTCAAAGACAAACCAGAAGGAGATGCCGATGAAACGGAAGTTGTACAGAATTGCGATTCTGTTATTTCTGATTATTCGCTATTATCAAACGAGTCTGCTATTAGCGAGGACAGTTCTATGAAAGTCGAAGTATCACAGAGTGAGAGTTTCAGTTCGCAGATTGATAAAACAAACAGTCATGATCCAGAGATCCTTGTTGAGACAATTGAGAAGGAAGAAGAAATCCCCGCGTGCCCGTCGGCAACCACAAACTTAGATGCCGAAGATAGTGGAATAAATAATTCCGGTGAAAATTCACAATTGTTCTCTTTGGATCCAAGTGATTCCTCCATGACAGAAAACTCCCAAAGTTTGAAGGATACATCATCCTTCCAGCTATCAACACCTGAGATTATTACAATAAGCGAGTCCGAAAACAACAGCACAGGTGAGAGATGAGTTTTTCATTCTTTTATTTTATGGGTTTTTTTTCTTTTTTTTATTTGCACATTTTAATCATTTGTGCACATTTTGTGTTGGGTCTTTTTCACTTTAAGCAAAAAATTACTAATTCATAAACATTCATGTATATATATATGTGTGTCTCTATGTGCATGTGTGTGTGTGTATGTGTGTGATTATGTGTGTGTGTGTGTGTGTGAAAATTGAGGAACAAAGTGGATATAACAACACAACAACAAAATTCAATTGATATTTCACCTTGGTATTTAGCAAAGCTTTGTCAAAAATTTATTCGAGGTGAAATATCAATTGAATTTAGTTGTTGTGTTGTTATATCCACTTTGTTCCTCTATTTTCCACCAATTTTGTCAGATTTTCTCATTCCTTCACTCCTCATATATATGTGTGTGTGTGTGTGTGTATATCTATATATGTATATACACATATATATATATATTTATATATATATGTATATGTGATATATATGTATATATATATATGTATATGTGTGTATATATATATATATATATATATATAATATATATATATATATATATATATACACACACATACATACATATATATATATATACATACATGGGTGGCTGAAATGTTCATAGGCGCTGTTATATATGCTGTTTATGACTTTTTTTACCAATGAGATCCGAGCACTGCAACACTAGTGGAATAAGTATGTGAACTATGTTGAAAAATAAATATCATTTGGTTAGATTCCATAAGATTATCTTGGTCAGCACACAAAATTTTCAGCCACCCCTTGAAATAATAATGTCTTGGTATTTTTTATTTAAAATTTTTTTAAATCAAAATTTGTCAGGAGTGTACTTATTTATGGGTGATACTATATATACATATACATATACATATATATATATATGGGAGTAAATATGGAAATAAATCCGACAATATTAAGAAATTTGAAAAGACAGGTGTTCCAAAAATGAGATGAATTTATTTATCGACGCTTAAACATTTCCGTTTCTTTAAACCTTCATCAGGATGTATTAAGGGGTGAAGAAATTGATGGATGTTTTATAGATGACAGGAGATAAAACATCTATAAAACATCCATCAATTTCTTCACCACATAATACATCCTGATGAAGGTTTAAAGAAACCGAAACGTTTAAGCATCGATAAATAAATTCATGTCATTTTTGGAACACTTGTTTTTTCAAATTTCTTAATATATATATATATATATATGTAGAAAGTTTTGTAGAAAAAACAACAAGATGTTTAAAGTTTTGCTGACAGAAATCTGTTTCAACCATATATGGTCTTTATCAAAGCAACATTGTAAACGGAAAAACGAAATAAATATATCATTAATCACGAGGCACAGAACGCTCTCGATCAGTACCGGAATTTTCAAATAATTTTAAAAAATGCGTTCTGTGCCTTGTGATTAATTATATATTTATTTCGTTTTTCCATTTACAATGTTGCTTTGATAAAGACTGCATACGGTTGAAACAGATTTCTGTCAGCAAAACTTTAAACATCTTGTTTTTTTCTACAAAACTTTCTACACATATTGTCGGATTCATACCCATTTTACCTTTCAATATATATATATATATATATATCCCTGTGGTTGTTCTTATTAATTATTAGTAATATGAGCAATTTGCTTTTATTAATTTTTTTTATATATACTAGCAAAAGAAACCACCCTCGGAATATATAATAATAATTTTCAATACAAAGAATAAAGAGACAAAACTTAGCATTCTATAGCCGTTAGTAGTGTTCTGTTTCAAAACTATGTGACATAATCATTTTTTTTTTAATGTATATTTATTTTTTAAAATGTTGCTCATTTTTTACTTTTACATTACATATGTGTAGTGTTCAAAATTTATCTAAAGTTTAAAATTATGAATTATAAGCATAGTGGGTTTAGCTCAGTTGGTAGAGCATTCATCTTGGAATCCCAGAGTTTTGGGTTCAATACAGACCTCACCAACTCAGCACATGAGTAGTGCAGCTTGGATCTGAGTGTTAAAGGGGAGAGCTGATGATAGGTGTGGTGCTTGACCTCAGATGCAAAAACAATCTCCTTAGTCTAACGCTAGTGAAAAAGGGATAGACTCCCTCACTGTCCAGCTGATACCAACAGATACCAAAGATAGGCCACCCCACCGACTTTACTTTTACTTTATTTACTACAATATACATATATTTTGTTTGTTTTTTGTTTTAAATACTTTATAGTTATGAAAATTGAAATAATAATAATAATAATAATAATAATAATAATAATGATAATGAAATTCACTTCCCATTTATCTAACATCTATTAAAAATTCGCTTCATGTCATGTTTTCGTCACTTACCCAAAATCGTCATAACATAGACTCAAATACACTCAAAATTTGAACATGCAACATTATACAGTCCTCATTGTTTTTTAAAACAAGTTTTAATAAATACATGACTGGTATTATATATCTATATATAGTTTGTTTTATTTAATACATATTTAAAGTTTATATTTCAAATTGTTTTATTTTTTAATCCTTTTATGAATTTGATGAGTTTACTTACTTAGGGTACAAGCTTGCTGACATTGAATTTTTTACTCCTGCCCCTCAGGCAATATGTTTCAAAAATCTATTTTTACATCGCCCGGAGGGTATTTTTTATTTTGTACTAGTAATAATAATATCCTTTTAGCTATCATATTAGGTCTGAGACCTATCAGCTGTTCTTTATAAACATTCATCTTAATTCCACAGAATATTCATAATCTTTCCACAGATTATCTAACATTGGCTTAAAGGAGTTTAGAGATGGGGCATTCACTATTGATGATGGTAGTTTATTCCATCTATTCACCACTATGTTACTAAAATGAAGGATATTAATTTCAGTGTGTATATGTGCCTTACATATATCTTGGTAAGCAATATTGTTTTCTCACATTACAAATCTTTAAATGTGAATCAGGTAAATGATTTCTTACTTTAAACTATACTCAGCAGCTGCTTTGATCACAAATTACGCCTTGCTTTGCTTTAAACCTTCAAAATAATAATCTTTACAATGCGTTTTGCTTGTACATCTATCTGCAGATATTTTTTTATCTCTTCTCTTTTTTTTTTTTTTCATCATCGTTGCAATTTTCTTTATCATCTGATAAACCTTCTGTTTCTGTTTAGCACTGCAATCGTCTTGCAATGGTCACCCCTACACTTATTCACAGGGTATATGTTGTGAGGTTTTAAGGGGTCAAATAAGAACAAAACGACGGGTAACAAATGTAGGAAAATGTATTAACAGAAAGTAGACAAATACAATACAGATAAGTGGAAATTACATCCGACAAATAGAGGCATTGGCTTACTGCCAAGCCACAATTATCCCTGTTACTTATAGTAACCCGCTGGCGCATTCCATTGGTCAATAGGGTATATCACCTATAACAGTATATGAAACTGAAATTGCGGAGACAGCCAAACTCTATATCTTCTGTATTTTTCCATATATATATATATATATATATATATATATATATGTATTTATATATCATATTATATGAATATATATTATATATCATATTATAGTATAGTATATTATATTATATAGTATAATAAGTCAGCTCAGTCGGTAGAGCATTCAGCTAGAAACCACAGGGTTCCTAGTTCGATACCAGCCCTCGCCAACTCAGCGTATGAGTAGCACAGGGATCTGTGTGGTAAAGAAAGGAGCTAATGGTAGGTGTGGTACTCCACCTCAGACACAAAAACAATCTTCTTCGTCTAGTGCTAGTGAAAAGGGGATAGACTCCCTCACTGATTGGCTGATACCAACTTTAGGCCACCCCGACGACTTTACTTACTTACTTATATATTATAATACATCATATTATATATATATTATTTATATTATAATATATTTTATCATTCATTATATATATATATATATATATATATATAATATATATATATTAGGGATACCCAAAATGAAGCTAAACTGCGTTTTTGACAAAATGACTTTAGCCCCCCCCCCTACAGAAAATAATTTACCAAAAATCAGGGAATTATTGGATTTTAATGAAACTTTCAGTGTTTATTTATCAATGAACGATCTTTATAATGCATTATTTATTTTATTTCAAAACTTTCTAAATTTTTTTTCAGGTCACTTAATTTTGACCTCCTTTATGTTGGGGGCGTAACATTTTGATCGAGTTGGTCTTATAGTTTTCTAATTACAGTATAAATAAAGAGATAAAAGACCAAAGTTATGAATAGAAACAAAAAATAATTTTCTATGAGAAAATAAGTACCGAAAATTGAAAAATAAAATATAAAAAAATAATAAATAATTAATTTTTTGGAGATTTCTTTTTTACTCATTTCGATAATTATTTAATTGGCTATTATCTTATAAAAGAAAAAAATTATACATCGATATTTTTTCTGCTTAAAAAGGGGGAGGTACATTTTCAATCGATTTTCTTCAAAAATAAATTTGGTCCCATTTTTTTTTTTTTTTTTTTTTTTTTTTTTTTTTATTAAAGGTGCTGTAACGTTTCTAAATCCTAACTGTTTAATCAAATCTAAAAAACAAAAAAAAAGTTACTTGTCCCAGAAAAAGACCTATGTGTGTCGTTATTTCCAAAATAACTTGATTCTGGTTAAATTCAACATAGTATGACATAAGTGATAGAAGAAAATTAGTTTTTTTTTTTTTTAATTTGTAAGAGTGTACTTATTTATAGATAACACTATGCATTATATGAACTGCTAATTATATCCTGAAAGACTTAAGTGTCTGTATTTGACTTTCTCTTCTTTTTTTAATTCTTCTAGATAGCAGCAGTGGTTCTGCGGCAAGTCCCCAACCATCCAAAGAGTCAAAGGAAACGGCAGAAGCATCTTCTTCCAGTACAACGCAACCAATTCCAGACAGCACTACTGGCGCCGTCTTTGTATAAGCAACAGATATATCTTCTTTTGTGACCAAAGAGCACAGCAATATTTATTTCAAAAACAATATTCTTTTCTTTTTTTTTCTTTTTTTTTAAACTTTCTTGATTCCTTAAACTTCCCCCAGCCCATTCTACAATTCAGCTTCTTTAAAACTCTTGAAAAAGAAAAAAAAAAGAAATTATTCAGAGAGCAATCAGGAATTTGGAGGACTCTTGCTTTTTTTTTTTTTTTTTTTTTTTCCTTTTTTAATACAATTCATCACAGCAATACTGATATACATTATGATCCGAGGAATTCAAATTTTACGATGGGAGTTTCAAATAAACATTGAAGTTTGTTCTCTCATTTTATTCTGTGGTAGCAAGATGATGCAGCAATGATAAAATAACTTTCACTTTGACATTCGTATATTAGAAACTTCATTTTGAGCAATGGTAGGATTGATACCATGTAAATATACCCCAATTTTCCTGAGCAGACAAACAGAAATGCATAATAATATTAATCCTGATCAATTTCTCTGAATTTTTTAGATGAGGCGTGATAATTTGGATTATTTGGATTATTCAGGCTATTGTCCTCATCATCATTGTTATCTGCTCAACGTTTTGGACAATGTGCCCTCCAGCCTTTTTCTTGTCGT
>CM042165.1:15135395-15162895 GCA_023376005.1 Doryteuthis pealeii | reverse complement strand
CATTGCAAATAATTCCACTATATGCATTGCAAATAGTTTTATGATAGAAACTGATTGTAAATATTTTATTATAGAAATGCATTGCTAAAATTTCACTATAGAAATGCATTGCAAATAGTTTTATGATAGAAATTTCAAACATTTTTACTATAAAATCACTAATAATTTCACTATAGAAATGCATTGCAAATAGTTTTATGATAGAAATTTCAAATATTTTACTATAAAATCACTAATAATTTCACTATAGAAATGCATTGCAAATAGTTTTATGATAGAAATTTCAAATGTTTTACTATAAAATCACTAATAATTTCACTATAGAAATGCATTGCAAATAGTTTTATGATAGAAATTTCAAATGTTTTACTATAAAATCACTAATAATTTCACTATAGAAATGCATTGCAAATAGTTTTATGATAGAAATTTCAAATGTTTTACTATATAAAATCACTAATAATTTCACTATAGAAATGCATTGCAAATAGTTTTATGATAGAATTTCAAATTTTTACTATAAAATCACTAATAATTTCACTATAGAAATGCATTGCAAATAGTTTTATGATAGAAATTTCAAAATTTTACTATAAAATCACTAATAATTTCACTATAGAAATGCATTGCAAATAGTTTTATGATAGAATTTCAAATGTTTTACTATAAAATCACTAATAATTTCACTATAGAAATGCATTGCAAATAGTTTTATGATAGAAATTTCAAATGTTATACTATAGAAATGCATTGCAAATTGTTTTATGATAGAAATTTCAAATGTTTTAATATAGAATTGCTAATAATTTCACTCTTAGTTTTGTAATAGAAATTTATTCCAATTGGTTTTACTATAGAATTACATGGACATTATTTCCCTTTAAAAATATATTATATAATTGAAATTAATTGCACATAATTTTACTCTAGAAATTCACTGCAAATTATAGAAATTGCATTACAAGTATATACTGTGCATGATTTTATTATAGAAATTGACTGCAAATGATTTATTATAGAAATTTATTGCAAATGAATTACTGTTGACATGATTTGCAAATATATATTGATGAAATTTGTTCTAATTGATCTATGAAAATAGTTCAATATTTGGGCATGAATGTATTATAGAAATTATTTTCCATTATTTTTTTTTTTGGCTTCTTTTATTTTTTTTTTTCTTATATAGAAAAGACCAATGTCAAAACTTTAATGTTCACATCAGCATGAGATATGTGTTCACTATGCAATCTGTATTCACACCTTGTTATCATTAAGGGACACCTTAATTTGCTGCCCTAAAATTCTTTCAATGAAAAAAATAAATAAATTCTAAGTTTTTGTATTGAGCTCGGCTTTATTCTAAATTTTATTTCTAGCAAAATCAGTGGTGTAATGCAGAAAGAAAAAGAGAAAAGATAAAGTGAGACTTATGCTACCAGAACATTGTTAATGAGTTTGATTCTCATGTTACATGATTATTAGATTCCTAATACTTATGTACAGTAGTGTAGAAAAAAAATGGCTGTTATAAGTTCAGCCGGCGGCCTTGAAGGATTGAATAACAAGGCTTGACCTCAGTCCTGATCCTCCTTCCGATGGATACCATGAGAATCAGTGGAGAAGACCCTCTTCCGGTTTAGATTAAAAAGAGATTTTAGTCAGATCAGCCAAAAACCACGACGGTGGTAAGTCGTGTTATGCACAGTGCCAACTCGATCTGCGCAGGTAGTCTGGTGGGGATTTCAGAATAAAATATGATCTAAGTTAAATGGAAGTCTTGTGTTATTATCTAAAAACTACCAATGACACAGGGCTTCTGATAAAGAGAAATCCCCAATGGAAGACCAGACACGAAGTTCCCCAAGACGAAGTCCAGACGCTAGAAGAGACGCTAGAAGAAAAGAAGTAAGAAAGGAAGTAAAGAAAGTATACAGTGGAGGATTGGGAGCAGGGCTAGATTTATAATGTGGCAAAGGGGGCAATTGCCTCATGCCCCCTATCCAAAGGGTATCCAGACTTACTTTATAAAACCTGTAATAATTATTTTTATTATTGAAAAAATAATGGTGATTTGCTATAAGCTGGAAAAAATTACAATGGTATCTTGACTTACAAGTGTTCAAACTTATGTGTTTTCCAAGTTACATACTGTCACTCGGTCAATATTTTGGTTTGTGTTAAGAGCTAAAATTTGAGGTACAAGAGAGCTTCAAATATACTTATGTTAATTAAAGAATAATCAAACTAAGTTCCAATTACCGTCAAATTGGTAAGACACGGCAACAAGCAATTGTAACTTAATACAAACCCGTCTTGTTCCAATTTTACTGCAGAATGACAGGGTATTTATAAAACTCCACAATATCATTGAAACCAAGCAGCCAATCAGAACTCAAGGAATGGAATCACCCAAATGCATGAATGGATCATTCTTTATTTCTATAAATACCAATTGTCTTGGACACTGCTTCAGTTGTGCTTAGCTAGTTGCTGTTATTCAAACCAACAATAGACTAACTGACTTCAATATTAATAAGTTCACTAAAATCATTTAAGTTTCCAAATTTACTGCACTAAAAGAAAATATCATTTATAAAAAAAATAAACATTAAAACATTAAAACATTTACATTACAGCACATAATTCATTACATTCTTTTTTTTTTTTTTTCATACAAAACACTGCTATTTTTCTTATCTAAACAAACTAGTACAAAATAAAAAACACCCTCCGGGCGATGTAAAATACATTTTTGAAACATATTGCCTGAGGGGTGGGAGTAAAAAATTCAATGTCAGCGAGTTTGTACCCTAATTAAGTAAAATCATCAAATTCATTAAAGGATTAAAAAATAAAATAATTTGAAATGTAAACTCTAAATATGTATTAAGATAAAAAAACTATATATAGATATATAATACCAGGTATGTATTTACTTAAAACTTGTTTAAAAAATCAATGCGGACTGTCTAACATTGCATGCTCAAATTTTTAGTGTATTCTGTTATGACGATTTTAGGCTGTGTGACATAAGAAGTGACATAGTTTTTTGGAAAACTGGAAGTTAGATATAACAAACTGGAAGTTAGATATAAAAAAAAACATAGGATGTTTGGTTGGAACAAATTAATGGCATTTCAGTTTATTTCAATGGAGAAAATTGATTTGATATACAAGGAAATTGAATTATGAGCAAAAAACGAATTATTTGTTTTTGTTTGGTTTGGTTTGTTTTATGGCATATCAACCTCAGTGGGTCATTTAATGCCGATAAAGTTTTGAAATAAATCAATTCTTAATGGATAATACAATTTTGTTTATTAACTCATGTTTTTCTATTTAACCCATAGATGGGACCCTAACAGGTACTACCACTCCGGGTCAGAGTGGGCCAGGGAGCAATGGTGATGAAGGGGTGCTCCACATTCCCCAAACCTCCAAAACTGGAACCTCACCATCAGATAGAGTTTAACGTCATTTCCAGGACATAAAACGAATTAAACTTGTAAGTCAAGGTATCTCTGTAAAAAGATGAAGAAATGCTGTTCCCCCCCCCCAAAAAAAAAAAACAAATACCATTCCTACAGATTCTCATAGCACAACACCACTGATCACAACAGATATATTTTTATAGAAAAATTGAAAAAAACTTATCATCTTTAAGTGATGGGATATACCAACCACTACCATCACAAGGTCACTTTGACATGGGAATCCTTTCAGGATGTAGCCCTCCTTTGTAGTCAGTAGCAAAAAAAATATCCAACTCCTCAGCATTCTCGCTTTAGGGCATCTCAGACATCTGACAATAAACCTAATCCTATCCCTTTTACACAAGGTGGCAAGTGTTGCCTGGGGGAACAGACCCCTTGGATTGAACCTTTGACAATCTGTGTACCAGCCAAAAATGTTGGTGATACACATTAATATTATGATAATTATTATTACCTATGTCTATAATAGTTGTTATATTTACTTATATTACCGTCAAGTCATGCTAAAAGCAGCGGTTCTCACTAGATCACCAAAGTTAAGCGGTGATGAGCCTGTTCAAATACTTTACTGGGTGACCACTTAAGCAGCAACAGGTACTGTAAGCAACCCGAGTCCTTAGTTTATCAAAATGACTTGATTTGACATTAAATGACCTGAAAAGGGTTGACATGCCATATACATATATACTAGCATAGTACCCATTAAAAAATGATGGGTTTATTTATATCTGAATTAGCGCTTCTACCCAGGACCAAACTGTTATTTGGTGATATCATCTATTGCTCTTGTAGCTGAATGGGAAAAGTAGCACAGTACTTTAGAACAGGGCATTTCCCTAGGCAGAAGATGGTGTGAGTTCAAGTCTCACTGTGCACTAATTCTTGTTTCTGGTTTGGTTTGTTTTGTTTTACGGCATATCAACCTCAGTGGGTCATTTAATGCCGATAAAGTTTTGAAATAAATCAATTCTTAATGGTTGGGACCCTAACAGGTCCGGGTTAGAGTGGACCAGGGAGCAATGGTGATGAAAGTGTGCTCCACATTCCCCAAACCTCCAAAACTGGAACCTCACCATCAGATAGAGTTTAACGTCATTCCCGGGACATGTGCCTTCTTAGCACCTATATGATAAAAAGGGTTGGGGCTTGCCATAAGGGCAATGTTGGGGCAATCATATAGGTGCTAGGGCTTGACGTGACCAGCCGATTGATTGGAAGGGGCCTCTCTGACCGCCCTTCTAGCCCAAGATAGGGCCAAAGTGGAGTATTGCATGTCATGAACTGCTCATCCACCTGGGCTCTATCCTTAAGCATCACGGGTCGCCATCCACGGCCAACAGGTGGCCCCATAGGGGGAGTCTTACCCCTCTGCAGAGGTGCAGTTGGTGCATTCTAATGACTTATTTTTGTTTCTGGTGTATGTTGTTACTTGTCGTCAAGTAAATTGTGAATTGTGATAAGAACCAAGTGGAAATATACGATAAAGGATGATACTATTGTTACATAATCTATGTGGTTTCATAAGATTATTGTCAATCCCCTGTATTTCTAAAGGGATGGCCCTTTTCATATCACGGGCGGGACTTTCCATGGAATAGTACAGAAAGCCTGCGAAATACGTGAAGTCACGTGGGACCTGGTTGGGTCCTCAGTTTCAGTTTGGACGTCGGGCAGAGAAGATGTCCTGCCTTAACTGTAACTCACTCTGCATACGTGCGCTATGTTAGTCAGATGTTTAGTTACATGAAATGTTTAGTTAAGGAAATAAAAAGCTTAAGAAAATAACATGGTGTTGTGGTTGGTGAATGTCTTGGTAACAAGACTGATGAAGAAGAAGAAATGAGTTAAGTGCGACCGACCACCCAAGACGAAGAGATGTTAGAAGAGACCTAGAAGAACTTAAGATATCAAAGACGCCAGAAGAAGAATAGAAGTAAGTAAAGAGGTATGCAACACTATCTCAACTGTGTTCTTAACTTTGGGTGATATGCAACAACAGGATACAGAAAAAAAGTTGAACTAGGTCCTGGGATTTTCATTCCCAGGCAGCACCTCCCCATTGTCCTTGCCCATAGGTATTTTATGTTTGCCTCCAAATTAAGCTGACCTTATGTCACATTCTACTAGAGTTGGTTAAATATAAGATCAGAGTACAGTAGATGTTCCACCCCCGGCTATGTTCTCATCCCCAGGGAGCACCTCCCCATTGTCCTTGCCCATATGTATTTATGTTTGCCTCCACATTAAGCTGACCTTATGTCACATTCTACTAAATATAAGATCAGAGTACAGTAGATGTTCCACCCCAGCTATGTTCTCATCTTCAGGTCGGATATGGTATCACGTTTTTGTCTTCAGGCAGAGTGTATCAAAAAGAAAACAAGGTGAGTTTGATTCTGGAGATTTCAACTCCAGAGCAGAACCTCCCCAATTGCATGATAAGTGGAGAATCAGAATAGTCTGATGCATTTATGGCATACTTCATGAGGACTGGGCAAATTTTCTCCTGGCCTATGTATATATATTTAGCGACCCATCCACACGAGTAGGATGTGGCACAAAGTCAATTTCTTAAGCAGAGTTAAATGTTTGAATTCAGATTTTTTTCTTCTAGACTGGTTGCCTAACCAAAGTTAAAGAACCCAATCTGCCCTACTATTAACCAATAGCTGGAAGGAGTGCATGTTTAACCAAACTTATGACAAATTTGCTTTTGGTGGGGACTAATAAATGCCAGAAGTAGAGTGTAGTATATGTGCACAAAAAGTGAAAAATATACATTCATAAAATACACTGTATATGTTACATAATCTATGAGGTTGCATAAGATTATTGTCAATCCCCTGTATTTCTAAAGGGATGGCCCTTTTCATATCATGGGCGGGACTTTCCATGGAATAGTACAGAAAGCCTGTGAAATACATGAAGTCACGTAGGACCTGGTTGGGTCTTGAGTTTCAGTTTGGACGTCAAGCAGAGAAGATGTCCTGCCTTAACTGGAACTCACCTGCATACGCGCGCCATGTTTAGTTACATGAAATGTTTAGTTAAGTAAATAAAAGCTTACAAAAATAACACGGTTTTGTGGTTGGTGAATGTCTTGGTAACAAGACTGATCTAGAAGAAGAAATGAGTTAAGTGCGACCAACCACCAAGACGAAGTCCAGATGCTAGAAGAGACGCTAGAAGAAGAATAGAAGTAAGTAAAGAAAGAGGTATGCAACATATATCTAGATACATAGAACTTTTCTGTGCGTGTAAGATTTTCTTTTTTTAATTGGACAGATACTACACTCAAACTCTTGGGCATCCCACTATGGTGTAATAGTTAGCAAGTTAGTCACGCAGATCCATTACTAGTGAATAGCTAGTTCAATTTTCACTGGATGCCCCATACTTGCAACCCTGTGTCACATCCTACCATGGTGAACGAGTTGGGTAAATATCTACTAAATTCAAACACTTGTCAGAGGTGTCGTGGGCGACTCTTCGATTCTTGGCAGAACATACAGTCTGTGATCCTAAGAAGAAGTACTCATCTATATGTAAGCAATCCTGTTGTTTTTAACAGACGGTATACTAGTGTATATATATATATTGGTTATTGAAAAATATTTTTCAATATAGAATGTGATCTGAGGAAGCTCATAGCGTATTCAGATATGTATGGGTGGAAATGGACCATAATCACTTAATACCCAATTTTTAAGCTTTTTGTCTTTACTAATTATTTTGCTCTGTTTATAAAAATTAAACATTGAGCTCTCAAATTGGACCTGAACTCTTCAACACCATACCGTTGGAAGAAAGGACCAGCTTAGAATCATCCTAATACCAGATTACCTGGTACCCCACCTACGAGTATATATATATATATATATATATATATATATATATATACCAAACTTATTGGTAAATCCTCGCGGTGAGAAAAAAACCAGCAAATAGTTTGATTGTAAAAATATACTACCAAACATCAACCGGGGAGAAAAAAATTTTTGGAAAAAAGAAAAGACCAAGATAATCGTCCCAACAAAAAATAATCTATTGGTACAATATTTTGGCCAAAAGAAAAATCAATTTATATGCATATATATATATAAGATATATATATTCATATAAAACTGCCAGGACACTAAAGCTAATAAGTAAAAAGTGCTCAATACCTAAGTAGAGCAAATAATAAAGATAAATCTAATGAGTCAGGCGAACCTACTAAAAGTTTCGCTTAATGCTCTTCAGGGCTAAGATCTGACTAAGATCTTAGCCCTGAAGAGCATTAAGCAAAACTTTTAGTAGGTTCGCCTGACTCATTAGATTTATCTTTATATATATATATATATATATATATTATATATATGTGTGTGTGTGTGGTGTTTATTATATAATATTATATATATATATATATAATAAGATAAATATATAGGTTTTACATATTTATTTCAATGAAACATCTTCACCTGATGAATGCATCGCATGAAACCAATATGGTTGTGATGTTCCTTTGTCACCCAAAAAAAATAGATATGTAAAACCTATATATTTATCTTATTATATTATATAACAGCTCTATTTTATATTGAGCACTCTACCAATTAATACTGCCTTTGGTACACCATTCCAGCAAAAGCTGAAATAGTGACCATCTCACACTACAGGTATATATATATATATATATATGTATATATTTAACTACTACTTCAATGTTTTCACTGTAATAGCATTAGTAGTTAATCCAAAGAGTGCTCAATTTATTTCATAAAACATAGAGCATTAAAGGATGAAATATATATATATATATATATAATTGTAGAAAAAGTTTATCTCTTTATCACGGTTTCAGTGTTCAAGACACACTTTCTTGGTATGTCTTGAACACCAAATTGTAGTAGAGAGAAAAACTTTTTCTACAAATATATATATATATATATATATATATATATTGATAATTGAATTAAATTACCATGACCAGACAACTTGACAAACAACGTGTGCGACATCTGGAGCACTGGACAGCTGTTCCGACCTGCTTTGGTCTCATCAGCTGTGCATACCACAATCTCCGTCACTAGAGATTGAACCAGTGGACCACAGAGTGAAGAGCGGAAAATCTACACCTAGGCCACCAGCCCACGCCATATATATATATAATATATATATATATATATATATATATAAATGTAAGGTAATCCAAATGATTGGTTGTAAGGGATGATTCTATTTGGGATCTTCAAAATCTCACTGTATAACCATACTGTATGCTCTTGAAGGTGCAAACATATATTCATACAAGGATTTTTATAAATCCCTAAAGAGAGCTCAATGTATAACAATAAATAAATTAGATTATATACAGAGCAATATTTAACTTTCAAAGAAAGAAAAACTTAACAAACTGTCATTCCGTAATAATTTATTTTGACCAGAAACTCAAAAGATTTTTAAAATTAAAAAAATTTTTTTTTTAAATTTTAAAAATCTTTTGAGTTTCTGGTCAAAATAAATTATTACGGAATGACGGTTTGTTAAGTTTTTCTTTCTTTGAAAATTATATATATATATATATATATATCATTTTTATTTTTTGCCTCAAATGACAAAATTTTGCAAATAAAGAAATTTTACAAATAGAGAGCCAGAGTTTTCATTTTTGCACCGTTAAATCAACTGAATTTTAATGTAGCCAAAAACGAGTTACAAAAAGAGGATTTTTAAAAAATTATATGAAAAATCAATTAATGTTCCAATTTTCACAAATATTACCATAACTATTTACCTTTGGATGTAAATATGTCTGAAATAGTTTTTTCCTAAAATGTATTAAGGAAATATTTTTTTACAAGTTCTACTCCCCCTACTTTATTCATGAGATATTTTAAAAAAATAAGCGTCAAAAATGTTTTTACTTTTTTTTCTATAAGAT
Source organism: Doryteuthis pealeii (assembly GCA_023376005.1). Classification (NCBI taxonomy): domain Eukaryota; kingdom Metazoa; phylum Mollusca; class Cephalopoda; order Myopsida; family Loliginidae; genus Doryteuthis; species Doryteuthis pealeii. The sequence continues at coordinate 15,153,475 of CM042165.1, read as the reverse complement.
AAGAGGCTAAATAACTATATCAAAAATTGTATGATATTCAAGGCCAGTAGTTTTTTGTAGAAAAAAAATCATGTATTCTGAAAATAAAAAAGTGCAAGCCGTAACTTGTTTTGGCTACGTTAAAATCAGTGATGATTTAACGGTGCAAAAATGAAAACACATTGTTTTCAATCATAATTTCCATTATTCTTAAGCTGAAAAAACTTTCTAAAAATCATCAGCAGTTTGTTTCAGGTTTCTTCTTTTTTCGAATGGAAAAAATGACCGGCAAAAAGAAAAACAGCCAAAGAGTCAAACAAAGATAATATGTAAAGTGCTCAATCCTAAGACACTAAGTAGAGCAAATATATAAAAACCTAAATTGAGTCAGACACTACCTACCTAGGTTTCACCTAAAGGATCTCAGGATAATTCCTGAAGATCCTTTAGTGGAAACCTAGGTAGGTAGTTTCTGACTCAATTTAGTTAATATATATATATTATTATTTAATAGACTATTCTGATTCTCCACTTATCATGCAATTGGGAGGCGCGTGGGCTAGTGTTAGAGTCATGGAAAATGGACTTGTCGATTCGAGTTCAATTCCTAGACGAAGCTGTGGCATTTCACATAGCACAAATACCTTGGGAAGGTATGAATCCATATATTCTCCCTCCAGCTATGGATTAAATAGTAGGGCAGACTGGGCCCTTCAGTCCTTGGGTAGGTAACCAGTCTAAGAGAGGGAATACTCTGAATTCAAAAATTCCTGAGGTCGGTCATTGATTGGGTTTGTGGCAACCCTTGATGCACCAATTCTTTCCTATCGACTGTGCCAAAAAGTGTGGATGGTCCAACACAAGCCTTCACCACTATAAACAAATCACTGTTGGGTTGTTCATTGTATGAATCCTCATGCGTCGAAAATCGACGAGAGAGTCCATAATATATATATATATCCTTTCCTTCTATATATATCAAGATGCATGTAATTAAACTGAATTTTCTTTAAATATATTTTATGATGCAGATTTAAAAATCTGCTAATGCAACAATTTCTGAGAGTTGCAAACAAGCAATTGTCTAAAAAAAAATAAGATATTATTTATTTCCCGAAACCAGTGGTCAAAAAATGAAAGCAAAAAATCAAACCAAAAAATCAAAACCAAAAAATCAAACCAAAAAATCAAACAAAAAAATCAAACCAAAAAAATCAAACCAAAAATCAAACCAAAAAAATCAAACCAAAAAATCAAAACCAAAAAAATCAAACCAAAAAAATCAAACCAAAAATCAAACCAAAAAATCAAACCAAAAAATCAAAACCAAAAAAATCAAAACCAAAAAAATCAAACCAAAAAATCAAACCAAAAATCAAAACCAAAAAAAAATCAAACCAAAAATCAAAAACCAAAAAAATCAAACCAAAAATCAAACCAAAAATCAAACCAAAAAATCAAACCAAAAAAATCAAACCAAAAAATCAAACCAAAAAATCAAACCAAAAAAATCAAAACCAAAAAATCAAACCAAAAAATCAAACCAAAAAAATCAAACCAAAAAATCAAACCAAAATCAAACCAAAAAAATCAAACCAAAAAAATCAACACAAAAAATCAAACCAAAAAAATCAAACCAAATCAAACCAAAAAATCAAAGCATGTATCCACTCTGTGATTAATATTCAAATTCTATTTATCAATATTTGTGCATGTGACTTTTTTTTTTCTCTGAATCCATTAAAGTTCATAACTTTTTTCTCAAATTTGACTTGACTTGTTTTTTTTTTTATTTTTCATTTTCACTTGAATAAAACTGGTCTTAAATAAACAGTTGTATTATATTTGCACCTTTCTGTCCATTAAGGATGATGGGCGTAGTGTCCCCCCCAAAAAAAAAAATCATCTACATCTGTGCAAGTGACTGAGCAGGCCAATCCTGAGTGACAGTCTTGGTGTACTTGTTTTAATTGCCTGATCAGTCGGTTGCACCTGGGACCAGGCTGCACGCAGGAAGTGTGGTGGGTGTCAAGTGCAGGCTGGAAACAGAGACAGTGTGTGGCTTTGAGCTAACCTTTTGCACCTAAAGATGCAGGTGTACATTTGACACTGTTCAGGTGCAGAAAATCTGTAGGCGTAGCCCATAGCCAATGAAAACAGGCTGTGTGGCGAAGAGGTGTATCTACAGAAAAACTGTGTAGGTGTCACGATCAAAGAGGCGTGACACTATTAGTTAGACTACAATAAAAAAGCCTGTGGAAATCAATTTGGCAGACAACGATCAGGTTGGAGATCGCTTGAGAGAGAACTCCCGAAGGCTCCACGTTTGCGTAACCCCTGCCTAACGACTCTCAGTCTGCACACAACCGAGGAAATAAAGATATCATCTTCAAGAGAGGAAGAAATGTGCCAATTTGACAGATGCAGATTTTAATTTATAAAATTCTCTTTTAAAAAACTGTAAAATAATTTTTACATGTGATTTAAAAATAATCCCTCTCATAATACAGCAAAAATTATGTTGTTTCAGTTTTTCCAAATTTGATCTTTAATTCATGGAGGGGTTGAAACATGTGGAATTAGCAGTGAATACTGAATAATACACACTGACTGCACACAAACTGTGATGCTTGCTAGGCTGCTGTTTTCTCTCCTTCCTTCTGGCTCTCTTTACTGTGGAGCATAACGGTTATTGTCATAAGAAAAGGAGTTAAAATCCTGGAGGAAGTCATTTGCATTTCATTTTGTGCTAATGTCCTTAGGAAAGTTATGAATCCAGAAAAAAATTAATGAAAATTAATATAATTTTTGCTGTATTATAAATTTTTTTAAAAGTTAAATTCGTCAGCACAGCGTAATGTCGGTATCAGCCATACAGCGAGGGAGTCTATCTCCTTTCACAAGCACTAGACCAAGGAGATCATTTTAGTTCTGAAGTGGAGTGCCACAGCTACCATCAACTCCTCACTTTACCGCACAGATCCCTGTGCTACTCATACACTGAGTTGGCGAGGACTGGTATCCAAACCAGAACCTTGTGATTCCTAAGCGAACGCTCTATTGACTGAGCTAAACCAGCTCCTGTATTATAAATAAGAAAGATTTAAAAATCACATGTAAAAATTATTTGATTTACAGTCTTTAAAACAGGAGAATATATATATAAAGTCTGTGGTGGCCTAAAAGTCGATATCAGCCAGATGGCAAGGGAGTCTATCCCCTTTTCACTAAGTGCTAGACCAAGGAGATTGTTTTGCATCTGAGGTGGAGCGCCACACTTACCATCAGCTCCTTACATTACCGCACAGATCCCTGTGCTACTCATACGCTGATTTGCAAGGCCAGTATCAAACTATGAACCTTATGATTTCTAGCCGAACGCTCTACCGACTGAGCTAATATATATATATATATATATTATATTATATATATATCGAAAAGGGGATAGACTCACTCCACTGTTTAGCGTCATATCACAATAGGCTATCCAACAATATATATACATATGTTATATATAATATATATATATAAGAAGTTTCTAAGCAGTAAAAATTTATTAGGACACGTAAAGCGAATTCATCTTAAAAGCGATGGAAAAAGATTTCTAAAAAGANTTTTTTCGAATGTATTCTCACTGCGTGGCACTTAGTCTCACCCTCTTAACCGGCGTTTTGAATTAAGATTGACCCACACATTGAAATAACCCAGCTGCTGTCATTAGGACGTGTGTTAGGTACAAAGTGGAAAACTATTTAACATATTAGTCAAACGTTTTTGTTTTGTTTTTATTGGTGACTCGTAAAGGGAACAACAAGTACTTTCTTTGATCACGAAGGGAATAAGAAAACTTGACCTGTAAACTTTCGACAAATCTCTTTCGTTTTTTTTTTTATTTCGTAATTTGCTGACTCGTATTTCGAATGTTTAATACTTTCTTTTTGTTCTTTTGTTTGTTTGTTTTGGTTTTTCTTTTTCATTTTATGTAAAGAAAAAGGAAAACACAAATCTCTCGTAAGGCTTCTTCGTGGGAACCTGGGTGAGATTTCAAGGTACTTGTTTAGAATATCCCGACTAGGATATGTCTGCGTTAATATTATATATTATATATTATATATATTTATATATATAATAAGTAAAAGTCGTCGGGGCGGCCTAAAGTCGGTATCAGCCAATCAGGAGGAGTCTATCCCCTTTTACTAGCGCTAGTTTTGCGTTGAGGTGGAGCGCCACACCTACCATCAGCTCCTTACTTTACCGCACAGATCCCTGTGCTACTCATACGCTGAGTTGGCGAGGGCCGGTATCAAACTTAAGAACCTTGCAGTTTCTAGCCGAACACTTGTACCGACTGATTCTGTAGATTTACAATGAATATATATTATATATATATATATATTATATATATGATATTATGGGACTTTTTTTTATCGTCACTCAATTTCATGCGTATTCACTAATCCTCAGGTGAATATATATATATATATATATATATTCACCCCGTCTGAGGATTGCCTAATACGCATGGAACTTGAGTAATGATAATAAAGTCCCATAATATTATATTTGAGGTTTTAGACCTGCTCTGCTAATCGGCATTGAACACCACACACACACACACACCACATATATATATATATATAATATATATATATATATATATATATATATATATAGTAATCTAATATATAATCTATATATATCAAAGGAGAAGACTTTTGGTATGTAAGTGTCGACGCTATAAACTCCAAAACGGAGGTCACTCAGATTCAAAATTTTGCATCACATGATACGTTCTAACTAAGAAACACTTGAAAATTGGTTATTGATTTTTACTGATTAAGGATATAATTAATTAATCAAACAAAAAAATCAAACGATTTTTAGAAAGAAATCATATAGCGCTGCTGAATATATCAGCTACAATCATCAGGACGCCCTACCCTGCTGCCTCTATTCCGCGTTGTTGAATGCGTTTGAAAGAAAGAATATCAGCTTCCAGTCATGACTAAATTTTAACGTAAAATAAAATTCGATTTTTTTTTGTCCAAATCTTTAAAATATTTATTTTATAATCTTTCTAAATATTTTCGTATGTTTTGAGACTAACTTTTAAAGTAAAATTAAATCTTTGTCCACAAGTTTACCGGTTAAATTTTTAGGGGATTAAGGTTGTTTTTAATTACGTATTGCTTAAAAAAAATAAACAAAAAACCCCAAATTACTATACATTTAATTAACCATTGAAATTAATTATTGAATCTAATCATAGAGACAGTTGTTGTGGTTAGTATTGCAATGTATTAATTCAATTAAACTTAGTTTAAAAAAAATATTTTCAACATTAAATGTATAGTAATTTGTTTGTTTGTTGTTTATTTTCCGCCCCCCCCCCTATATTCAACACAATGAAACTTTTCATAAAATTAATTTTATCTTCAAAAAACCTTTTTCCATTTGAAAGAAGAAACATTAAACAAACTCCTGATGATTTTTTTTAATTAAGCTTACGAAAATTATGACTGAAAAAAAGTTTTTATATTTGCACCGTTAAATCAACTAAAATTTAACGTAGCCAAAAACAAGTTATGACAAGAATTTTTTTTTTAATTCTATGAAAAATCAATTAATGGTCCGACTTTCATGAAAATTTCAAAAACAATTTACCCTTGGATGTAAATATGTCTGAAAACACTCTATGGTGTTCCTATTTTTTTTTAGTCCGTCATTGACCTGGTAATTTAGCTATATATATATTATATATATATATATATATATATATATATATAATATATATATATATATATATTGATAAAGGGATCAAAGTTTTTGTTTTCGTGTATATCATTCCCATTTAATTACGTTGTTGTACAAACATACAGGCAGACAGACATACATACAGAATCTTTCATTCATTCATATATATTATATATATATATATATATATATATATATATATTAAGAGATCAAAGTTTTGTTTTGATGTCTATTATTCCTCTTTAATTGTTGTTCACGAAAAAATTATTATTTTATATAAAAAGGATGTATATGTAAAGGATTTTTTAATTGGTTAGTAACTATCAAAACGCATGTTTTTTATTCAACGAACTCTGACCTACTAAACATTGCTCAAAATACCTATACAAGGGGACATAAATTAAAACTCCTTAAAAAATCATGTAAAGCAAACGCAAGACAACATTATTTTAGCTACAGAGTGGTGAATACATGGAATAAACTACCTTCATCAGTAGTGAATGCCCCATCTCTAAACTCCTTCAAGGCAAAGTTGGATAATCTGTGGAATGATATTAAATATTCTGTGGATTTAAAATGAATATTTATAAGGACAGCTGACAGGTCTCAGACCTAATATACTAGCTGAAAAGATATTATAAAACAAAAGCTTAATTTTTCTTTCTTTCTTTCAGGAAACGCCAAGCAGCAGCAGCAGCAGCAGCAGAAGAAAAGTGAATCTTCGGAACGTGTGGATTCAGTAGAATCTAATGAAGATGATGACATGAGTAAATTAGGTAAGTAAATACAAGCCATTAAGAGTCCAATATCTTAATAGGAGTCATAATAGAAATAGGAACTCTAAAAAAGACCCCACCACCCCAGGAACAGTTGTTGGTTGGGTGGTTGATTGGCTGGTTTACCAATTCAAGTTTTGGTTTCTGATATATCCGGGTTAAGGGATATATTATGAAGTTGGTATTTGATATATTATCGCAGTAGTAGCTGGTACGTCAAATAGCATTACGTCTTCCGAGCAGTCGTGGTTTAGGCTGGTAGGCTTAGGCTTAGGCACTTGTACTACCAGTGTCGAATATTTATACATGACACTGTCCAATCAGATTATAGTGAGGGGGCACCAAGGTATTTACATATTCATTACATCAGTTTCACAATTTAAGGTTTGGTTTCACCATTCAAGTTTTGATTTCACAATTCAAGTTTTTAGTTTCACAATTCAAATTTTGGTTTCACAATTCAAGTTTGACTTCCCAGTTAAGTTTTGGTTTCACCATTCAAGTTTTTGTTACATCATTGATAGGTAGCGTATTAATTATGTATGTAAGTGTAGTGTAGATTTTAAAATAACGGTTAGTGGAAAAACACAGGAGGGATGATGAACATCTCTTAATCCTGTGTTGACCTTACACTTCCGGTTCGCCAGTGTGATCTGCGTGAAAAAGTAACTGGAAAAATCAGTCTTTGGCTGGATGCTGAAAAAGACGAACCATAATGACTGGTTCCATTCAATTAGCCAAATTCTCACACGCGTGTTTGTGATCTGGGATTTTAAACAAAAAAAAATGAACTCCAAACAAAGCAAAGTCTTGTGTTGTTACTAAGAACAAACAAACAATACAAGTACAGAAGATCCAGCCCAAGTCAAGGAACATCTACCAGATCCAAAGATAGACAGATCCAGCCCAAGCTAAGATGGCAGATAATCAAAGATTGCAGAGGATAAACTGATAGACAGATATAACAGCTCCATCGAAAACGCAAAGAAGATAAGGATACCTGTGTACAACCACGGGTATACAGGTATACTCTACAGAATAAGATTACATGTTAAATTTGAGTATGGTATATAACATTTTAAGCAAAAGCCCTCACTTGCATGAATGGTTATAGTTGGTGCCAAACATAGCTCAGTTCCATCAACATTCCCCTTACCTGTTTTAAACAAACGAGCATTCTTTTAATGATAGACAGAGAATTTGGTGTTTGAATTTGGTTTAGAAAACATAAACTGTTGCTGGGGTTGTAGAATGCACCACTGCACCTCTGCAGAGAAGATAAGACTCTCTCCTCAATGAAATTATTTTTTTAAATTACATTAAATAACCCACAAGGGTTGAAATGCCATTAAACACCAGTGAACCAACTAAACAAACAAAACCAGATATTTCAGCTAAACTATCTTTCTACAAGTAGTCAAAAAAAGTCAATGAAATGACCTATTGTTGGTATCAGTCGAACACTGAGGGTGACATTTAATGTCAAACAAGTCATTTTGATAAAACTTTCTATGTTTCAAGTTCTTAAAATTGGTGGGTGGTTGTCCTTTAAGGACACAAAGGATTGGGCAGTAAAGTTTGAGAGAATTGAACGGCCACCATGAAGTTAAGCTAGTTGGAGATAATATCTTTAGGTATCTATGTTTTAAGAGAAAAAAGCTGTTTTTATGAGAAAATCTCTTTTGAGGGAATTAATGGTCTGAATAATGGGGACGTTCAGACTGAAAAAAAAAATTAAAATTGGTATGAATAATTTTCATTAACTTCATCTGGTTTTGTTTTGTTTTGTTTGGTTTGGTTTGTTTAACGATATAATAACCCTGTGGGTTATTTAATGCCAACAATTGCTACAATATGAGATAAAAATTGGTACTCAAGTTTCCTTTACAGGTGTAATTTTTGTAGATGTATTTTGTGGATGTATTTTATATCTGATTAATAATTTTCTATATATTATATTTTTGCTTGAAGGCAATTACAATGCATGTATCGCATAAAATTCGATACTTTTTAAAAATTTTTTATAGAAAATGAATTTGACAAGTGTAATCCTGGCAAAGGATAGCTCGTTGTGTAAAACATCGTACAGACTGTTTCGAAACAGTCTGTACGATGTTCTACACACTGAGCTATCCTTTGCTGGGATTACACTTGTCAAGTTCATTTTCTATAAAAAAAATTTTTTAAAGTATCAAATTTTATGCGATACATGCATTGTAATTGCCTTCAAGCAAAAATATAATATATACTTTATCCAACAATGCTTCTAAAAAAACACATGTAAACAAAACAAAAATTGTGGGTCATTTTGGTTTCCCCCTTTCCCTCAGCTATTGTGTAGGCCCGCCGACTGTTAGTATTCTCAAACAGATCCCTCATATTTTTTGCATTGAAATATTTCTTTCTGATTGAAGCAAAAACTCCTCACTCCACACATGAGGAAATATTTGACAGTGTAGGGTGTTTGGTATGTTTCACATCATGGTTGATCCTCCTGCTTGAGCATAAAAGAGTAAGTCTTGTATTGTTATATACCAACCTACTGAATCGGGTATATGTAGAGAGATGAGAGTAGTTCTTAATTATGTACGTAAGTGTAGTGTAGATTTTAAAATAACAGTTAGTGGAAAAACACCAGAGGGATGATGAACATCTTTTAATCCTGTGTTGACCTTCACTTCCGGTTCTATTTCAGCGACTGGCCGTCTTCTTTTGGGTTATTTTCTTCCTCTGGTTGATACGGCTTCTTTTGTGTTTGGCTTGGTTGTCTGTGCTCATCCTATTTCTTTTTAATAATGAAGCAAGACTTTCAAAGACGTCTTTATTAAAACCAAAAACCAAAACAGTTTAAACACGTGGTGAGAAGATGACTTACCTGGGATAGATGATCATATCACATCTGGCCCCTTCGACTAACCACCAAATTCTAACTAACTCTAAGACAGTTCCCTTCTCATGCTAGCTCTCAGCCAATGGGAAATCAGTGGCTAGGTCAATGAAAGGTGAACTTGTCAATAACTTTTATAATGGCTATAATGGTAACTTTCAATTTACCATACTGTTATTTAAATTTTAGTACAGTACAGTCATAATTCATAGGCAACCCACAAATTATGTAACAGTATGGCCAATGCGAAGCCAAGCCAGTATTACTTCTTCCTCTATGTTTGACATGCCATAAAATAAACCAAACCAAACAAAAAAACATGAAAATAATTTCTATCTTTCTTTTTTTTTCTGTGCTTTTCTCTTCCAGGAAGCTTAAAAAAGAACAAATGGCTCCGTCAAAAACCGAGTGAGGAAAAACCTAAAAAGAACAAGAAAAATGATAAAAAGAAAAAGAAGAAAGATGAAACAGAAGAAGTTTCCTCAGCTACGTGTATTAGTGACCCAGATCGGACATCACTGAGACATTCAAGAATTGGTAAGAAAAAAAAAATGCTTTTTACATTATTTCGTAATTCCCACTTCTCTGTACTGTAATTGTCTACTCTTTTGTTAATACATTTTCCTACATTTGTTACCCGTCGTTTTGTTCTTATTTGACCCCTTAAAACCCCACAACAACATGTAAACTAACACAAACAATTTTAAATTTTCAATACTTAGCATTTTTATTGTTACATTTTAATAGGTAAAAAAGAGAATGAATAAAACGAATACATTTTCTACCATTGTAACTCAACAGGCAAGGAAGAACTAACTTTTAGAAGAATAAAATTGTTCCAAAATATTCATGAGTTTAGGGTTACATTTTTAAAAATATCTTAAATGGAGGTATTTATCCAACCCATTCACCACCGGTAGGATGTGTCACAAGTATGGGACACCCAGCTAGATCGAACTCACTATTCAATGGCACTGGATCTGCAAGAGTAGCATGCTAACCAGTGTCATGATTCTCAGCTAGAGTGGACCGTCAGTAATGGTCGATGTGACAGGCACCAAGTGATTTTTTTCAAATTTTTAAGAACTGATCAGTCATTTGAAATTTTATTAAAAAAAACAACCTTTTCAACAAAATATAACAGAACATAACCAATTATCTCCATAGAACCACTACTTTAAAGAATGAAACCCAAAATAACCTTTTTGGCATTAAATGACCCACAGAGGTTGATATGCTGTTAAACAAAACTCAAACTCTCTAAAAGAATAAAACAGGAATTCTTTGCCTCTCTCAACTACTCTTAAGTCATACTTGTTATTATTTGTTAATTACCTTCTTTTTACCCAATCCATTGCCCAGGGGTAGGATGTAACACAGGGTAGCTAGTACGGGATATACATTCAGTAGTAATGGATATGTGAGAAGAACTTGCTGACCATTAAATCACAATTGGATGCTTTCCTTCTTTACCCAACCCGTTTGCCACAGGGTTTGAATCAAAGACTCAAGTATAGGGCACACAGTGAGGATCAAAGACGCTATTCAATAGTAATTTGATCAAACCAAGTGGTACCTGTGACAGGCACCAAGTGATTTTTTTCCAAACTTTTAAGAACTGATCAACCATTTTGAATTGATCCTGTTGGGTCAGTAATATGGTTATTCCTGTATATATATATTTACCAACCCCTCCGCACGGGCAGGATGTGACACAAGGTCATTTTTTAAGCGGAGTTCAACTGGTTTGAATTCAGAGTTTTCCTTCTCATAGACCGGTTGCCTAACCAAGGTTAAAGAGCCTAGTCTACCCTACTATTTACCCATAGCTGGAGGGAGAGTAGGATTCATACCTTTCCCAAGGGTATTAGCGCTAAGTGAAATGCAATTACCACGTCCAGGATTTGAACTCGGGGTGACAAGTCCATTTCCCATGACTTTAACCATTACACCACGTGCTTCCATTATTCCTGTATATAGAGTGAGTGAGGGAGAGGCTCTGTGATTGGATATACCAATCACGTGATAGCCCAGAGTTTAGGCGCAATATCCAAAAAGCCAAGGTAGACAGATTCTACCAGCGGCACCAGGAAGCAAGCGAATTCAGGGGCTCTAAGAAACCACCCTAAGATATCTTCTCCAACGCGCCAGTAAGTCCTTTAAACTCAACTTTATATACAGGAAGGACTTTATATTGTTGTTTGTTATTTCATGTGCTAGCAAATAAATTGTTTGAATTAAAGGAAATATTAATTCCTTTCTTGTTGTTGTTAGTCTTAGAATTGAATGCTATACTAACACAATAATCCAAAATCCTTATTTATTTCTAATTAGAAGCAGCTACCCAGCATCACCTGGGTAGAGGGGATAGGGCTAAAAACCTTGATGTATTAATTTGTTTACTGTTCAGTTTTACAAATGCTAGACTTTTCAAAGTAGAATTTCAATGCTACTTCTATGTATATTTGAATTTTTAGATATCTTCGAATATAAATGAAATCTTCATAATTTTTGCACAAAAAGCAAGAACGGGTGATATTTGATGTGTATATATATCTATATATTATTAATTGTTTTATTTTTATAGTTTCATCCAGACATACTTACATACATACATACATACCAACTGCCTTTTATATATGTATAGATTGATAAAGATTATTTTCCTCAGAACAAAGAATTCAATATTTTTCCAATATATCAATAATATATTATCTTTTTTTTTTTCTCAAAGAATTGCACCTGGAGGAATGTCAACCAGCACCAGATGAAGATGATGCAATTTCTCTATCATCTTGCGGAGGTGAATATTTTTACAATAACTTTATAGATTATTCAATTTCTTTAATTGATTTCAGTAATGAAAATAAGGGTAAAATTCAAGTTTAGCATTTGAAAAAGTAATCTTTTTTTGTATTATTTAGATTTTTCAGACTTTTGTCAACTCATTAACTCCTTTCTAGATGATAACATCAAAAAATTGTTAGAAAACTTAAAAGAAAAAAGAAAAATTTTCAAAACAATAAGGATTTCATTATTTTTAACCAAATTTATATTGTTATATACACTTTCTTATAACACTTTCTTATATACCTTATATATACCTTATAACACTAAAAATATATACCTTAAAATATATATTAAATAAAAAAAATAAAATAAAATATTTTTTATATATTTTTTATATATTTTTATATATTTTATATATTTTTATATAAATATGAATTTGAATATATAAATGTTATGTTATGGTAATATATTTCATATGAATATATATTTTTATATATTTTATATATTCTTTATATATTTTTTATATTAAATAAAATATATACCTTATATACCTTATATATACCTTATAACACTTTCTTATATACCTTTCTTATACACTTTCTTATATACCAAATTTATATTGTTATATACACAGAATTTTGGCCAATGTACACTCCAGCCTTCTTTAGGAGAATAGTCAAAAAATCTAAATTATACAAATTATCAAGATTCATCTAAAAAATTCAGACAAATAATATCTTATCTATCTCTATTTAACACCTGTTTGAACAACAAACAAACTATCAAAAATGACTTTCCAGGTTGGGTCAATACTATGCTTGGATACAAAGGAAAACACCTGAGGAAGGCCAGAGGATACATGGGCCGAAACGTTGTGTTTATACTTACCACAATAAAGATGAGGACAACAGTCTGAAACATCAAAATTATTCAAATAATATCTATTTGTTTTGTTGATTTTATGTTTTTTTATTCTTTACTTTGATCTTTATTCTAAATTACATTTTCTTTATTTAAAACATTTTAATTTTGAATTTATTATTTGAGCTCACTTTCATCCCTATTCTAAATTTGATTTTCTTAACTTGAAATATTTTAATTTTTATTTTGATTACATATTTGAGCTCACTTTCATTCTCATTCTGTATTTGATTCTGTTATTTTAATCTTTATTTTGATTACATATTTGAGCTCACTTTCATTCTCATTCTGTATTTGATTCTGTTATTTTAATCTTTATTTTGATTACATATTTGAGCTCACTTTCATTCTCATTCTGTATTTGATTCTGTTATTCTGATATTCCAAATTTAATTCTGAGTACAATTAAATTCTGATACTTATTCTGAACTTGATTATTTTAATTCTTGTTCTGTTTTTTTTCTTTTCTTTTTTTTTTCTCTATAATTCAGTATTTGCTTTTCTGTAGAAACTTTATTCTGATTTATAATCCTATTCCAATTCTTAAATTCCATCTTGATTTTAAGCAGACATTTTGCTTGCTTTGCATGTTCATCCACTGAACTTGTTTTTATGAATTAAACTTTTCTCAGTTTTATTTAAGATCATATTCATTCAAAAACATTTTTTTTTCTTAAATTTTCTTAAATCACTGCTTATTCATTATTTTCCAATTGCATGAAAATTGCTTTGAGAATTAAAAATTATTGCACAACTTAAAAGCTTCTTCTCAGCCTAGATTTCCAATTTATTTATTTCAAAACTTAAATGTCTCTTAAATATTTGGGACATTCCAATGATCTTTTATTTGAAAATAATAATATTCTTAATAAATATTAATTTAGGATTTGAGATTTACCTAATATTGGTCTTACATGTTCATATTATTTAACATTAATGATTTAACATAATGCAATTATTAAACAGAAAAATCATTAAAACGTTATTTTTAACATCAAAACAAAAAAGATATTGACAAAAAGTCATTAAATATCCTAAAAAATTCAACCAAAATTATGCTATAAATAAAGCATTTAAATCATTTTAGTGTAAAACTTAAATTTCATCACCACAAAAATTAAACATGATTATTTAATTTTGTCCTCTTGAAGAAAACAGATGTAGTATCTTTATACACACCGATATATATATATATATATATATATATATAATATATATATATATATATATATATATATATATATATATATATATATATATATATATATATATATATATATATATATATATATATATATATATATATATATATATATATATATATATTATATATATATATATATATATATATATATATATATATATATATATATATATATATATATATATATATATATATATATATATATATATATATATATATATATATATAATATATATATATATATATATATTATATATATATATATATATATATATATATATATATATATATATATATATATATATATTATATATATATATATATATATATATATATATATATATATTATATATATATATATATATATATATATATATATAATATATATATACTAATAATATCCATTTTGATTGTATGATATTTTACTAAAAAATAAAATCCTGTTATCTTTAGTTTGAAAGAAAATTAACTTTTTTATAAAAAAATTATATGGGTGTATCTATCTATGAGCATGACTATATATATATATATATATATATATATATATATATACATATATATACTAGGGTACATCCACATACATAGTTATTGGCTTAAATTTAATCTATATAGATTTAAGTACTCTAAATGTACATTGATAAGGAAAGAGATTATGTTGGAAATAAATATTTCTTGTGTAAAATAAATGTCTTTTATAATTAGGAAGCAGACTTAATGATATACCTACCAACATATACACATATATACATATAGATATGTGTTTTATAATTTGCATGAAGCATTGTGTTTATATTGTCGTTGAGAGAATCAAAACAGTCTGTACGATATTCTACACACCGAGCGATCCTTTGCCGGGATTACACTTGTCAAGTTCATTTTCTATAAGAAAAAGTATCGAATTTTATGCGATACATGCATTGTAATGTTGGTTTTGAAGGCTATCACAATGCAAATGTAAAGAAAAATAAGGTAACTATGGTGTTGTCTGTTAACCTGTAATTTTTTCATTCTTTAAAAGATTTCTTTTTTTAATTACAGGTTATCAAACAACACCATAGTTACCTTATTTTTCTTTACATTTGCATTGTGATAGCCTTCAAAATCAACCACCAAACTAATATAGATTTTATTAGATTTTTGGATGTTTGTTTTTTTAGAAGCATTGTTGGATAAAGTATATATTATATTTTTACTTGAAGGCAATTACAATGCATGTATCGCATAAAATTCAATACTTTTTCTTATAGAAAATGAACTTGACAAGTGTAATCCCGGCAAAGGATTGCTCGGTGTGTAGAATATCGTACAGACTGTTTCGACTTTATTAAGTCTTATCAGCAATATATACTAACGACTTCCCTCCGACAGAAATCAAAACCGGGACCTCAGCAGGCATAGTCAAACACCATATCGCCTCGGCCACAGTACACAGCTAACAATCCCTGCAGAATTAACCTTGTCAAATGATACTTACACGCCTCTACCATAATAGGTAAGGGGACGTTAAGAGAATCAAAACAGTCTGTACGATATTCTACACACCAAGCGATCCTTTGCCGGGATTACACTTGTCAAGTTCATTTTCTATAAGAAAAAGTATCGAATTTTATGCGATACATGCATTGTAATTGCCTTCAAGTAAAAATATAATATATAGATTTTATTATTTTAATACATGGTTTCTGGAACATCAGTAAATCTTCTTAGTGCTCTAAATTATTCTCAACATGAAAATCATTTAGTATCTAAATTATTAAAAATTAATTCTTTGAGTGTTCTTAGAGAAAATGTGATCATAATAATAAAAGACCTAGAAAACCAGAGTTTCTTTGTATCTCTCAGCGTCAGCTAATCATCTATGTACCTGACTGTTTTCTCCTCTTTTTTTGTGGGGGTGGGGATTGTTTTTCATTTCCTGTTCTTCTTCCAGGATAACTCTTTTTCTTCAAATTATAGACAACAGTTACCTTTTCTCTCTCTCTCTCTCTCTCTCTCTCTCTCTCTCTCTCTCTCTAAACAACAACACCATAAAAATGCCTTGTCTTCCTTCCCAAACTTTCAGCTCAAAGATTCCTGAAATTCTTGTCTAACCAAAATTGACAGCTCCAATTTTATTTCAGAGGATCTTCAGAAAAATCTCAAAGACATTGAGAATGAAGAAGCACCAAATCTTCTTAATTGTGACAACAGTAACAGCAGTATGACTGCCAGTCCGGGGGAAAGTCTCTCCAGCGGACAGGACAGTGGATTTGCCAGGGGTAATACAATTCACTCAGTGTCGAGTGAAGAGGAACACGCTGAACCGATTCCACAGCCCAAAGAAAATTCTTCTGAAATCGGTACCAAGTTGATCACTCCCACAGTTGAAGTAACGGAAAAGTGCAAAGATTATATCGAAAAATCCTACCCATTCAATTCATGTTCCCCAATCCAGAGTCCAGTAAATTCGATTCCTGAAGAAGAAACCAAGAAGGACATAGATGGTCCCAAAGAATCAAATCTGATCCAAGAATCCGCCTCCGATACAGTTTCCACCACTACGGTTTCCGGCCCAAAGCTGGAAACCCAGAGTTCTATAACAGAAACACCAAAGAGAGAATCACAGACTGACATTATCAAAGACCAAGATCTTGTGACAGGAATGGTAAAGGAACTGGTGGATGAGACTTTGGAATCAGCAGTCGAATATTTGACACAGGAATACAAAAAGATGAATAACAATGAGATAAAACAGGAAACCATTTCCCAAGACAATAAAATTGAAGAACAGACAGTCAAAGAATTTGATGAAGTAAAAGAAGAGGAATCCATTTCCATAGACAATAAAATTGAGGAACAGAGAATCAAAGAACTTAGTGAAGTAAAAGAACAGGAATCCATTTCCCAAGACAATAAAATTGAGGAACAGACAGTCAAAGAATTTGATGAAGTAAAAGAAGAGAAATCCATTTCCATAGACAATAAAATTGAGGAACAGAGGCTCAAAGAACTTAATGAGGTAAAAGAACAGGAATCTGTTTCCCAAGACAATAAAATTGAGGAACAGACAGTCAAAGAACTTAGTGAAGTAAAAGAACAGGAATCTGTTTCCCAAGAGAACAAAATTGAAGAACAATCTGTCAAAGAACTGAATCTCATTGAAGTCACAGAGACTTCAGATCTTCAAGAAAAATCCAAAGAGATCGAAGAAAGTCAAATGACTCTCTCATTGACGCCACCAGAACCATTTCAAGACAAGGTAAGTGGGGAGGGGAATGATAATGTAGACCCTGCTACATTGAACTGTACAGAAACAACAGAGATTACCACCACAATGGAAGAAGGCATAATGATGACTAGAAATGATGTTACGGATTCTGTAAATCAGGAATCTGTAGAAGAAACCGTTTCTACAGAGTCTGCAAATGTTAACAATACCAATACTGCTGCGAACAGGAATGAGTTTGAAGAATTGTCTTATTCTTTGAAACTAAAACCAGTGCATTTGGAAGAAAGCGAAACTGAAGAACTCAAAGACAAACCAGAAGGAGATGCCGATGAAACGGAAGTTGTACAGAATTGCGATTCTGTTATTTCTGATTATTCGCTATTATCAAACGAGTCTGCTATTAGCGAGGACAGTTCTATGAAAGTCGAAGTATCACAGAGTGAGAGTTTCAGTTCGCAGATTGATAAAACAAACAGTCATGATCCAGAGATCCTTGTTGAGACAATTGAGAAGGAAGAAGAAATCCCCGCGTGCCCGTCGGCAACCACAAACTTAGATGCC
>CM042165.1:15130395-15132895 GCA_023376005.1 Doryteuthis pealeii | reverse complement strand
TTAATAATGGAAATTCACTTACGGCTTTTGTCTGTAACAAAAACTATGTCTATGTTTTCGTCACATTACCCAAAATCGTCATAACATAGACTCAAATACACTCAAAATTTGAACATGCAACATTATACAGTCCTCATTGTTTTTTAAAACAAGTTTTAATAAATACATGACTGGTATTATATATCTATATATAGTTTGTTTTATTTTAATACATATTTAAAGTTTATATTTCAAATTGTTTTATTTTTTAATCCTTTTATGAATTCGATGAGTTTACTTACTTAGGGTACAAACTCGCTGACATTGAATTTTTTACTCCCACCCCTCAGGCAATATGTTTCAAAAATCTATTTTTACATCGCCCGGAGGGTATTTTTTATTTTGTACTAATAATAATAATATCCTTTTAGCTATCATATTAGGTCTGAGACCTGTCAACTGTTTCTTATAAACATTCATCTTAATTCCACAGAATATTCATAATCTTTCCACAGATTATCTAACATTACCTTAAAGGAGTTTAGAGATGGGGCATTCACTATTGATGATGGTAGTTTATTCCATCTATTCACCACTCTCTTACTAAAATTAAGGATATTAATTTCAGTGTGTATATGTGCCTTACATATATCTTGGTAAGCAATATTTTGTTTTCTCACATTACAAATCTTTAAATGTGAATCAGGTAAATGATTTCTTACTTTAAACTATACTCAGCAGCTGCTTCGATCACAAATTACGCCTTGCTTTGCTTTAAACCTTCAAAATAATAATCTTTACAATGCGTTTTGCTTGTACATCTTATCTGCAGATATTTTTTATCTCTTCTCTTTTTTTTTTTTTCATCATCGTTGCAATTTTTCTTATCATCTGATAAACCTTCTGTTTCTGTTTAGCACTGCAATCGTCTTGCAATGGTCACCCCTACACTTATTCACAGGGTATATGTTGTGAGGTTTTAAGGGGTCAAATAAGAACAAAACGACGGGTAACAAATGTAGGAAAATGTATTAACAGAAAGTAGACAAATACAATACAGATAAATGGAAATTACATCCGACAAATAGAGGCATTGGCTTACTGCCAAGCCACAATTATCCCTGTTACTTATAGTAACCCGCTGGCGCATTCCATTGGTCAATAGGGTATATCACCTATAACAGTATATGAAACTGAAATTGCGGAGACAGCCAAACTCTATATCTTCTGTATTTTTCCATATATATATATATATATATATATATATATATATATGTGTGTATTTATATATCATATTATATGAATATATATTATACATCATATTATAGTATAGTATATTATATTATATAGTATAATAAGTCAGCTCAGTCGGTAGAGCATTCAGCTAGAAACCACAGGGTTCCTAGTTCGATACCAGCCCTCGCCAACTCAGCGTATGAGTAGCACAGGGATCTGTGTGGTAAAGAAAGGAGCTAATGGTAGGTGTGGTACTCCACCTCAGACACAAAAACAATCTTCTTCGTCTAGTGCTAGTGAAAAGGGGATAGACTCCCTCACTGATTGGCTGATACCAACTTTAGGCCACCCCGACGACTTTACTTACTTACTTATATATTATAATACATCATATTATATATATATTATTTATATTATATATATTTTATCATATTTCATATAATATATATATATATATATATATATATATATATATTATATATATATATTAGGGATACCCAAAATGAAGCTAAACTGCGTTTTTTGACAAAATGACTTTAGCCCCCCCCCTACAGAAAATAATTTACCAAAAATCAGGGAATTATTGGATTTTAATGAAACTTTCAGTGTTTATTTATCAATGAACGATCTTTATAATGCATTATTTATTTTATTTCAAAACTTTCTAAATTTTTTTTCAGGTCACTTAATTTTGACCTCCTTTATGTTGGGGGCGTAACATTTTGATCGAGTTGGTCTTATAGTTTTCTAATTACAGTATAAATAAAGAGATAAAAGACTGAAGTTATGAATAGAAACAAAAAAATATTTTCTATGAGAAAATAAGTACCGAAAATTGAAAAATAAAATATAAAAAAATAATAGATAATTAATTTTTTGGAGATTTCTTTTTTACTCATTTCGATAATTATTTAATTGGCTATTATCTTATAAAAGAAAAAATTATACATCGATATTTTTTCTGCTTAAAAAGGGGGGTGGTACATTTTCAATCGAGTTTTTCTTCAAAAAATAAATTTGGTCCCATTTTTTTTTTTTTTTAATTTTTTTTTTTATTAAAGGTGCTGTAACGGTTTCTAAATCCTAACTGTTTAATCAAATCTAAAAAACAAAAAAAAAGTTACTTGTCCCAGAAAAAGACCTATGTGTGTCGTTATTTCCAAAATAACTTGATTCTGGTTAAATTCAACATAGTATGACATAAGTCATAGAAGAAAATTGTTTTTTCTTTTTTTTAATTTGTAAGAGTGTACTTATTTATAGATAACACTATGCATTATATGAA
>CM042165.1:15107895-15125395 GCA_023376005.1 Doryteuthis pealeii | reverse complement strand
TATATGTATGTATATATACATATGTATATATCATATATTATGTATATGTTAGTATATAACATATGTTATATTATTGATACATATAATTGTATATGTATATGTATGTTATATTATAACATATGTATATATTATAATGTTTATATATATATATGTATATGTAGATATTACACAATATTAATTATGATATGTATGTTATATATACCATATTATATATATATGTATAGTATGTATATTACATATTATATAATATATATATATATATATTATATATATAACTTAAAATCTATGCTTATATTGTGAGTTATTCTGCATGTAGAGTTGGTATTATATAACATATCCCCCACAGGTGCGGGGCATATTGGACACATGTCAGTTTAGGAGAAGACTCAGGCAACATATGCATATGGCAACGGCCAAAAATAACCCCATCCTCTCATACCAGTGTCACACAAATGTTGGACTATTCTGACTCTCCCCCTTAAGATGAAGGGGACGGTATCCTCCAACAGGAGGAAATTCCCTGGAACATGCTTGCATTGCTTTGTTTTTTTTTTTTCTTGCTGCGTCCTGCCCTCAGAAAGACAAGACTTGACTGAGGAGGATGAACAGATCCCACATGAGTCCTTGGCAACAGGGAATCACACGCCCGAATAACTAATGGCTGTATAACCTATAGCAATGTCAATAGACATAGCGGCAAGGTTACTTATTTTAGAACCATTTGTTGTGAGTTTCCCTCAACTTTATTCAATGCGTACACTATGAGTGTACAATGACAACCAGTAGGACTTTGTGTGTTACCAAAGCGTGCGTTGTTGGAACTCAAGGCCAGAGTATTGTTGCCATCCAGGTTGAGGACTTTAATCATTATAAATGGTCTTGCTTAGCCTTGATTGTAATCAATCACAAATTATACCAGTAAAAAGAGTTCATATAACAAAATTTGTTTGTTTACACTGTTACAATCTTGGGGAGAATCCAGATCAAAACACCTTGCAATGTGTTCATACTCTTCAGCTATAGAGTGCATAAGCACTACACCACACACACACACAATTATATCTTATTATTGATATTTATATGTATTAATATCGTATGATATTATCTTGTACACACACACACCACTACACACATATATAGACATTATCTTGCCAGCTTAACTGTTTCATTGTCTAAACAATAAATTTAGTAGCTGTGTTTCTTGCTCTACATAATGAATATTAGTAGTCTAAGAGTCAGGTGATAGTATATCGTAATTAATATATTTTCTATTACATATATCTATATATTAAGATTTTGAAAAATACGATCATATATTGATCAGCAGCAAATATTCTTTGTTATTGGATCAAATGCGGAACTAATCAGTGGAAAAAATAGGAACAACTGTTATAGGTCCCCTTTAACCGGTGACTTTGGTCAATAGCTACCCGACCTTGCCCTCTCTGCATTGCAACGACCGTTAGATTTTTGGACACAAGTAGCAACGGTCGAAATGGTCCCTAGTTTCTTTTTTTTTTTTTCTTTCTCTTTTTCCAAAAAAAACGAAATAAAGATATAAGAAATTTGCTATCTGATCAATATAAAATGTCGTTTAATGAATTTTCTAACTCATAGTGGTCATATACTATTCGTACTTGATATACTTAATGATGCATAACTTGTGATGTCTATATATAAGTATTGTATACATAATACATAAAGTATAAAGCCTGTTATCATCTACAGCTATTCTAATATTATGCACTAGCTTCAACATTTACTAATTCTGTTCCCACGATGTGAAAGATTATTACGATTGCACATTGACTAAAAACATTGGCCATCCTGGCCCCGGGTCTGCTATACTACTTCTATCCGGAACATTCTATATAGTATGTACTACACTACTCATCGATAGTTATTACATATTAATATGTGTGTGTGTGTTTGTGATGTGATGTTTGTGGAACAATCACATGTATCAGTTATTCACAAACATTATTCACTATAGCATGTCATCCCGGATTTAGAACCTCACTGTATTTACGACTTTGCAGACATTATCTATGTCTATGAAATATCAATTATTATATATTCATTAATATATACCTACAAGTATATATACTAATATATTATTATAATATATATATATATGTATTACTTATGATATATAATTATATATTAATCATCCACATACCGTCCTGTTTTACATTTTCACTGTCATCAGTGTGGCTAGACATGGGTAACTGCTTAGAGACACGAGATTATATATATATATATTATATATATATATAGGATACACACATGCTATATATATATATATATATTAATTATATTAGGTATATATAAATTCACTCATTACTAAACAACACATATACACAGAACGGACTTAGTTAATAGTGTGATGATGTGTGATGTGTGCGGGTGTCTGTATTTGTGTGTGGTTTTGTCATTGAAAAATTTCCCTTGATTTAGAAATACTTTCTTCCTAAGGAGAATCTTCTGCTGAACAACAAATTTTTTTTTTTCTTATCATTATTATCCTTCATCAAAAGACCGAACGTTGTCCATTTTCTTTAACATGTGATTATAATCTTCACTTATGGCCCAACCAATTTCTTGCTAGAAAGAAAATTTAATTTAAGTTGTTAAAAAAAAAAAAAAGAGGAATATAAACTCTGGATTAAAAATCTTGAAAAAGTAAAATAAATTTCAATTTAAACGAAAATATTTATCATTACAAGGCTCTAAAATTAGAATAAAGTGCTACTGTTTATTTTTTCATTGACTTTTAAGACTTATTTGATTGTTAAATAGACAAAAGATTTTTTTTCTTTTTTCGTTAATGCAATTAGAATCTATTAAAAAATAATGGCCTTTTGCATTATTCATAAATATATTTTCTTTTATGAAATTGCAGAATATTAGTCTTCATAAAAAAATATAGCCAAAAAAAGAAAGAAAAAAAATTAAATAGTTTAATTATTCTCTAATAATAAATGCAATATCAATGTATCAGGTTCACATTTGTCTCAAACAGGAACATTTGAAGAAGGCCAATGACACAGTGCCGAAATTTTGTAGTATATAACAATAAAGATTGAGCCAATAGTCGAATAATTCAAATAATACAAATTTCAAGACTGGAACACCCAAAGAACCAAAGGACACATTGGCGAATTTGTGTATATAATCAGTTAATAGATTGCGGCCAATAGATCTTAAAGATCCTAAATTATACAAAAACAAGAAAGTATTTTAATAGTTTGGAATAATTCTTTGAATACTTATAACCTTTCAGAAAGAACTGTTACTTATTTCTTCTATCTTCATTCGATAAAATATAAACCAATATTTAAATTTTTATTTTATCTTTGGTATCGATGATTCAGGTTATTCGATTATTTGGATTATTCGCTGATTCGTCCTCATGCTTTTTGTTATCTGCACAATGTTTTCAGCTGATGTGCTTTCTCTGGTCTTCATCCGGTATCTTGTCTTCTGAAGAAGTTTCCAGATACGACAAGAAAAAGGCTTGAGAGGCACATTGTCCAAAACTTGTTGAGCAGATAACGATCAAATGAGGGGAGCGTATTGTATCTGAAGTCAATCCAATAATAATCCAACATTTATCTCATGCCTCACTTAAAAAAATTCAGAGTAATGATCGAGGTATTAATCTATTCTATTATGCATTTCCGGTTTGTCTGCCTCAGGAAAATTGGCGCGACCTCCTTATTATTTTACATTGGTATCAATCCTACCAGTATGCTCAAAATGAAGTTTCTAAGAATATAACGAATGTCCAAGTGAAAAGTATCCCTATTTTCATTTCCCAGGATTGCTTGCCATTCATCTTTGCTACCACAGTAGATAAAATGAGTAGACAAACTCAGATGTCTATATTTGAAACTCCCATCGTAAAATTTGAATTCCTCGGATTCATAAATGTATTATAGTCTCTGCTGTGGAATGAAGTGTGTTATTAAAAAAGGAAAAACACAAAACAAAAAAACAGCAAGAGTCCTCCAAATTCCTGATGCTTCTCTGAATTAATTTCTTTTTTTTTCTTTTCTAAGAGTTTTAAAGAAGCTGAATTGTTAGAATGGCTGCAGGAAAGTTTAAGGTGAATCAAGCAAAGTAAAAAAAAAGAAAAAAAAAAGAAAGAATAATTGATTTTTGAAATATAATATTGCGGTGCTCTTTTGGTCACACAAGAAAGAATATCTGTTGCTTATACAAGACGGCGTGCCCAGCTATGTGCTGTCTGGACATTGGTTTATATCTTTGCGTTGTACTGGAAGAACGATGCTTTTTGCCGTTTCTTTGACTGCTTGCGAACGGGTTTGGGGCACTGCTTTGCGTCCAGTAGACTCGCATACTGCTCGTCTACTCGTTAGTATAAGAATTAAAAATATATGCACAGAGCCATGAAACGTCAAATACTGACACTTAAGTCTTTCAGGTATAATTAGCTAGTCATTAATTGCATAGGTGTTAATCCTATAATAAAGTACACTCTTTACAAATTAAAAAAAAGAAAAAAATTTTTCTATGACTTATGTCATACTATGTTGAAATTTAACCCGAATCAAGTTTATTTTGGAAAATAACGAATCACACTAGGTCTTTTCTGAGGACGATAGTAACTTTTTTTTTGTTATTTTAGATTTCGATTAAACGCGAGATTTAACGGTGCGCGCCATGCTCGGACTGGCATTTAGAAAACACGTTACGCACTTTACATAAAGAAAAACCTCTAAACATAATTAAAAAAAAAACAAAAAGATGTGACCCTAACTTATATACTTATTTTGGAAGAAAATCACCAGTCCGCGCCGATAATAGAATTGAAAGTGTACACCTCCTCTCTGCATTCTTTTTAAGCAGAAAAAAATATCGATGTTATAATTTTTTCTTTTATAAGATAATAGCCAAATACATAAATATCGAATATGAGCAAAGAAAAGGACAATCTCCAAAAAATTAATTATCTATTATTTTTATATTTTATTTTTTCACATTTTCTAGGTACTTTTTCTTATAGAAAATATTTTTTGGTTTCACTATTCTAACTTCAGTTTTTATCTCTTATTTATACTGTTTAATTAGAAAACTATAAGACCAACTCGATTCAAAATGTTACGCCCCAACATTTAAAAGGAGGTCAAAAATTAAGTGACCTGAAAAAATTTTAGAAAGTTTTAAATAAAATAAATAATGCCATTATAAGATCGTTCATTTGATAAATAAACATGAGAGTTTCATTAAAATCCAATAATTCCCTGATTTTTGTAAATTATTTCTCGTAGCTGGGGAGGGGCTAAAGTCATTTTGTCAAAAACGCAGTTTATGCTTCTCATTCTTGTGGATCCGCTAAGTATACTATAGTATAATAAATATATACTTATATACTTTATATATATATTTATATATATGATATGAATGATAAATATATTATAAATAATAATAGTATAATCATAAATATGATGCATATAATATTAGTAGTAAGTAAAGTCTGCTCGGGGGGACCTAAAGTTGGTATCAGCCAATCAGCTTGGGGAGTCTTATTCCCCTTTTCCACTAGGCATATGAGACGAAGAAGATTGTTTTTGTGTCTGAGGTGGCATACCACACCTACCATTAGCTCCTTCTTTTACCACACAGATTCCTCTGGCTAACAATACGCTGAGTTGGCTCGGAGGGTGGTATTCGAACTAGGACCCTGATGCGTTTCTAGCTGAATGCTCTACCGACCTGAGCTGACCTATTATTCATATATAATAATAATATACTATTCACCTATAATATGATGATAATAATATTCATCATATAATATAAAAATACACACATACTATATTACGTATATGAATAATACTCTCAGTGACGTATATATCTATATACTATGGAAAAATACAGAAGATCTGAGTTTGGCTGTCTTCCGCAATTTCATGTTTCATATACTGTTACTTAGGTGATATACCCTATTGACCGAAATGGCAATGCCGCACAGGGCGTTACTATAAGTACAGGGATTAATTGTGCTTGGCAGTAAGCCAATGCCTCTATTGTCGGATGTAATTTCCATTTATCTGTATTGTATTTGTCTATTCTGTTAATAACATTTTATCCTACATTTGGTTACCCGTCGTTTTGTTCTTATTTGGACCCTTAAAAACCTCACAACATATACCCTGTGAATAAGGTAGGGGTGACCATTGCAAGCGGATGCAGTAGCTAACAGAACAGAGGTTTATCAGATGATAGAAACAATCTGCAACATGATGAAAAAAAAAAAAAAGAGAAGAGATAAAAAATATCTGCAGATAGGTGTACAAGCAAAACGCATTGTAAAGATTATATTTTGAAGGTTTAAAGTCAGAAGCAAGGGTAATCTTGTGATCGAAGCGAGCTGGACTGAGTCTAGTTAAAGTAAGAAATCATTTAACTGATTTCACATAAGATTTTGTAATGTGACGGAAAACAATATTAGCTTTACCAAGATATATAGAATGGCACATATAACACTGAAATTAATGATCCTTAATTTTAGTAAGAGAGTGTGTGAATAAGCATGAATAACCATTACCCATCATCAATAGGTGCAATGCCATCTCTAACTCCTTTAACGGTAAATGTCTTAGATACTGTGGAAGAGTTATGGAATATTCTGTGGATGATTAAAGATGAATGTTTATTAAGAAACAGTTGACCAGGTCTCAGACCTAATATGATAGCAAAAGGATTTATTATTATTTAGTACAAAATAAAAACTACCTCCGGGCGATTGTAAAAATAGATTTTTCATGAAACCATATTTGCTCGATGGGTGGGAAGTAAAAAATTCAATGTCACGAGTTTGTTACCCTAAGTAAGTAAACTCATCTGAATTCCAAAAAGGATTTAAAAAATAAAACATTTGAAATATAAAGCTTTAAGATATGTATTTAAATTTAAAACAACTATATATAGATTATATTCAATACCAGCCATGTTATTATTAAAACTGTTCGTTAAAAACAATGAGGACTGTATATGTTGCTATCGTTCAAATTTGAGTGTATCTAATTGAGTTATCGTTATGACGATTTTGTGTTAATGTGACGAAAAACATTAGATCATAGTTTTTGTTACAGACAAAGCCGTAAGTGATTTCCGATATATAGATTACTTGTTAGTATCATTATTATTATTATTATTATTGTTTCAATTTTTCATAACTAACATAAAGATTTTAAAACAAACAAACAAAATATATGTAATATTGTAGTAAAAAAGTAAATAAGTAAAGTCCGGCTGGGGTGGCCTATTGGTATCTGTTGGTATCAGCTGGACAGTGAGTGAAGTTCTATCCCTTTTTTCACTAGCGTCCTTAGACTATAGAGTTGTTTTTGCATCTGAGTCAAGCACCACACCTATCATCAGCTCTTCCCCTTTAACACTCAGATCCAAGCTTAGCACTACTCATGTGCTGAGTTGGGTGGAGGGTTCTGTTAGTTGGAAGCCCCAAAACTCTGGGATTCCAAGATGAATGCTCTACCAACTGAAGCTAAACCCACTATGCTTATAATTCATAATTTAAACTTTAAGATAATTTATGAACACTCACACGTGGGAGGGATGTAATAAAAGCGTTAAAAAACATGAGCAGTAACATTTTAAACAAATAAATATACATTAAAAAAAAATGATTTATGTCACATAGTTTTGAACAGAAACTACTAACGGCCTATAGAATGCTTAAGTTTTGTCTCTTTTTCTTTGTATTGAAAAATTTATTATTATATTTTCCGATGGGTGTTTCTTGTTTGCGTAAGCTTTATATATAAACAAAAAATAATAAAAGCATATTGCTCATATTACTTAATAATTAATAAGAAACAACCACAGGATATATATATCATATATATATATATGAAATGTAAATGGGTTATGAATCCGACTAATATATGTGTAGAAGTGTAGAAAAAAAACCAAGATGTTTAAAGTTTGCTGACAGAAATCTGTTTCAACCGTATGCAGTCTTTATCAAAGCAACATTGTAAATGAAAGTACTGGAAATAAATTATATCACTTAATCATGAGGCACAGAACGCATTTAAAATATTGATAAATTCCACGCGTTATGCTGATCGAGAGCGTTCTCGTTGTTGCCTTGTGATTAATGATATTGTTATTTCGTTTTTCCGTTTACAATGCTTGCTTTGATAAAGACCGCTATTTAATGATTTGAAAAATCAGGGATATTCTGTCCAGCAAACTTTAAACATCTTGTTGTTTTTTCTACAAAACCTTTAGCATATATATATATATATATATATATAAGAAATTTGAAAAAACAAGTGTTCCAAAAATAAGATGAATTTATTTTATCGATGCTTAACGTTTCGGTTTCTTTAAAACCTTCATCAGGATGTGATTATGTGGTGAAGAATGATGGATGTTTTATAGTATGTTTTATCTCCTGTCATCTATAAAACATTCCATCCAATTTCTTCAACCCCTTAATTACATCCTGCATGAAGTTTTAAAGAAACGGAAATGTTAAGCGCTCGATAATAAATGTCATCTCATTTGGAACACCTTGTCTTTCAAATTTCTTAAGTATTGTCGGATTTATTTTCCATATTTACTCCGCATATATATATATATGTATATGTATTATGTATATATAGTATCAACCATAATATAAGTACACCCTGCACAAATTTATTGTAAAAAAATTTTTAAATAAAAAAATACCTAAGACATTTTATTTCCAAGGCGTGCTGAAAATTTGTGTGCGGACCAAGATTCTTATGAATCTATAACCAGAATGATATAAGTTAATTTTCAACATAGTTAATAACTTATGTCCACTAGTGTTGCAGTGCTCGGATCTCATTTGGTAAAAAGGTCATTAAACAGCAGTATATAACAGCAGCCTTATGAACATTTCAGCCCACGCCATGTATGTATATATAGTATATTGTATGTATGGTATTGTGGTGTATATATATATATATATATATATCATATATATATATATATATATACAACACATATAATTTAATTTTGTTTTTTAAAAAACAAGGGTACACATATATTATGTTTACACATAATATATATATATACACATATACTTGTAATATACATATATATAATATGTGTATATACCATATATTGATATACACACACACACACACTACATATATGAGAGGATGAAGGAATTGAGAAAAATCTGACAAAATTTGGTGCGAAAAATAGAAGACAAAGGATATAACAACACAACAACTAAATTTCATAATTGACATTT
The DNA here is from genome assembly GCA_023376005.1 of Doryteuthis pealeii. Lineage (NCBI taxonomy): Eukaryota > Metazoa > Mollusca > Cephalopoda > Myopsida > Loliginidae > Doryteuthis > Doryteuthis pealeii. The sequence continues at coordinate 15,116,118 of CM042165.1, read as the reverse complement.
CACCTCGAATAGAATTTTGACAAAGCTTTTGCTAAATACCAGGTCGTACGAAGATTAATATCAATTGAATTGGTTGTTGTTTTTATATTTCCACTTTTGTTCCTCAATTTTCACACACACACACACACACAATAATCACACACTACACACACACACATGCACATAGAGAACACTATATATATATAATGTCAAGTGTTATCGAATTAGTAATTTTTTGCTTAAAGTGGAAAAACCAACAACAAAATGTGCACAAATGATTAAAATGTGCAAATAAAAAAAAAATAAAAAAAACCCATAAAATAAAAGAATGAAAAACTCATCTCTCACCTGTTGCTGTTGTTTCGGACTCGCTTATATTGTGAATAATCTCAGGTGTGATAGCTGGAAGGTATGAAATGTAATCCTTCAAAACTTTGGGAGTTTTCTGTCATGAGGAATCACTTGTGTACCAAAGAGAACAATTTGTGAATTTCACCGGATTAATTTATTCCACTATCTTCGTGCATCTAAGTTTGTGTAGCGACGAGGCACTGGCGGGAGGATTTCGTCTTCCTCTCAATTGCTCAACAGGATCTCTGGATCATGACAATGTCTTGTTATATATTCAATCTGCGAACTGAAACTTCTCATCCTGTGATACTTCGACTTCATGAACTTCCTCGCTAATAGCCAGACTTCGTTTTGATAATAGCGAATTAATCAGAAAAATAACGAGAATCGCAATCTGTACAACTTCCGTGTTCATCCGGCAAATTTTTTTGTTTTTTTTTCATTTATCCCTTTTTTTTTTCTTGTTTGTTCCCTTCTTTGAGATTTTTCCTTTTTCAAGGGGTTTTCTTCCGCCTTTTTTCTTTCCAATGCACTGGTTTTAGTTTTCAAAGAATAAGCACAATTCTTCAAACTCATTCCTGGTTCGCAGCTCAGTTATTTGTCATTGTTAAAAACATTTGCAGACTCTGTTAGAACGGTTCTTCTACAGATTCCTGATTTACAGAATCCGCTAACTCATTTCTAGTCTGATCATTATCCTGTCTTCCATTGTCGGTGGTATCTTTCTGTTGTTTCTGTTACAGTTCAATTGTTAGCAGGGGTCCTACATTTATTCATCCCCTCCCCACTTACCTTGTCTTGAATGGTTCTCCGGTGGCTTCAATGAGAGAGTCATTTGACTTTCTTCGATCTCTTTGGATTTTTCTTGGAAGATCTGAAGTCTTGTGACTCACTGAGATCAGTTCCGTACAGATTGTTCTTCAATTTTGTTCTCTTGGGAAACAGATTCCTGTTCTTTTACTTCACTAAGTCTTTACTGTCTGTTCTCAATTTATTGTCTTTGCGGAAAATAGATTTCCTGTTCTTTTACTTCGATTAAGTTCTTTGAGCCTCTGTTCCTCTCAAATTTTATTGTCTTATGGAAATGGATTTCTCTTCTACTTCATAAATCTTTGACGTCTGTTCTCCAATTTTATTGTCTTGGGAAATGGTATTCCTGTTCTTTATTCACTAGTTCTTTGATTTCTCTGTTCCTCAATTTTATTGTCTTGTAATGGAATGGATCTCATTCTTCTTTTACTTCATTCAAATTCTTTGACTCCTGTCTGTTCTTCAATTTTATTGTCTTGGGAAATGGTTTCCTGTTATTAATTCTCATTGTTATTCATCTTTTTGTATTCCCTGTGTCAAATATTCGACTGCTGATTCCAAAGTCTCACCACCCGTTCCTTTACCATTCTGTCACATTGATCACTTGTCTTGATAATGTCAGTCTGTGATTTCCTCTTTGGTGTTACTGTTATAGAACCCTTGGGTTTCCAGCTTCTGGGCCGGAAACGTAGTGGTTGGAAACTGTATCGGAGGCGGATTCTGGATCAGATTTGTTCTTTGGGACCATCATGTCCTTCTTTGGTTTCTTCTTCAGGGAATCGAATTTAGCTGCGACTCTGGAATTGGGGAACATGAATTGAATGAGTTATGATTTTTCGGATTATAATCTGTTGCACTTTCCGTTACTTCAAACTGTCGGGTAAGTTTGATTCTTTTTTTCAAAAGCCTTTACAACTGCTAGGTACCGATTTCAGAAGAATTTTTCTTTGGGCTGGTGAATCGCGTTTTCAGCGTGTTCCTTTCACCGACACGAAGTGATTTATACCCCTTGGCAAATCACTGGTCCTGTCCGCTTGGAGATACTTTCCCCGGACTGGCATATATAGCTTTACTGTTTACAATTAAGAAGATTTGGCTTCTTCATTCTCAATGTCTTTGAATTTTTTCTGAAAGATCCTCTGAAATAAAATTGGAGCTGTAATTTTGGTTAGACCAGAATCAGGAATCTTTGAGCTGAAAGTTTGAAGGAAACAAGCATTTATGGTGTTGTTGTTAGAGAGAGAGAGCAGGCGAGATCTGAGAGATGACGAGAGAAGAGAGAGGAGAGAGACGAGAGACAGAGTAACTGTTGTCTATAATTTTGAAGAAAAAGATGTTATCCTGAAGAAGAACAGGAAATGATAACAATCCCCACCCCACAAAAAAAGAGGAGAAAACAGTCAGGTACTAGATGATTAGCTGACGCTGAGAGATACAAAGAACTCTGCGTTTCTAGGTCTTTTATTATTATGATCACATTTTCTCTAAGAACCAACTCAAAGAATTAATTTTTAATAATTTAGATACTAATGGATTCTAGTGAGAATAATTTTAGAGCACTAGAATGATTTACTGATGTCCAGAAACCAATGTCATTAAAATAATAAAATCTATATATTATATTTTTTTACTTGAAGGCAATTAACAATGCATGCTATCGCATAAATTCGATACTTTTCTTTATAGAAATGAACTTGACAAGTGTAATCCCGGCAAAGGATCGCTCGGTAAGTGTAGAATATCGTACAGCACGTTTTGATTCTCTCAACGTCCCCTTACCTATTATGTAGAGGCGTGTAAGTATCTTTGACAAGGTTAATTCCACCAGGGATTGTTAGCTGTTGTATTGTGGGCCGAGGCGAATGTTGCTTTGGACTATGCCTGCTGAGCGTCCCGTTTGATTTCTGTTCGGAGGGAAGTCTTAGTATATATTGCTATAAGACTTATAAAGTCAGAAACAGTCTGTACGATATTCACACACCGATGCGATCCTTTGCCGGGGATTACACTTGTCAGTTCATTTTCTATAAGGAAAAAGTATTGAATTTTATGCAGATACATGCATTGTAACTTCCTTCAATTAAAAATTCATAATATTATTACTTTAATTCAACCAATGCTTCTAAAAAACAAACATCCAAAATCTAACTAAAATTCTATATTAGTTTTGGTGTCTGATTTTGAAGCTAGTCACAATGCAAATGTAAAGAAAAATAAGGAACTATGTGTTGTTTGATAAACCTGTAATTAAAAAAAAAATCTTTTTTAAAGATGAAAAAATTACAGTTAACAGACAACACCATAGTTACCTTATTTTTCTTTACATTTGCATTTGTGATTATAGCCTTCAAACCAACACAATCAATATAAAACAATGCTTCATTCAAATTATAAACACATATTCTATTATGTATCACTATATGTATATAGTGTTGGTAGCGTATATCATAATTCTGCTACCTAATTATAAAAGACATTTATTTTACACAAGAAATATTTCATTTCCAACATAATCTTTTCCTTATCAATGCTACATTTTAGAGTACTAAATCTATTATAGATTAAATTTAAAGCAAATAACTATGTATGTGCGATGTACCCTAGGTAAAATATATATTGTATATATATAATATATTATATATATTATATAATATATATATAATCATATATATAGTCGATGCTCATAGTAGATACACCCTATTATAATTATATTTTATTTAAAAATTAATTTTCTTTCAAAACTAAAGATAACAGGATTTTATTTTTTAGTAAAATATCATACAATCAAAATGGATTATTATTAGTTATTAGTATAATATATTAATATATAAATTATATAATACTATATAATACTAGTATATATTATATAATATTAATATATTATATATAATAATTATATATAATATATTATACATATTATTATGTATAATATATATATGTATAATATATATAATAATAATATATACTATATATATAATATAATATATATATAATATATATATTATACTATATTAATTATATATTTATATTATTAATAAATACTATATATATATATAATCGGTGTTGTATTAAGATACTACATTCTGTTTTTTCAAGAGGACAAAATTAAATAATCCATGTTTAATTTTTGTGGTTGATGAAATTAAGGATTTTACACTAAAATGATTTAAATGCTTTATTTATAGATAATTGGCTTGAATTTTTCTGGATATTAATGACTTTTTGTCAATATCTTTTTTGTTTTTGATGGTTAAAATAAATGTTTTTTAATGATTTTTCTTCATGCTTTAATAATGCATTATGTTAATCATTAATGTTAGAATCATATGAACATGTAATGGATCCGACAATATTGTAAGGTAAACTCGTAAATCCTAACATTAAATTTATTAAGATATAGTTATCATCCTGTCAAATAAAAGATCATTGGAATGTTTCCAAATGTTTAAGAGAAATTCCAAGTTTTGATAATAAATAAATTGAAATCTAGGTGAGAGAAGCTTTAAAGTTGTTGCCAATAATTTTTAATTCTCATAAGCAATTTTCATGCAATTTGGGAAATAATGAATTAAGCAGTGATTTAGGGAAAATTAAGAAAAAAAAATGTTTTTTGAATGAATATGATCTTAAATAAAACTGGAGAAAAGTTTAATTCATAAAAAACAAGTTCAGTGTTATGAACAAGCAAAGCAAGGCAAATGTCTGCTTTAAAATCAAGATGGAATTTAGAAATTGGAATAAGATTATAAATCAGAATAAAGTTTCTACAGAAAGCAATCGAATTATAGAGAAAAAAAAAAGAAAGAAAAACACCAGAACAAGAATTAAATAATCAAGTTCAGACATAAGTAGTATCAGAATTTTAATTGTACTCAGAATTAAATTTGAATATCAGAATAACAGAATCAAATACAGAATGGAATGAAATGAGCCGTTCAAAATGTAATCAAAATAAAGATTTAAAATACAGAATCACAATTACAGATATGAGAATGAAAGTGGCTCCAAATATGTAATCAAAATTAAGATTTAAAATAAAGAATCATAATACTAGAATGATGGAAATGAAAGTTGAGCATCAAAATTGTAACCAAATAAAAGATCTAAATTATTTCAAGTAACGAAATCACCAATTAGAATTAAGGAATGAAAGTTGAACTCAACAATAATTAAATTTCAAAATTAAAATGTTTTTAAATTAAAGAAAATGTAATTTAGAATAAAGATCAAAGTAAAGAAAAAACATAAAATCAACAAAGCAAAACAAGATATTATTATTGAATAATTTTGAACGTCTGTTTCAGACTGTTTGTCATCATCTTTATCTGTGGGTAAGTACTTAAACACAACGTGCGGCCCATGTATCCTCTTGCCTTCCTCAGGTGTCCCTTTGTGATCCAAGCATAAGTATGACCCAACCTGAAAGTCATTTTTTGATCAGTTTGTCTGTTGTTTCAAAATAGGTGTTAAATAGAGATAGATAAGATATGTTATTGTCGTAACTTTTTTAGAAATGAATCTGATAATTGATATAATTTAGATTTTTTGACTATTCTCCTAAAGTAGCTGGGACAATTTTCATGCTGTATATAACAATTATAAATTTGGATATATAAGAACTAAGTAGTAATAGTGTTATAAGGAAAGGATTATATAAGAAAGTGATTATAAGGTATATATAAGCGGTGATCATAAGCGTATATATTTATTTAATATAAAAAATATATAAAGAATATATCAAAATATATAAAAATATATATTCATATGAAATATATACCATACATAACATTTATATATTCAATTCATATTTAACTAAAAATATATAAAATATATAAAAATATATAAAAAGATATAAAAAAACATATTTAATTTTAATTTTTTATTTATATATATTTTAAGGGTATATATTTATTAGTGTTATAAAAGGTATATATTAGGTATATAAGAAATGTTATAAGAAGGTAGCTTATAACAAAATAAATATTGGCGTTAAAAATAATGAAAATCCTTATTGTGTTTGCAAAATTCGTGGCACTTCTGCTTTACTTCTTTCTAAGCTTTTCTAACAATTTCTTGATGTATCATCTAGAATGAGTTAATGAGTTTTGAAACTTAAACAATAAGATGAAGACAAAAGTTCTGAAAAATCTAATAAACAAAAAAAAAAAACCAAAAGGATTTTACTTTTTTCAATGCTAAACTGAATTTTTACGCTTATTTTTCATACTGAAATCAGGTTAAAGAAATTGAATAATCTATAAAGTTATTGTAAAAATATTCACCAGCGGCTCCGCTAAGACGATAGAAATTGCCACAATCATCTTCATCCTTCTGTTTCGCTGGTTGAAATCCTATCCGTCCAGGTGCCCATTCTTGACAGAAAAAAATGGACGCAGAATAGATAAGATAATTATTGATATATTGTGAAAAATATTGAATTCTTTGTTCTGAGAATATACTCTTTATCAATCTATTACCATATATTAAATAGGCCATTTGGTGTGTATGTATTATTGTCTGGATGAAACATATGAACGTATCAAACAATTAACAACAAAAGTAGATATATATACACATTCAAAATATCTACTCTCCGTTCTGGCCTTTTTCTGTCAAAAATTATGAAGATTTTCATTTATATTCAAAATATAAAAATTTTCAAAATTATAATAGACGTAGCATTTGAGAATTCTACTTTGAAGTGTCCAAGCATTTGTAAAACTGAAAAATAAACAAATTAATACATCAATGGTTTTTAGCCCTATCCCCTCTACCCAAGTGATGCTGGGGTAGTTGCTTCTAATTAAAATAAATAAGAATTTGGATTATTGTGTTACTATAGCATTCAATTCTAAGACTAACAACAACAAGGAACATTAATACTTTCCTTTAATTCAACAATTATTGGCTAGCACCATGAACATAACAAGCAACCATATAAAGTCCTTCCTGTATATTAAAGTTGAGTTTAAAAGACTTATCTGAGAGAAGATATCTAAGGTAAATTCTTGGAGCCCTTCAAGTCATTGCCCTGTCGTCTTGGTACCGCCTGGTGGTAAATCTATTGCTTGGTTTGGATATTGCGGCCTAAAACTCTGGCATTGGTGATATCCAATCACAGAGCCTCTCCCTTCAATCACTCTATATATTACAGAATTATCCTTATAGTACCATATTACTTGACCCAACTAGGATCAATTTCAAAAATAGACTCCTGATCAACGTTCTTTAAAGTTTTGAAAAATAAATACTCGCAGTGTCCTTGTCACATATTTCGACTATCACTGAGGCGTCCCGTAGTTCAATAGCTGAGAATCGACACTGGTAACATCTGCTACTTTAGACCAGTGCCACTGATAGTAGTTCATCTAGCTGGGTTCCGCTATACTTGTGACACATCCTCCGGTGGTGAATGCGGTTGATAAAGTACTCCATTTAAGATATTTTAAAAATGTAACCCTAAAAACTCATGAATATTTTTGACAATTTAATATTCTTTCTAAAAGTTAATCTTTCCTGCCTGTTGAGTTACATGGTAGAAAATATATTCGTTTATTTCATTCTCTTTTTTTACCTATTTAAAATGTAACAATAAAAAGCTAAGTATTTTGAAAATTTAATATTGTTCTGTGTTAGCCTTTACATTTGTTGGTGGGTTTTAAGGGCGATTCAAAGTAAGAACAGAAACGACGGGGTTAAACAAAGTAGAAAATGTATTAACAATAAGAGTAGGACCAATACAGTACAGAGAAATAGGAAATACGAAATAATGTAAAAAGCACTTATTTTTTCTCTTCACAATTCTTGAATGTCTCTAAGTGATAGTCACTGGGTCACTAATACACGTAGCTGTGATGGAACTTTCTCTGTTCATCTTCTTCTTTTCTTTTATCATTTTTCTGTTTCTTTTTAGGTTTTCCTCACTCGGTTTTACGAGCCATTGTGGTTCTTTTTAAGCCTTCCTGGAAGAGAAAAAACGCAGAAAAAAAAAGAAAGATAGAAATTATTTTCATGTTTTTTGTGTTGGTTTATTTTATGCATGTCCAAACATAGAGAGAAGTATAATACCTGGCGTGGTGGTCT
>CM042165.1:14921328-15107795 GCA_023376005.1 Doryteuthis pealeii | reverse complement strand
GCAAATTATGGTACTTGAAAAAATAGTTGCAAAATATTCTATTTTAAATTACATCACCAAAATTATTTTATTTTTAATCAAAGAAAGAAGGGAAATATCTCTATACGTTCCAAATAAAAAGTTTTGTTTTTATTCATTTTATCTTTCAACAGAGAACAAATTCGATTTACGACACATACGGGTCTCCATAGTTTAAAATATTCGATTGTTGCACTTTGGTCGTTCAGGTAGAAGGAAGCGGTTTATTGTTGAGTTGAGTTGAGTCGAGTCCTGAACAAAGTTGGTCATTGTAATTTTCTGAAACAAGAAATCATGGGGAAACAGGTGCATATCCACCACAAAGATAAGCAAGATTATTGAGGATATAAGACTATTTTTGTACAATCCCCAAACTAAAAGAATTATGGTCGAACTCCATTCGTTGGGGTAGTAAAAATTGAATTTTAATGAGAAGTTAAAATAAGTTTCTTAAATAAATAAAAAATCAATTTATTTATTCTTTTAAATGGTTTAATTTCATCAAAAATACTTTAAAATGTTATTTAATTTAAAAAGTATTTTTTAAATTAATTTTTCTTTTTTTTTTTCCAGAAAAAAACAGATTTTATTTTTTGAAGTTAAAATTAATCTCAAACCTTCAAGATATTTCCAGTTTTTTTTTTTTGTTGGCGTCTTGGCAATTTTTATGCTTAAAGTTAGGATCTAAAAAAATATGTAACCATAAATTGATTAAGAGTAAAAATTTTAAAAAATGTTTCTTAAGAGATTAAAAAAAAAAATTTCCTGTTTCATCAATAAATAGAAATAAAAGGGTATTTTAAATGACAATTTTTTTTAAATTGTAAGCGCAAAGTTAAAATATTTTTTTTTTCTTTGTCGGAAATGGGCGATTTAATTAAATTTCAACAAATCTTAAAGTATTAAAAAATAAATTATTTTTATACATCCCATCAAGTGTTTCTCGTCTTGGAAAAAAATAAAATTATTTTTTCAATATTTTTCAGCTTTCTATTCAAAAGACAAGTTCTACCCAAAAGAGATAAGAATTACGCACAAAAATATAAACCTTTCTGCTAATCAGCCATTTTTTTGCAACATTGTAAAAATTACAAAAAAGAAAAAACTATAAAACTTCTAAAATTAATTTTCACATGTTGAATTCAAGAAACTTTATTGAATTTCCTTAAAATTTATAATATACAAAAAAAATATTTAAATAAGTTTTTTTTCCTAAGAAAAGTAGTTTTATTTGGTTCAAATATGGAAAGAGACGAAACATTTCATTACTCACTTGTTAATAAAAAAATTTAATTTAATTATTATCCTTCATTTAGCAATGGTTATCTAAACTTAGGGTAATGGATTAAATTTATAATGCTCTAATTCGAGATTTGTATGCTTATAAAATATTTAAAGACCAAAAAAATGTTTAAGTCTAAATGGTCACAGGAAACGGCGTTGCTCTGGGTAAAATGGACGTTTGGCGGCTAACTTGCAAATTGTCGAAAATTAAAACTGATGTTTTTTTGGTGGTTCCCATGACAGTTTAACTAGTCTATGAATAAACTTTTGGCGAATTGGGTACGGTTTAAGGGGTTGGGGATTAAGGTTGTTTTTAATTACGTATTGCTTTAAAAAAATTACTATACATTTAAACTGAAATTAATTATTGAACCCAAGACACATTAGTCTCAGTTGTTTGTATTAGTTGCAATGTATAATTTCAATTAAACTTGGTTTTTAAAAAAAATTGTTTTTTTTTTTAATGTTTAAGCAATACGTAATAAAAACAACCTTAACCCCTAAACCGTAACCATTTCGCAAAAATTTATTCATAGACTGTAGTTAAGCTGTCATGGGGAACCACCAAAAAAACTTTCCGTTTTAATTTTCCGACCAATTTGCAAGTTTATCCGGTTTGGATTTGCGTGGGGAAAAGGTTTTAGCAGAATACCAAAAAATAACATGACCTTGGGTCAGAACCAATGGTCAGGGGCAAAAATAGGTATTTACCAACCCATTCGCCACGGTAAAGATGTGACACAAGGTCGCAAGTATGGGGCATCAAGGAGAATCGAACTCGCTATTCAGTAGTAATGGATATGCGAGTCTAGTTTGCTAACCATTGCATCATAATTATGTGGTTGTCTAACTTTAGAGTATTTAAGAGTTAAAGGCAAGGGTCGATGCTGAGATGTTGAAGACATCAGTTTTTTGGGTTTTTTTAGGTAAATGTTCAGTGGGTACCACCAATTTTTACCATGTGAAATTTACCCCCACCCTATATTTAACACAAAACTGAAAATTAATATTTTCTTGAAAAAATTTTTTCCATTCGAAAGAAAAATATTAAACAAACTCCTGATGATTTTTAAAAAGAAAATTTCAGCTTACGGAAATAATGAAAATTATGATTGAAAAACAATGTTTTCATTTTTGCACTGTTTAAATCAACTGAAATTTAACGTAGCTAAAAACAAGTTACGATAAGAGGATTTTTTTAAAATTCTATGAAAAATCAATTAATAATTTCACGAAAATTTCCATAACTATTTTACCTTTGGATGTAAATATATCTGAAATAGTTTTTTCCTAAATATATTAGGGGAAATATTTTTTTTTTTTTACGAGGTTAACCCCCCCCCTCCATTTTATTTTATGAATTAAAAAAATGAACCGTCAGCAAAACTTTTGTATTTTTTTTCTATAAATATAACCTATATTTCTATAAAGATAGCAGAATCAATTTATATACCTAATTAATAGATAAAATTCATTTTTAAAATATGATTGCTTAATTTTAAGTTTCAAATTTTAATATTTTTAGATTCTAAAAACAAATTTTTATTCAATAAAAAGTCTACTTTAGTATTGTTATCTAATATCTTTGGAGAAAACTCAATTGAAAAGTTATGCCACACCCTTTTAGACAGAACAAATATTATGTTAATTTTTTCATTGATATTCTAGAAGCTAAATAGTTTGTTTTTTTTTTTTTTACTCTGTTGATTTAGTATAATAATTAATTAGCGTATATAATAACCTCACCGATTTTACACCCCAAATATAAGTGGGGTCAAAGTTAAGTGACCTGAAAAAAATCAGTTTTGAAATGAAGTAACTGATGCATTATAAAATCATTTATTGATAAATCAACACTGAAAATTTCAGTAAAATCGGATAATTCCTTATTTTTGGGTTTTAAATAAAAAAATTTCAAATTGGAGGGAGTGGGTAAATTTATTTTGTAAAAGACAGCTGTAACGTCATGTTTGGCAGTATCTACAATTTACTTAACACTGCTCCCAAAAAATAAACAAAAGTGAAATGGTCACGAAAGTTCAAGAGTATCTAAAAATGTAGGTGTTATAGCAATTATGAGTTCCATAGTTAAACATTCTGAGTGTTCTCACTTTGATCATGTATTTCGCATTTCTTTAATTCAGGAAACGAAACCTTTGATGTTTTCTTAAGTATTATTCATTCCGGAAATCAACAAAGTAATTTTAGTAATAAAAATACAAAGTTTGTAAATAACGAAATAAAAAAAATAAATGTAGATTTTTATGACCACTAACTTCTGTTGCAAAATGTAATCATAAAACCCATGTTTTGTGTGCAACTTTTGTCTGATTGACATTTCTTTTTTTGTTAATTATGATTTTTGTGGTGTTAGCAAAGCTTTCTAAGTACATCAGGCTATCAAGTCTTTTTCTTTCTTTCAATAGAATATATATATATATACTATATATATATATATATAATATATATATTATATATATGTCATGCAAATCTTTTAAAATCAAACTTTCTAATTATGCACTAGTTTATTTTGACAACTCACAATTGGTTGTGGGTTAAACTTATGCACTAAATTAGTGAAAATGACACGATCATTGAAGAAGACAGTTATTATGATACTGGTACAATCCTTGTATAGTTAGTCCAATATTAGAAATTTGATTTTCTATTGTATTAATAGAATAAGACGTGAATGCATGTTGTTCAAATGTTATGCCTTCTCATACCTCAGATAAATAATAGACATTCTGTTTAGGAAAAAAGAATATCCTAAGTCCAGAAAAAGAAAGCTAACATTATAAAAAGAGGGAGGAAGGAATAACTGTACATCTGATGCTTATTGTCTGCTTCAATAAGGGGAAGATAAAAAATGAATGGAAAAGAAATTAATAAAAAAAAAATGGAGAATATACAGTAATACCTTGAATTACAAGGGCCCCAACATACAAGTTTTGCAAGTTTGAGCTGTTACTCTGTCGATTCATTTTGAGAGCTAACATTTGAGTATGATTTTCTGATGCACTTATGTTATAAGTTCACTAAAAACATTTTTAAGATTCCAAATTTATTTGGGCCAAAGAAAAATATTATTTATCAAAAATGTTATTATAAAATACAGTGCTTTTTATTATTTAAAAGCATAACAAAAAAAATTAGTGTGTTGGTGGGGGGGGGGGGGTCTGAAACAGATTAATGGCATTTCAGTTTTTCAATTAGAAATTGATTTGCAATAGAATGAATTAAACTCATTAGTCAAAGAATCCACAGTATTTAAAAACTTTATGATATTTATTTTAAAACAAAAATATGATGTGATATTTCATAAATAATAAATTTTTTCCACAGATGAAAATAGACTAAAATCAAATGAAACTCATCTAATTACCTTATTATTTTATTGCTGGGATGCAAGGATAAATAAAAGCTTTTAAAAATATTTGTATATACCATACAATTTGTCTAAAAACAATTTCATTTTAATTGGGATAAAATATTATATTTAAGAATTAAAGAAAACTTAAAAAAGTGGAATTACAATTACACAAATAGTTATAAATTCATTCAAATACAAACTGGTTCATTCAAAACAATTGAGTATAAACATTCCTTTAATTATGTTCAATCTAGAAATTACTGTCCATTTCATGGTTGCCAATTTCTCATTGATTACACTGGGGAATAATTTTGGTTGAGTTAGATTTTTCATCTGATTTAGACTAATATTGGGCATCTGATTTCAAAACTGCAGTCATTTTTCTTCTATCACATCAAGTTTTTTCCTACAGTTTACACCCAAAATAAGTGCAATTGTAATTGTTTCGTCTGTAAGTAATAGGACTGCTCAACTGATTGCATTTATTATTCTATTGAAAATGAAGATCTGGTGACTAGGTTGATTCCCAGTCAAAGAACAAACATCAATGCATTTGTGAAGCTAGTCTATTTTGATATTTAAAAAAAAAATTAAATTGTAGGTTAAGACAAGTTTTGGACCCCTTACAAGATGTGTTGAGAGTTTACAGATGTGGATCAAGGGAACATGTGAAAAGTTGGTATTTGGTTTACCTATGATTTGGTGAGAGTCAAAATATCATAGCAACAGACAGTTACTTTTGTTTAATGAATATCTCACCATATAACAAGAAAAACAAATGTAAAATTGAGTATCCTAGTCTACCATCAGCTATACGTCTAGTGCTCATTCAGCTGAAAATCCAGTGTGGGCAGTAGAGCTTGAGAGAAGCATTGGGTGGAGAGGAAATTGGCCTCCAAGATCTGACCTCAAACTTGTTGATCCAACATTCTACATAAGCTATTTGTTGACATAAAGAAAATTATGTTCGCACCTTGCACATGAATGTAGGTCTCTTGAAGCAATTCATTAAAGCATTGCCAATTGAAGGCAAGTTTTTCAAGTACCACATTTTGGAATTTCCTGGCCTATCAATTGAAAAAAATCAAGGCTGGTGTGTTTGATGGTCTACATATTTAGGAAGTTATCACGGACAAAATCTTTCATCGGGATAATTTCAACTCAAAAAGAATGCTTGGTTCTTGACAAGTTCTTTACCTTGTCAAAAACTTTCTTGGAAATACATGAGCAAAGAATTACACTGAAATTAGATAGCCACAAAGACTTGACATGAGCATTAGTTCCATTTTCTGCATACCATCTTGATAACTTCTTGGAAAACCTTTATGTGGTCAGCTATGAGCAATATGATTGATTCCACCAAGATTTCAAATCATAGAGGAATGGTATTAAAGTATATGGGATTAAATATGATGGCTAACTATGGAGCATAAAGGGGAATTGCCACATGTTGAACACTCTAGAAAAAAAAACTAAAAATTTTTATGTTAACTACTTGCACAAAATTTTAACTTACAGTAACAAATCCTTTATATGAACATGATGAATTTGTACAAATATTATAGTCAAGCAATTTTAAAAATTATTTTTCGTTGTAAATTTTTTAAAAAATTTAAACATTTTATAAAATAAGCTCAAATTTGTCCATGCAGTATTTTAATTTTTGAGACTAAGCGAGGGTATCCTGTTACTTCAAAAGTTGATGTAAATAGTTAAAACCTGGATAATTTTGGGATTCAAAGTCTAAATGTTTGTCAAAAGCAAGTATCAGATCTAGCTCAATAAATTGGTGATGCCCAGTGGTTATTTACATTAGTGTTACTAACTCTGTTAGAAAATGCTATAATAAACTTGTCATCAATGAGAGAATCAAACTTTGCCAAATTATCTGAGAAATTATCTATTTGAAAACAAAATATACATGGATTTTATGATTGTAATAGATTCATTTACATAATCTGATTACAATAATTATAATGGTCTGATTTTCTATGCTTGTGTTTGTTACCATAACATAGCAAAAACAATAGATCACAGTGTCATTTTTATTAGTGCAATACCATTAAAATACTTGGATAATAAAGCAATTTCAGGTTACTGGTATTCAAGTAATGTTTAATTAAGAATAAATTGACCAAAATATATATATTTTCATAAATAGGTAAATCTTAGGTTTATTAACTGCAACTTAGTCATTTCTTTGAGATTTCTTAATAAGAAAAGTGGGGAAAAAATCCTTGACCTGTCGACACTTTTTTCTGTTAGCAATAGTGATAGTACTTTAATAATAATAATAATTTACAAAGGATTATAATATAAATTTTGTAAATAGGAAATGACATGATATTGGACAGAGGCCATCAAAGACAGCATTTAAATGAATATAAACAATAAGGAAATGAAGGTTAGGTGAAAGTTGCTTCTAGTATCATATTAAGATTTTATTGTTGATAACAAATATGTCATAGTTCAGTAAGAGAGATGGGAAAAAGAATGTATTCCTACTTTGTTTCTAGATTGTGTATTTATAAGTGTTAATACAGTTACATTAAGTGTATGCTTTTATATGACTAATAGTAGTGAAACTAACCTGACTATAGGTTATAGTTGAATGAAGTCCTGAGTGGGTTAAAATGAGCTTTGTCTTTTCTTAGAATTTTTTAATTTTATTTTAAAGGGATGATTAACGTTTACTTAGTGAGATGTTTACAGAGTTTGAGGTGTTTTTTTTTCTGTGGGAATTTGTTCTTTGATCCAAAATAGATGGTGTAAGAGTTATTAGATTTATCAACACACTGTACTTGGTTAGAATTGTCTTTGCTAAAGATCTCATAATTTAAGTTTATCAAGTGGGGAAAAGCAAAATATGTAAAATTGGGGTTGTCCTAAATTTAAGACTCTAAATCAGATCTTTAATTGTCCATGATTGTCAAGTTTTTGGATTTTTTTTTTTTTTTTTTTTAATGTGGGCAGCTATTCGCCAATAAGTTTTGATAGTTGCTATTGTTAAACCATTATAATCTGATAAGTCTTTCATATTAAATTTATTGGAATTGATTTATAAGATTCATAATGTATGTAATTTAGCCAAACCCAAAGTCAGGATGTGACACTAGGTCAATTTTTAAACAGAGTACAACTGGTTTAAATCCAGTTTTACTTTTAGATTGGTTACTTAACAAAATCCAGTCTGCCTTATTTATCCATAACTGGGGGATAACAGATGGATTCATGCCTTTCTCCAAGGTCATTAACACTTAAAGACTTGAACTCTGATTGCTGATTCCATTTCCTTCTATTATGCTAAGCACACCTCAGAATGTAGTGTCCTAAATATGACACTATACTGCATCTGCTTGTGAGGTTCCAGCTTTGGAGAGTGTAGAATACCCCTTCCTTGCCATTACTCTTAGGTCCACTCTGACCCGGAATGGTAGTATATGTTAGGGTCCCATCGATGGATCAAATAGATCTGTTTGTAAATTATTAGAATTGGATTGGAATGCTTGAAACCACATCATTGTGTGCAAACAAATGATTATTATTATTAAATAAGGACGGTTACTTAAAACTTTAGTGTATGAATATAAATTATTTGTCGTAGATAGTAATAATTGTGCAAATGATTATAGATCAAGTTCAATTTTTTTCTAAATGCAAAGGAAAATTGTGAATATATTTATGATTACAATCAAACCTTTTCAAATGAATACAATTTCAGCATTAAATAACCAATAACAAGTTGATATGCTATTAAACAAATAAACCTAAACCAATTATCACAATGTAGTGATGGAATAATGCAAGAGTCTTCAACCTTTTTGTTCAAAGTGCCACAAGCTCATCTACTTTTCAAGTCAAATTTACTCTTTTTTTTTTTTCTTTTTTTTTTTAGAAATAGTTTATATTATTATGGAGAAAGTTTGTAATTTAACTTGATAATAATGCCAGATATAATGTATTTCCTATGTAAAATTATGATTATATTAAAATTGAACAAAACTAATTCAGATAAACTAAAAACAAACATTTTCAATAATATTTAATAACTTAATTTGTCTTTTATCTGAAAAACACCTGTTAATAAATAACTTAATATATTTTTTTTAAATGAAAACTGAATTATCCAGAAGCAAAAGTTATTGTAATTAATTGCAATACTTATTGGGACAAAAAGTTTGAAGTTAAAGGTCCTGCAATGATTAATGAAATTTATTCAGGAGCACTACTGCTTATCAATTTGACACCTTTTTTTTTTTTTTTTGCATGTGCAGGTAGGAGGTAAGAAAAGTTGTGTTCCCAAAGAGTTTAAAATATGTAATGGTAACATTTAAAGATTAAATGGTAGTATTAAGAAAATTGGATCAGGTCACCAATAGGCACCCAGCCCAGATCGGTTTTTGAAAGGAACTGAATTTTGCTTTTCACCGGTTGTTAGTAAACAAAATCAACAGACGTTAGAATTTTATACAAACCAAACATGCTTTTTTATACTAAATAGTTTTTATGTTTCTCTTCAACCATTGGTTGTGAACATTTCTTTGTACACTGTTCTTTTAAAGAATTGATATGCTATTTAGAACGCATAATCCTCAAATATATTACTCAAAATACAATAAAGATTATTACCCTTTTTCATTCCCTATTCTTCTGAAAAGTGAGTGGGTATAAACAGCTATCCTAAACACAAACTGACCAATCATTTAGTCAATTTAGGTTATAATAGATGAAAGATTTTCTTTTTCTTTTTTCCTTTTTGAAGACAAAAAATTTGGGATCATTTCTTTCTAGCAAAAAAGAAAAAAATTTGCATTTTTACTTTGGCTTATAGGCTATGAAAGTTCCTGCTGAAAATACCTACAATGTTGTTAAATTGGTTGAAAAAGGTTGTGTGACTTTTATATGACTAAAAATGTTTACAAAAATGAAATAGTTTGAAAAATATCAGACTTCTTGATAGAAATTTCAAATTAATTAGTGTTTTATCCTTTATAGCATCATTTGTTGAGCAAACGGTCTGCTAATCTGCCCAATAATCATTCAAGTCAACCAAAAAGAAAAGCTATTTATCAAGTTTGCTTTGTCATGTGGCTAGAAGTACAGCGCACCCAATGTAAAAGGAACACTTTTAAGTTTGTTAACTTCCATAATACTTAGGTGCCCTCTGTTTTCTGATTTCATATCTCTATATTTATTTCTTTTTAGTTTAATTTTTAGAATCATATTTTCTTAATTCTAACTTTTAGATTTGTTTAATTTCTTAGATAAGATAAAATGAACTGAATGCATTTAAACAAGCCTAAAATAATTATGGATAATTTCATTTTCCATTTACTGTGATTTCTTTTTATAGTTTCCTACTTAGCAAAGACAGGTATTCATGCTTATTCTTTAAAGCCAAGGTTTTAATTATAGAAGATAGTTTAAATGATCTTTAAATGTGTATTTCTAAATGAATATAAGTTTAATGTTATATGACAAAAAGCATTTTAAATTTATTTTTGAATTATTTTCTTTAATTATTTTATTTTTGAAGGTTATTTAAGACTTTGTGCTAATTTGTATTTACTCTTTGATAAAGATTTTGCAACAGAAAATAATATATAATAAAGTAATGTAATTTTTTAGTTTAGATAAAAAACTTATCTGAATTTAGTGGAATCTGAATGCTTTTCGATGTATTAGATATGATTCTCTTATTTGTATAGAAATACTTTGAATACTTTTAAAGAATTCTTATCCTTTTGATATTTTTAAATTTTTTTTAACAAGAATAGTTGGCAGTGGTTTAAGTGCAATGACATAAGTGTTTTAGGTACTTCTGTGGTGGTAATGGTTTAGTAAGATTAGTTTGTAGACCATTTTCAAGAGTCCATTCTCACTGAGTGCTCTGTATTTCTGCCTTGTGCCCAAACTAAGCTTAATAAATGGCATAGCAAGGGTTGGGTTCTCAGTACCTGGGATGGCAAAAACACTTAAACTGTTTTGTTTTTTGTTGTTTTTTTGTTTTTATTTTTTTTGTGAACCTTAATGTATCAAAATAATCAAATAAATTTTAAAAGTACTTTAATTGTAAAAATTTAAAAGATAAGTTGAAATTATAAGTTTGTATTATATTTACTTAACACAGAACAATTATGAGTTTTTTCTAGAAAAGTGCATAATTTATTAACCGGCATTATAGGTCAGAGGAGATTTTGCACTTTTTTATACTAGAAATGACTCTCCATCCATCTTTTATAACTTCACTTGTTTTCTTTCTTTATCAACTCTTTTATATTTCATTTTAAAGGAATAGAGATAACAAGGAAAAGATTCTACAAACAAAGATGATCTATTTTTCTGGATGCTTCCATAAAAATTAATCTCTTTACTTATATCTTTAAAGATAATGACTAGATAAATTATCAAAATTAATTAGATTTTTGCTAAAAAAATTATTAATAGCAATTTTGCTTTTTTAATATATATATATATATATATATATATATATAATATATATATATATACACACACACTTGGTGTGTATGGTATGATGGT
Source organism: Doryteuthis pealeii (assembly GCA_023376005.1). Classification (NCBI taxonomy): domain Eukaryota; kingdom Metazoa; phylum Mollusca; class Cephalopoda; order Myopsida; family Loliginidae; genus Doryteuthis; species Doryteuthis pealeii. Next base: position 15,096,580 of record CM042165.1, on the reverse strand, counting down.
TATTGTGATGGCAATTGATTCTCACTGAGTGTCCTATATTTCTAGTTGTGTGCTTTAAAATTATTAAACTAAATTAAAAATTTACAAATTAAATTTTTTAATATAATTGTAGGAAGTACAATAAATGATATCTTCCTTAGAGAATTGACATGCTGTTTAGGGTGTCACATGACAGTCAAAAAAAACCCATTCTCGGCCTCTTTTCTTGTCTTTGATCAATAGAAATGTCTCTGATCTTGCCAAGGAATGGTAAAGCAACATTGCCATCTTACCTACACTTAACAAATAAAGTAAGCCTTTTGCTGTTTTGTACCCCTTCCACATAGTGCTTGTTCATGGAACAATATATAATACTAGATATTGGGACACATCTCTGTATTCTTTGTAATGCCATCTGCATGTATATTGTACATATAAGGTATTAAATGTTCTTGTGTGTGTAATTGAGTTTTTGTCTCTCCTTCTGTTTATTTAGTGTTAGTATATCACAGAAATACTAATGCTAATATTCGTCCTTGGAGAGTGGGGACACTACTAAAATATCTTCCCTACCACCAAGCAATCCAAAAGAAGTATTTTAATTGTCTTCAAAAATTAAACTTCCCAAATTATTGGGCCACAAAATTTATTTATTAATAGTATTTTAAACTCTAGTTTCTTATTGACCCATTGATTATTCAAGTATTCATTAGCTTATTATATTTATATATATATATATATATATATATAAGCACCATTCAAAACATTTATGCTCTAATTATTAAATCATTCTTTTAGATTTTCCATGTGACTCTTTTTCAACTGACAACTCAAATTCGTTTATAGTTTACTTCTTGTTCCTGCTGTGATTTAACATGTTGTTTATTCCTAGCAATCTCAAAATTTACCTTTATATATTAGCTTTTATAAAGGCTATTTTAGACATTAAATGTAGCATGAATTTATTATGGGCCATCTAACCGAGCAGTCCCTTTTTATGTCAATACACGAATAAGTACAAGACATACATTTGAACTACAAAACTAGGGGAAAAGATTCTCAAGTTCATACTTTAATTCATAAAACAAATCTTAATGTTGAGCAAAAGCTGATTAAAACAGAATCACACTCTCTATATATATATATTATATTATATAGCTATATATACTATATATATATATAATATATAAATTTCCCTCTAAATTCCTTCAAAATACAAAAGTTTAAAGAAAGTTAAATAAGGACAAGCTAAAAAAAAAAAAGTTATATCATTAACAAAGTGTATTTTTAAACATTTTATTTTCTATTTGAGACATATGCTAAAAGTTGGCCTGCCAGAGAATGGTGGAAACTGCTTGGGCCCAGAAGAAAAGCATAAGGGATAGTTTTGATATTCTATTAATCTTTATAGCGCATTCTCTTGTAAGGAAATAAGAAAAATTTAATAAAAAATGAATGGCATTTCCTTGTCACATTTAATAAGACTTGGTTGAAAAAATAATAACTGTAACCCAGTAAAAGTGCTACATTATAGCAATATCTTTATAAGAGCAATACACTTGAATTTTAAGTGTATTACTTTAATAAGAATTACTACTTATTCTCTAAGCTAAAGCATTTTTAAGTTAAATGCTTAAACTTAGAGAATAATGGATTTCCAGTCCAATTTACAACTGAATGGTATTTGTGCACTGAACTAAATTCTCATAAAAGAGATAATGATGAAATGCTAATTAAAATCCTTCACTCCTTCCTAAATTGAAGTATCTATATAATTATGGATTGCTAACTAGTTTGTGGATCATCTAGTTCTTGAAATTTATTTTTATTTTATTTTTATTTATTATTTTTCGGTGTGGTGGACCCGTAGATCTCGTCAGATTCATCACCTGCATTCCCCAAAGTCTCTCAGTCGTCTTGCCTTGGCTTGTTCACTGATACTTGACTTTGGGTAAGGAGAGCATGCGGTGCGTGTCAGCACAAGCGTACAACATGTAAAAAAAAACAAGTGCTGATATTTCTACAAGTCCCACAGTGATGGAGAATGGTGACGTGTGCAGACCTGAAAGGCTGGAAGCACGCAAGATGTGACTCAACATACGGCGTGACTCGTGGACCTACCTAACGTCACTGCCTTGCTAATTTGAACAGCAACATGCCTCGGCGAGGTTGTGGGTGATATGAGCAAACCCCTTGGGGTAACACTGTTCACCCAGCTATTTTGGAAGTGTCTAGAAAGGAGACCTTAAACAAATTGCCGATTCACCTATCAACTGGCCAAGACCTGCGGTTCGACGGATGTCTACATTAGCTGAGTGAAAACAAGAAAATATTACAACAAAAACAAGATAGCCAACTGGAATGTCTGACACTCTCGATCTTGAGAGATCGGGGAAACCCAATTGACGAACTGTGTTGGGACAAGTGAGCGTCTCGATATGGGTTCGACATCGCATGCCTTTGCGGAAGTCAGTTTCAGCGATAAGGACCAATTGGCAGAAGGGGTTGGGCTGGGTCACATCCTCTTGGAAAAACAGGCGATGGTAGCTGGAAGAAGTTTGAGGTAAGGCGGCTCGAGCCACTCCATCCTGAAGTGACACATGACGCACGTCATGGAAACATTTCTACATTTAAGTCTGACCTGTGTGGCAAGGCCTGTCTGTCGAGAACTTCATATGTGTGACGGTACATAAAAACAATTGGATCCATGGGCCATCTGCGTGCTCTCAACTGAACTACTTGTAGAAATGGCCTTCTTCTGTAAAGAAGTGGCAATCACCATATATATTAAAACCTGTCCTGTATTACAGTCAGGTTTTAATATATTGGAAAAAAAATACTACCTCTGTCCCATTAAGTTGGTTACAGTAGCATATAAATTGAATTCTCTATTATGGGATAGTAGTAGTAGTAAAAGTGTTTTGAAAAATATAATGCCAAAATGATCTGTTATTATTGTTGAGATCTGGAGAATTTAATTAAAAAGCTCTTAGGGAGATGGATAAATGGTTTTCACTTGTCAAATGTTATTATCTTTTAAATATCTGCTCCATTTCAAGTTTCTGTATCATGAAAAAGATAAGTATTGAGATTTGACAAGTGAAAAACCATTTCCATCCATACTCCCTAAAGAGCTTTTTAATTAAAAATTTCTTTCCCCAATTTTTTCTTTCCAAACCCATAAATAACAGACCATTTTGGATTATATTTTCAAACACTTTTACTACTACTACTTATCCCATTAATAGAAGAATCAATATATGCTACTGTAACCCACTTTAATGGACAGAGGTAGATATTTTTTTTTCCATATTATTAAAACCTGACTGTATAACAGGACAGGTTTAATATAATGTTTGATTGCCACCTTCTTTCAGAAGAAGGCCATTTCTACCAAGTAGTTCAGTTGAGAGCACGCAGATGGCCCATGGGATCCAACTTGTTTTACTGTAACCGTCACACATATGAAGTTCTCGACAGACAGGCTTTGCCACACAGGTAGACTAAAGGTAGGAATTGTTTCCATGAACGTCCGTCATGTGTACTTCAGGATGGAGTGCTCGAGCCCCTTACCTCAAACTTCTTCAGCTACCATCGGCCTGTTTTTCCAAGAGGATGTTGTTTACCAGCCCAACCCCTTCTGCCAATTGTTCCTTATTCGCTGAAACTACTTCCGCAAGGCATCGATGTCGACCCCATATCGAGACGCATTCACTTGTCCCAACAACCAAGTTCGTCATGGGTTTCGCGATCTCTCAGATCGAGAAGTGTCCGACATTCCAGATGCTATCTTGGTTTTTTTGTTGTAATATTTTCTTGGTTTTCACTAGCTAATGTAGACAATCGTCGACGCACTCTTGGCCAGTTTGATAGGTGAATCGGCATTTTGTTTAGGTCTCTTTCTAGACACTTCCAAAATAGCTGGGTGAACAGTGTTACCAAGGGGTTGCTCATCACCACAACCTCGCCGAGGCATGTTGCTGTTCATTAGCAGGCCAAGTTGACGTTAGGTAGGTCACGAGTTCACGCCGTATGTAGAGTCAACATCTGCGTGTTCCAGCCTGTCAGGTTTCTGCACACTCCACCATTCCTCCATCACTGTGGGACTTGAGAAATATCAAGCACTTTGTTTTGTTTTACATGTTTGTACGCTTCGTGCGAACGCACCGCATGCTCTCCTTACCAAGTCAAGTATCTAGTGACAAGCAAGGCAAGAGACTGAAGAGACTTTGGGATGCAGGTGATTGATCTGACGAGATCTACGCGGTCCACCACACCGAAAAAATAAATAAATAATAAAATAAATAAAAATAAATTCAAGACTAGATGATCCACAAACTAGGTTAGCAAATCCATAATTATATAGATACTTCAATTTAAGAAGGATGTTGAAGATTTTTAATTAGCATTTCATCATTATCTCTTTTTGAGAATTAGTTCAGTGCACAAATTCCATTCAGTGTAAATTGGACTGAAATCACTTAGCTCTAAGTTATAGCATTTAACTTAAAATGCTTTAGCTTAGAGAATAAAGTAATGCTATTAACAGTAATACACTTAAAATTTCAAAGTGTTATTGCTCTTTATAAAAGATATTGCTATAATGTTTAGCACTTTTACTGGGTTACAGTTATATATTTCAACCAGTCTTATTAAATGTGACAAGGAATGCCATTCATTTTTTATTAAATTTTTTCTTATTTCCTTACAAGAGAATGCGTATAAAGATTAATAGAATTATCAAAAACTATCCCTTATCTTTTTTCGGGCACCAAGCAGTTTCACCATTCTCTGGCAGGCAACTTTTAGATATGTCTCAATAAGAAAATAAAATTGTTTAAAAAATACACCTTTGTTTAATGAAATATAACTTTTTTTTTGCTCTTCTTATTTAACTTTCTTTAAAACTTTGTATTTGAAGAATTAGAGGAAAAAAAATTTTTTATTTATATATATATATATAATATATATATATATTATAATTATTATTATATATATTAGAGTGTGATTCTGTTTTAATCAGCTTTTGCTCAACATTAAGATTGTTTATTGAATAAGTAAGACTTGAGACTTATTTCCCCCTCAGTTTTGTAGTTCAAAATGTATGTCTGTACTTATCTGTGTATTGACATAAAAAGGACTGCTCGGTTAGATGGCCATAATAAATTCATGCTACATTTAATGTCTAAAATAGCTCTTTATAAAAAGCTTAATATATAAAGTAAATTTTGAGATGCTAGGAATTAAACAATGTTATAACTCACAGCAGGAACAAAGAGTAACTATAAACGAATTCTGGTTGTTCAGTTGAAAAAAAGAGTCACATGGAAAAATCTAAGAATGATTTTAATAATTAGAGCCATAAATGTTTAATGGTGCTTTATATAAATATATATAATATATATATATATATTAGCTTTAATGAATACTTGAATATCAATGGTCAATAAGAACTAGAGTTTAATTACTATTAATAAATAATTTTGTGCCCAATAATTTGGGGAAGTTTAATTTTTGAAGACATTAAAAATACTTTCTTTTGGATCTGCTTCGGTGGTTAAGGGAGATATTTTAGTAGTGGTCCCCACTCTCAAGCGGAATATTAGCATTAGTATTTCTGTGATATACTAACACAAATAAACAGAAAGGAGCAGACAAAACTCAATTACCACCAACAAGAACATTTATACCTTATTATGACAATATACATCAGATGGCATTACAAAGAATACAGAGATGTGTCCCAATATCTAGTATTATATATGTTCCATGAACAAGCACTATGTGGAAGGGGTTACAAAACAGAAAAGCTTACTTTTATTTGATTAAGTGTTACGGTAAGATGGCCATGTTGCTTTAACCATTCCTTTGCAAGATCAGAGACATTCTATTTGATCAAGACCATTGAAAGAGGGCCGAGGAATTGGGTATTTTTTTGACTGGTCATGTGACAACCTAACAGACATGTCAATTCTATAAGGAAATAATCATTTATTGTACTCCTACAATTCTATTAAAAAATTTAATTTGTAATTTTTCTAAATTTAGTTTAATTAATTTAGCACACAACTAGAAATATAGGACACTCAGTGAGAATCAATTGCCATCACAATAACCATCATACCATAACACACCAAGTGTGTATATATATATTATATAATATATAAAAAAAGCAAAATATTGCTATTTAATAAAATTTTTAGCATAAAATCTAATTAATTTTGATAAATTTATCTAGTCATTAATCTTTAAAGATACAAGTAAAGAGATTAATTTTTATGGAAGCATCCAGAAAAATAATCATCTTTGATTGTAGAATCTTTTCCTTGTTATTCTCCTATTCCTTTAAAAATGAAATATGAAAAGTTGATAAAGAAAGAAAACAGGTGAAGTTATAAAAGATGGAATGGAGAGTCATTTCTAGGTATAAAAAAAGTTGCAAAATCTCTGACCTATAATGCCGGTTAATAATTATGCACTTTCTAGAAAAAAAACTCATAATTGTTCTGTGTTAAGTAAATATAATACAAACTTATAATTTCAACTTATCTTTTTAAATTTTTACATTAAAGTACTTTTTAAAATTATTGATTATTTTGATACATTAAGGTTCACAAAAAAATAAACAAAAAAAAAACAACAAAAAACAAAAAAACAGTTAAGTGTTTTTGCCATCCAGTACTGAGAACCCAAACCCTTGCTATGGCCATTTATTAAGCTTAGTTTGGCACAAGGCCAGAAATACAGAGGCACTCAGTGAGAATTGAACTCATTAAAAATGGTCTACAAACTAATCTTACTAACCATTACACCACAAGAAGTACCTAAAACACTTATGTCATTGCACTTAAACCAACTGCCAACTATTCTTGTTAAAAAAATATTTAAAAATATCAAAAAGGATAAGAATCTTTAAAAGTATTCAAAGTATTTCTATATTCAAATAGAGAATCATATCTAATACATCAGAAAGCATTCAAGATTCCACTAAATTCAGATAAGTTTTTATCTAAACTAAAATTACATCTACTTTATTATATATTATTTTCTGTTGCAAAATCTTTTATCAAAGAGTAAATACAAATTAGCTACAAAGTCTTAAATAACCTTTCAAAAATAAAATAATTAAAGAAAAATAATTCAAAAATAAATTTAAAATGCTTTTTGTCATATAACATTAACTTTATATTCATTTAGAAATACAATTTCAAAGATCATTTTAAAACTATCTTCTATAATTAAAACCAGTTGGCTTATAAAGAATAAGCATGAATAACCTGTCTTTGCTAAGTAGGAAACTATAAAAAAAATCACAGTAAATGGAAAATGAAATTATCCATAATTATTTAGGCTTGTTAATGCATTCAGTTCATTTTATCTTATCTAAGAAATTAAACAAATCTAAAAGTTAGAATTAAGAAATATGATTCTAAAATTAAACTAAAAAGATAAAATTATAGAGATATGAATCACAAAACAGAGGGCACCTAGTATTATGTAAGAGTTAACAAACTTAAGTGTTCCTTTTACATTGGGTGCGCTGTACTTCTAGCCACACGACAAAGCTAAACTTGATAAATAGCTTTTCTTTTTGGTTGACTTGAATGATTATTGGGCTAGATTAGCAGACCTTTGTAAGCAAACTTGATTCTCACTAGGCAACCCTCTATGCTTCTGGCTTTAGTGCTAAACTAAAACTTCAGTTTAGCAAATGACTATAAAGGATAAAACACTAATTAATTGAAATTTCTATCAAGAAGTCTAATATTTTTTCAAACTATTTCATTTTTGTAAACATTTTAGTCATATTAAAGTCACACAACCTTTCAACCAATTTAACAACATTGTAGGTATTTTTCAGCAGGAACTTTCATAGCCTATAAGCCAAAGTAAAAATGCAAATTTTTTTCTTTTTTTCCTAGAAAGAAATGATCCCAAATTTTGTCTTCAAAAAGGAAAAAAAAGAAAAGAAAATCTTTCATCTATTATAACCTAAATGACTAAATGAATTTGGTCAGTTTTGTGTTTAGGATAGCTGTTTTATACCCACTCACTTTCAGAAGAATAGGGAATGAAAAAGTATAAATCTTTATTGTATTTTGAGTAATATATTGAGGATTATGCGTTCTAAATAGCATATCAATTCTTTAAAAGAGAACAAGTGTACAAAGAAATGTCACAACCAATGGTTGAAGAGAACATAAAAAACTATTTTAGATAAAAAAGCATGTTTTGGTTTTGTATAAAATTCTAACGTCTGTTTGATTTGTTTACTAACAACCGGTGAAAAGCAAAATTCAGTTCCTTTCAAAAACCGATCTGGGCTGGGGTGCCTATTGGTGACCTGATCCAATTTTCTTAATACTACCATTTAATTCTTTAAATGTTACCATTACATATTTTAACTCTTTGGGAACACAACTTTTTCTTACCTCCTACCTGCACATTGCAAAAAAAAAAAAAAAGGTGTCAAATTGATAAGCAGTAGATGCTCCTGAATAAATTTCATTAATCATTGTCAGGACCTTTAACTTCAAACTTTTTTGTCCCAATAAAGTATTGCAATTAATTACAATAACTTTTGCTTCTGGATAATTCAGCTTTTCAATTTAAAAAAAAAATATTAAGTTATTTATTAACAGGTGTTTTTCAGATAAAAGACAAAAATTAAGTTATTAAATGTTATTGAAAATGTTTTGTTTTTAGTTTATTCTGAATTAGTTTTGTTCAATGATTAATATAATCATAATTTTACATAGGAAATACATTTATATCTGGCATATTATCAAGTTAAATTACAAACTTTCTCCAGAAATAATATAAAACTATTTCTAAAAAAAAAAAAGAAGAAAAAAAAAAAAGACGTAAATTTGACTTGAAAAGTAGATGAGCTTGTGGCACTTTGACACAAAAGGTTGAAGACTCTTGCATTATTCCATCACTACATGTGTGATAATTGGTTTAGGTTTATTTGTTTAATGGCATATCAACTTGTTATTGGTTATTTAATGCTGAAATTGTATTCATTTGAAAAGGTTTGATTGTAATCATAAATATATTCACAATTTCCTTTGCATTTAGAAAAAAATTGAAACTTGATCTATAATCATTTGCCACAATTATTACTATCTACGACAAATAATTTATATTAATACACTAAAGTTTAAGTAACCATCCTTATTTAATAATAATAATCATTTGTTGCACACAATGATGTGGTTTCAAGCATTCCAATCCAATTCTAATAATTTACAAACAGATCTATTTGATCCATCGATGGGCCCCTAACATATACTACCATTCCGGGTCAGAGTGGACCTAAGAGTAATGGCATGAAGGTATTCTACACTCTCTAAAGCTGGAACCTCACAAGTAGATGCAGTATAGTGTCATATTTAGGACACTACATTCTGAGTGTGCTTTAGCATAATAGTTATCATTGAAGAAATGGAATCAGCAATCAGAGTTCAAGTTTTAAGTGTTAAATGACCTTGGAGAAAGGCATGAATCCATCTGTTATCCCCCAGTTATGGATAAATAAGGTAGACTGGATTTTTGTAAGTAACCAATCTAAAAGTAAAACTGGATTTAAACCAGTTGTACTCTGCTTTAAAATTGACCTAGTGTCACATCCTGACTGGTTTGGCTAAATTACATACATTATGAATCTTATAAATCAATTCCAATAAATTTAATATGAAAACTTATCAAGATTATAATGGTTAAACAATAGCCAACTGTCAAAACTATTGTGGATAGCTGCCCACATTAGACAAAAAACAAAAAAAAAATCCAAAAACTTGACAATTATGGACAATTAAAGATCTGATTAGAGTCTTAAATTTGGACAACCCCAATTTTACATATTTTGCTTTTCCCCACTTGATAAACTTAAATTATGAGATCTTTTAGGCAAAAGACAATTCTAACCAAGTACAGTGTGTTGATAATCTAATAACTCTTACACCATCTATTTTGGAATCAAAGAACAAAGTTCCACAGAAAAAAAAAAAACAACCTCAAAACTCTGCAAACATCTTCACTAATAACAGTAATCATCTCTTTAAAATAAAATTAAAAAATTCTAAGAAAAAGACAAAGCTCATTTTAACCCCACTCAGGACTTCATTTCAACTATAACCTATAGTCAGGTTAGTTTCACTACTATTATCATATAAAAGCATACACTTAATGTAACTGTATTAACACTTATAATAACAATCTAGAAACAAATAGGAAATACATTCTTTTCCCATCTCTCTTTACTGAACTATGACATATTTGTTATCAACAAATAAAATCTTATATGATACTAGAAGGCAACTTTCACCTAACCTTCATTTCCTTATTGTTTATATTCATTTAAATGCTGTCTTTGATGGCCTCTGTCCAATATCAAGTCATTTCCTATTTACAAAATTTATATTATAATCCTTTGTAAATTATTATTATTATATAAGTACTATCACTATTGCTAACAGAAAAAGTGTTGACAGGTCAAGGATTTTTTCCCCACTTTTCTTATTAAGAAATCTCAAAGAAATGACTAAGTTGCAGTTAATAAACCTAAGATTTACCTATTTATGAAAATATATTCATTTTGGTTCAATTTTTTCTTAATCAAACATTACTTGAATACCAGTGAGCTGAAATTGCTTTATTATCCAAGATATTTAATGGTATTGCACTAATAAAAATGGACATTGTGATCTATTGTTTTTTGCCATGTTATGGTAACAACACAAAGCATAGAAAATCAGACCATTATAATTATTGTAATCAGATTATGTATATGAATCTATTACAATCATAAAATCCATGTATATTTTATGTTTTCAAACAGATAATTTCTCAGATAATTTGGCAAAGTTTGATTCTATCACTTGATGACAAGTTTATTTATAGCATTTTTCTAACAAGTTAGTAACCACTAATGTAAATAACCACTGGGCATCACAAATTTTATTGAGCTAGATCTGATACTTGCTTTTGACAAACATTTAGACTTTGAATCCCAAAATTATCCCAGGTTTTAACTATTACATTCAACTTTTGAAGTAACAGGATACCCTCGCTTAGTCTCAAAAAACATTAAAATACTGCATGGGACAAATTTGAGCTTATTTTATAAAATGTTTTAAATTTTTTAAAAAAATTTACAACGAAAAATAATTTAAAAATTGCTTGAACTATAATATTTGTACAAATTTCATCATGTTCATATAAAAGGATATTGTTACTGTAAGTTAAATTTTGTTGCAAGTAGTTAAATAAAAATTTTATAGTTTTTTTTTCTAGAGTGTTCAACATGTGGACAATTCCCCTTTATGCTCCATAGTTAGCCATCATATTTAATCCCAATTATACTTTAATACCATTCCTCTATGAATTTGAAATCTTGGTGGAATCAATCATATTGCTCATAGCTGACCACATCAAGGTTTTCCAAGAAGTTATCAAGATGGCTATCAGGAAAATGGAACTTGTCATGTCAAGTCTTTTGTGGCTATCTAATTTCAGTGTAATTCTTTGCTCATGTATTTCCAAGAAAGTTTTTGACAAGGTAAAGAACTTGTCAAGAACCCAAGCATTCTTTTTGAGTTGAAATTATCCCGATGAAAGATTTGTTCCGTGATAACTTCCTAAATATGTAGACATCAAACACACAGCCTTGATTTTTTTCAATTGAATAGGCCAGGAAATTCCAAAATGTGTACTTTTGAAAAACTTGCCTTCAATTGGCAATGCTTTAATGAATTGCTTCAAGAGACCTACATTCATGTGCAAGTGGGCGAACATAATTTTCTTTATGTTCAACAAATAGCTTATGTAGAATGTTGGGATCAACAAGTTTAGGGTCAGATCTTGGAGGCCAATTCTCTCCACCCAATGCTCTCTCAAGCTCTACTGCCCCACTGGATTTTCAGCTGAATGAGGTACTAGACGTATAGCTGATGGTAGACTAGGATACTCAATTTTACATTTGTTTTTCTTGTTATATGTGTGAGATATTCATTAAACAAAAGTAACTGTCTGTGCTATGATATTTTGACTCTCACCAAATCATAGGTAAACCAAATACCAACTTTTCACATGTTCCCTTGATCCACATCTGTAAACTTCAACACATCTTGTAAGGGTCCAAAACTTGTCTTAACCTACAAGTTTTTAATTTTTTTTAAATATGCAAAATAGACTAGCTTCACAAATGCATTGATGTTTGTTCTTTGACTGGGAATCAACCTAGTCACCAGATCTTCATTTTCAATAGAATAATAAATGCAATCAGTTGAGCAGTCCTATTACTTACAGACGAACAATACAATTGCACTTATTTTGGGTGTAAACTGTAGGGAAAAAACTTGATGTGATAGAAGAAAACTGACTGCAGTTTTGAAATCAGCATGCCAATATTAGTCTAAATCAGATGAAAAATCTAACTCAACCAAAATTATTCCCCAGTGTAATCAATGAGAAATTGGCAACCATGAAATGGACAGTAATTTCTAAGATTGAACATAATTAAAGGGAATGTTTATACTCAATTGTTTTGAATGAACCAGTTTTGTATTTGAATGAATTTATAACTATTTGGTAATTGTAAATTCCACTTTTTATAAGTTTTCTTTAATTCTTAAATATATATTTTATCCCAATTAAATGAAATTGTTTTAGACAAATTGTATGGTATATACAAATATTTTAAAGACTTTTATTTATCACTTGCATCCCAGAAATAAATAAATAAAGGTAATTAGATGAGTTTCAATTTGATTTTTAGTCTATTTTCATCTGTGGAAAAAATTTATTATTTATGAAATATCACATCATATTTTTGTTTAAAATAAATATCATAAGTTTTTAAAATACTGTGATTCTTTGACTAATGAGTTTAATTCATTCTATTTGCAAATCAATTTTTCTAATTGAAAAACTGAAATGCCCATTAATCTGTTTCAGACCCCCCCCCCCCACCAACACACTAATTTTTTTTGTTATGCTTTTTAAATAATAAAATTAGCACTGTATTTTATAATAACATTTTTGATAAATAATATTTTTCTTTGGCCCAATAAATTTGGAATCTTAAAAATGTTTTTAGTGAACTTATTAACATAAGTGCATCAGAAAATCATACCTCAAATGTTAGCTCTCAAAATGAATCGACAGAGTAACAGCTCAAACTTGCAAAACTGTATGTTGGGGCCCTTGTAATTCAAGGTATTACTGTATATTCTCCATTTTTTTTTTTATTAATTTCTTTCTTCCATTCATTTTTTTATCTTCCCCTTATTGAAGCAGACAATAAGCATAGATGTACAGTTATTCCTTCCTCCCTCTTTTTATAATGTTAGCTTCTTTTTTCTGACATGTAGGATATTCTTTTTTCCTAAACAGAATGGTCTATTATTTATCTGAGGTGATGAGAAGGCAATAACATTTGAACACATGCATTCACGTCTTATTTATTAATACAATAGAAAATCAAATTTTCTAATATTGGACTAACTATACAAGGATTGTAAAGTATCATAATAACTGTCTTCTTCAATGATCGTGTCATTTTCACTAATTTAGTGCATAAGTTTAACCCACAAACCAATTGTGAGTTGTCAAAAATAAACTAGTGCATAATAGAAAGTTTGATTTTAAAAGATTTGCATGACATAATATATATAATATATATATATATATATATATATATATATATATATATATTCTATTGAAAGAAAAAAAGACTTGATAGCCTGGTGTACTTAGAAAGCTTTGCTAACCCACAAAAATCATAATTAACAAAAACAAAGAAATGTCAATCAGACAAAAGTTGCACACAAAACATGGGTTTTATGATACATTTTGCAACAGCAGAAGTTAGTGGTCATAAAAATCTACATTTATTTTTTTTATTTCGTTATTTACAAACTTTGTATTTTATTTACTAAAATTACTTTGTTTGATTTCCCGGAATGAATAATACTTAAGAAACATCAAAGGTTTCGTTTCTGAATTAAAGAAATGCGAAAATACATGATCAAAGTGAGAAACACTCAGAAATGTTTAACTATGGAACTCATAATTGCTATTAACACCTACATTTTTAGATACTCTTGAACTTTCGTGACCATTTCACTTTTGTTTTATTTTTTGGGAGCAGTGTTAAGTAAATTGTAGATACTGCCAAACATGACGTTACAGCTGTCTTTTACAAAATAAATTTACCCACTCCCTCCAATTGAAATTTTTTTATTTTAAAACCAAAAATAAGGGAATTATCCGATTTTACTGAAATTTTCAGTGTTGATTTATCAATAAATGAATTTTATAATGCATCAGTTACTTCATTTCAAAACTGATTTTTTTTTCAGGTCACTTAACTTTGACCCCCACTTTATTTTGGGGTGTAAAATATCGGTGAGGTTATTATATACGCTAATTAATTATATACTAAATCAACAGAGTAAAAAAACAAAAAAACAAACTATTTAGCTTCTAGAATATCAATGAAAAAAATTATACATCAATATTTGTTCTGTCTAAAAGGGTGTGGCATTAACTTTCAATTGAGTTTTCTCCAAAGATTATTAGATAACAATACTAAGTAGACTTTTTATTGAATAAAATTTGTTTTTAGAATCTAAAAATATAAAATTTGAAACTTAAAATTAAGCAATTCATATTTTAAAATGAATTTTATCTATTAATTAGGTATATAAATTGATTCTGCTATCTTTATAGAAATATAGGTTATATTTATAGAAAAAAAATACAAAAGTTTGCTGACGGTTCATTTTTTTAATTTCATAAAATAAAATGGAGGGGGGGGGGTTAACCTCGTAAAAAAAAAAAAAAATATTCCCCTAATATATTTTAGGAAAAAAACTATTTCAGATATATTTACATCCAAAGGTAAATAGTTATGGAAATTTTCGTGAAATTATTAATTGATTTTTCATAGAATTTTAAAAAAATCCTCTTATCGTAACTTGTTTTTAGCTACGTTAAATTTCAGTTGATTTAACAGTGCAAAATGAAAACATTGTTTTTCAATCATAATTTTCATTATTTCCGTAAGCTGAAATTTTCTTTTTTAAAAATCATCAGGAGTTTGTTTATATTTTTTCTTTCGAATGGAAAAATTTTTTCAAGAAAATATTAATTTTTTCATTGTGTTAAATAAGGGGTGGGGGGTAAATTTCACATGGTAAAAAATTGGTGGTACCCACTGAACATTTACCTAAAAAAAACCCCAAAAACTGATGTCTTCAACATCTCAGGCATCGACCCTTGCCTTTAACTCTTAAATACTCTAAAGTTAGACAACCACATAATTATGATGCAATGGTTAGCAAACTAGACTCGCATATCCATTACTACTGAATAGCGAGTTCGATTCTCGCTTGATGCTTGCGACCTTGTGTCACATCTTACCCGTGGCGAATGGGTTGGGTAAATACCTATTTTTGCCCCTGACCATTGGTTCTGACCCAAGGGTCAATTGTTATTTTTGGTATTCTGCTAAATACCTTTTCCCCACGCAAATCCAAACCGGATAAACTTGCAAATTGGTCGGAAAATTAAAACGGAAAGTTTTTTTTGGTGGTTCCCCATGACAGCTTAACTACAGTCTATGAATTAAATTTTTGCGAAATGGGTTACGGTTTAGGGGTTAAGGTTGTTTTTATTACGTATTGCTTAAACATTAAAAAAAAACAATTTTTTTAAACCAAGTTTAATTGAAATTATACATTGCAATACTAATACAAACAACTGAGACTAATGTGTCTTTTGGGTTCAATAATTAATTTCAAGTTAATTAAATGTATAGTAATTTTTTTAAAGCAAACGTAATTAAAAACAACCTTAATCCCCAACCCTTAAACCGTAACCCAATTCGCAAAAAGTTTATTCATAGACTAGTTAAACTGTCATGGGGAACCACCAAAAAACATCCCAGTTTTAATTTTCTGACCAATTTGCAAGTTTAGCCGCCAAACGTCCAATTTTACCCAGAGCAACGCCGTTTCCTGTGACCATTTAGACTTAAACATTTTTTTGGTCTTTAAATATTTTATAAGCATACAAATCTCGAATTAGAGCATTATAAATTTAATCCATTACCCTAAGTTTAGATAACCATTGCTAAATGAAGGATAATAATTAAATTAAATTTTTTTATTAACAAGTGAGTAATGAATGGTTTCGTCTCCTCTTCCAATATTGAACCAAATTAAAACTACTTTTCTTAGGAAAAAAACTTATTTTTCAAATATTTTTTTGTATATTTATAAATTTTAAGGAAATTCAATAAAGTTTTCTTGAATTCAAACATGTGAAAATTTAAATTTTAGAAGTTTTATAGTTTTTTCTTTTGTTTGTAATTTTTACAATGTTGCAATAAAATGGCTGATAGCGCAGAAAGGTTTATATTTTTGTGCGTAATTCTTATCTCTTTTGGGTAGAACTTGTCTTTTTGAATAGAAAGCTGAAAAATATTGAAAAAATAATTTTTTTTTTTCCAAGACGAGAAACACTTGATGGGATGTATAAAAATAATTTATATTTCTTAATACTTTAAGATTTGTTGAAATTTTAATTAAATCGCCCATTTTCCGACAAAGAAAAAAAAAATATTTTAACTTTGCGCTTACAATTTTAAAAAAAAATTGTCATTTAAAATACCCTTTTATTTCTATTTATTGAATGAAACAGGAAATTTTTTTTTTTTAATCTCTTAAGAAAAACATTTTTAAAAATTTTACTCTTAATCAATTTTATGGTTACATATTTTTTTAGATCCTAACTTTAAGCATAAAAATTGCCAAAGACGCCAACAAAAAAAAACTGGAAATATCTTTGAAGGTTTTGAGATTAATTTTTAACTCATAAAAAATAAATTGTTTTTTCTGGAAAAAAAAAAGAAAAAATTAATTTAAAAAATACTTTTAAATTAATATAACATTTTAAAGTATTTTTTTTCTGATGAAATTAAACCATTTAAAAGAATAAATAAATTGATTTTTTTATTTTATTTAAGAAACTTATTTTAACTTCTCATTAAAATCAATTTTTACTTACCCAACGAATGGGAGTTCGACCCATAATTCTTTTAGTTTGGGGATTGTACAAAAATAGTCTTATATCCCTCAATACATCTTGCTTAGTTCTTTTGTGGTGGATATGCACCTGTTTCCCCATGATTTCTTGTTTCAAGAAAATTACAATGACCAACTTTGTTCAAGGACTCGACTCAACTCACTCAACAATAAACCGCTTCCTTCTACCTGAACGACCAAAGTGCAACAATCGAAATATTTTAAACTATGGAGACCCGTATGTGTCGTAAATCGAATTTGTTTTCTCTGTTGAAAGATAAAATGAATAAAAACAAAACTATTTTTATTTGGAACGTATAGAGATATTTCCCTTCTTTCTTTGATTAAAAGATAAAATAATTTGGTGATGTAATTTAAAAATAGAATATTTTGCAACATATTTTTTCAAGTACCATAATTTGCTCTCTCTCTCTCTCTCCCTCTCTCTCTCTTGATAGATAGATAGATGGATGGATAGATTCATTCAGACATACAGTGTGGTAGCGAGGGTGCAACCATTGAGTTTACCCCCCGTCCGCAGGCCCCCCACAGAAATACATAAACAGGCTTATAGCGTAAAGCAGATCGAAAAGTGCCATAAAAGTATCGCCCAAGATGGACTGTCCCCCACTCCCTAGCTACGCCACTGGATAGATAGATAGATAGATAGATAGAGAGAGAGAGAGAGGAGAGATGACACAAAATATGGTACGATAAAAAAAATGTTACAAAATATTTTTTATTAAGAAATAGAATATCATTATTCTATTTCTTAATAAAAATTTTTTTAAAAACCCCCAAAAAAAACCCAGACGCTGCAAATCAAATAGTTTTGGTCTTATATTTTCTCTGTCTCTCTCTCTTTTTTTTTATACAGGGTGGTCCGAAAGTCGTGTAACTCATCGATAATGAAACATTACGTCACTGCTACGTCACAATACCCTCAGGAATTGCGTAAGTTTATCAACGAGCATCTAATCTATATTAGTCAAAATTATCAATACTCATAACAATCTTATTTATTTACGATGTCTCTATGAAAATCTGCGTTAGATCTGCCTCAAAAACAGCCCATATTATTTTTTTTTGCAATCGTGAATGTTACATAAAAATTGTAAACAAGCGCGTAAAACCATTGAAAAATAGACAGAATGTCGGATCGCGTCGAAATTGACCAAAACAAATAGTTTTAAATCTATTAAAAAATAAACTGCATATGTAATGATATTTTTCTTTTTCTAATGATGGTTATTATGTTTTTTTAATGATGGTTATTATTCGTAGCAGGCGACAAAAATGCCAGTCCCTATATTAGTGCATTTATAATCCTGCAATGTGTCTTATATATCACTAAGAAATAAAGGTTTACATAATATATCGTGTGGTTAATTTGCATACTGGTTTTAACAAGACCGGTTTTTAATAAATAATTATTTGGTGTTATTGGTCTCTAATATAATTGTTTTATTCTCCAATGTTTAAAATCAATCCTATAAATGATTTTATACAGAAACCAATTAGAATAGAATATAATTAAAATAAGTATAAACTTTTTATATGCGTCCTTATTTAATTTGTTAGTCTTTCTAATTCAATATATTTCATTACATTAAAACTTAATGAAAAAACTTAAACCAACATTACAAATTCCCGAAACTTTCCATCTTCATCAATTGTGCTGTGGACTTACTTTTTTAAAACTTGCTTTTGTAGCTGGAATACATCTTGAACATTTTTTGATATTTTTATACACTTTTACTTCAAACTCTTTTGAGTTTTTCTAATGATAAAAATGCTTCTGATTTTTAAAAATAAAAATTTATCTTATTTTTAACACAAAAATATGCATTTTCAAAATTTTTAAAAATTATGGCCCTGAACGAGAGCGTTTGTTTGTACCTCGTGATTAACTGTTTTATTCATTCTGTCTTTCCTCATAAATATAGTTGCTTTGAAAAAGACCGCTTTATAAGGTCGAAACAGATCTGTCAGCAAACTAATAACATCTTGTTTTTTTCTAAAAAAACTTTCTATACATTAAAACTTAAATACTTATGTCCAGAAGACACATATTCTTCTTAGTTGTTTTAACTATTTTTTTGATTTAATGATAAAAAATACTATCCTAAAAAATTGAAGTATTTTATAGAATTTTGTACCTCTAAAAAAAATAGGTAGGGCTGACAAGACTTTCAGACAATCTTATATATATATATATATAATATATATATATATATTAGGACTCGTAAAAGCGAATTCCTCTTAAAAGCGATGGAAAAAAATTTCTAAAAAAAAGTTAGGGTACCCTTATAATTAGATGTATAATCTAAAATAAATATTCTTTTAGGATGGAATTGTTGAAGAAAAGGTAATTTTTTTCCCCCTTTTTCTAATTATAAGGGTACCCTAACTTTCTTTTTAGAAATCTTTTTCCATCGCTTTTAAGATGAATTCGCTTTTACGTGTCCTAATAAAATTTTGTAGCTATTCAACAACATATATATATATATATATTAGCTCTTCCTTCCTTCTGGCTCTCTTTACTGTGGAGCATAACGGTTATTGTCATAAGAAAAGGAGTTAAAATCCCGGAGGAAGTCATTTGCATTTCATTTTGTGCTAATGTCCTTAGGAAAGTTATTAATCCAGAAAAAAATTAATGAAAATTAATATAATTTTTGCGGCAGGACAAAATATAATTTTTGGTATATTATAAATTTTTTTAAAGTTAAATTCGTCAGCACAGCGTAATGTCGGTATCAGCCATACAGCGAGGGAGTCTATCTCCTTTTCACAAGCACTAGACCAAGGAGATCACTTTAGTGTCTGAAGTGGAGTGCCACAGCTACCATCAACTCCTCACTTTACCGCACAGATCCCTGTGCTACTCATACAATGAGTTGGCAAGGACTGGTATCGAACCAGGAACCTTGTGATTCCTAAGCAGACGCTCTACTGACTGAGCTAAACCAGCTCCTGTATTATAAATAAGAAAGATTTAAAAAATCACATGTAAAAATTATTTTTTTTACAATCTTTAAAACAGGAGAATATATATAGTAAAGTCTGTAGGGTGGTTTTAAGTCGATATCAGCCAGATGGCAAGGGAGTCTATCCCCTTTTCACTAGCACTAGACCAAAGAGATTGTTTTTGCATCTGAGGTGGAGCACCACACTTACCATCAGCTCCTTATATTACCGCACAGATCCCTGTGCTACTCATACAGTGAGTTGGCAAGGGCCAGTATCAAACTAGGAACTTTATGATTTCTAGCCGAACACTCTACCGACTGAGCTAATATATATATATATATATATATATATATATCGAAAAGGGGATAGACTCACTCACTGTTTAGGTCACATCAACAATAGGCTATTCAAACAACATATATATATATATATATAAGTTTCTTAGCAGTACAAAATTTTATTAGGACACGTAAAAGCGAATTCATCTTAAAAGCGATGGAAAAAGATTTCTAAAAAGAAAGTTAGGGTACCCTTATAATTAGAAAAAGGGGGAAAAAAATTACCTTTTCTTCAACAATTCCATCCTAAAAGAATATTTATTTTAGATTATACATCTAATTATAAGGGTACCCTAACTTTTTTTTTAGAAATTTTTTTCCATCGCTTTTAAGAGGAATTCGCTTTTACGAGTCCTAATATATATATATATATATATATATATATATATATAAGATTGTCTGAAAGTCTTGTCAGCCCTACCTATTTTTTTTAGAGGTACAAAATTCTATAAAATACTTCAATTTTTTAGGATAGTATTTTTTATCATTAAATCAAAAAATAAGTTAAAACAACTAAGAAGAATATGTGTCTTCTGGACATAAGTATTTAAGTTTTAATGTATAGAAAGTTTTTTTAGAAAAAACAAGATGTTATTAGTTTGCTGACAGATCTGTTTCGACCTTATAAAGCGGTCTTTTTCAAAGCAACTATATTTATGAGGAAAGACAGAATGAATAAACAGTTAATCACGAGGTACAAACAAACGCTCTCGTTCAGGGCCATAATTTTTAAAAATTTTGAAAATGCATATTTTGTGTTAAAAATAAGATAAATTTTATTTTTAAAAATCAGAAGCATTTTTATCATTAGAAAAACTCAAAAGAGTTTGAAGTAAAAGTGTATAAAAATATCAAAAATGTTCAAGATGTATTCCAGCTACAAAAGCAAGTTTTAAAAAAGTAAGTCCACAGCACAATTGATGAAGATGGAAAGTTTCGGGAATTTGTAATGTTGGTTTAAGTTTTTTCATTAAGTTTTAATGTAATGAAATATATTGAATTAGAAAGACTAACAAATTAAATAAGGACGCATATAAAAAGTTTATACTTATTTTAATTATATTCTATTCTAATTGGTTTCTGTATAAAATCATTTATAGGATTGATTTTAAAACATTGGAGAATAAAACAATTATATTAGAGACCAATAACACCAAATAATTATTTATTAAACCCGGTCTTGTTAAAACCAGTATGCAAATTAACCACACGATATATTATGTAAACCTTTATTTCTTAGTGATATATAAGACACATTGCAGGATTATAAATGCACTAATATAGGGACTGGCATTTTTGTCGCCTGCTACGAATAATAACCATCATTAAAAAAACATAATAACCATCATTAGAAAAAGAAAAATATCATTACATATGCAGTTTATTTTTAATAGATTTAAAACTATTTGTTTTGGTCAATTTCGACGCGATCCGACATTCTGTCTATTTTTCAATGGTTTTACGCGCTTGTTTACAATTTTTATGTAACATTCACGATTGCAAAAAAAAATAATATGGGCTGTTTTGAGGCAGATCTAACGCAGATTTTCATAGAGACATCGTAAATAAATAAGATTGTTATGAGTATTGATAATTTTGACTAATATAGATTAGATGCTCGTTGATAAACTTACGCAATTCCTGAGGGTATTGTGACGTAGCAGTGACGTAATGTTCATTATCGATGAGTTACACGACTTTCGGACCACCCTGTATAAAAAAAAAGAGAGAGAGACAGAGAAAATATAAGACCAAAACTATTTGATTTGCAGCGTCTGGGTTTTTTTTGGGGGTTTTTAAAAAAATTTTTATTAAGAAATAGAATAATGATATTCTATTTCTTAATAAAAAAATATTTTGTAACATTTTTTTTATCGTACCATATTTTGTGTCATCTCTCCTCTCTCTCTCTCTCTATCTATCTATCTATCTATCTATCCAGTGGCGTAGCTAGGGAGTGGGGGACAGTCCATCTTGGGCGATACTTTTATGGCACTTTTCGATCTGCTTTACGCTATAAGCCTGTTTATGTATTTCTGTGGGGGGCCTGCGGACGGGGGGTAAACTCAATGGTTGCACCCTCGCTACCACACTGTATGTCTGAATGAATCTATCCATCCATCTATCTATCTATCAAGAGAGAGAGAGGGAGAGAGAGAGAGAGAGCAAATTATGGTACTTGAAAAAATATGTTGCAAAATATTCTATTTTTAAATTACATCACCAAATTATTTTATCTTTTAATCAAAGAAAGAAGGGAAATATCTCTATACGTTCCAAATAAAAATAGTTTTGTTTTTTATTCATTTTATCTTTCAACAGAGAAAACAAATTCGATTTACGACACATACGGGTCTCCATAGTTTAAAATATTCGATTGTTGCACTTTGGTCGTTCAGGTAGAAGGAAGCGGTTTATTGTTGAGTTGAGTTGAGTCGAGTCCTTGAACAAAGTTGGTCATTGTAATTTTCTTGAAACAAGAAATCATGGGGAAACAGGTGCATATCCACCACAAAAGAACTAAGCAAGATGTATTGAGGGATATAAGACTATTTTTGTACAATCCCCAAACTAAAAGAATTATGGGTCGAACTCCCATTCGTTGGGGTAAGTAAAAATTGATTTTAATGAGAAGTTAAAATAAGTTTCTTAAATAAAATAAAAAAATCAATTTATTTTATTCTTTTAAATGGTTTAATTTCATCAGAAAAAAATACTTTAAAATGTTATATTAATTTAAAAGTATTTTTTTAAATTAATTTTTCTTTTTTTTTTCCAGAAAAAACAATTTTATTTTTTATGAGTTAAAAATTAATCTCAAAACCTTCAAAGATATTTCCAGTTTTTTTTTGTTGGCGTCTTTGGCAATTTTTATGCTTAAAGTTAGGATCTAAAAAAATATGTAACCATAAAATTGATTAAGAGTAAAATTTTAAAAATGTTTTTCTTAAGAGATTAAAAAAATTTCCTGTTTCATTCAATAAATAGAAATAAAAGGGTATTTTAAATGACAATTTTTTTTAAAATTGTAAGCGCAAAGTTAAAATATTTTTTTTTTCTTTGTCGGAAAATGGGCGATTTAATTAAATTTCAACAAATCTTAAAGTATTAAGAAAATAAAATTATTTTTTATACATCCCATCAAGTGTTTCTCGTCTTGGAAAAAATAAAAATTATTTTTTTCAATATTTTTCAGCTTTCTATTCAAAAAGACAAGTTCTACCCAAAAGAGATAAGAATTACGCACAAAAATATAAACCTTTCTGCGCTATCAGCCATTTTTATTGCAACATTGTAAAAATTACAAACAAAAGAAAAAACTATAAAACTTCTAAAATTTAAATTTTCACATGTTTGAATTCAAGAAAACTTTATTGAATTTCCTTAAAATTTATAAATATACAAAAAAAATATTTGAAAAATAAGTTTTTTTCCTAAGAAAAGTAGTTTTAATTTGGTTCAATATTGGAAGAGGAGACGAAACCATTCATTACTCACTTGTTAATAAAAAAATTTAATTTAATTATTATCCTTCATTTAGCAATGGTTATCTAAACTTAGGGTAATGGATTAAATTTATAATGCTCTAATTCGAGATTTGTATGCTTATAAAATATTTAAAGACCAAAAAAATGTTTAAGTCTAAATGGTCACAGGAAACGGCGTTGCTCTGGGTAAAATTGGACGTTTGGCGGCTAAACTTGCAAATTGGTCAGAAAATTAAAACTGGATGTTTTTTGGTGGTTCCCCATGACAGTTTAACTAGTCTATGAATAAACTTTTTGCGAATTGGGTTACGGTTTAAGGGGTTGGGGATTAAGGTTGTTTTTAATTACGTATTGCTTTAAAAAAATTACTATACATTTAATTAACTTGAAATTAATTATTGAACCCAAAGACACATTAGTCTCAGTTGTTTGTATTAGTATTGCAATGTATAATTTCAATTAAACTTGGTTTTAAAAAAATTGTTTTTTTTTTTAATGTTTAAGCAATACGTAATAAAAACAACCTTAACCCCTAAACCGTAACCCATTTCGCAAAAATTTAATTCATAGACTGTAGTTAAGCTGTCATGGGGAACCACCAAAAAAACTTTCCGTTTTAATTTTCCGACCAATTTGCAAGTTTATCCGGTTTGGATTTGCGTGGGGAAAAGGTATTTAGCAGAATACCAAAAAATAACAATTGACCCTTGGGTCAGAACCAATGGTCAGGGGCAAAAATAGGTATTTACCCAACCCATTCGCCACGGGTAAGATGTGACACAAGGTCGCAAGTATGGGGCATCAAGCGAGAATCGAACTCGCTATTCAGTAGTAATGGATATGCGAGTCTAGTTTGCTAACCATTGCATCATAATTATGTGGTTGTCTAACTTTAGAGTATTTAAGAGTTAAAGGCAAGGGTCGATGCCTGAGATGTTGAAGACATCAGTTTTTTGGGGTTTTTTTAGGTAAATGTTCAGTGGGTACCACCAATTTTACCATGTGAAATTTACCCCCACCCCTATATTTAACACAATGAAAAATTAATATTTTCTTGAAAAAATTTTTTCCATTCGAAAGAAAAAATATTAAACAAACTCCTGATGATTTTTAAAAAGAAAATTTCAGCTTACGGAAATAATGAAAATTATGATTGAAAAACAATGTTTTCATTTTTGCACTGTTAAATCAACTGAAATTTAACGTAGCTAAAAACAAGTTACGATAAGAGGATTTTTTTAAAATTCTATGAAAAATCAATTAATAATTTCACGAAAATTTCCATAACTATTTACCTTTGGATGTAAATATATCTGAAATAGTTTTTTCCTAAAATATATTAGGGGAAATATTTTTTTTTTTTACGAGGTTAACCCCCCCCTCCATTTTATTTTATGAAATTAAAAAAATGAACCGTCAGCAAACTTTTGTATTTTTTTTTCTATAAATATAACCTATATTTCTATAAAGATAGCAGAATCAATTTATATACCTAATTAATAGATAAAATTCATTTTAAAATATGAATTGCTTAATTTTAAGTTTCAAATTTTATATTTTTAGATTCTAAAAACAAATTTTTATTCAATAAAAAGTCTACTTTAGTATTGTTATCTAATAATCTTTGGAGAAAACTCAATTGAAAAGTTAATGCCACACCCTTTTAGACAGAACAAATATTGATGTATAATTTTTTCATTGATATTCTAGAAGCTAAATAGTTTGTTTTTTTTTTTTTTTTTACTCTGTTGATTTAGTATATAATTAATTAGCGTATATAATAACCTCACCGATATTTTACACCCCAAATATAAGTGGGGGTCAAAGTTAAGTGACCTGAAAAAAATCAGTTTTGAAATGAAGTAACTGATGCATTATAAAATTCATTTATTGATAAATCAACACTGAAAATTTCAGTAAAATCGGATAATTCCCTTATTTTTGGTTTTAAAATAAAAAAATTTCAATTGGAGGGAGTGGGTAAATTTATTTTGTAAAAGACAGCTGTAACGTCATGTTTGGCAGTATCTACAATTTACTTAACACTGCTCCCAAAAAATAAAACAAAAGTGAAATGGTCACGAAAGTTCAAGAGTATCTAAAAATGTAGGTGTTATAGCAATTATGAGTTTCCATAGTTAAACATTTCTGAGTGTTTCTCACTTTGATCATGTATTTCGCATTTCTTTAATTCAGAAACGAAACCTTTGATGTTTTCTTAAGTATTATTCATTCCGGGAAATCAACAAAGTAATTTTAGTAATAAAAATACAAAGTTTGTAAATAACGAAATAAAAAAAAATAAATGTAGATTTTTATGACCACTAACTTCTGTTGCAAAATGTATCATAAAACCCATGTTTTTGTGTGCAACTTTTGTCTGATTGACATTTCTTTGTTTTTGTTAATTATGATTTTTGTGGTGTTAGCAAAGCTTTCTAAGTACACCAGGCTATCAAGTCTTTTTCTTTCTTTCAATAGAATATATATATATATATATATATATATATATATATATATATATATATATATATGTCATGCAAATCTTTTAAAATCAAACTTTCTAATTATGCACTAGTTTATTTTGACAACTCACAATTGGTTTGTGGGTTAAACTTATGCACTAAATTAGTGAAAATGACACGATCATTGAAGAAGACAGTTATTATGATACTGTACAATCCTTGTATAGTTAGTCCAATATTAGAAAATTTGATTTTCTATTGTATTAATAGAATAAGACGTGAATGCATGTGTTCAAATGTTATGCCTTCTCATCACCTCAGATAAATAATAGACCATTCTGTTTAGGAAAAAAGAATATCCTACATGTCAGAAAAAGAAAGCTAACATTATAAAAAGAGGGAGGAAGGAATAACTGTACATCTGATGCTTATTGTCTGCTTCAATAAGGGGAAGATAAAAAAAATGAATGGAAGAAAGAAATTAATAAAAAAAAAATGGAGAATATACAGTAATACCTTGAATTACAAGGGCCCCAACATACAAGTTTTGCAAGTTTGAGCTGTTACTCTGTCGATTCATTTTGAGAGCTAACATTTGAGGTATGATTTTCTGATGCACTTATGTTAATAAGTTCACTAAAAACATTTTTAAGATTCCAAATTTATTGGGCCAAAGAAAAATATTATTTATCAAAAATGTTATTATAAAATACAGTGCTAATTTTATTATTTAAAAAGCATAACAAAAAAAATTAGTGTGTTGGGGGAGGGGGGGGTCTGAAACAGATTAACGGCATTTCAGTTTTTTCAATTAGAAAAATTGATTTGCAAATAGAATGAATTAAACTCATTAGTCAAAGAATCACAGTATTTTAAAAACTTATGATATTTATTTTAAACAAAAATATGATGTGATATTTCATAAATAATAAATTTTTCCACAGATGAAAATAGACTAAAAATCAAATTGAAACTCATCTAATTACCTTTATTTATTTATTTGCTGGGATGCAAGTGATAAATAAAAGCTTTTAAAATATTTGTATATACCATACAATTTGTCTAAAACAATTTCATTTAATTGGGATAAAATATATATTTAAGAATTAAAGAAAACTTATAAAAAGTGGAATTTACAATTACACAAATAGTTATAAATTCATTCAAATACAAACTGGTTCATTCAAAACAATTGAGTATAAACATTCCCTTTAATTATGTTCAATCTTAGAAATTACTGTCCATTTCATGGTTGCCAATTTCTCATTGATTACACTGGGGAATAATTTTGGTTGAGTTAGATTTTTCATCTGATTTAGACTAATATTGGCATGCTGATTTCAAAACTGCAGTCAGTTTTCTTCTATCACATCAAGTTTTTTCCCTACAGTTTACACCCAAAATAAGTGCAATTGTATTGTTCGTCTGTAAGTAATAGGACTGCTCAACTGATTGCATTTATTATTCTATTGAAAATGAAGATCTGGTGACTAGGTTGATTCCCAGTCAAAGAACAAACATCAATGCATTTGTGAAGCTAGTCTATTTTGCATATTAAAAAAAAAATTAAAACTTGTAGGTTAAGACAAGTTTTGGACCCCTTACAAGATGTGTTGAGAGTTTACAGATGTGGATCAAGGGAACATGTGAAAAGTTGGTATTTGGTTTACCTATGATTTGGTGAGAGTCAAAATATCATAGCACAGACAGTTACTTTTGTTTAATGAATATCTCACCATATAACAAGAAAAACAAATGTAAAATTGAGTATCCTAGTCTACCATCAGCTATACGTCTAGTACCTCATTCAGCTGAAAATCCCAGTGTGGGGCAGTAGAGCTTGAGAGAAGCATTGGGTGGAGAGGAATTGGCCTCCAAGATCTGACCTCAAACTTGTTGATCCCAACATTCTACATAAGCTATTTGTTGACATAAAGAAAATTATGTTCGCACCTTGCACATGAATGTAGGTCTCTTGAAGCAATTCATTAAAGCATTGCCAATTGAAGGCAAGTTTTTCAAGTACCACATTTTGGAATTTCCTGGCCTATCAATTGAAAAAAATCAAGGCTGGTGTGTTTGATGGTCTACATATTTAGGAAGTTATCACGGACAAATCTTTCATCGGGATAATTTCAACTCAAAAAGAATGCTTGGTTCTTGACAAGTTCTTTACCTTGTCAAAAACTTTCTTGGAAATACATGAGCAAAGAATTACACTGAAATTAGATAGCCACAAAAGACTTGACATGAGCATCAAGTTCCATTTTCTGCATAGCCATCTTGATAACTTCTTGGAAAACCTTGATGTGGTCAGCTATGAGCAATATGATTGATTCCACCAAGATTTCAAATTCATAGAGGAATGGTATTAAAGTATATGGGATTAAATATGATGGCTAACTATGGAGCATAAAGGGGAATTGTCCACATGTTGAACACTCTAGAAAAAAAACTATAAATTTTTATGTTAACTACTTGCACAAAATTTAACTTACAGTAACAATATCCTTTATATGAACATGATGAATTTGTACAAATATTATAGTCAAGCAATTTTTAAAATTATTTTTCGTTGTAAATTTTTTAAAAAATTTAAACATTTTATAAAATAAGCTCAAATTTGTCCCATGCAGTATTTTAATGTTTTTTGAGACTAAGCGAGGGTATCCTGTTACTTCAAAAGTTGATGTAATAGTTAAAACCTGGGATAATTTTGGGATTCAAAGTCTAAATGTTTGTCAAAAGCAAGTATCAGATCTAGCTCAATAAAATTTGTGATGCCCAGTGGTTATTTACATTAGTGGTTACTAACTTGTTAGAAAATGCTATAATAAACTTGTCATCAAGTGATAGAATCAAACTTTGCCAAATTATCTGAGAAATTATCTGTTTGAAAACATAAAATATACATGGATTTTATGATTGTAATAGATTCATATACATAATCTGATTACAATAATTATAATGGTCTGATTTTCTATGCTTGTGTTTGTTACCATAACATGGCAAAAACAATAGATCACAATGCCATTTTTATTAGTGCAATACCATTAAAATACTTGGATAATAAAGCAATTTCAGCTCACTGGTATTCAAGTAATGTTTGATTAAGAAAAAATTGACCAAAATGAATATATTTTCATAAATAGGTAAATCTTAGGTTTATTAACTGCAACTTAGTCATTTCTTTGAGATTTCTTAATAAGAAAAGTGGGGAAAAAAAATCCTTGACCTGTCAACACTTTTTTCTGTTAGCAATAGTGATAGTACTTTAATAATAATAATAATTTACAAAGGATTATAATATAAATTTTGTAAATAGGAAATGACTTGATATTGGACAGAGGCCATCAAAGACAGCATTTAAATGAATATAAACAATAAGGAAATGAAGGTTAGGTGAAAGTTGCTTCTAGTATCATATTAAGATTTTATTGTTGATAACAAATATGTCATAGTTCAGTAAAGAGAGATGGGAAAAAGAATGTATTCCTACTTTGTTTCTAGATTGTGTATTTATAAGTGTTAATACAGTTACATTAAGTGTATGCTTTTATATGACTAATAGTAGTGAAACTAACCTGACTATAGGTTATAGTTGAATGAAGTCCTGAGTGGGTTAAAATGAGCTTTGTCTTTTCTTAGAATTTTTTAATTTTATTTTAAAGAGGATGATTAACTGTTACTTAGTGAAGATGTTTGCAGAGTTTTGAGGTTGTTTTTTTTTTTCTGTGGGAACTTTGTTCTTTGATTCCAAAATAGATGGTGTAAGAGTTATTAGATTTATCAACACACTGTACTTGGTTAGAATTGTCTTTTGCCTAAAAGATCTCATAATTTAAGTTTATCAAGTGGGGAAAAGCAAAATATGTAAAATTGGGGTTGTCCAAATTTAAGACTCTAAATCAGATCTTTAATTGTCCATAATTGTCAAGTTTTTGGATTTTTTTTTTTTTTTTTTGTCTAATGTGGGCAGCTATCCACCAATAAGTTTTGACAGTTGGCTATTGTTAACCATTATAATCTTGATAAGTCTTTCATATTAAATTTATTGGAATTGATTTATAAGATTCATAATGTATGTAATTTAGCCAAACTCAGTCAGGATGTGACACTAGGTCAATTTTTAAGCAGAGTACAACTGGTTTAAATCCAGTTTTACTTTTAGATTGGTTACTTAACAAAATCCAGTCTACCTTATTTATCCATAACTGGGGGATAACAGATGGATTCATGCCTTTCTCCAAGGTCATTAACACTTAAAGACTTGAACTCTGATTGCTGATTCCATTTCCTTCAATGATAACTATTATCCTAAGCACACCTCAGAATGTAGTGTCCTAAATATGACACTATACTGCATCTACTTGTGAGGTTCCAGCTTTAGAGAGTGTAGAATACCCCTTCATTGCCATTACTCTTAGGTCCACTCTGACCCGGAATGGTAGTATATGTTAGGGGCCCATCGATGGATCAAATAGATCTGTTTGTAAATTATTAGAATTGGATTGGAATGCTTGAAACCACATCATTGTGTGCAAACAAATGATTATTATTATTAAATAAGGATGGTTACTTAAAACTTTAGTGTATTAATATAAATTATTTGTCGTAGATAGTAATAATTGTGCAAATGATTATAGATCAAGTTCAATTTTTTTCTAAATGCAAAGGAAAATTGTGAATATATTTATGATTACAATCAAACCTTTTCAAATGAATACAATTTCAGCATTAAATAACCAATAACAAGTTGATATGCCATTAAACAAATAAACCTAAACCAATTATCACAATGTAGTGATGGAATAATGCAAGAGTCTTCAACCTTTTTGTGTCAAAGTGCCACAAGCTCATCTACTTTTCAAGTCAAATTTACGTCTTTTTTTTTTCTTCTTTTTTTTTTTAGAAATAGTTTATATTATTCTGGAGAAAGTTTGTAATTTAACTTGATAATAATGCCAGATATAATGTATTTCCTATGTAAATTATGATTATATTAATACATTGAACAAAACTAATTCAGATAAACTAAAAACAAAACATTTTCAATAACATTTAATAACTTAATTTTGTCTTTTATCTGAAAAACACCTGTTAATAAATAACTTAATATATTTTTTTTTAAATTGAAAAGCTGAATTATCCAGAAGCAAAAGTTATTGTAAATTAATTGCAATACTTTATTGGGACAAAAAGTTTGAAGTTAAAGGTCCTGACAATGATTAATGAAATTTATTCAGGAGCATCTACTGCTTATCAATTTGACACCTTTTTTTTTTTTTTTTGCATGTGCAGGTAGGAGGTAAGAAAAGTTGTGTTCCCAAAGAGTTAAAATATGTAATGGTAACATTTAAAGAATTAAATGGTAGTATTAAGAAAATTGGATCAGGTCACCAATAGGCACCCCAGCCCAGATCGGTTTTTGAAAGGAACTGAATTTTGCTTTTCACCGGTTGTTAGTAAACAAAATCAACAGACGTTAGAATTTTATACAAACCAAACATGCTTTTTTATACTAAAATAGTTTTTTATGTTTCTCTTCAACCATTGGTTGTGAACATTTCTTTGTACACTTGTTCTCTTTTAAAGAATTGATATGCTATTTAGAACGCATAATCCTCAAATATATTACTCAAAATACAATAAAGATTATTACCCTTTTTCATTCCCTATTCTTCTGAAAGTGAGTGGGTATAAACAGCTATCCTAAACACAAACTGACCAATTCATTTAGTCAATTTAGGTTATAATAGATGAAAGATTTTCTTTTCTTTTTTTCCTTTTTGAAGACAAAAATTTGGGATCATTTCTTTCTAGCAAAAAAAGAAAAAAATTTGCATTTTTACTTTGGCTTATAGGCTATGAAAGTTCCTGCTGAAAAATACCTACAATGTTGTTAAATTGGTTGAAAAAGGTTGTGTGACTTTATATGACTAAAAATGTTTACAAAAATGAAATAGTTTGAAAAATATTAGACTTCTTGATAGAAATTTCAATTAATTAGTGTTTTATCCTTTATAGTCATTTGCTAAACTGAAGCTTAGTTTAGCACTAAGCCAGAAGCATAGAGGTTGCCTAGTGAGAATCAAGTTTGCTTACAAAGGTCTGCTAATCTAGCCCAATAATCATTCAAGTCAACCAAAAAGAAAAGCTATTTATCAAGTTTAGCTTTGTCGTGTGGCTAGAAGTACAGCGCACCCAATGTAAAAGGAACACTTAAGTTTGTTAACTCTTACATAATACTAGGTGCCCTCTGTTTTGTGATTCATATCTCTATAATTTATCTTTTTAGTTTAATTTTAGAATCATATTTTCTTAATTCTAACTTTTAGATTTGTTTAATTTCTTAGATAAGATAAAAATGAACTGAATGCATTAAACAAGCCTAAAATAATTATGGATAATTTCATTTTCCATTTACTGTGATTTCTTTTTATAGTTTCCTACTTAGCAAAGACAGGTTATTCATGCTTATTCTTTAAAGCCAACTGGTTTAATTATAGAAGATAGTTTAAAATGATCTTTGAAATGTGTATTTCTAAATGAATATAAAGTTAAATGTTATATGACAAAAAGCATTTTAAATTTATTTTTGAATTATTTTCTTTAATTATTTTATTTTTGAAAGGTTATTTAAGACTTTGTAGCTAATTTGTATTTACTCTTTGATAAAAGATTTTGCAACAGAAAATAATATATAATAAAGTAGATGTAATTTTAGTTTAGATAAAAACTTATCTGAATTTAGTGGAATCTTGAATGCTTTCTGATGTATTAGATATGATTCTCTTATTTGATATAGAAATACTTTGAATACTTTTAAAGAATTCTTATCCTTTTGATATTTTTTAAATATTTTTTTAACAAGAATAGTTGGCAGTTGGTTTAAGTGCAATGACATAAGTGTTTTAGGTACTTCTTGTGGTGTAATGGTTAGTAAGATTAGTTTGTAGACCATTTTTAATGAGTTCAATTCTCACTGAGTGCCTCGTGTATTTCTGGCCTTGTGCCAAACTAAGCTTAATAAATGGCATAGCAAGGGTTGGGTTCTCAGTACCTGGATGGCAAAAACACTTAAACTGTTTTTTTGTTTTTTGTTGTTTTTTTTGTTTTATTTTTTTTGTGAACCTTAATGTATCAAAATAATCAAATAAATTTTAAAAAGTACTTTAATGTAAAAATTTAAAAAGATAAGTTGAAATTATAAGTTTGTATTATATTTACTTAACACAGAACAATTATGAGTTTTTTTCTAGAAAAGTGCATAATTATTAACCGGCATTATAGGTCAGAGATTTTGCACTTTTTTATACCTAGAAATGACTCTCCATTCCATCTTTTATAACTTCACCTGTTTTCTTTCTTTATCAACTCTTTTCATATTTCATTTTTAAAGGAATAGGAGATAACAAGGAAAAGATTCTACAATCAAAGATGATCTATTTTTCTGGATGCTTCCATAAAAATTAATCTCTTTACTTGTATCTTTAAAGATTAATGACTAGATAAATTTATCAAAATTAATTAGATTTTGCTAAAAATTTATTAATAGCAATTTTGCTTTTTTAATAATATATATATATATATATATACACACTTGGTGTGTATGGTATGATGGTTATTGTGATGGCAATTGATTCTCACTGAGTGTCCTATATTTCTAGTTGTGTGCTAAATTATTAAACTAAATTTAGAAAATTACAAATTAAATTTTTTAATAGAATTGTAGGAGTACAATAAATGATTATCTTCCTTAGAGAATTGACATGTCTGTTAGGGTGTCACATGACAGTCAAAAAAACCCATTCTCGGCCTCTTTTCATTGGTCTTTGATCAGTAGAAATGTCTCTGACCTTGCCAAGGAATGGTAAAGCAACATTGCCATCTTACCTACACTTAACAAATAAAGTAAGCCTTTTGCTGTTTTGTACCCCTTCCACATAGTGCTTGTTCATGGAACAATATATAATACTAGATATTATATAGTGCTTGTTATATTATATTATATATATATAATACTGTGTAATTGAGTTTTTGTCTCTCCTTCTGTTTATTTAGTGTTAGTATATCACAGAAATACTAATGCTAATATTCGTCCTTGGAGAGTGGGGACACTACTAAAATATCTTCCCTACCACCAAGCAATCCAAAAGAAGTATTTTTAATGTCTTCAAAAATTAAACTTCCCCAAATTATTGGGCCACAAAAAATTATTTATTAATAGTATTTTAAACTCTAGTTTCTTATTGACCCATTGATTATTCAAGTATTCATTAAGCTATATATATATATATATATATATATATATATATAAGCACCATTCAAAACATTTATGCTCTAATTATTAAATCATTCTTTAGATTTTCCATGTGACTCTTTTTCAACTGACAACTCAAATTTGTTTATAGTTTACTCTTGTTCCTGCTGTGAGTTACATTTGTTTATTCCTAGCAATCTCAAAATTTACTTTATATATTAGCTTTTATAAAGAGCTATTTTAGACATTAAATGTAGCATGAATTTATTATGGCCATCTAACCGAGCAGTCCTTTTTATGTCAATACACAGATAAGTACAAGACATACATTTGAACTACAAAACTAGGGGGAAAAGTCTCAAGTTCATACTTATTCATAAACAATCTTAATGTTGAGCAAAAGCTGATTAAAACAGAATCACACTCTTATATATATATATATATATATAAATTTCCCTCTAAATTCCTTCAAATACAAAAAGTTTAAAGAAAGTTAAATAAGACAAGCTAAAAAAAAAAAAAGTTATATCATTAACAAAGTGTATTTTTAAACATTTTATTTTCTTATTTGAGACATATGCTAAAAGTTGGCCTGCCAGAGAATGGTGGAAACTGCTTGGGCCCAGAAGAAAAGATAAGGGATAGTTTTGATATTCTATTAATCTTTATACGCATTCTCTTGTAAGGAAATAAGAAAAATTTAATAAAAAATGAATGGCATTCCTTGTCACATTTAATAAGACTTGGTTGAAATATATAACTGTAACCCAGCAAAAGTGCTACATTATAGCAATATCTTTATAAGAGCAATACACTTGAATTTTAAGTGTATTACTTTAATAAGAATTACTTTATTCTCTAAGCTAAAGCATTTTAAGTTAAAATGCTATAACTTAGAGAATAATGTGATTTCCAGTCCAATTTACAACTGAATGGTAATTTGTGCACTGAACTAAATTCTCATAAAAGAGATAATGATGAAATGCTAATTAAAATCCTTCACTCCTTCCTAAATTGAAGTATCTATATAATTATGGATTGCTAACTAGTTTGTGGATCATCTAGTCTTGAAATTTATTTTTATTTTATTTTATTTATTTATTTATTTTTCGGTGTGGTGGACCCGTAGATCTCGTCAGATCATCCACCTGCATTCCCCAAAGTCTCTCAGTCGTCTTGCCTTGGCTTGTCACTAATACTTGACTTTGGGTAAGGAGAGCATGCGGTGCGTGTCGCACAAGCGTACAACATGTAAAACAAAAACAAGTGCTGATATTTCTACAAGTCCCACAGTGATGGAGGAATGGTGACGTGTGCAGACCTGACAGGCTGGAAGCACGCAGATGTGACTCTACATACGGCGTGACTCGTGACCTACCTAACGTCACTGGCTTGCTAATTGAACAGCAACATGCCTCGGCGAGGTTGTGGGTGATTGAGCAACCCCTTGGGTAACACTGTTCACCCAGCTATTTTGGAAGTGTCTAGAAAAGGAGACCTAAACAAATGCCGATTCCCTATCAAGCTGGCCAGAGACCTGCGGTTCAACGGATGTCTACATTAGCTGAGTGAAAACAAGAAAATATTACAACAAAAAACCAAGAATAGCCATCTGGAATGTCTGGACACTTCTCGATCTTGAGAGATCGGGAAACCCCAAATGACGAACTGGTGTTGGGACAAGTGAGCGTCTCGATATGGGGTCGACATCGATGCCTTTGTGGAAGTCAGTTTCAGCGATAAGGACCAATTGGCAGAAGGGGTTGGGCTGGGTACACATCCTCTTGGAAAAACAGGCCGATGGTAGCTGGAAGAAGTTTGAGGTAAGGCGGCTCGAGCACTCCATCCTGAAGTGACACATGACGGACGTCATGGAAACATTTCCTACATTTAAGTCTGACCTGTGTGGCAAGGCCTGTCTGTCGAGAACTTCATATGTGTGACGGTACATAAAAACAAGTTGGATCCATGGGCCATCTGCGTGCTCTCAACTGAACTACTTGTAGAAATGGCCTTCTTCTGTAAAGAAGTGGCAATCACCATATATATTAAAACCTGTCCTGTATGCAGTCAGGTTTTA
Source organism: Doryteuthis pealeii (assembly GCA_023376005.1). Taxonomy (NCBI): domain Eukaryota; kingdom Metazoa; phylum Mollusca; class Cephalopoda; order Myopsida; family Loliginidae; genus Doryteuthis; species Doryteuthis pealeii. The sequence goes on along the minus strand of CM042165.1, from coordinate 15,059,901 downwards.
ATATATGGAAAAAAAATACTACCTCTGTCCCATTAAAGTGGTTACAGTAGCATATAAATTGAATTCTCTATTATGGGATAGTAGTAGTAGTAAAAAGTGTTTGAAAATATAATGCCAAAATGGTCTGTTATTATGTTGAGATCTGGAGAATTTAATTAAAAAGCTCTTAGGGAGATGGATGGAAATGGGTTTTCACTTGTCAATCTCATACTTAGTCTTTTTCATGATACAGAAACTTGAAATGGAGCAGATATTTAAAAAGAAATAACGTTTGACAAAATACTTTTAACTTATTACCTAGTTCAATTATTAGAGCATTGGATAAGAGATGATAGAGAAAGAAAATTATTTGTAGAAGAACTATTTCCTAGGGTACAACCAAAGCAACTAGTCATACATAGATAAAAGCATAATCATTCTATGTGAATCTTTAACACTTTACAGTTTGAATTTATTTTAAAAAAACAAAAAAAACTATTTATGTAATTTAGATTAAATTTCTAAGCTATCTATTCAAGTTAGCACAGTTTAACATTATACCAGATATATTTTAGTAGAATTATGTTCAGGCTATATGAATATCTAATTTTAGTTGGTTCCATGAAAACCCAATGTAGCATTCCCAGTTGATTTTTTTATTTTATTTCAGGTTATTTAATGATATTTATGATAAGTCATATAGAGCTCTGTAAATGGAGTGCAGAACTGTTTGAATTATGAAAATATTCCCAGTGGTTCAAAAGTTATGAGAATTTAAAAACCCAAAATTGGGGGCCGTGATTTTCCTCAAAAAATGTCAAATCACAAACCAATTCAAAACTTCTTCACCATTTCTTTATTTTCTTTATTCAATTTTGATAAAACTTGGCATTCTTATGTAAAATTGTATGTTTTTTCTGATTCTACACTCAAATTGTATGTATCTCTATGCTGTAACCTAGAGGTATGCATTTTTAAAAAAAAAATTTTTTTTATTTTTTTTTTTTTAATTTTACCACAAGATTATTCAATATTTTCATTTTGATAATGCATGTATACACATATTTAGTATTAATTTATATAAATAACATCACTTTGGAATTAAAAATACCTTTTTAAATACCTATGTTGTATTACATACAAGAAATAGAATAACTCCTTATATAATTTTTTAACAAAGCCTGTCCTTACATGTGCAGTTTTGTTTTCATAAATTTGACAAAAAACCCTCATGATAAAGAATCATTAAAATTTCACACATTATGTATGAAAATAATTCTGAGATCATCTATTAATGATATTGGGCTTTTTTTTTTTTCTTTTTTTTTTTTTCTTTTTTTTTTTTTTTTTTTTTTTTTTTTTTTTTTTTTGAAGAAAATCTGTCAACTTTTTTTTTCATATTTTTGCTTCTATGGAAGAAAAAAAACAAGTTTTTGCTTGAAGTTTAACGTGTTTTTTAATTGAGTATACAATTTCAAGAATATTGATAAAGATTAGCCATTTGATTTTACAAAAAAAAAAAGTAATATGTAACATTTAGTCCCTGAAAAAAATTCATGATGCATTTTTGGCTGTTTGAAGCAAAAGATAATTTTAACTCCCTGTAAAAAATAATTCAATGGATAAAAATACATACAAATTACATATTTAGAAAGCTTTTCATTTTCTTTCCAACCAAATAAATATTTTTAAGATTGGACCAGAAATACACAAGAAATTCTGAACTGAACTGAACTGAACTGAACTGATTATGGTCCAAATTTGTCAATGTCCACCAAAAAAATGCTGGTATTGCAAGGTTGATTCAATTGTGAATATCCTTCTATGACCAATTAGTATTATTGGATTAAGTTGTAAACAATGCATATCTTTGATTAATCAGATCTGTTAAGTGTTAGATTATATCAAGCAAATATATAAATAACTAGCCAAAGATCCAGAATTACCTGGGACAAAAAATTGGCATGGTAACATTAACTTCAACATAATGACCCTACATTGATTTTTTTTTTTTTATTTTCTTTTTTTTTTTTTTTTTTTTTTTTTTTTTTTTTTTTCAGCTAAACTGTTAATTTGGTATATCCTGTCATATACCTTTCTTTGTGGGTTATCAGCTGGCATGTTCTCTGTGTTCTACTTCAACATAGTCCCTGAAGATATTCCACGACTAACCGGAAAACATAGTGTGTTAGATGGCATTCCAGGTAAGTGCTTTTTTTCTCTATCTATCTCCAATTTGATATAATTTCAATTCTAAATATCTTATGTACAGTTGCTTGTTATAAGACTTCATTCTGTTTGAAATGTTATTCTCTCACATGCTATTTGTTGATATATAAAATATTTTGAAAATAATCTTGGTTTATCATTTTTTTCCTAAATACAATCTTTTACTTATTGATAAATGGGTAAAAAGCACTGATGGAAAATAACGGATGATGGTGATTTTGATCTGAAGTATTAGATATTATTGTAAAATTTTCAAAGTCTTTGATTTGATTTATTCCTTTGAAATAAAATTAGAAACATTTACTTTGATGTTACTTCTCTTGTAAATTAATTCTCCTCTTCAGCATTTATCCAGATTTTTTTGTAAACCATTATTACAATGGAGAAAAGGAATTTGGCTGTAAGAGGTAATTTTTGATGTTAGGAAATAAATTTTTGCATTTGGGAGACTCTCTCTCTCTCTCTCTCTCTCTCTCTCTCTCTCTCTCTCTCTCTCTCTCTCTCTCTCTCTCTCTCTCTCATATATTTATATATTGTAAACCTCCCTCGGGGCCATGAGCACCTGTTGTCTTTTTGCTCTGCATCTACTGCATTACTTGCTGCTTTCATCTAGGACCTCCACTGTGTGTTCTTTGAAAATAACTAATAGATTAGCTGAAGGCGTTTGGAAAAATAGACAAGCTTTTGCACACAAAAAATATCACTTGTACATATGTAAAACAAAAAAAAAACTTGTCAAATACTCCTTTGTCAGTAGCAATGCACACCTGATTTTTAAAAAAATTTGATTTAGATATATAAATATTTGATTTATAATAGTGAGATATTTGAAAAGAATTCCTTGAAAAAAAAAAACAGTGCTTTTAAAACTTTAAAAACCCATTGAATTGTTACCAAATAAATTGGATTTTTTACCTTTACCAAACTAGGCATTTTTACTATAAAAATAACCAATAGTTTAGACCCAACTCTTGTTTTTGAAAATGCAATTCTTCTGAGGTTTTAGGGTCAGAACATGATTTTTATATTAGTTACACTTTCTTTCCCATATTCCAACCCCCTTCTTATGAAATATGTGCTGAACTGTACACCGAGTATCAGAACATTAATCACATTTGCAGAAATAAGAGTCCTACTATTTAAATTATGAGAAAACCTTTCTGAAACTACTACTCCAACAAGAATGTAAATCTGGCCTTTATTTACTCTTTTGTATTGTATTCTAAGTATTTTATTGAGTACTCATTCCTTTCCAATTTCTCTATCAACATACCAACTTGATGATTTTAACCTTTTGTATTTCATTGCTATTGTTATCATATATCAAGTCCTCTTTCCCACTCTCATGTACATAGGGACATCAGTAAGTTTGTAACCTAATGATGGAAAAAAAAAAGCATTTATATTATGCAATAGATGTTTATTTTTCAACATACTGCCTTGTCTATACATTCCTTCACAGACATGAATCCATTTGTTCTCCCACAAGCTATGAGTAAATATTACAGCAAACTGGGTTGTTTAGCCTTGGTAAGGGCAACCAGTCTAGGAGAAGGAAAACTCTGAATATAAACCAATTGTACTCCACTTAAAAATCAACCTTGTGTCATATCCTGCTCGTGGCAGAGGAGTTAGGTAGATACATTTTAAATTCATTTTAATTTCTTCAAGTAACTACATAAAACAGCCATAGGGTAAATAACTTGTTTAACCAAATTTAAACTGATGCCCAAACTCTTTCATTGTAATAGTTTCATCTCTAATATATCATCTCAGCATTTCTTGATGTTTATGATTCTCTTGAGTATAAATGTTAGCAAAGAAAATTTATCAAAGTAAAAAACAAGAGAAAATCTCAATATATAATGTTTATGTAATAAAGGACCCTTGTGCCCAATCAATATTATTTGAAATGCAGCCTTCAATCTATCTCAGACCACTAATTACTTTATCCTTAGTAGAAATAACCTATTCTGATTGGAGATTCTCCATCACCAAACTCAGAAATGTGTAAATTACATTTTCTTAAGGTAATAAATCTATTCAATAACTGATAGAGCTACAAATATTGAGAGCAAATAATAGTAATCAAGTCTTATAATTTATTCAATTATGGTATGTTAATTTGATATTACTTAAAAAATGAATACTAATTTTGTCTAAATTAGTGAAATACCAGTTTCCTACATTAGTCAAATCTTATGTAAACCTACTAGTGAAGGCAATCTCATCAAGTTACTCTGTGTATATGCACACATTAACAAAAGTTGAATGCCACCCACTTAAATATCATATTTTGTAATTCTTGCAAATTATCCTCTGGTGTTGTATGAGGAAAAAAAGCTTACTTTCAGCTTCTTTGATTTTAGGCAGGTTTCCTCACATTCATTTTATGAACACTTTTAGGGGTAGATGTGAAGTTTGAACAGTTTAGAAAATGGGTAAAAAAATAATTTTTTACAGATACAGTGCCCAAATAATAGGTTTATGGAATAAATACTATGATGTGCCATTTTTGCTAGGTTACATAAACACAACACATAGCAAGAATATATACACACAAATGATAATTTGAGTAATATATAGATACACACACACACACACACACACACTAAGCCAAAATATTATGACCAATAACATATAGCAAGAATGACAGCTCCTGTCTCAACATCCTCTGAACCAGATGATTTGGTAGAGGCATGTCAAAATCTAGAATTGCAGTACTGTACATAACCCCTGTAACAATTATGAATGGCTTTAAATATGTGGAATTCTCACAGGAGAAACTAGAATTATGTATACATATTCAGCATGATTCCATTTTCATGCATGATGGTACACCATGTTACCAATCAAAGGTCATTCAAAATACTTTACCTAAAATTAAGGTTACATCACTGAACTATCCTGGAAACAACTTTGACCTTAATCCTATAGAAATTTATAGGAAATTCTCAAGGAAAACCTAATACTTAACCGCCCTGTCGGCTGGGACGTTAGAATGCACCTCTGCAGAGGGGTAAGACTCCCCCAATGAGGCCACCTGTTGGCTGTGGGTGGCGACCCATGATGCTTAAGGATGGAGTGATGGTGGATGAGCAGTCAATGACATGCAACACTCCACTTAGACTCTTATTAGGCTAGACGGGTGGTCAGAGAGGCCCCCTCCGATCAATCGGCTGGTCACGTCAAGCCCTAGCACCTATATGATTTTCCCAACCCTATTGCCCTTATGGCAATCCCCAACCCTTTTTATCATATGGATGCTAGAAGGCGGTGGCTGCGAGTCTACATGTCCTGGGAATGACGTTAAACTCTATCTGATGGTGAGGTTCCAGTTCTGGAGGTTTGGGGAATGTGGAGCACCTCTTCATCACCATTGCTCCCTGGTCCACTCTGACCCGGAGTGGTAGTACCTGTTAGGGTCCCATCTACAGGTTAAATAGAAAACATGAGTTTATAAACAAAATTGTATTATTCATTAAAAATGAATTTATTTCAAAACTTTGTCGGCCTTAAAAATTTTTGAATACCAAATTACCAATAGAAGTATTCGGCATAAAATAACCCAAGGGGTTGAGCTGCCGTAAAAACCAACCAACCAACAATCTAATACTTAAGCCTTAATAGACCATTAAAAGAGGTCTGGATGAATGAAATCTTTTGACGATTACAACAACTTGAGTGCCCTCACACATCCAAGCTCTGATTAAGAGAAAAATATGGCAAAGTACTAACATTTTTTAAAAGAGCCTGAAATGAGTACATATGTATTGTGTGTTAAGAAATTTACAAGTCAGTTTTTCATTTATTTCAGGTTAAAAAGAAGCTGTTTCTTTTTAAGATATCAAATTGCAAGGAATCTTAATCTTTTGTTAATGACTATATTTGTGTTTTATTGTTAACAACCACAGAATATTTCTTCATGATTATCTTCAACTGTAGTCATTCAAGTCTTCTTGTAATTTATCCGTAGGTCGGAATTCAGATTGGGGAGGGATTGTCCAATATTTTCTAGCCAAGCTCTTTCAACCATTTTGCCAGTCGTCATCAGGGGATTGTTGGTTGTAGTGTTTGTAGTGTGTTTGGTTTTATTCATTTGAATTTATTCGTTTGTTTGTTTGTTCATTCAATTAGGAAAGTTTGTTTTTTTTTGTTTGAGGGTTGCTAATATCAGTGTGTTAGTTATTAAAGATATTTAGTATATTATTGCCGGTGTTAAATGCTATTTATTTATGTTAGGTTTATTGCTTTTTTTATGCAAATCACCTTGAGAATTTGTAGACGTTTTTTATTTTTTTATATAGTATTTTGGTATGCTGAAGAATGTGAATTTGTATGTTTTGTAATTAGATGTTATTTTTATGTTATGTTAATTAGTTCTTGTTTTTATGTTATCAATTTAGAGAAGGAAGTAATCTTATTACTTTATGGGACAGAAATGAGTAAATATCTGGTATATGGTTATAGTAAGAAAAGAAACACAAATTATTAGCCTTAATAAAGTTGAAAATTGAAAAAATAAATTAAGGGAACAACATGTATGCAGTTTTCAAGATTCAATTTTTTAAATATCTTCCTAAAGGTATGTTCTCAAATACCTGACACACTCAGTAGATGGCAAATATTCTACTAATAAGATATGCAGTACAATAAGTTCAATAGTGTGAACATTTGGAACAAGCTCAATGATATTTACTTGAATATTAGTCTGCTGCTTAATAAGCTTTTAATGATACAGCTCTTTATGTTTATTATATATTTAACAACATTAAATCAAATGATTTAAACTAATGGATGATTGGGAACAATTGTGTTGGCTATTTATTAAGTTATTTTGAGCATTTTACAATCTGCTTGTGTTCATATTCTTTGACTATTTTAAGCAAATTGACTCTTGATTTACCATTACCAATTATATACTATCCTAAAATAGAATTATCTTTTTGTATTTTGAGATTTCTTTCATTAAGATTTAAGATCTAGACTATTTGCCTTCTGTTTTAGTGCTCAAACTTCCAATCTTCTGCAGAGATTTTCTTTATTCTGTAATATACTCAGGTGTGTGTATTTATCAACTTCTCTGCACAAGCACAATATGACACAAGGTCAATTTTAACAGGTTTGAATTCAGTTTTCCTTCTCCAAGAATCATTGCTATACCAAGGTTACAGAGCCCAGTCTGCCCTACTATTTACCCATAGCTGGAGGGAGAACAGTTGGATAAATACCTAAGAGTATTAGTGCTATATGAAATGCAACCAGCTTTGTCCAGATTTGAACTTGTGTTACTGCGTCCATTTCTTATGGCAATAACCATTACACCACAGGTGCCTCCAAGTGAATAAAAAAAAAGATTAATTTCTAGTTTTTCTTTGAACCAGTCTCAAATAAAACAGTGTAGTTTTGGTCAGTTGATAAAGGAAAGTAGTCACCCTTTCATTTTCGGTTATCATTGATGTCCAGGTTTCAGTTAACTTTTTGAATCTAACTCTCTCAAATCCTATGGGACTGCCTATAACCAATCGACAAGTATCCATGCATTTCTTACAGGCTTATTTCAGCAGGGATTGAACTTTGACTTGTCACCTGTCAATCATACCTCTACAAATAGACCAACACATTTGCTACTCCAGAGTGCGAGGGGTGGGGGCTAGTGTATAACAATCCAAATTTGAATTAGAAATTAAATTGATATTCTAAATTTGCCCTAATTAAAATGTGAAATAATCATAAACTTTTAATTAGTAAGAAGTTTACATATGTTAATCTTTAAAAAAAAATGAATGAATGTAAACTTTCTGTGGCAGTATTGTATTTACTTTCTTGTCGACTTAAACATTTGAAATCCTAAGCAAATAGACAGATCAGGAAGAGTTTCAGGTCTTTTTCTTTTTTTTCCTGTCTTTTTAATATAGTAATACTAACTTTACACAATATGAACATCTGTGCCTTTACAGAAATATAACCTTTCATATTCCTCTCTTCTGTTTGTAAAGATAGTATAAATGCAGGTCAAACTGTTCTTATGGCTTACTCAAAGTTTTAAATAGGATATTATTTCATTTTTTTTTTTTTTTTTTTTTTTTTTTTTTAACCATGAAAGTTATTTTCAATCTTTTGTTCTTGTATTAAAGTAATATTGTAATTGCAATGTATCCTTGAGACTTGTGCTGGGAAATATAGTAAATAAAAAAGTTTTTTAAAATATATTTATTAAGTAAAGAAGAATGTTAAACCTTTTGGGTTTGGTAATAATATTAGTAGGATTGGAGAGATGAAATAAATGCATTTAAACATGTTATAACAACATGCAATTTAGAAAGTTTCACTGTTGCCTTTAAAGGTTACAATTGAAAATTACTTACAATAAGCAAGTTAATTTCTCATTGTATGTATTTTCCTTGGTAATTTTATTCTATGAAAGATGACATTTACATTGTTGTACTTAGAGGATTTCATTTAATTAACTTTATTTCTTTCTACTCAAAACTATTTGTGTCAGTTATGTATGTTAAATTAAAAATTGTATCAAATTCAAAATCTTCTTAATTTTAAAATATTACCCTTTGGTGGGACTTAGAATATGCTGCCTGTATCCCTTGCAGATGGGTACCTGCCCTCTAAAAAAAAAAAGTGTCCTTGTGTATGACATTAGACTGTCTGGTGGTGAGGTTCCAGTTCTAGAGCTCTTGGGGATGTGGAGTACTCCTTCATTGTCCTTACCCCCAAGTCCGCTCTGACCCAGAGTGGTAGTACTTGTTAGGGTTCCTGTCTATGGGTCAAAGAGATCTCTTTGCAAATTATTTGTATTAGATAGGAATACTTGATATCATATAACTGCAAAAAACTTAAGCTACACAAAAATGTAAATATAAACATATAATGTACACAATTCTCTAACCTCAAGGCATATAATAACCCAAACATGTTGACATACCATTAAAATCAATCAATCATTAATTTTCAAGTGAAATAGTTACATTTACTTTTTAACTGAATGATCTCATTAAAACAGAAATCACCCAAGGAAATATTTTTCATATCTTTAAACTTAAAAAAAAAAAACTGGTACCATCTTTGTTTGCATAGACTACAAAATTTCTTTAAGTTATCATTTCTCAAAACATACCAAGTAAATAGGTAGTTTTTTTTTTAATCCAGGCAACCAATGTGCCAATACATCTTTGCTCTCAAACAACAGGTTGCAATGGAAGTGTAGAGAAACATTCAAGAAACCCTTTTAAAAAGTTTGTAGTGTCTAGGATAGACAAACAGCAGGGTGGGCATATATTCTTTTTTTTATATTTGGACATTTGTTATTTTCATTAAACAATAACAAATGCTTAACTAGGGCACCATTTTCCCTTGTTACAGATGTTTGTATTCCCCTCAAACCTTTTTACCTCTTTCCAATGTAGATATTAGTTACATTGACACAATTCCACACTTGCTTCTCTTATACTGCTATTGGCCCCATCCATAGAAAATTTGGCCCACTCAAAAATTTGCAAAATGAATAAAAACAATGATCTTTGAATGGAAGTCTGATAAAAAATTTGTTGAATATATAGGTGACAAAATAGTTTGTAATTTCATAGGAAAAGATAACTTTCAGCAATATTAATTCATTATTTTGACATTTTAAACTCCGTACATGTACTGGTTATAGACATATTGTAATAGTATGTTCCTTATGCTAACAGATATGAATTATATTATCTTTATCTAAAAAGATTAATTTGTTTGAATCTTTAGGTTTTACATTTTCTTCATCTTAACAAGCCTCACATATTAAAACATTCTACCATTTAAACTTTAGTTCAGGCATGGCAGTTTGTGTTGTGGCCTGCTCAGTCTCACTGGCTAGCAATGTCTCTCCTTATTTCCAAAAAGGAGATCTACCTTCAGGTTTGGTTAAAACTATATAACTCCACAAAGAAGAAAAAAGAAACAAAATCAAATTTCAGAAACAGTGGTACCTTGACTTATGAATCTAATTTGTTCCAATCATAACTCTATTTCCTTCTATATCAAATCAGTTTTCCCCATTGAAATAAACTGAAATACTGTTAATCCATTCTTGCTAACCTTCTTCTTTTCTTTTTTTTTAACTTTCAATATTAAGCACATAATGTATAATTTTTTAAACAAATTATTTAAAATTTGTATCATTTATCTTGTAATGGATTACTAGTGAATGAAAGTCTCACTAGGTGCACCATACTGGCGTTGTGCCACAGCTAAACTTGGTAAAATCTAACAAAAATTTTAGATAGTTATTTACTAAGTTTAGCTGTTAGCCGTTGAGTTTAATACCTTTTATGATAAGGTTCATAGTTGCATTTAGATCTTTCATGATCAGTACACTATTTAAATTCAATTATTCTGCTATAAATTTTTCCTTTTAGATATAATAGTCTGTAGTCTGTAACTTTTTCTTTAGCTAAACAAATTCAGAATGAAGTAATTCTTATGGTTTTGTAAATATTGATTCAACTTTTAAAAAAATGTAGAGAAACTCTTTATTAAGAACTTAGTACAAGGTTAATTATGTAATAAATGTTGAAAGTTAAACAAAACTTGTTGACACTAGTATATCTTGTCTGGGTATATATATATATATATATATATATATATATTTAGTCTTTTATAGACTAAATTTCTATTCATAGAACAGCATTCTGTCACTCAATATTATGTCATAATAAAAATATTTAAAAAATGTTAAATCAATTTTTCCTTAAAAATATTTTTAAGATCATAAACATTAACAATAAAAGATAAAAGAAACTACAAAGAATTTAAAATACAATAAAAACAAATTAAATGTATATACAGTACAATAAAATATTTACATAAAAAAATTATGTAATTCTTAAAAAAATATAACTAAAATGTGTTTTTTATTTTTTTAGTGTTTAGCGATAGTTATATTCTTTTGCAAGTTATACTGTTTGTTCGCTGTTTTTTTTTTTTTTTTTTTTTTTTTCTAGGTTTTACGTTTGATTTATGTCAAAGACTACACTACAACTTTTTGAACCAGTTGATGACATAGGGCAGAGTATAACTGTAAATACATAGATGTGTAAAAAAAAAAAATTATCTATGCTGCTAACCTATCTAGTTTACACAAAACAATTTATGGATCTTTTATTTTCAGGTATCTCAAGGCAACCTAGTATTATTGGTCCTATCTACAGTTCTACTAATAAGTCACTGCTGAAATTTGTAAAACCATTTCCTAACAACTTGCAGGATTATTTGAATTGTAAGTCTATTTATCTCATTAAGATTTTCATTTTTTTTTTTTTTTTTGAATAACTGAAATACACTGTCCAGCGTAATTTTATATGATTGTTGAACAAAATGAGGTTCTTGTAAATATTCTTCTGTTACAATAATTCTTTGGCTTTAAAAGTTTAGAGAAATTGCATCCAATTGTAAAAACGTGTGTGTGTGTGTACTAGTTATTATCCTTGAGAAAATCCATGATAAACTTTAAATTGACAGCTGTCTTGTCAAAATGTAATAAAGAAATTCAAAGAAAATGTTAAATTTAGTTTTTGTTTATGAAATGAGTTTAATGCATCAGTATTTTTTGAGGTTGGAAACAATCAAAAATGTCTTATTCGAGTAAATACAAAATTAAACAAAAAAAAATTGTAATTTACTATAGTATCTCCTTAACTGAAAAAAAATCTAAAAGTTGTCAGAGTATATTGATTTAACTGTTGTGAGAGAAAGCTTTAATGTTTGCGTGGAAGTAGTTGATAGGTTAGTTTAACAGAATGTCAACTCTTGTTGCCAAAGTTTGTTTGTTTTTTTGGGTTTTTTTTCAAGCAATTGTATGGTTTCAATTATCAATTCCTATTTAATGATAATCATTTGTTTGCACACAGTTATTTAGTTTCAAGTATTCCTAATAATTTCTGAAAAGGTCTTTGACCCATAGATGTAACTGTAATAGATACTACTGTTCCAGGTCAGAGTGGACCTGGGAATAATGGCAACGAAGGTGTTCTTCATGCAGTGTAGTGTCATACCCAAGAGGACACCTTTCTTCCTTGAGGGCCGTCACTCTTCTGCAGGGGATACAATTAATGTATTCTAAGCCCCACCGACAGGCATGGGAAGCAGTTGAAGATAGTCTCATAGTAGTGGTAGCAGGTGAGCACTGACCACTGATGAAAAATCAAGTTTGTCTTCTTCTAGCAGCAGAATGCTAGCATAATGGATACATTTGTTTGATTACCACCAGGTCAGACACTCAAATCTTGGCAGGGTTTCACATAATTTTATATATCTGTTCGATTAAATATGAACAGAAATTATGGACAAAGAAATATACAGAAGTTACATTGCTCATTTTTATTAAATGTAAGTGTGAATCTACAAACTTCTCATCAATACATCTTCTTGTCATGAATCATGACAGATAAATGTTTATAATTATCTAAGAATTTTTGTTCTTTTGGAAAACTTTGTAAATAGAAGGATAATTGTTCATTTTCTTCTAGGAATATTAATATAGTTATTGTGTCAAATAATTTAATTTCCTTGTATTTTTCTATTGTTCTAAATTATATTAAGAAACAGTATCCAGTAATAAATGACAGACCAATAATTGCTGCTCTTCTTGAAGAATATGAAATGCTTATTGAAGAAACCCATTCTTCAATGAGCATTTCATGTTCTTCCAATTTGATTTTGTTGGTGTAGAATTATTTATTTGATACTTTAGCTTTTAATAATCACCAATTCAACTTTATTTTTGGCATTTTAGGATATATATTTTTCTATGTATCTAGATTAGCACTAGATAGCCTCATTCTGAAAATAGCTTTTAAAAATCAATTAATCTAGTTATTGATTCAAGTTTTATAAACTTTACTATTTGTATATTTTTAGTAACTAGAAATTAGTGGTGTGGTCCAATTATTTTAAGTTTAAGAAAATGTATTTTAACTCAATATTGCTATAAACTTATAAAAATAATAGTATGATATCTGCTATAATTAAAGTCTTTGAATAAAATTAAATTTTCATTGCTTCCAAAATCTCAAAGAATTAGTACGATAAATTGTAAAAATAAGCTATAATGAAGGCATTAGCAATGATCAACAATTTCTATTTTGATTTAATAAAATTAATAAATATTTTTTAAGTACATATATAAAATTAATTTGAAGACTTTTTCTTTTCTTTTTTTCATTCTTTTTTTTTTTTTTCTTTTTTCAAGCCCATTATAAAACAAATGGTGGACAAAATGCTATTGAGTGTACTGATAAAACTGTATTGGAGAAGAACCAGACGTGTAGGTTGAATATGACGGAACTGTTCCCCTCGACCTCTACATGTACAGGTTCACATTCTTATGGCTATTTAATGGGGAAACCTTGTGTGTTGGTGAAAGTAAACAAGGTAAGTGGTAGGCAAAAAAAAAAATTAAAATGTAAGAAAGTTTTAATGGTTCAGATCTCATATCCACATTAACAGTGCCAATTGATTTTATTCTGGAAAATTTAGAGTAGAAATAGTATTTTCTTTAGTGTGAAAAATGTTATAAAATAGCTGTAAATTTGACCCTTTTTTTTTTTTCTTTTTTTCTTTTTTTTTTATGATTGGTGTTATTAATCTTGTAAAGATGATATTAAACCTTAACAATATTCAATCAATTTATATTGATTAAAATGTTTACAAAAAGAGCATTTTAACTTGAGGATTGGAGTGGAACCTGCAAAATTGATTTATAATTTGACACACTAAAAGAAATAATTCTTTTTTTTTTTTTTATGTCTTTCTTATATGTAAACCAATATAAAATTCCTACAGTATAGAGAAAGTTGTATATGGTGAATTGTGGAAAGAGAAAATTCCTGAACCTAGCTTTATGGTTTGTTTAAATTATAACTTTTGCTAAGAAAATTGAAAACTGATGAGAAAATTTAGAAATACTTCAGAATGTTGCTGTACATGTTGAAAGTAGAGCTTATCATTTAAGGGTTTATTGGCATACTATATTGCTTAATGGAAAGTATCTTTGACATGATTTAGCTGATAAGGATTTTGGAATTCTAACCTGTACAGCAACATTGAAATAGGATATTCTTTACGGTGAATTTTTTTTTTATTCCATTTTATGTTTTAATGTATATTTTCATAAACATTTGCTTTGGTCTTTTCAAATTTATAGTTAGAATAAGTAATCATTCAAATAAATTTATTAGATAATTTTCATTTTTTTTTTTTTTTTTTTTTTTTTTTTTAAAATTCAAAAGCTTAAAATTTGCACCTATTGTTTCAAATTTGATTACTTGTTTTCATGCCTTGTTTTGTTATCATTGCTTTTAATTTCTTGAAAATATTTAAAAATTCCTGTGGCATACTTTTTAATTTCTCTGCTAATTGAAATTGTTCTTAATTTTTTTTCATTCATTTGTTTGACAAAATGTATTGTATATTTCAAACAGTTCTATTTATCATTATTCTTTATAAAACAATGATAGCAAGTAATTCTTAAAGTTACAAAGAGGCTGATATCATAATGTGAATAATAGGAAAATATACTCAATCAATTTATATTGTTGTGCATAAAACAATGGGTATAGCTTTTTCAGGTATTATTCTCTGATGATAATTACATAAACTATTAAGATTATTACAGAGAAATATGAATATCTTGTTTTACACCCTTTTATTGTACTAATAAAATTGTATATGTTTTTTTAACATGTGTAACTCGGCCAATTATGTCTAAATTACTGAAAATGTCCATAATTGGTAAATGCCTACAATTAATCAGTCATGAAAAAACATTGAACTAGATTTTAATTTTAGCATATTTTGAGAGGCCACATAATGTATTAAGAATAAGGTTTTGACTAAATAAGTTTTTGTGATTTGAAACCTGTTTAGTCTAAATTATGAAACTGTATGTTGCAATGAAACTTTTAATGAAAGAGTTAAAATTGCAATAATAAACAAAAAAATTGTTCAGTTTTTCATTCTATTGAACATTTTTAATTAATATTGCCTGAAAACATTTAATCTGTTGTCATTTCAAAATATTTGCTAATCTGACCGAGACATAATTTCATCATTTAGTCATCCAATTATTGATGTGTTAATCAGTGTATATTTGTGCAGTGTCTATGGAGTGAGTTGTGAATTTGTGCAGTGTCTATGGAGTGAGTTGTGAATTTGTGCAGTGTCTATGGAGTGAGTTGTGAATTTGTGCAGTGTCTATGGAGTGAGTTGTGACAGTGCAGTGTCTATGGAGTGAGTTGTGGACCAGTGCAGTGTCTATGGAGTGAGTTGTGGACCTGTGCTATATCTAACTATAGCTACCTGATCATTTAGATTAAAATGATTTCTGTTACTTTGAATATTTGAACCCTTACATAATGACATCTATGTTTGTCAACATTAGAAATTACTATATAAATTTACTTCATCCTTCCTACTGGCATTGTTTTTTCTTATATTATTGTTATGCATTTGGGAAGAATTTTTTTTTTTTTGTTTTTTTTTTTATTAAATCTACAAGATGAAAAAAAAGGTAATTCTGACAATGTTTTTATCATTTCGAAGGAGGCCAAAAAATTCACATTATAAAATGGAAGTGCATTGAGTGGAAATTATAAAAGTTTATTTAAGATAGACTCCCTCACTGTTTGGCTGATATTGACTTAAGTCACCTCAACAACTTTACTTTATTTAAGGTGATATTTTCTGAATCTTTAAATTTCTTTAATTGACAAAGACATTTTATTTTTTTAGCTGCTTTCAACTTGTAAAACTCTCACAGTTGGTGATGATGATAAAGCAATAAGAAATTAACTGAAAGACAAAATTTGTTATAGCTTATTATATCAGTAGATTTGAAATGGGTAAGAACTATTTGCCATCATTTTCTCTTGACAATGGATTTTTCTTTTTTTATTAATAGTAATCTTCCACCAATATTATCTTCATTTTTTTCTTGACATTCTCAGTATATCCCTACAATCATGCTATTTAAATAAAAAAAAATTAAAAACAGTGTTCACATGGAGGATATTTTAATGTAGGAGCTAACATTATAATATTTTGGTTTGTTTAGCAAATCATTATCAGGACATTCATTTATATGGGAAAAAAACTTTAAAAAAGCAGTAGTTTGTAAGTTTTTTTAGTAATATTCGTAAAGCTGCAATACACTAAAAAAAGATGAACAAAAAGTGATAAGATAAACAGGAATATTTCTTTTATGTTGTTTATTTTTCTCAACTAGTTTCGACATTAGGTCATCATCAGGAGAAAATTTCTTGTTGAAGGAATTGTTTTTAGAAAGTGTTTGGCAGACCACTATAATTCAGGCAGAGAAATGTACTAGAAGTGGCAAGTCCATCTGTTTAGTGGGGCAAAAAAACGTTTATATATATATTTTAATTCGTTTTCAAAATGAAAAGCAGACATTTTGGCAGTGCCTAAATTACAGTATGAATAAAAATGACAAAATGTCTGCTCATCAGTTTGGTTGGCTTCTCACTTTCAGAAATCTACTTATTCATTGATACACAAATGCAAAATATACCGTATCCCCAACCTCAATTCTTTTTCAGGAACACTGATAGTAGTAAATTGGGGTACTTACTACTCGCATAAATCCCCAAATGGGTTTAAATGGGCTCTTTAGCCTTGGTCGCAACCCATCAACTCAAGGAGAAGTCTGACACAAAACCTCTGCTGCCTTTCAAGAAAGGCTAGGGGAGTAAACCCGAAAATAAATCAGGAGCCGGAGTCCCTAAGGTGGTGTGATGCTGAAATCCAGTATTACCCATCAACTCCTGCGACACTACCATTGCCAAACTGCATTGGTCCCTACCTTTCCTTTGGATCACAGCAGCAGTGTTGAGAGGGGGTATTTGCTGCATGGGCAACAGCTCATCCTCCATATGAACCCGCCCAGGCTATGTAGTTCAAGTTAACAAAAAAAAAAGAAAATGTCTCTCTTGGCACTTGTGGCTTGGATGATTCTTTTGATTTAAACACAAAGTTTCTATGCAGTAGATTTATTTATTTAGCAGAAGTGAGGCAAGATGATAGCTGTTGTAATAATTAACCATATATAATGAATGGCCTTTGTTTGCCTTATATCCTCTCTTCCACCAATTTATCTAAAATCCGACTATAGACCGAAAAGGTTGAGTTAGTCAATAAAGTTTTCTTCCATATGTATGTCACTTGTTCTTTATGTATGGCCTCTCCATCAAGATAAAGTTCTTTGCAAGGAGAGTACAGTATGTCCATTGTTCAATCAAAGAAATTTAATAGAGGTAATAGTTTGCTTAAATCTCTTTACTACACGCTAACCGTCTGCCTAGATTTTTACAAAAATGCAAACTTATTATGAAAAGAAAACTATTTCAACTTATGGGAGCCAAAAAGCATTAAACAAACTGTTTTTCAACAATTCTGCAAATGCACTCATTGACTATGTAACAATAGACCTATAATTTTTTATTTCAGAATTTTTCCATCATTTTAGTTATCACTTTCTTACTGTACCTTTCAAAATAATATCATTTATGTAATTTGTTTCTCTGATTATTAAGTTATAAAAATTCATCATTAACCAGCATACAACAAAAAACAAACTCTATGATTATGAAGAAGATCAACTGTTGTACATGGAGTTCCACTAAAAATGAATCTCTTTCCATTGAGTATATCTCATTGAATGTATATTACTAAAATTTGAATGTGAATTATCATCACTAAGGTCCATTGCTTATATATTGTCAGCATTCATATTATCATATTTTTTTCTGTTGGCCATTAACTGATAAGTCACTTGAAGCTTCACTTTAGCTTTTGTAGCACTGTCTGAGAATGAAAAAATTACTTTAAGAATATTGTATTCACTTTGATCATTGTCTGTTTACATATTTATGTCTTGGTGAGTTGACATAATTGAATGAGTAGATGGATTAATATTTGCATGATAAAAATAACTATTGGAATCCCATTTATTATTCAAATAAAAAGAAAACTTAGCTCAACAAAATAAGCATATATGGTTGTAATTGAGCCATGTGTATTGTACCTATTTATATTCTTAAATAAGACCCTGAAATGGATGCACATGTGCACCACAGGTAATATGCAACATACAAGATGCACACATTCACAAGAGGCAATAAACAAGATGCACACATTCAGTAAATGTGGCAGTTTAATGTGTTATTTCATTTACAAAGGACTTTTTTTTCTATTTTGTTATCCAGTTCTGCTTTATTATTCATGATTTATATTACCTCAAAACTTGACAATCATATTTGATGACATTAGACTTATTAACTAAGAAAGTTTAACATTTTTCTTTCTTAGATTTGGTTTTGAATATTTTGGAGGAAAACTTATATCCATTCTGATCAAAACATTAATCCAGATTACTTCATGGATTTTTAGCAAAAAAAACTTCTTTGTTGGAAAATTTCAATATCTTGAAACACTTTTAATTTATTTAGACTGTATAATTTGTATAAATTAACATTACATCATGATGTATTGTGATTCCTTTTGGCAATAATACCATAATTAATGGCATATAAAATTAATTATATAATAACTTGATTACATTTTCAATACAACAAAATATGTGAAATTAAAGATCCTAGTCCAAATTATGGTGATCTGATGATTCCATTACAGAAAAGCTAATAAGTTGTTTAATAAAGAATAAATAGATGATAAACTTGGTTTTCTCATTCACTTCAACCAAAATATCTAGTTATTATAAAAGGATTATACATATGGAATATGTCTTTCTAAAAACCTTTTTTGTTTAGAATAAAATCTGTTTTATGTATATAATCAATGGAAAGCCTTTCTTTTGTTTTTTGGGGTTTTTTTCTTTTAAATCTTAATCAACCACATATTGTTGCTATATTCGTCACCCTGAATTAATTATTATGAATTTATTTAACTGAAATCTGTGCTCATGATAACAATTGTTTCCGTTTCAAAGTTTATATAAACAAAATATTACATTGTGTTGGACAAAAGTTCTTGCATCATCAGTTTAGAATTATATAAATAGTTTAACTGGTGCAACTGGTTTTCACTTGAATTATTCTCATCCAATTTCTATTCCTCTCATTGTTATAACTAATTTCATGTAAATTCTTTTTTCTTTTTGCATTTGAAAAAGGATAAGTTTACCCTTTAATACAGATGGTTTTTTTTTTTTGTTTTTTTTCAAATATTTTAATTTATGTTTATCTATAAAGCCAAATCAAAATTCCTCTTACCAGTTGTTTGTCATCATCAAGTTGTGCCAACAACATGATCTCCATGACTCTTCTTTGCCACCCATCCTTATCAGCCATCCCTCCTGAAAGGTCTTCTGCGTAGCATCCAGTATCTATGCAAAGCTGATTGGTGTAGGGTTTTGCTGACCCGACCCACACTTATATGCCCATGTGTAGATGCCCATAGGGGAACATCATATATGAGCTTGTCTCCAGCAGTGTCTACCATGTTTTGTTCATCTTATCCAGATTGTTTGGGTGATAGGAGGCAAGTGGCCATACAGCTACTTCTTGGGGGGAGGGGCATCCAGGATTTGTTCAAGACAGCACACAGTGTCCTTGTACAGCTCCCATCCAGGTTTTTCTCTAAGTATGTTCTTAGAGTCCAAATGGTGCAGCCATACAGTAGCACTGACATGGTTACAGCTTGGAAGAATCTTTGCTGATGTTTGTACTTTTTTTTTTATCATCCAAGTAAAATGACTCCACCTCCCTTTACTACTATTTTGGCACTTTGTGATAGGATCAGATTTTTGTGATCAAAAAGAATAGAATTTGTGATTGTGACGGGGGGGGGGGGGGTCCTAAGATTAGGAAATGAAAAGAAATGTTTCAAAATGGATGGAATACTTTTAAAGGGAAGAAAGTTTTGTATAGTAGATGTGAAATTTTCTAATTCTGACCAAATCAAGAGTTTGAATTTTTATTGAATTATTGTTTATAAAGTATTATTACTTTAGTGATATACAGAGTTTCTAATTCACATAGCAAGGCACTTAGATTATATAATCACTCCAGTTGTAAAGGGAAGGTCAGAAGCAAGTACACAACACTAGAGAGAAACACAACTTAAGAGATATGAAGCAGCACTTCGTAACAGTTACTTTGCTTAAATTTGGTAGCAAGGTCAACTGTAGTTAGTATTTATAGAATCAAGCAACTTCATTTGCTAAATTCTGTTTAAAATTTTGTAGGAATTGATCCTTCTAATTTGCAGATCCAGAAGAAAAAACAGAGACAGTCTTATTTATTAAAGTTGATACTTGCTGAATGTTATTCTGATATTTAAGGTCAAATTTATGTATCCCATGGTGAGAATGAATTTATTATTAATGGCTTGTGAGATCAGCATCCTTTCTATTACTTTTTGCTATTAATTGTTTGGCTGAATGGTAATGTGCCAAAACAATATTTAGGTTCACTTGATTTTATTCTAGCAATTATATATAATATATTATATATAATGACTTTTACTTGTCTGAAGTAAAAGAAAAAAAAGGGACTTTCTGCTTCATATGTTTTTCATATAAGCAGCCATTTGTAATGTGATCCATGCACATGTGTAGGTTTATGTCCTTGATATTATTATTGCTTGTACATGACTTTTCCAAAGCAACAAAAGTTTAACAACCATTGGAAGTCTGAATAATCCAAATAATACTAATTATCAAGCCTCATCTCAAAAATTCAGAGAGGAAGAAACAAGTCTTTTGGCATTCCTTGTTACAGGATATGTGAATTAACTTAATATGCTCAATGTTCTTCTCTTTCGCACTTCCAAATAACTTAAGCCACTTTTTGATATATTTTTGTCTCCTTTATGCTGAACATAGAGATAAAAGATTTTCTTATCTTGAATGGTTGGCAAGAAATTTATCTAATTACAAAAAGTATATACCGAAAGTGTACGTGTTTGCAGAAAGACATTATAACATCCAGTTCTGTATATTATTATTATTATAAATTATTTTTTTGGGTAATACTACAATGCTGGATAATTTTAAGGAATTGAATGGGGCTGCTGGAATGTCAACTAGTTGCTTGGAAAGATAAATTGGATAAAGGGGTATTGGCACCTTTTTTTCTTAAGATTTGAATCTAATATGTTTTCTTGCCAAAGAAAGGTCTCCTTCCTCCCCAAAAGGAGATGAGTACTAGGAATCAAAATAGGACTGTGGAAATACATAGCAAAACCATAGATATGCAAGAAGCTTGAAGAACAAGTCTGCTGGGCTGAAGATTCCTCAAACAAAAAATGAGTTGTCTTTAAAAAAAAATTTTTTAATCAGATAAGGAAGGCTAGAATCTCTTGATAGTTCCAGAGTTGCATTCAATGATTGTAATACACTATATGCCAAGAAAGTGATGAGAAATTAAACATTGCTATTGAGAAGGAATCTGAGGATTGCTAGATTATCTGAAGTTGTTCTATGGTATAATTTGCCTGGAGAAATCTGGAATAGGAACAAGGAGGCCAGAATGGATGATGGATCAGATTTGGTATCAACAGATAAAGGTTAGGCAATAGAGATGACAACAGTAGAAGATTAGGAATAGATATAAGAATGCTTCAAGGAACCAAACATCTCAGTTTTAATGGGGTTCACATTGCCAGAGCAAAGTATTTCAGGAGGAGAAAAGGAATGTTCCAGATGTTGACAAGGTTTAATCTATTACCAAAATGAATGTCTTTGTTTACTATACAATATTGGATGTCTAGCTTAACTTATGTGAGATAAGCTAAGTAAGGTTAAAATAGCCAGGGTCAAAAATGAAGTACAATCTAGGAGTGTACCTTTCAAAGTAATCCGATGCAGATTGTATAAGAAATGTCCAAGAGTATGCAGTACATTAAGGGTCGGTTTAGCTCAGTCTGTAGAGCATCCACCTAGGAACCATAAGGTTCCTGGTTCAATACTGGTCCTCGCCAACTCAGCGCATGAGTAGCACAGAGATCTGTGTGGCAAAGTAAGAACTGGTGGTAGGTTGGGCACTCCACCTCAGACACAAAAACAACCTCCTTGGTCTAGCTCTAGTGAAAAGGAGATAGACTGTCTGGCTGATACTGACTTTAGGTCAACCCAACAACTTTACTTACTGATGCAGTACATTAACAAGGCTAGCTTGATTGACTTGGTAATTGTGTCCCAGGAATAATGTATAGTAAATGAAATATTCATTCCAAAGTAAGTTAATATAAAGTCATTAAAATCTAGTATATATGCTAAACAAGAGACAAAAAGTCTGTTTTATCACTTTATACTTGGTTGATTACTTTCATATTATCAAACAGCTGTATTAATCATTCAGTGCAGAAGACAGACATTATTGGCCTTAAGCATGTTTGTCTTATTTGGGATACAAGCAAATCATGCAGGTAAGAAAAAAAAAAAAGGTTAACCAGGAACTTTTGTTTTGATTTAGGCAATACATATTGTTCCTTACTTTTTAATTACATGTGGGAAAAAAAAAAAAAACTCTTAGTATTCACTTACCCAATGAACACAGTAAAATTAAGGAGCCAGTGTATATCAAGGCATATATAGTGTATAATAACATTTAGGTATATATATATATATATATATAGAGAGAGAGAGAAACTAAGGGCGGATAAAATGTTGTTTGTTTTTTGTTTGTTTTTTTTTTTTTTTTCTTTTCTTTTTTTTTTTTTTTTTTTTACTCTGTGCAGTTATCTTGAATGGTAAAAACTGTTTCCTATTATGGTACTTAAAATTTATTGTGATTCTAAATTCTTTATCTCTTAAGTCTAAAATATAAAGTATGATTTTCTTTTCAATTCTTCCTTGGTCCTTTTTCTTCATTCCCTATCCACCAACTTACCATTTCACAAAAATAGAAAAGCTTCTATGTTGACATTTGCTATCGTCATTACACTAGTAAAGCTGTTGCTTATTCAAATTTTGACACATTATAAATCCTTGTCAATTGATAACTGTTTATCATTTAATCAGTGCCTCAATTTTCACCTTTTCAATATTTTTTCAACTTGATTTTATTGTCTGTTTCAACAATCTATACAATTTGTCTCAAGGTTCATATACTGAGTTTTACTCTATACCTGATTTATTTCTTCCCTTCCTGGATTTATTTTCACATTATCAGATCATACTGTTGTTGTTCTTGGTGGTGGTAGCAACATGATCTAATCTATAAAAAGACAGGATTCAAGTTAACAATTTATATACAATAGTGTGGTTGTCATCCATTTTTGTATTTTCTTTTTCTTACTTTTCTAAATCAAATTGATAGTTCCAGTTAAAAGCTTTGTAAACAGGCTAGGCTTTGGCCCATTTACCAAAACTTTTCTTGTTCCCCAATGACACCTGCATTGGAAAAATAAGCTCTAAAAAAATTGGCTTTGGGTTACCCTTATTGCGATTTTAACCTGGACTATGATGAATCACTGTTCTACTTATTTGAAATCATTTCACTATTAGCTGAAAATTTATTATTCCACCCTGTCAGCTGGGGCTGTAGAATATGCCAATTGATCTTTTGTAAACTCCCCCTCCATTGGTGGCAACCAGTGATGCTTAAGGACAGAATCATGGTAGCTGAGCAGTTCATGACTCGGTTACCTAAGTGGTCACATGACTTGCAACACTCCACTTTGGCTCTGAGCTCAACAGTCAGAGAGCCCTGATCTGATCAATTGGCTAGTTGCATCAATCCCTAGCACCTATATGATTATGTTGCAACTGTATTTTTCAAATTGCTTGTAGCAAACAAATACCCAACCCTTTTTATCTTATAAGTGCTAGAATGTGGTTCCTTTATGTTGTGTCAAGAGAAAAAAGACTTTGACAGCTGTTAAATATTAGGGCACTAAGTATTGAGTGCTGAAAACCTGAAATTGACAGAGGCATGAAATCCTGTTCCCAAACACATATACTGTTAGATATATCTCTGTTTCAACCAAAGCAAAAGGGTTTCCCCTTTTAGGTAACAAATACATGGGGCTAATATTACAAAAAAAAACAAAGCCTCTCCAAATCTGATTCAGAGAATGAAAAAAGTTATTATCCCCAAATTACATCATAATTGAATTATTAGAGGAGACACCTTTATTCAAACTGTTCCTTTTTCTAATCAAAAAAACATTTTAAAAAATGAAAAATGGAAATCTAATCATGAAGGTGGATAATAAGAAAACTTTTGTCTTGTGTCCTAGCAATTACTTGATAAACAAAATATTTACCAACAAACTATTCAATTACAAATCATACATACACACACACAAAAAAAAAGATTTGGCATTAAATAATCCACAAGGGTTGATATGCCATTAAACCAGACAACCAAACCATTTTTTGTTGTAGTCTCATTTTATAGTGCAAATAATGATAGGATTAAATATGTGCTGATGTATAATAGAAAAAATAAGGTGACTTTCATTTGTATGTGATATTTGCATGTATGCAATATCTTTTAAAGTATACTTTAAAAGTCCATTT
Source organism: Doryteuthis pealeii (assembly GCA_023376005.1). Taxonomy (NCBI): domain Eukaryota; kingdom Metazoa; phylum Mollusca; class Cephalopoda; order Myopsida; family Loliginidae; genus Doryteuthis; species Doryteuthis pealeii. The sequence continues at coordinate 15,035,141 of CM042165.1, read as the reverse complement.
TTTGCTAACATTTTGGGTTTATTTCCACTGTTTTTACTTCTTTTTTTTTTTCTAACCCCCCTCCCCCTCATCTTTCTCAAGAGTTAAAAATATTCAATTCCAAAAAGTATGTTTTTGTCTTGATACCTAAATTATTTAAAATACCTAAATGTGAATCTTTATGAAAAATGAACAGCTGTAGAATGTTTTGGGTTAAATTGAAAAGGATTTATGACTTTTCTTTCACTTTCTTTTTATTGTCTCCTCTTCTATAAAATATGGGAATTTTATTGTTCTGGCTAAAAGATGGCTTGGTTTATTAAGTGAAGATATATTCTAAAAGAAAGATTTGACCATAATGTTATTGAACAATATATTTACAATTTTGATCCACTCTTTCCTGTGATCTTCCAACCAACATCAAAATTTCCATCTATCTTGTTTAGCAAAGAATTACTCAAGATGCCTTTTTGCAGTCTTCTAGAGAATTGAAATTTGTTTTTCCCTAAGAAAATTCTGTAAAAAGCAGAATAAGAACTAATCTGATTGTGTTGTATCTATTGAATATGGCAGATGAATATCAACTTCTGATGAATTATACTATTACTCTTAACTAATTCCAAATGTTTTTCATCAATTAATGTCTTCAACTGGTCTAATTGGGTGCAATACTTGTTAAAATCAATAATTTAGTTCTCTGGTAACAATGCAGAGTAGAAGATTCCTCTTCCAATTCCATTATATGTACAGTATCATATTCTTGGGATGAAGATCAACCTTTGGTTCAGTTAATGATAATTCATTTTGCTTGTCCCACCAACTTTTTCATTCCATCTCAAGTGACCAATTTTCATTACTCATTACAATTTTTTTTTTTTTAAATAACATTTTCCTTTCACATAAATTGTAGCAAATCATACACAGAAATATGATCCAATAAGGTTTTTGTTTAACTTTTCAATGTTTTTAAATTTTGTGCATGTTGGTTATTTTCTGCATCATGTCATAATGTTATTGTTAAGTAATATGTTCATTTGATCACTATCAATCTCAATTAGTTAACTAAACTAGGAGGCAATGCTCAACAGGAAATTTATACCATGAAAACTTTGCAAACCATTTTTGGCATACTTAATTATTCAAATTATACTGTCTCTTAGGTACAAACTGAAAATAAGGCGTTTTTTTTTTTTTTTGTTTTTTTTTTTTAGGAGAAATTTAAACTGTAAAAATGTCAAGTTTATGTTTTTCTCAAAAGAAATAATCCTGAATTTCTGTCAAAAAAAATTTCATCTTTTATAACCTAAATTGGCTAAACTGGGTTTTGTTTATATTACTTCAGCAATTTATTGGAAGACTTAAGTTATACCCACCTCACTTTCAGAAGAATGAATATTGAAAAAGGTTTTTTCAGTTTGAGTTTTACATTTCAGGAATATACCTCCTAAATAGTAATGATAACAAGATGTATTTCCTATTGAAGTCGGATGCCGGGGATTTATTACCAACTCAACCTTGGCATTTTTTTACTAAACTTTGACTTTCTCCACCAGACAAGAGGAAATAGATAAAAAAGATCCAGGATAAAGCTCTAACCGCATCAGCGTGGATATGGCAATCCTACAATGTGACATCAAAACGACAAAGTCTGGTGATATCGTGAGATACTGCTGGGGTGCTCTGGGTTAGTGGTAATGATGCTTCAGCCCTGAAACCAGATTCATCATCTGATGGAGGCTTTGTTGCAATGCTACTGTGTAAATAGCAGTCATTGTATGAAGATTATTTTTCTCTTGAATTCTCTTTTTTTTTTTTTTTTTTTTTTTTTTTTAAGAAAAATATTTCTCTCTGCCCACCCTTCAAAAAAAGAAAAGTTTGAAGAAATGTACACAGACAATTATTTGTCAGCAGATGATAAATGTCTTATCAATTAACTGATTAATTATTGAAAGACTGTTATTGCCTCTCAGCATTTTAACAGCAAGACACTCCCATACCAAAATATCATCCAAAGAAAAAACACATAAAAAAATAATTTTTTTAAAAGCAGTTGCAACAAATACTTTTTCACCATTTCAATCATATCTATTGAGTATTCTTACATTTAAATAAAACATTTAATGAAAACAAACAATGAAAAAATTAAACCAGAATTGTCAAAAGTATCTCCTTAAAAAAATTGACATAAAGGGTTTTCTCTTCTCTTCTCTTTTTTTTTTCTTTTACTTTCCACATTCTTAAAAATATCAAAAACACATTTTTTTTAAAATTTCATTAAGCACAATATTTCCTTTTATTATTCACATTTTTAAATTCCCCAAAGTAAATCTACTGTTACAAAAACGATACAATTTGTTTGAAAAAGAGGAATAAAATATACTTCTTCAATGAATTAACTTTTACAAAATGTATAAATAATTCTGTTGCAAATTCATTAATTAAAAAATTAAATTGAAATGTTATTAATATTTGAAAAAAAAGTTACCACCAAAACTTTGACTGGAATCTTTTAAATAAAAATTCATCTTTTTATTACATAAATATGGGAAATTTTTTATTAAAATCCAATTTTCAGTGAATTTTTAAAATAGACACTTTTTAGGTGATGGTATCATTGTTTATATCTACTTCCCTATAAGTTGCATGAACATTTCTTTTTATTTCAATCACATTTTTGCCTTCCTTAAAAATAAAAGATAACATAATATACCAAAAATGTTGCTTATTATTTTCAATAATAGAATCAATGAACAAAAATACACCAATTTTGACATTTTTAAATACATCCTGATATTACAGCTTTCACACTACAATCAAAAGTAATCTTTTGAATAAAGTAAATCAAAACTAAATGTTCCTAATTCCATCCAATGATCAAATCAGAAGACATTTTCACCAACTGAATATCTGGATGATCTTGCTGTCATAATTTTTAGTCATCTATCAAAATTGTTTCATTCTTTTTTTTTATCCCTCCATCTAGATTTATCTACTGACATATAACAAAAGGATTAATCCTATCTTTTTTTTTTATCTTGTCATAAATCTAAGCAATTATTTGATATTGACCATCGCAGAATTCATTTTTTGTTTTTAAATTCGGTTTTTGGATAAACAACAGAAAAGAAAGGAGCTTTTAATTTGACTGGAAACTGGGAATTCCTATTGTTTCAGATGTTTGATTGGACACCAGAGCTTTATGAAAAAGAGGAGCTGCCCAGTGACTTTCCTACACACCGTTATTATAAGAACAGACTCACTATGACTTGTTTTGGAGCTGTAAGTTGAATTCTTTTATTTTTAGATTTTGTTTCAAACTAATATATATATATGGCTACTTTATGCCTCTATTGTCTGCACAGAGTTTGAACTTGTAACTCTTGTTTAATGTCCAGTTGTTTTGATTTGCTTCTCCCAATCACTTTCATCACCCCTGTTGAAGTAAATTAGTATACTGTTGGTTTAAACAACAAAGCACAACTGAACTGATGTCCAAAGCAGCTGGTATTTATGGCACTCAGGAATATTACATACATGCATTGGATGATTCTATTCCTCGAGTCCTGATTTACTACTTGATTTCAGTGGTGATATGGTGCCTGGTAAATAATCTATTCTGCGCTAGGATTGCAACAATGCAGGATCCGTATTGAGTTACGGCTTGCTTGTTGCTTTGTCTGCCAATTAAACAGTAATTGGAAACTTGCTTCTACAACCGCCTTGTATATAAACTTGCTCCTATTTAATAATAATTAGTATTAATGAAAATTCCGGTGTCCACTTTAAAATATTTTTTGAAAAACTATATACAGAACTGACAGATTTGGATGAGTCAATGATTTACCAAAAAAAACTTCATAAGGCTTGAAAAAAGGAAATATAGATATTAAAAATGATTGTATAATTTCTTGACAGTGTCTGGAATCTTAAATTCTTCTAATTCTTTTGTTTCACCTGACTGGATACCCAGCAATGTTTAAAGCATTAGTTAAAAAGCCTTCTTAATAATTCAAATAATGAATATAAATGAATGTTTAAGTTTCAATATTTACTAAAATTGTAAGGGTTACTCAATCTCACTCAATGTTGACTTACTTTCAACTGAGCTGCTTCATAAGAGAATGTATTTTTCATTCATACATAAGGTTTCCAATATTTGGTTGCCAAGTTACATAAAAGCTACAAAATTAAAAGTTTATGGGGGAAAAAAACTAAGGAGTAAAAGTCATGCTTTTTAAAAAAAAAAAATTTTTTATTTTATACTATATAAAAAAAAAACTTTTTAAAAAAATGCAGGATTTTTACTCCTTGTCCAACTGTAAAGTATTAGTCACTCTCAAAGAGTTGTAACAATGAAAAACATTGTGATTTTTGTCTCTGATTTCAGCTTATGGATATATTTAAAATAAAAAAATTTTCATGAATGTTGATTTTTTTTTTTCTCTTTATTTAAAAAATCTTTTTAATCCTAACTTTTACATCTTTATGAACTGATATTTAATTGCCAAATCAATTGATCTGGACATATATCAATAACATTATTTAAAATAGAATTTTGTTTTGGGATAGAGCAAATTAATAAAGTTCAAATAAAACAAATAATAGTATATGAAAATAAGAACTAAAACTAACAAAATATGAAAATAAAATATCACACAATTCAATTTTGCTGAAAGTTTAATTTTCAGTGTTAAAAGAACTCTTTAGTGCTTTTGCATTCGATACATATACATTATCAACCTCTCAAAACAAGCAGTCTATACTATAGAACTTTTATAATATTAATTCATAGGTTAAATAAAAATTAAAGAATTCCCAAGAGAAGTCCATAGATCAATAGAATTCTCGTTTCTAAAAACTTTTTTTCTTAAAGCTTTTATGGTTTTTATTAAACAGCTAAGAATGGCCAAGATATTTGAATTAAAGCAAATTTTAACCTCTGACTGTCCAAACCCTTTTCTTTCTCTTTTTTCTACTGATTTTTTTCCCCTATTTTCTTTTTAGACAGACACCGACAGACAGAACATTGGTTATATTAAATATATTCCCGAAGAAGGAATTGACATCAAGCATTATCCATATAATGGCCAGAAAAGTTATTTGTCTCCTTTTATTTGGGCTCAGTTTATGAATATGACTCATAATATGGTTATCAAAGTAAGATGCAAATTTTTTGCAAAGAATATTCGTATTCATCGTAGAGTTGACATCAGATTTTCTGAATTTGAGATTGTGATTGATTAATTTTAAAATAACTTGAATGAATGAAAGTTATAGAACAGAGGTGGCAAATTATTTTACATTTAAATTTTCAAGTTGACAATGTTTCTCTTACTAGAAAATGAAATTAGCAGTTTGTTTTTGTGCTGAAATAATTTTTTATTCATCTTTAACTGGCATGATAGCTAATTCCTTTACAGTGTTAAGCTTATATATATATATATATATATATATATATATATAGTTTCTGGGAAAATTCTTAAACAATTACCTGATTAATTTTCATAGTTACAAACAATTGCCATCTTTCATAAGAAGTCTTAAAGATATTTACTCTTTTGTTATCTTGAAGAACCTTGATCAAGTGTTATTAGTTCTCTTACATGTACTGACTGATTTGAAAACTTCCCAACTGTTTTACTTGTGGATTTATTATTGTAAAATATGAACCTATCTTTGATTGGCCTCTACTGAGTCATTTGATATGAACTTATTTGTTTCTAATGTTTAAATAGAACAATTACTGAAAAGTTATGCTTTTGTCAAGACTCAGACATACAGCAACATAATGGAGGAGGAGATATCAGGTAGTCTACAATAAGATTTGAGGAAGAATTTTTTACCTTTTCAGGAGACTTGTCTATCAAGTCACTTTCTGCTCTTTAATATCTTTTTTTTTTTTGGTTAATATGAGCTTATATAATCAAGAGATATTTTTATAAGTTTTATTACTAACATTTTTTCTCTTTTCAAATGTTTGAATCTTGGGTTGATTACCCAGATCTCATTAATATTTTATCCAGAAACTTAATATAGACAGAAGACTTGGTTCTCCTCCTTCCCCTACATGCTTACATACAATGTATTGACAGTGTCCTATCAAATAAAATCTTTAAAGATTATACAACTTCAGTTCATAGTATAGATCAGATATTCCTAAGTGGAAATCAAAGCAGTTGAAACATTAAATGAAGTCATTGAACAGTAATTAAAGATTATTGTGAAAAGAACAAAATCTGTTTCTCTCATGAAAAAATATATATTGCAAAATTGATGAAACTTGGGTTGACATGAGTAGTTATATACTAAGCATAACTTAGTTTGATACAAAACCAGAAGTATGGGACACCCAGTGAGAATTGAACTCCTTAACTATGGTTTGTTAGCCTAAGTTATTAACCATTACACTATGCAAAGCGCCCAGGAAGCAAAGTTAGTAAGAGAAGTAGTTCAAGAATATGCAAGTCATGTAAAAACATGACTTAGTCAAATTATATTAAAGTCATTGGTTTCTGCAAAATCACCAAAGGTAAGCAGTGATGAGCCTGATCAGTACTTAGATGGGTGACCACTTAACAGCAGGTACTGTAAGAAACATGAGACCTAAGTAAATCCTAGTAAATAACTAAGAATATGAAAAGAAAAAGTAACTGAAGAGATTTTTGGTATTGTTTTAAGTTTCTTTTAGCTTAAGATGTGCCTCTTTTACTCTTGAAAATATTTTATCAAAAGCTGTCAGCATTTGATTTTTAAACTTTTTTGAATAAGTTTCATTTTTTGAATTAGTTGATCATTCCTTTTCTGTTATTTATGAATGATTAAACTGAATTTATTATTAAAATTGTTTATACAGCTGATTTTATTCTGGGCTAATAAATAATTTCATAATGTTAACATTGTTTTTTTGTTGTTTTTTTTCTTCTGTTTTTTGTTGTTTATTTTTGTCTTTTGTTTGAGTATTTTTTTCCTACACTTGTATTCAGTGAATGTTTTAAGAATTTGTAGATGGAATTTTGCTTAATTGAAAAAAAAAAAATTTATTCAAAAACTCATTTCTTAATTAAAAATGGGGTATGATCTTTACTTAGGCTTTTGACAAATTAACATTTAATTGTGTATACAAAATAGACATTGAGTTGAAAATTTCCTAGTCAGAAACCAAAGTTATGAATTTTACCTCAGTCACTGGAAAATTAAAACTTTAAAACAATTTGAATTATGTTTACATTTGTAGTATAGCAATAACCACCAGGGAGATCAGAAACATTAGCCTCTCAGTGACATTTATTAACTTATAAGTCTTCACAAAACATAGTTCAGAGTTATACCTGTGTTTATTGCTGCAATAAAATGTAGATGGATAAATATACTTTCGGTTCCAAATTTTATTGGAACCATGAGCCCCATTTAGGCCTTTTTCCAGTACTAGGTTAAAATCCTGGTCATAGCAGGTTTTCATATGGTCTTTTTCTTTTCTCTCTCAAAGACAAAAAAAATGATCATTTGTATGATGGACTTATAGCATATGCACTTTAGTATATAATCTAATCAACAAGTTTTCCACTAAAAACTCTTTTAGGTTAGCTAATACCAAATAATGAAATTTGCAATTGATCTCTCTTTAAAGGAATGAAAATGTTTTGAATTTAATGTTGAAAAGATTTTTTTTTTTTTTTATAAAAAGCAAAGGAAGTATTTTTTTGTTTATTTTTTTAATAATTGTTAATCAGTGCTTTTATTAACACCTGAGATATAGTCTGACTTGAGAATGAACTTGACGCATGAACACTGATGTTTGGGTTATATAACAGCCAAGCTTTGAAATCAATTCCACTTTGACATTTGAAAGATTCAAACATCAACAAGTTTAAGATGAAAAATAAAAAAAAATTTTTTTTGTGATTTTCATACTTATTTGAACTTGGTAAATGAGTACATTTTCTAACTCAAGATCATGCCATGTGTTATGTAAATAACTTATTGACATGTTGCATTTTCTTTAAATATTTACTTTGACTAAATATTCCGGTCTTATATTTTATTGCAATAATTATACAGGTTTTAAAGAGATTTTGTTATGGTAATTTTAGGATTGAGATACTCAAAAATGGGGCACTTCATATAGATGTATATATTATTATTATTATTTTATTTTTTTGTTATATAAAATGCAGACTTGTATTTATTTATTTTTAATATTACATCTGAAATAAACAATTTAAAGTAGAAAGACATTGATTTTTAGGGCTCTTGGGAAAGCAACAGACTTTGAATTGTTTATTTTAAATGTATTTATTTAAAGTCTGTTGAAAGAATATAGGTGCCTATGGCATAACAGTTATCTTCATAAGAAGTGGGCACAGCAACTAGAGTTCAATCCTGAATGAGGCTGTTTGCATTTCACGTAGTATACCTTTTGGGAAAGGTATTAATCCAACTGTTCTCTCTTCAGTTATGGGTAAATAGTAGGTCAGGCTGGGCTCTTTAACTTTGTTATAGCAACCAGTCTAGGAGAAGGAAAACTGAATTCAAACCTGTTGTATCCCTGGAGAGGGATACAGTCTGCCAGGCTATTCCTGCCTAAGACACACTACCTGAGTAGTGCCCCCACAACCAAACCAGATTACAGGATCAGTGATGATGAATATTCAAAGTAAAGTATTACTTTTCTGTTGTTGGATTTTATTTCGGGGAAAATGCAGTCATTTTTTGCTCTCTTCATGGTTATAATCAGCATAAGTAACTTATAGCTGTCACCTAGAATGGCTCATTTTGATTTTTTTTAAATTCTGCTCTTAAACATTTGTTGTCAAAGTTGCCAATCTCTTCTTTGTATCTTGTTTTGGATTTGGTCTTTATACAATCAATTATATTGTTCAAATCCTGGATGAAGCTGTTCGTATTTCACTTTGCACTAATGACCTTTGCATCTCTCAGCTATGGGTAAATAGTTGGGTAGACTAGGTTCTTTAGCCTTGATTAGACAACCAGTCTAGGAGAATGAAAACTGAATTCAAACCAACTTTACTCTTAAAAATTGACTTTGATATAATTTTTTTCAAAATGGTACAGATGAAAATATGTTATAACCCAATGTTGAAGAAATAAATTATGGAATGATCTTGTAATTTGCATTCCTAAAACAAATACCAGCAGAAGCCTAGGTATGCAAATTGTTCTACAGTTAAAAATGATTGTTGTAGACCTCAACAAATGGTTGGGCATAATTAATTGAAAGGAAACCTGACTCTAACAAAAGAACTGTCAATTGAAATGATGGATAAAATTGTAAAATTTTGATAAAGAATATTGCTTTAAATTAGTGAAATCCATTCCTGAAAGAATTAAGACAGGGCCACTAAGTATTCATTATTTTTTTAATCATTGAATTCCATAATTTTTTCTCAGCATTGGTTTATTCCATAATTTTTTCCTATGCATGGCTTGGAAAAATTATACTAATTAAATAATTTAATCAAGTTTCTTAAAGGTTTATTTTATGAAGCTAGAATGTTCAGCTATTAAAGAAAAATATTTTTGCCTATCTGTTACTTTAATAGCTGAACATTCTAGCTTCATAAAATGCAAAAAATGAACATCCTCTAAGTTTGCTACTTCCATCATTTTTGCCAGGAGTAGAAGACGTTGGAGATTTTTACTTTCATTCAATATCAGTTTTCTTTCACCTGAGGAATTTCGAATATGTTCAAATCTAAACATAATGTTGAGAATCTCAAATGAAAATGTAGACAATTGTTAAATTGCCCAGGTATATTTTGCCATTAGATGGTTGGACTCGGAAACCCACAGAAAAAATGCATCAAAAAAGAAGGAAGAATCCAAAAGTCACACCTGACATAAGTAGGAGGGACAGTTTGAGAGCATAAGGCCGATTGAAAACAAAGGTGGTTCTGAATAGATATCCTTTGTTGTGAATTTTGTATAATGGATATTTTATTGCCTAAGAGAACTTGATAGAGAATACAAACATGGTAGAAGATAGAAAAAAGAGCTTATACATAGTTTTATAAGAGAAATGTTCTAATAGGAAAATAGTTCTTAGTTGATAAGTGTTGGGGCTGCTAGTAAAAGAGGAAAGTATAAACACTTACACATTGAGCATGTTCTCGTATGCCATGTGACACAAAATGTTGGAGGCTCGAAAACCACCATATCCTTGAACAGGAGATGTAACTAGTGCATGTTTTTCTGTCGAGGCTAGAAGGTAAAAAAGGATTTTTGACTTTGCCACTTCAACTTTTATATTGCCACTCACTATGCCACCTAGTGCCTACTGGGAGACACAGGAAGTAATTACTTCTCATGTCCCCTATTAGTTGAGAGATGTAATCCCAACAGGCCCTTCATTTGAAGTGAGAATATTTCATCTGGTTAGATGATAGGTGGAATGTACCAATTGACTGAAAATTTGAAACACAAAAAATTAGTGAATGGTGAGTTGAGAAAGATGTGCACTAGAAGCTTAGGTTCCAGTTGTGCTAGAGAACTGGAATTTTGTCACTGGGGTATAACTGAGAAATCGGAGCCCCTGTGAATAGACTAGGAAAAGAACTGCTGAAAATAACAGTAAACCCCCTGAGGCTATATAGAAAGGAAGACTAAATGTTCAAAAGAGCTTTGAGAAAAAAAGGTTTGTTGAAGAAATTGATTTTGTTTCTCTAAACATGGGCTCTTGAGTTCTGATGGAAGCATAGATATTGTTTCTCCTTTAGGTATTATCTTTTTCATCTCATGATGTCATATTTTGTGCTGAAAAACAACATAAAGACTAAAGAAACTTTGTTTTTTTTTCACCTAAACAAGGACTATAATGGTTGGCCATTTGTATTAGGTACAGCTATGGGTCAGATCTGTTTGAAAATTATTAACACTTGAAACCATATAGCTGTGTTAATTGTTTGTATTAAGAATAGTTACTTGAAGCTATAATGGTCTATAAATTATTATTAGTTAATTGGAACCATATAATTGCTTGCAAATTATTGGTGTTGGATACTTAAAATCCTATAACTGCAGACAAGTGATAAATAGGAATAGTTACTTGAAACCATATAATTGTGTATAAATTAGATAGAATACTTGATGTATTAGATAGGAATACTTGAAACCATATAATTGTGTATAAATAAGATAGGAATACTTGATGTATTAGATAGGAATACTTGAAACCATATAATTGTGTGCAAATAAGATACGATACTTGATGTATTAGATAGGAATACTTGAAACTATATAATTATGTGCAAATTATTTATATCAAATATTGGCATTAAATAACCCATAAGGTGTTTATTTGTCATTAAACAAAAGAAACAATTCCTTCTATAAGTGTAGCATTTATGTTCTGTTTACTTCATTAAAAGAATTACCTACTGCATTTCCATTTAAACACTATTTTTGTAGCCATCTTGTTTACTTATGTCTTATTGTCTCTGTTTTGGTTCTTTGCCTAAATTTGAAGAAAATATATGTTAGGTTCATTCATCAGCTGGCTGTATAACAATATGCAAGTAATTAATACATTACTATGAAAATTAGTGATGTAAGCTTTCTCGGACCATAAGTTTGAAAATAGATCTAAAAGACAAGTGAATCATCAAAATTGACGCTATCCCAAAACATTTTAAATTAATCTGGCTAATTTTTCACATATTGAAAGCAGCATTGTTTCCAATAAATATGAGACTGAGTCACCATTTAAGAATAATAGATGATTCCTCCCTTTTTTTATTAAAAGAGAAAAAGTTTATTTTAAGTTCAATGAAAGAGAAAAGTAAACTGGATACTTTTTTTTTTTTTGTTTTTTTTTTTCCACATAAACAAAGCCAGTCTTTGTGGTTCTGCTTCATTAAATAACTAAGCAATTCTTTACTAACACACATACACACATATCTTTTCAGATATTTGCACATAGATTCATATTGTTAATTATACATTTCATGTAGCATGTTTGCAGAATGTTCAAATAGAGGAGCTTCTATGGCAAATCAATTTGATCCTTTGTCCTTAAACAAATATCCAAAATTTGATTTGATTTGATTTTTTTTTTTTTTTTTTTTTTTGCTTTCTCTCATTCAAAGTGTATAACTGACTAGTCTTTTGTTACATGATGATGGTTGGTATCCTTCTGCCTACAAGAGACGATGGAGTAGTGTCAAGGTTTTTTATTCATTTTTTTTTTTGTTAACTTGAACTACATAGCCTGGGGGTTCATATGGAGGATGAGCTGTTGCCCATGCAGCAAATCCCCCTCTCCACACTGCCGCTGTGATCCAAAAGAAAGGTAAGGGACCAATGCAGTTTGGCAACGGTAGTGTCACAGGAGTTGATGGGTAATACTGGATTTCAGCATCATACCACCTTAGGGACTCCGGCTCCTGATTTATTTTCGGGGTTTACTCCCCTAGCCTTTCCTTGAAAGGTAGCAGAGGTTTTGTGTCAGACTTCTCCTTGAGTTGATGGGTTATCGACCAAGGCTAAAGAGCCCATTTAAACCCATTTGGGGATTTATGCGAGTAGTAAGTCTATATGTTGTGAATATATATTTTATTACATAAAATCTGCCCTGTTGGCAGACCTTAGAATATACCAACTGCATCCTCTGCAGAGGAATAACATCCCCCACCAAAAAAAAAATAGGCGGGTCTCTGGTAGGATATATAACTGCATCTGGTGGTGAGGCTCCATTCTAAAGTTCTGGGGAGTAGTCATTGCTTCATTGCCATTACTCCCAGGTCTACTCTGACCGTGAGTAGTAGATTGGTTGGTTGATTTGGATTTTACGGCATGTCAATCCTTGTTGGATTATTTTATGCCAAACACATTTTGTTTTATTCATTCTTGATTGGTACTCATTTTTTTTAAATATTTTTTAAACCTTTTTTTTCTATTTAACCCATAGATGGGACCCTAACAGGTACTAGCACTCTGAAGTGAATCTGTGAGTAATGGTGAGAAAGGGGTACTCCACATTTCCCAGAGCTCCAGAATTGGAACTTCAGTGGGTGGTAGGGCCTGTTAGGATCCTATACATAGTTCCAATAGACCTGTTTAATATATCCACAAATTATTTTTATTACAAATAGTTGATTGAAGCTATAATTGTTTAGTAAGGATTATTATTAGTTACTTAGAACTATATAATTGCTTGCAAATTATTGGTGTTAGATAGGAATACATTAAACCATATAACTGTGCAAACAAATTATTATTAAATAAGAATAGTTACTTTAAACCATATAATTGTGTATAAATTATTAGCATTAGATAGGAATACTGTATAACATGTAATTGTGTGCAAACAATTTGTAGAGAAAATTTTGAAATTATAAAATTGTCATTGGTTACCTGTGTCAATAATGATGTAAATTGATTGAAGGGATTCAAAATCTGAATTTCCTTTGTTTGCATCGGTTACCAGTTTAAAAATAGTTTGAACTTTAAACCATGTAGAACGTCTCAACTTTCCAACCTTTTTTTTTTTTTTTAATTAACATTGATTAATACAATTTTTCATTAATAAGCAAAGTACAGACATGCCATAAAACTCAACCAACCAACCATCAAAGTTGTCTATATTGACACTTGGTGTGAATAAAAGCCAAGGGGTCCAATGGGAGTGAATTTACTAGCTTATATTTATAAATCCCTTTATAACAGATCACTGGATCATTTAGATTACTTACTAAATATTGTACACCAAGCAAAATGCCATCTATGGGTTAAATAGATTTTAAAAAATGTATTTAAAAAAAAAGAAATTGAATACCCAACAAATTTACTTCTAATCATTTGGTTGTATATTTTACACAGGAAGAACCAAACAGATTTTTGTGCTTGTTCAAATATTTATGGCAAATATATTTGTTTATATAAAAAAGTAAAGTTGTCGGGGCGGCCTAAAGTTGGTATCAGCCAGTCAGCAAGGGAGTCTATCCCCTTTTCAATAGCGCTAGATCAAGGAGATTGTTTTTGGCATCTGAGGTGGAGCACCACACCTACCATCAGCTCCTTACTTTACCGCACAGATCCCTGTGCTACTCAAAGCTGAGTTGGTGAGTACCGGTATCGAACTAAGAACCTCGTGGTTTCTAGCCAAACGCTCTACCGACTGTGCTAACCATGAACACAGTTTTTTTTATTGCCTGAACTTGCAGACCATTTTAGGATTTTGATTAGGTTGGCAACTCTTCAAAAATAGAAATGTGAGTCCACCTTAGCAGTTTTCCTTGATTTATTCTGAACAAGATAATAGAGAGAGAAAATTAAAATTTCTTTCATTTAACAAAAAATATGACTAATTTTATTTCATTACAAATTACGAATTAACAAATATTTAAAGTAATATTTACTATTTTAAGTAATATTTACAAATTAACAACAATGTCTTACCATTGTCAAAATTAACAATAATGTTACAAATTTCTTTCATTTAACAAAAAATATGACAAATTTTTATATATATATATATATATAAAATAGAAATGTGAGTCCACCTTATCAGTTTCCTTGATTGATTCTGAACAAGATTATAGAAAGAGAAAATTAAAATTTCTTTCATTTAACAATTTAATTTAGCATCCCAAATTGCAAAGCATCAAATATATTTGTTATGTTGATTGCAATAAAATTTGATTCTTCTTGCATCATGTTCCCATTTTAACACTGAAAACAAATTAATCAAAAGTCAATTGTTAGTTAAAATACTTATGGGCAATACATGTGTGGGAGTGTTACCATTATTATGGTATGGAAAAGTATGTATTAACTCTTAAGCACTAACAATTTCATTTTGGTGACATATATATATATATATATATATATATATATATATATATATATATATATATATATATATATATATATATATATATATATGGAGGCACATGGGCTAGTGGTTAGAGTCATGGAAAATGGACTCGTCGATTCGAGTTCAATTCCTAGACGAAGCTGTTGGCATTTCACATAGCGCTAATACCCTTGGGAAAGGTATGAATCCATATATTCTCCCTCCAGCTATGGGTTAAATAGTAGGGCAGACTGGGCTCTTCAGCCTTGGGTAGGTAACCAGTCTAAGAGTGGGATGACTCTGAATTCAAAATTCCTGAGGTCGGTCGTTGATTGGGTTTGTGGCAACTTTTGATGCACCAATTCTTTCCTATCGACTGTGCCAAAAAGTGTGGATGGTCCAACACAAGCCTTCACCACTATAAACAAATCACTGTGTGGGTGTTCATTGTGTGTATGAACCCTCATACGTCGATAATCGACGGGAGAGTCCTTTTTTTTTTTTTATATATATATATATATATATATATATATACACACTCATCCAGGATTTGAACTTGTCTCATTGTGTCCATTTCCTACAACGGTGACTATTACATCAGGTGCCTCTATAAAGAAAATAATATAATTAGTTCCAAATTCTTTCATCAGACAATTGAAACTCTTCGTCAATATACAACATTTTATCTGATACATTTTTCTAGTCTTCTTCCGGTGTATTAACTGTATCAAAAGAGACAGTATCTTTTTTTCATTTCCATTCATATAAAACAAAACAAAAAATGGGTAGGAAAATAGTGACTACTATTTATTTGCATTTGCACTATTCCTCAATGTTGCAGAATGATAACCTGAGTGAGTTATGATTAAAAAGCAACAAAAAATGTAAAAAAAATACTCACCATTTAATAATAGTATTGATATGATTACTTCTATTACAAAAATAACCTAAGAGTGGGAATGTAGTTTGGTTTGTTTTGTTTTATGGCATATCAACCTCAGTGGGTTATTTAATGCCGATAAAGTTTTGAAATAAATCAATTCTTAATGGATAATACAATTTTTTTATAAATACATTTTTCTATTTAACCCATAGATGGGACCCTAACAGGTACTACCACTCCGGGTCAGAGTGGACCAGGGAGCAATGGTGATGAAGCGGTGCTCCACATTCCCCAAACCTCCAAAACTGGAACCTCACCATCAGATAGAGTTTAACGTCATTCCCAGGACATGTAGACCCGCAGCCACCGCCTTCTAGCACCCATATGATAAAAAGGGGTTGGGGCTTGCCATAAGGGCAATAGGGTTGGGGAAAATCATATAGGTGGTAGGGCTTGACGTGACCAGCCGATTGATCAGAGGGGGGGGGATGTAGTCTATGGGTTGAAACAGTTATACAACATTAATCTGTCTTTTTGTAACATCTTTAATAATGACAATCTTCATCCATTGACATCAATGATGACTTAACTAAACTGAAGCTTAGCAAATGAACTAGACAGTTGATTTGATTATAGTACTGAAGGCTTGCGTAGAATTAGTTTAACTTTGAATGAGCTGATAACAAGGATGGTATACTACTGTACCACAGATTCTCAGAAAATACTCCTTAAGTTTTGAATTCAGTTTTTTTTTAGACCAGTTGCTATACCAATGCCAGAGGGCCTAGACTTGCCTTACTATTTTACCCATAGCCTGGTAAATATCTATAATACCCAAATGATGTAGAAAGCGTGGTGTAATGGTTAAAGTCATGGGAAATGGACTCGTCGCCCCGAGTTCAAATCCTTGGTGTGCTAATTGCATTTCACTTACCGCTAATACCCTTGGGAAAGGTATGAATCCTACTATCCCTCCAGCTATGGGTAAATAGTAGGGCAGACTGGGCTCTTTAACCTTGGTTAGGCAACTGGTCTAGGAGAAGGAAAACTCTGAATTCAAACCTGCTGAACTCCGCTTAAGAAATTGACCTTGTGTCGCATCCTGCTCATGCAGAGGGGTTGGTATATATATATAATACCCAAATGATAACAATACATGTACGTATTCACCAAACCTCCACACAAGCAAGATGCGACACATAGTCAATTTCTAACAGGTTTGAATTCAGAATTTTCCTTCTAGGCTGATTGCCATAACAAGATTAACTCTGAAAGTCCTATACCACCTCATTCCAACCGTCCGGAAGTCTTATTCATTTTCCCAATCCACCACAAACGATAGCCTTTGTTTAAATGTAATATTAAACATATTTAGAAGTCTTTGATTTAAGGGAAATAACAGGTAACTTTAGATGCAAAGCCATTTTTTATATATATATATATATCCTTATAGGAATGCTCTGGACTTAGAAAATTCTCACAGGATGTTAAGAGTTAAAGAGCCTAGTCCATCTTGTATTTATCCATAGCTGGAAGGAAAATAGTTGGATTTATACCTTTCCTAAGGATATTATTGCTACTAGCAAAATAAAAAGACGCCCTCCAGGCGATGTAAAACTACATTTTTGAAAAAGGTAGTTTTGAAAGGGGTAGTAAAAAATTCAATGTCAGAGAGTTTGTAACATAAGTAAGTAAAATCATCAGATTTATTAAAGGAGTAAAAAAAACAATTTGAAATGGAAACTTAGGTCTGATAACTTTGAATATATATTAAAATAAAACAAACTATATATAAATATATGATACCGGGCATGTATTTATTAAAACTTGTTTTAAAAAACAATGAGGACTGTATAACATTGCATGCTCAAATTTTGAGTGTATTTATTCTATGTTATGACGATTTTGGGTAATATGATGTAAGCAGTGACGTAGTTAAGGTTACAGACAAAAAGAGAGCGAATCTTCATTATTAATAGATATAAAATGTAAACACCTTTGTCTAATATTTCCTTCAATAATAATCATTACATAAGGTACCTCATAACAATACATATACGTATGAATTTAATTTCAAACATTGTTTCTACAAACAAATGTGGCTTAACCATTATCATCTTAGGAAATGAACTTGGCAACCCGAGCTCAAATCCTGGACAAAGCTCTTTGTGTTTCACTTTGGACTAATGTCCTTGAGAAAGGCATGAATCCATCTCTTTTTCTCTCTCTCCCCCCCCCTCTCAGCTATGGATAAAAAGTTTGGCTAACTGGTCTCTTTAGTCTTGGTATGGGAACTGTTCTAGAATGGGAACTCTAAATTTAAATCTTCAGCTCCACTTAAAAAATGATCTTGTGTCATATCCAATCTGGCAGAGGTGTTGGGTAAATACAAACAAATAAAAAGTAATTATTATTAGATTAGAAGTAGAGAGAAAATGACAATGATGCTGAATGTAGTTATATCACTTTTTTTTTTTCGGATTTCTTTTTTATCCTTTGTTTCTCCCTCCACCATATTTGTATTTTTTGTCAACTACTGTTTCCCTCTCATACACACACAAACACCATCCTTTTTATTCTTCCTTTATTTCTCTTCTCTCTTTTTATTACTTCTTTGTCTCTCAATCTCTTTTCTTTCTTTTTTTTCTCTTTCTCTTTATGAAGCTATAATCAGTACTGACAATGGTACATCTCTTCTATTCTGCTTCAGTACATCACTTAGCTGATCGAAATCACCTAAAATGTGTCTCATTTTAGCTAAAATGGCCTGTTTTTTTTTTTTTTTTAGAATCAAATCAATAATTCACATGTATTGAAGCCTTGAGCAAGTTCTTTCTTTTCATTAAACTGTTCTGCTCATTTTTGGTCAATAACTTTCTACATTTATGAAATGTTACAAGCACTAAAGCAATATCCGATCTGTGATTGCTTCACGAATACCAAATTAGCTTGTAGGAATGGATATGTTGGATGTAACGGTGGTTTAATGAGTAAAAGCATGGAAAATAAAATTGGTCAGTCAAGTTCAAATTCCAATTGAGACAAACCTGGAAGTGGAGACCTGTTGAAATATCCTAGTGAAAGTCATCAATAAACTACTGTTCTTTAGCTATAGGGAAAATAATTTAAAAAAATAAAAATAAAAAAAGTTGTATATATATTTACCAACTCCTCTGCACGAGCAGTATGTGACACAAGGTCAATTTCTTAAGCGGAGTTCAACAGGTTTGAATTTAGAGTTTTCCTGCTCCTAGTCCGGTTAGCTAGCCATGGTTAAAGAGCCCAGTCTGCCCTACTATTTACCCATAGCTGGAGGGAGAGTAGGATTCATACCTTTCCCAAGGGTATTAGTGCTAAGTGAAATGCAATTACCACGTCCAGGATTTGAACTCGGGGCGACGAGTTCATTTCCCATGACTTTAACCATTACACCACACACTTCCTAAAAAAAGTTGTATACAGGGTTGGCAACACCATTCTATAAAATCTACTTGCGACTGAAACCAAATCAGTATCTGTAGTGCGGTGTGGTCGCAGACCCTACACTCTTCAATCTACAGGAATAATCAAAAGCAATAAGATCAATAGAAAGATTGGAAAGAAATATGGGGTCACCATTCTTAGAAAACTTTTTTTTTTCTGTTTTTATTACATGAAAAATGAACTAAGCTCAAACCTGAGACAAAACCTATTTCATTTGATAACCAAATTTTGTTGGGTTCATGGAACATGCCTCAAATTGGGCATCCCATCATGGTGCAATGGTTAGCAAGCTAGTCTTGCAGATCTAATACTACTGAATAGTGAGTTTGATCCTCGCTGGATGATACAAGCTCGTATGTATGGAGCATTTGAGTCATGTTCCATGAAGCCAAAAAGTTTGGCTATCGAATAAAATAGGAATTTGTGCTTAGTTTTGAGTCTGGTTTATCTCGGTCGGTAGAGCACCCACCTCGCAATTGCAAGATTCTGTATTAAATACTGGTCTCCACCAACTTAGCGCATGAGTAGCACAGATTGGGTTAATCTGATCTGTGCAGTAAAGTGGGGAGCTAATGGTAGGTGTGGCACTCCATCTCAGTAAAAAAAAAAATCTGCTTGGTCTAGCGAAAAGGGGATAGACTCCCTCGCTGTTTGGCTGATACGACACTGCCAACTTTACTTTTTTCTTATTTTTCATGGATTAAAAATAATGTAAGAAACGTTTTCTAAAAGTGTTTTTTTTTTCTTCTGGGCAGCAGTATTTAGCCTCAGTTTAATTCCTTTTACTTTATATACTAAAAGGTGCATCCAACATTTATCCAGACATTTTGAATATCTCGATATTAATAGTTGTATAGACTTGATATAACTTTACAGCCAATCAGAAGAGCTCATGTGTGAAGAGACATTCTCCTGTGAGATGACTCAATTGGCAATGAGACACCATCGAGTGAACTCATTCTGCACTGCATGACTGCAAAATTAACAATAACTGAGCAAGTAGATTCTTTATGACTTATACAAGGTTTTATTTTTTATTTATTTATTTTTTTTTTGCATTATTGATTTATATATATATATATATATATATATCAACTGCTCCACATGAGTAGGATGTGACTCAAGGTCAATTTCTTGAGCAGAGTTTAACAGGTTTTAATTCAGTTTTCCTTCTGCTGGACTGGTTACCTAACCCAAAGCCCTATTGGCTGGGGCTTTAGGATATACCGACTGCACCTCTGCAGAGGGTTAAGAATCCCCCCTCATCATGGGGCCACCTGTTGGTCGTAGGTGACAATATATGATGCTTAAGGATGGAACCCTGTTGACTGAGCAGTCATGACATGCAACACTCCACTTAGACCCTTACTTAGGATAGATGGGCAGTCGGAGAGGATCCCTCCAATCAATTGGCTGGCCGTGTCAAGCCCCAGCACCTATATGATTGTCCCAACCCTATTGCCCTTATGGCAAGTCCCAACTCTTTTAATCATATATGTGCTAGAAGGCAGTGATTGAGGGTCTTATTGTTCTGTGTATAATGTTAAACTGTATCTGATGGTGAAGTTCCAATTCTGGAGAGTGTGGAGTACACCTTCATAACCATTACTCCCAGGTCCACTCTGACCCAGAGTTGTAGCACCTGTTAGAGTGCTATCTGGGTTAAATAGAACAAAATGATTTCTAAAAAAAATGTGTTTAAAAATAAATTGAGTATCCATCAAGAATGAAAAAAAATCTTCAGCATAAAATGACCCAATGGGTTGACATGCTGCAAAACCCAACCAACCAAGTTAAAGAGCCCAGTCTGCCCTACTATTTACCCATAGCTGGAGAAAGAATAGTTGAATATACACCTTTCCCATGGGTATTAGAGCCATTTTAGAGAAATGCAAATAGTGTTGCCCAGTATTTGAACTCCTCTTGCTGTGACCATTTCCTATGACAATAACTGTCACACCACAGGCCTCCAAATGGTATATATATATATATATATATATATATATATATATAACATTTTGAAAAAACATATGATGTTTGTTATGTGATTGCTGACAAGCTTGTTTCGACCAAAATGATAAGTTGGTCTTCATCAAAGAGCGACATAGACGAGAAGAAAATATCCGTTAAAAAGACTGTTTACAAAAACGGATATTTTCTTCTCGTCTATGTCGCTCTTTGATGAAGACCAACTTATCGTTTTGGTCGAAACAAGCTTGTCAGCAATCACATAACAAACATCATATGTTTTTTCAAAATGTTATATTTCATACTGTCGGATTAATTTCCATATATTTTTCATATATATATATATATATCTGACCAAATAATAGGAGTTGGTAGACCAATGCCAGTAATTTACCAATAAACGCCATAATCAACAGCTTCAAAACAAATGTAATCTATCTTAACATAAATATAGTAACAAACACCTTGAGAACAATCAAAAGTATATGCAGAAACAAATAACAGATTTCACATATTAGACTGGAATCAATGGCTGAAAAATTACAATAGCAAAACTTCCAGAAACCTAAAGAAAAGAACGGACAAACATCAGAGGGACTTGAAAATGAACAACACATTTGATACACCACTGGAACAATTGTGACCATAACTTTGACTTAAGAAATGAGTGTGATTTAAAAAAAAAAAAATTTTAATAAAATAAAACCCAGTTTAGCTGCATAGAAAGAGCTTGAATCCACTACAATCAAATTAATAACCAAGTTTTTACAAAATATCCTTTTTTCTCACCAAATTAAAAAAAAAGAATGTGGGATACTAAGACATAAACAATAAAAAAAATAAGAATAAGGATTAAATCTAACCTATTCAGTATGTTTTTTTAGTTTTTTTTAAGCACAGTTCTCTCTTTTTGTTATGTAGGTATTCATTTACCCGAACTGTTTGCCAGGGCTATGATATGACACATAAGTAGGAAGTATTCAGCAAAGATGAAACACTCTTTTCAGTTGTAATGGATCTGTGAGACTAGCTTGCTAACCATTACACCATGTTGAGAAGCGTTCTCTTTTTTGTTTGCATAGATTTTATTTTCATTAAATAATAGTCATTCTGACAGTGCTATTCCTATAGTAAAACATTTCCATATATATATATATATAAAAAGTGAATGGAAGTGAATCCGACAATATATATATATATATATATATATATATATATATATAGTGGTAATTTGATTGAAGCATTGTTAAGTATGTTATAATATATTAATGATTTGAAGGCAATTACAATGCATATAAAAAATAAAAACAAAAAGATGTTATTTTTGTCTTATCGATTTCAAAGAAAACTTTATCTTCAGAGACAAATATCAGAAATGAACGTGCTTAAGTTTTTTTTGCGTGGTTATACTTTTTTTTTCTTTTTTTTCTTCCTCTTCTTCTTTATTCTTTCTCCTCCCTTCCCCCTTCTTTATGTTATGAATGAAATGGGCGAATAACTGTAATTTCTTATTTATTTGAATATTTGTTGAGAACGAATGTTTAAAACCCTACCTTGTATATGTATCCAATATTGTCTGTTTATCATCCGGTGAATATTGCAACAATGTAGCCATGTTCAATTCAAAATAAAAATGGTCACGTAGAAAAATTCATATATATGACCTACATGAATCATGCACAATCTACCTAGGTTTCACCTGAATGGTTCTTCAGAATAATTCTCCGATGTTTTTTTTTTCTTCTTTTGGCCACTACATATGGTCCTGATTATTTTCAGAAAGTACATGTGTGTTGGTCTTTTCTTTCCCCTCCCCCACCAAATGTTTGTTTGAAAAAATTGTTTATTTTGAAACTGAGTTATCATTTTTTTTTTTTTTTTTTTTTTTACACCAGTAGAGTTTAAAAATATATATATATATATATATGTGTGTGTGCTTTATCACTGATATTGAGCATTATTTATTTATCAATATAGCAGACTATATTTTTAATATTAATGGAAGCCAGTAATATTGCAAATACTATTGTTCATCTAGTCTTATGATTTTTGTCTAGGTTAGGTAAAGAAACTTAATCAAGTCAAGAATTCTTTCCTGCTGCTAATACCATCTAATCCAATCAAATGAAACTTGAAGACGAAGCTGTAGTGCACTGAATGTTCCAGCTTTGTACACCTAAGTGATTAAAAAAGAACTTACAATGAACAACCACCCACCATTCCTTATTAAAGTTGCATCTTAACGTCTATCAAAAATATAGATGTTCATAACAACTACACTTGCTCACAAAGTTAATGTTAAACTCTCATTAGGTTTGAATGCCTTTTTAACATTAATATTTAACTGTAATTTGCTTATTTCTGTTGTTGACTATTTAGTGTTAGTGTTACATAATTATTAGATACCTAATATTTATGGCAATAGTGTAGAAACATAATGGCGATTAGTGCAGCTAATGGCCTTCAGAGTGAGTGACGGCGCTTGACCTCACTCTCACCTTGCCTTCCAGGGATAAATCGTGAGAACCGGAAGGCATAGAAGACCCTGTCTTCCGGTTTAAGGATAGAAGTAACTCAGTCAGTTAGAAGCCGAGCTCGTATGATGTAAGGATCTGCGCAGACGTCTGGTTTGGGGATTAACAATAAAATAAGATCAAAAGTAAATCGAAGTCTTGTGTTTATTATCTAAAAACTAACAATGACACAGGGCTTCTGATAACGAGAAATCCCCATAGAAGACCAGACCCGAAGTCCCCAAGAAAGTCCAGACCTTAGAAGAGACGCTAGACCAGACCAAGATGTTAGAAAATAGAACCAAAGCCGACCAGAAGAATAGATGTCCAAGATATAGAAGCAAGTAAGAAGTAATGAAGGGTATCCAACATTAGTTTTTTTGTTTTTGTTGTTTTTATTAATCTCTGCTAAACTATCTTAAAATCTATATTTTAATACTCGTGGTCCTTAAAAGTATGACAGTTATCATCTTGCAACACCCTCTGGTTAAAAATGAGGCTGTCCAAATCTCCCAAGATGAAATGCAAAAATGTAAATCCTGATTATCTAGTGTTGATTATCAACCGAATTTTATTTTTCATGAGTGTCGCGCCACCTCAGCTAAATGATGGACTATTCTGTTTTTAATATGAAGAAAGAAAGGGAAGAAAAAGGACATGTTACACAGGGAAAATAGAATAAGAAAGAAAGAAAGTAGGAGATAGTAGAGAGACGAGGTATGCACGGAAGTGATAATGCTAATCTGTTTCAATCAAGATTATTATACATTTTACATATTGAAGTATTTAGCAATAGCTTTTAAGTAAACATTGTAATAATTAAATTATCATACTGTGGTATATCCACAGGTCCTGCTAGTTCCTAACAGTTTTCTATAACCTGAATTGTATTCAGTTCCATTAGTACCTGGCTTGAAATTGTACAAGGGTGGTAATGTCTTTCAAGATGATGAATCTATATACAGGCCTGTGCAAGGTTCTATGGAAGACTAATAGTTGTCCATATAGTAAGTCTCCCCCTCACCACACTACAGATATCTTCCAGAGGAAGGGGGAAAGGTTGATGCAATTAGCACCAGTTGCATGAGCTTAAAGACACTGCTGAACTCTCTTAGTGACTCCTGGTTTTGAATTCAGTCATACTTCTCCTAGACTGTTTGCCCACCAAGGCTGCAGGTATCAGTCTGCTCAGTAGCACTAGTTTTATTGCAGGAGTTTCTAGAATGAGGTCAAACTGCCTTAGGGGCTCTAGCTTCTGGTTTAGAATTCAGTTATCCTTTTCCTAAACTGGTTGACCATCAAGGCTGGAGAGCCCAATTTGCTCTATTTTACTTTAAATTGGGGGAAGAAGAGATGAATTCAAACTATTTTCAAAGGTATTAGTGTGAAGTAAACATTAACAGAACTAGTACAAAATAAAAAACACCCTCCGGGTGATGTAAAAAATAGATTTTTGAAACATATTGCCTGAGGGGTGGGAGTAAAAAATTCAATGTCAGTGAGTTTGTACCCTAAGTAAGTAAAATCATCAAATTCATTAAAGGATTAAAAAATAAAACAATTTGAAATGTAAACTTTAAATATGTATTAAAATAAAACAAATTATATATAGATATATAATACCAGTCATGTATTTATTAAAACTTGTTTTAAAAAACAATGAGGACTGTCTAATGTTGCATGTTCAAATTTTGAGTGTATTTATTGAATAAATACACTCAAAATTTGAACATGCCAAAAATCGTAGAATAAATTTTATTCTCTTTTATGACGATTTTGAGTAATGTGATGTAAGCAGTGACGTAAATTTTTGTTACAGACAAAAACCGGAAGTGAATCTCCATTATTAATAGATTTGAACTTAACATCCCCTGCAGAGTTAAAAAAAAAGGTGATAGATATGACACTAACTGCATCTGGTCATGAGTCTCCAGTTTTGGATTTCTATAAAGTATGGCATTACCTCTTCATTACCATTACTTCCAGGTCCACTCTGACCCAGAGTAGCAGTATCTGTTAGCGTCCCATCTATGGCTCAAATAGATCTGTTTGAAAATTATTTATATTAGATAGGAATATTTGATACTGTTTCTCTGAATTTATGAGATGAGTTTGATAATTTGGATTATTCAAACTATTGTCCTCATTTTTATTGTTATCTGAACAATGTTTCAGCTGATGTGCCTTATGGCCTTCTTCAGGTGTTTCTTGTCAAACTCAGGAGCCTTGATGGAACTTCAACCCTCCAGTTGGTCACATAGCGCAATGGATGTAAGGGTTGAGTTAATACAGTTCTATGTGACAATCATCTCTAGGTTGCAGGTTCAATCCTGGCCAAGGGCAATAATAACATAGAATACTTAATACAGCTTAACACTTGTACCCGGTCATGGTTAATAGAATGAGAACAGTTTACCCCCATGGATTAAATAAAAGGTTCGGTTTGAAGTTCTGTGAAGGAATAGTTACTTGAAACCATATAATTGTGCATAAATGATTAATATTAGATAGGAATACTTGAAACTATACAACTGTGTGCAAAATATTAGTATTAAATAGTAATACTAAATACCATATAACTATGCAAAAAAATGATTGTTATTAAATAAGAAGTTACTTGAAACCATTTAGTTGTTTGAAAAAAGAAAAACTGACTTTGTCACTAGATAACCCAACAAGTGTTGACTTGATGTAAAACTAACCTAACCTAATCTGAACCAATTTTCTTAATTTATAGTCAGTTCCATTATGGTCTGTATGATGGCTGCCCAAAGCAAGGAAATGAGTAAAGACAGAGTCCGATTGATGAAGACGCTTTTATTTAGGTAAATACGGGAGTTGTCACCTATCCTCCTGTTTCGCAACTGGTCTTCAACGTAAAACTACAATAGAATACAAAGGGCTATGTAGTTTCTCTAATATACAACTAATAAAATCGAAAAAGAGGAGGAAAAGTTCCAAGCATGTATCTTACCTTCTTGCCGCCTCAAATCCTGCTACTAAAAGAATTCAAACCCAGCACCACGCAAACACGTGACTTTTACCGGTGTCAAACAGTGCCTGTACCCACGCAATAGGATGGCCGAACAAAACAAGGGAGATAATTATCTTGCATTTACAGTCTGGCTTGAAATTGTACCAGTATAAAAAATTGAAATCCTGAGTTAAAAGATTTTTCTATGTTTGTCTCAAAAATGTGATAAGCATGTTGCTCATAAAGTAACTGCTAAACAGTCTTAGAATTCCAAACCATTATCTATAAATTGAAATATAGTCTATTCAATTTGGCCTGGTAAATGATTAAGCATTTTTTGCATCTTTTACTACTAATTTAACCACTTCTGTATTTCTGATGATAAAGAAATAATTTTAGTAATTGCAGTTAATCGTGTCAGAAAGATATCTATTGTAATAATTGTTTCTTTGTCTGGCCTATGTAGAGAATAAAACAGTTTGGTGTAGTTATCATATTTGTTCTGCTTATTCATTAGATCCAGGAGAATATCTTAATGTAAAATAATTGTAGTTTCTCTTTAAAAAGGAGCTCTCATCATCCTTCTCCTAGACTGGTTGGTTTGGGTCAAGACAACATTATACATAATTCAGAAAGAGAGCTCTCATAATCCTTCTCCTAGACTGGTTGGTTTGGGTCAAGACAACATTATACATAATTCAGAAAGAGAGCTCTCATAATCCTTCTCTTAGACTGGTTGGTTTGGGTCAAGACAACATTATACATAATTCAAACTGAAATGATTATATTTTAAAATAATTTTTTTTTTTTTTTTTTATAAATATTTACCAACCCCTCCGCATGAGCAGGATGTGACACAAGGTCAATTTCTTAAGCGGAGTTCAACAGGTTTGAATTCAGTGTTTTCCTTCTCCTAGACCGGTTGCCTAACCAAGGTTAAAGAGCCCAGTCTGCCCTACTATTTATCCATAGCTGGAGGGAGAGTAGGATTCATACTTTTCCCAAAGGTATTAGCGCTAAGTGAAATGCAAATTATCACATCCAGGATTTAAACTCGGGGCGACGAGTCCATTTTCCATGACTTTAACCATTACACCATGCGCTTCCATATTTTAATTTTAAAATAATTATTAGCTAACAAAAGAACTTTGGTGTGCTGTGGTAAAATCCTGATACTGTTGATTTGTTGGGAGTTTCCTCTTGGCGTAGTGGCTAACGTGTTGGATTGTGACATCATCGTAAGCAAGTTCAAACTCCAATTGTGTTATTATGTTCACTTTTGAAGTAATACTCTTGGGAAAGGTATTGTAGGGACTAGAACTCTCCTGTGCCTTCAGGGACAGGAAGTAGAAAAGGTAACCTCCCTTGTCAGGTTGGGAGAAGAAGCCTCTTTACGGTTTTGGTACCAACGTGTGAGCCTCGTAGAAACGAGCTCTTGTCTCAGTCTTTTGTGACTGAAGGAACTTTCCCCTCAGTGAGGGAGCAACAACTGTAGACCCACCTGACACCCCCCTCAACAAGGGAGACATATGAACTGTAAGTACTGTCCCTAAGTACTTTGTTATATTGACTGTTGTTGAGTTTATATGTGAATAAATAAGATCAAAAGTACATGTGCTTTCCCTTTCGTCTTTACGTTCTGTGAACTTATCTTTTTCCTCATAGACTGTAGGCAGCTATTCCTACAGTATGAACCCCTCATATCACCAGCTATGAGTTAAATAGTGCCACTTCAGTTCTTCTACAATGGTGGCTTTGGCATTAAATAACCCATGAAGGTTGATATGTCATTAAACAAAGAAACCAACCAAATCCAGATTTATCTATATTTGAATATTTTGTTAGTAGATATTGTCGTGGGTAGAAAAAAAAGGAAGCATCTTTTATTTGAAAGAATTTGCTATGTTGGCTTGGGTAGAAAAACAAGGAATTTTTTTTTTTTTTTAATATTTGTTTTATTTCCTTGTTAATCTGAATAAATTGGATGTTTTCGGGTTGAAAATTGTGGAATAAGAAAAATAAGAAGATATCCAGTCTCATTGCTATGAAAATTGTTTGTTTCAATAAGTGAAGTCATTTTGAATCAAGTGCTGCTGCTCATATTTCAGTTCCCAAGACGAAAAAGATGACATAAAAAAAAAGAAATGGTGAATTGAGCAGCATCCAATTACAAGTAATTGTGAACCACTGACAAAAATAAAGAGAACGTTGCTTTTGATGTGAACAAGACACACAGAGACACACACAGATGCTGTGTTTTAGGACAAGTCTATTGAATGCACTCATTTTTGGGAGAGTTTGAAAATACCAACCTCCACATTGCACACACACACACACACACACACACACACACATAATCTAAGGATAATTATAGGTCTTTAGAAGTAGTAGATATTGAAATTGAGCTTACTAGTTTATTTTTTTAATTCTTGGTTTATTAGTGAAAAATAAAAATAAATTTTGTCTTCATTTCTGAAATCTGGAATTATCATTATTGTAGTCTAGTTTACTTGAACTGTTGTCCTCATCTTGGTAGTAATAGAATGTTTCTGCTATTTCTAAGATGAAGAACTATCATTATTGTATACTAGTTAACTTGAACTATAACCTATATCTTGATTATTATAATCATAACATTGGAGGCGCGTGGTGTAATGGTTAGCTGGAAGGAGAATTGGATTCATACCTTTCCCAAGAGTATTACTGCTATGTGAAATGCAAAACAGTCCTTTTCCTATGACTAATTCATAGGAAAAGGACTGTTTGCATTTCACATAGCACTAATACTCTTGGGAAAGGTATGAATCCAGTTCTCCTTCCAGCTATGGGTAAATAGTAGAGCAGGCTAAGCTTTAAACAACCAGTCTAGGAGAAGGAAAACTGAATTCAGACCTGTTAAACTCCACTTAAGAAATTGACCATGTCGCATCCTGCTTGTGCAGAGGGGTTGATAAATATATATAATCATAACATTTTGGCAGCTATACTCACCAGCCTTCTTCAGGTGTTTGTCATAGTTGGTAACATTCTTGTGTTGTATACCCTTCTTCTTTACTTACTTCTTTACTTCTATTCTTCTTCTGTTCTTCTGACATCTCAAGTTCTTCTAGGTCTCTTCTAACGTCTGGACTTCTCTTGGGGACTTCGTGTCTGGTCTTCCATTGGGGATTTCTCTTTATCAGAAGCCCTGTGTCATTATTAGTTTTTAGATAATAACACAAGACTTCGATTTACTTTGATAATATTTTATTCTTGAAATCCCCCACCAGACTACCTGCGCAGATAGTCGGTGCGTGTATAACATGACTCACCACCGTTGTGGTTTCTCGCCGACTGACTAAAATCTATTTCTAATCTAAACCGGAAGAGGGTCTTCTCCACCGATTCTCACGGTATCCACCGGAAGGAAGGATCAGGACAGGTCAAGCCTTGTCATTCAAATCCTTCAAGGCCACGGGCTGCAGCTTATAACGGCCATTTTGATTTCTACACTATTGCACATAAATATTAGGTATCTAATAATTATGTAACACTTGGAATTTCAAACTAATTTCATTCAATTCATAGGAATGGATTTCTTATTTTGCTGTTTATGCTAAAAGATATCTTGTATTTTGTTAGTCCCTTATGACAAACCACAACCCTTTTTATGTGGGTGTTAGGTGGTGGCTGAGGGAATGACGTTAAACTATCTGATGGTGAGGTTCCAGTTCTGGAGATTTGGGGAATGTGGAGCAAAATGTGGGGAAAGACCCTCTTCCGGTTTAGATTAAAAAGAGAGTTTAGTTCAGTATCGGCCAAAACACGAAGGTGGTAAGTCGCGTTAAGCGCACTGCCGACTCAATCTGCGCAGGTAGTCTGGTGGGGATTTCAGAATAAGATATGATCTAAAGTAAATCGAAGTCTTGTGTTATTATCTAAAAACTACCAATGACACAGGGCTTCTGATAAAGAGAAATCCCCAATGGAAGACCAGACACGAAGTCCCCAAGACAAAGTCCAGACGCTAGTAGAAGAACGTAAGATACCAAAGATGAGCAGAAGAATAATAAAGTAAAGAGTATATACAACACTAACACATTTGTCCACTTCTTTTCATCCCATGATGGTCAACAGCTTTTGAGTCCTAACTGGAAACAAGTGCCAACAAGATCTGCTTGTGATGTAACAGCACATGTTGCCCGCAGTGTAACAGGTGTGGCTTATTAAAGTTGTTTCACAATATTCACAGCAAAAGATTTTAAGTTGGATAAAAAAAACAATGGAGGAAATATAATTTGACAGCATAGAGATTAATTTTTTAATAAAATAAATGAAGCTGAAGGGAAACTCTTAAAGCATTACATTGTGTAAAATGATTTACTTACTAATACTTAAGGGGAGAAGTCTCAAAGCATGGTGGCTAACATACTGGACTGTGACATTGTCATAAGTGAGTTCAAACTTCAATCACACTACTGCCCTGTCTGCTGGGGCATTAGAATGCACTGACTGCACCTCTGCAGGGAGTAAGACCCCCCCCCATGGGGCCACCTGTTGGTCGTGGGTGGCGACCCATGATGCTTAAGGATAGAACCCAGGTGGATGAGCAGTTCATGACTTGCAATACTCCACTTTGGTCCTATCTTGGGCTAGTCGGTCGGTCGGAGAGACCCACTCCGATTAATCAGCTGGTCACGTCAAGCTCTACCACCTATATGATTTTCCCAACCCTATTGCCCTTATGGCAAGCCCCAACCCCGTTTTATCATATGGGTGCTAGAAGGCGGTCACTGAGGGTCTACATGTCCTGGGAATGACGTTAAACTCTATCTGATGGTGAGGTTCCAGTTTTGGAGGTTTGGGGAATGTGGAACACCCCATTCATCACCATTGCTCCCTGGTCCACTCTGACCAGGAGTGGTAGTACCTGTTAGGGTCCCATCTATGGGTTAAATAGAAAAATGTATTTATAAAAAAATTGTATTATCCATTAAGAATTGATTTATTTCAAAACTTTATCAGCATTAAATGACCCACTGAGGTTGATATGCCATAAAACAAACTAAACCAAATACACTATTTAAGGCTAATACCCTTGAGAAAAGTATGAACTCTCTCATTCGCCCAGCTATGGGATAAATAATACCACTACTATTGTTCTCCAAGAATTTGGCATTAAATAACCCATGAAAGTGGATATGCCATTAAACAAAGATATCAAGTACCAAGACTTTGAGATAAGATATTTGAAAATTCTTTTTGGGGACAAATTAGGTGTCAGGATACATTAGAACACTTTTGAAAATCTAATCAGTTCTTGAAACTATTACAACAACTTACAAAAATTAAAAACTTGACCAGTTAAATTTCTGCATATTTTCACACATAGCTGGCCCATATAGAAATACCACTGTTTAGTGTGCAGTTTGTAGAATAAATGAGGATTTTTAATTCATTTAGTTAACTCACATGAGTTAAATCTATCTATACATATGTTATATACCCTACCTATGAACATTAATGGGTATGCCCCAATCCTCATAAATACGGGAGTATTATGCTGAGTAGTATTATACCGCTAGCAGTGGTTTACCCTCTTCATGCCGCTGGCGAGTATTGTATTGTGTTAATGTTATAAAGATTCCATTTCATTTCCAACCTCCGTTTGGTTATTTCTCATTTAGTAACCTTTGTTAGGTTACAACATATATATAAAGTGCAGTGTGTGTGTGTATGTATGTCAAAAAGAAACTACGAAAATAAAACAATTGACAACAGTGAATATATATATGCACATTCACTATCACCAGAGCTTGCTTTTTTGTGCAAAAATAATGAAGATTTTATTTATATTTGGGGAAAAATTCCTGACATCCCACCAGGTCTTTTTTTTATGTGGGGATTTTTATGGGGCATCCAGCGAGGATAGTAATAATGGATCTAGGAGACTACCATTTTTTTTTTTTTTGTTGTTTTTTAATCCACCTCTACCCAGGTTATGTCGGGTAGCTGCTTCTAGTATAAAAATAAAGAAACCTAGATTTCTAAGTTAGCCAAAATCTGTGAACTGAACTGCTGGGTGTTAAGTATATAGATAATAAATCCACTAATCTACAATCATTTCAATATTACTAGAAGTGGCTACCCGGCGTCGCCTGGGTAGAGGAGGGATTTTTTTAAAGTTAGTCTTGCAAATCCATTATAACTTATCGCGAGTAAGATCCTCACTGGTGGCCCCATAAAAATCCCCATGGAAATATATAACAATATAGTAAGAAGTTTCCATTCAATTTAAAAAAAAAATAACATATAAACGATGCAATTAATTCAATTAATCAATATTCTATTTCAAAGCGAAAAAAAAAAAAAAACATACAAAGAAAAAAAAAATAAACAAAATAACATGCAAATGACTTTCCCTTCTGTTACTTTTCAAATTTGAATTTTTAAATATCTTCCCAAATATAAATCAAATCTTCATTATTTTTGCTCAAAAACCAAGCCCTGTTGATATTTAATGTGTAAATATATTTACTTTGTCGTTAATTGTTTTATTTTCGAAGTTTCCTCCGGACATACAGATACACACAACTGCCCTTTATATATGTATAGATAGAATAGATAGATAGATGGTGAATAAAACCATGTGGTCTCCCTTTACCCAAAAGGATGAGTGAAGCCACATCTCCTTTCCACTATTTCTATAAGTGTCCATCATCCTCATCAGGTTATGGTGGCAGCATGGATATCCATGACTCTCTTTCTTCAACTGTCCCTATCAGTCATCACTCTTCAGGGGTCTTCTGTGCAGTATCCAAAGTCCAAACAGAGCTGATTGGTGTAGGTTTTTGCTGATCAGCCAACACTGGTGTGGCTATGTGTAGGTATCCACAGGAGAATATCACTTATGAGGTTGTCTTTGCTTCTCCAGCATGTCTTGCTTGGATGGTTTGTGTGATAGAGTCCAAGTGGCTGTACAACTGCTTTTTTGAGGGGTTCCAAGACAGCATGCAGCATTTTTATGTAGCTTTCTTTTTCTCAGTGCTATTCGCAGAATTCCATCCCAGCCTCCTGCCTTAAAAAACGCTAGGTGGTGATAGCTGAAAAAAACAACCCTCCCTCTGAATGATGTCCCTAGCTGAAGCGGTGCCTGCTGAAGCGCTTAAGGCGTTTTTACCAAAAAGTTAATGCGATATTTTACCCCCTCCAGTCTTTTTTCGACAAGTAAATGTAAATATTTTAACCCTTCCCCTCTTTAAAATATTTGTAGGGAGGGGGCTAAATATTTACATTTACTTGTTGATAAAAATATGGCTTACTTTTAATGCCTTCAAACCACTAATTGGCCCTATCTTGGGCTAGACGGGCGGTCGGAGAGGTCCCCTCCGATCAATCGGCACCTATATGATAACCCCAACCCTATTGCCCTTATGGCAAGCCCAACCCCTTTTTATCATATGGGTGCTAGAAGGCGGTGGCTGAGGGTCTACATGTCTTGGGAATGACGTTAAACTCTATCTGATGGTGAGGTTCCAGTTTTGGAGGTTTGGGGAATGTGGAGCACCCCTTCATCACCATTGCTCCCTGGTCCACTCTGACCCGGAGTGGTAGTACCTGTTAGGGTCCCATCTATGGGTTAAATAGAAAAATGTATTCATAAAAAAATTGTATTATCCATTAAGAATTGATTTATTTCAAAACTTAATCAGCATTAAATGACCCACTGAGGTTGATATGCCGTAAAACAAAACAAAACCAATCAAACCACTAAAAAAAAAATAATTTGTCAATAAAAACACCTTCAATCCGCTAAAAAATATCTTTTTTTAATTTTTTTTGTTTTTCAGTATTTTAATTTTATTTTTATTTTTTTCCGACAATAAATTACTAATAAAAAATCAAAATATTTTTTTTCGATATTTTTATTTTATTTAGGGAGGGTTGTTTTTTGAGCTATCACTGCCTAGCGTTTTTTAAGGCAGGAGACTGGGACGGAATTCTGTGAATAGGACCTTTTTCTCTAAGCATTTTGTTAGAGTCCAAATGGTGGAGCCGTACAGTAGCATCAACATGGCTATTGCTTGAAAAAATTTAAGTCAACTACTACTTATTGGCAGAGAAAAAGGGTTAAACAAAGGACTACTACATTCTGGCTTATAACCATCCAGACATCTTTTTCTTTTTTTTTTTTTTTTTTGTATTTAATAAAATTCCATTTTTAATTATTTTTAGAGAAATTCTTTGTAAAACTATGGACTTGTCATGATTGTTTAAAACATCTGATCCAATTTGGAAAATCTTTTAACATTGACTGATAGAAATTAAGATGATTTAGAAAAAAAATTTTTTTTATACAAATGCTTATATACCGAAACTATTTTTGGTCATGTTAACCTACTGCAGCTTTAAAATTTCAAATTGAGTCACAAAAGGAATTGATGCAATTAGATAAGTATTTGGTGTGAGGGTCAACAAGTCTCTGCTGCAAACCACTTCCGCCCACGTTACTCTTGCCTAGTACCATACTAAAATAAATTTCAGTAAATAGTCAAGTAGTTTTGAGTTATAAAGTTAAATTTTATTTTAAAATCTCCTTCAGCATAGGTATATATCAGTATATATCATCATCATCATCATCATCATCATATATATATATAAAAATCCAAAAGTCCAGAGAAGAAATCTTCCTTATGACACAAGAGTTTTATTTTAAAAACCTGTCGCAGTTTGAGAGCTCAATGTGTGCTCTTAATGTTAGAGTCACAGAGCAAATATATCTATATATATATATATACAGCAAATATCTCTCTCTATATATATATATATATCACAGAGCAAATATATATATATATATATATACACACACACACACACACCAACACCTCCGCATGAGTAGGATGTGATACACGGTCAATTTCTTAAACAGAGTTTAACAGATTTGAATTCAGAGTTTTCCTTCTAGACTGGTTGCCTAACCAAGATTAAAGAACCCAGTCTTGCCTAGTTGGAGGGAGAATAGTTGGATTCATACCTTTCCCAAGGGTATTTGCACTATGTGAAATGCAAATATATATATATATATATATATATATATACACACACACAAGATGTTCCCCAAAATTTTCAAAGACCTTGACCCTGAGAAAAATTTGTATGCCCCAAAATGGATTTCCTTCATATAGTTCTCTTTGCATAGAAGGGTGCTGCAAAAACATGCTACATCCTATTCAAATTCTTTTCAAATTTGAAACTTTTGATTAACCTCTTGTATACTTCTTCTGTGATGTGATATATATATATATATATATATATATATATATATATGTGTGTGTGTGTAAGAAAGTTTTATAGAAAAACAACAAGATGTTAAACATTTTAGCTGACAGATATCTGTTTCGACATTATGAATATGTCTTTTTCAAAGCAACATTGTAAGCTGAAAAACGAAATGAATATATTAGTAATTACAAGGCAACGAACGCTCTCGATCAGTACCGGAAAATTTTTTTAAAATGTTTAAAAATACATATTTGTTGTTAAAAATAAAATAAATTTTATTTTTAAAATGTTTAAGCATTTTTATCATAACATTTTGGAATTACGCAAATCATATCACCGGAGGCTCATATTTTCGGATGTAATAAGGATCCCAACTCTGCGAGTTTAACATCATTGCAAATTCATGTTGCTGGACTTGTTACATTTTTAAACTTTCATTTGTAACCGGAACATTTTCCTGAACTTTTTTGATATTCATTTACATTTTTATTACAAACTCTTTTGAGTTTTTATGATAAAAATGCTTAAACATTTTAAAAATAAAAATAAAATTTATTGCCTTGTAATTACTAATATATTCATTTCGTTTTTCCGCTTACAATGTTGCTTTGAAAAAGACATATTAATAATGTCGAAACAGATATCTGTCAGCTAAAATGTTTAACATCTTGTTGTTTTTCTATAAAACTTTCTTACATATTGTCGGATTCAATATCCATTTTTACCTTCATATATATATATATATATACCTTTAGAACATTGTTGATTCCTCATACACTAAATAACTCTGCAAGATAACATGTATTTGTCATAGCAGTGTGCAGAGGATAAAATGTAGTCAAGGTGTAAATTTCAAAAGGGGGATTAAAATTTCATCTCAATGATCACCCAGCCTTTAAAAA
Source organism: Doryteuthis pealeii (assembly GCA_023376005.1). Classification (NCBI taxonomy): domain Eukaryota; kingdom Metazoa; phylum Mollusca; class Cephalopoda; order Myopsida; family Loliginidae; genus Doryteuthis; species Doryteuthis pealeii. The sequence goes on along the minus strand of CM042165.1, from coordinate 14,998,369 downwards.
AAAAAGAAGTTATTAAGTTTATACCACTTCCCCATGTCTGAAAGATAAAATTCAAATTATCCTGGCTTTGCCCTTTATTTTTAATAAATGTTCTTGTATTACACATATGTATGTATTTATCGAACCGTTCTGCCACAAGTAGGATATGGCAATTTTTTTAGATGGAGTAAGTCTGGTTTGAATTCAGAGTTTGCCTTCTAGACTGGTTACTCAATAAAGGCTCAAGAACTCAGCCTGCTCAACTATTTACTCATAGCTGGAGAAAAAAGAGAGGAATTAATGCCTTTCACAAGATGAAGTGAAACACAAACAGCCTCGTCCTGGATTTGAACTTGAATGAACAATGCCATTTCCTACAATGATAACCATTACACTAAGCATCCTCCACTTATGTAATGATAATTCTTCATCTTAAATATTCAGACAGAAATTATCCAAATTTTTTTTTTTTTAAATTTTTTTCAAAAACACTAATTAATGTCCTTTGGCATTGAATGTGTTAAAATATTTATAAACAAAGAGCAAAGATTTAGGTGAGGAAGAACAGTTGTTGATTCTATATTTGACTGTTGTGAGATGAGTGTGCACTCTAGTGGAATTTCATTTATTTTCTTCCCTGAAGATTTAAAAAAAAAAAAAAAAAATACTGGTTCAATCATAGTAATTGAATTTTTTTTTACCAAGAATAAATTTAAAAAAAAAAAAAAAAAATTCTGATTTTCAGTGATACTAAAAATTTTTTAAACTAAAAGTCCTTTAAAACTTGGTTGTCCATGTATTTGTAATGAAAGGAAATTGCAGAAGGATTAACAACTGTTTTTTAGAGGTGTGTGTGTGGGGTTGAGTGGGGTCAATTTAAATGGTGAGAGAAAAAATTAGTCATTTTACAGTTTTTCATTTGGGGAATTAATTTGGAAAATTAAAATGTCTAGATAATTATAAAGAATCAATACATGATTAAATAATTTTTATTCTATTAATAACTCACTTAAAGGCCGCCTATGGTGGACATTAATGTGCAATTATTGAGTTGCCACAATCATTTCCAATAAGTACAAGAATCCTTCTTCATCTCATTCATTTCTTTGTAATTTTGAAAGTCAAGTCAAAATTTCATGTTCCTGTTATTTTCCATGCATCCCACTTATGCCGGTCAGACACAAAGGTCTATTTAATGTGGAGCCACCCACAAACCGAAGCTCATGGGATGGCAGGCACAAAAAAATGTGTGGATCCCCCTCGGCATTCCCCCTCAGTTGGGCACCTCAGGCATGGGCAATAAACACAGCCCTGTCCCTTTAAACCATTGTTGGGGGGAGGTGTTGGCTTGGGGTATGGGGGCAGGTGTTGGCTTAGTCCTTGTTTATCAATCTGTTCAAAATTTGAAATCTTAAGAAAGGACGCTGAAAAATGGATGGTTTGAAATGTTTTTCAGCGTCCTATCTTCAGATTTCAAATTTTAAACAGATTGATAAACAAGGACTATTGCTTGCTTTTTCTCGTTATTCTGCGATAAAAAATTTTTATCACCTTCCTTATACCAAAAATACCCTGAAAATGATCTAATTAATAAATCGAAACACTGCAGCATCGGCCAATAAACTTACCACTCAACTTATTTAAACCTGTGTTTTTTCAATTTTCTTAATATACTACATACCGTCGGATTCACTTCCATCTCTTCACATATATATATTATATATATATACTCTAATTCATCAATGTTACTTGGGCTCATATTTTTAATGAGTTACAATATGTATAATTTAGAAAATAATAAGAATTTTAGCATCCAACTACATTTTTTTTTCTAGCTACAATTCATCAGATCATTTGCACAACTGATACTTGACAACTGACCATCCTCCCTGTCAGCTAGAGTGTTAGAATGCACCAACTGCACCTCTGCAGAAGGGTAAGACTCCCCCAAATGGGGCCACCTGTCGGCCGTCGGTGGTGACCTGTGATGTTTAAGGATAGAACCCAGGTGGTTGAGCAATTCATGACTTGCAATACTCCACTTAGACCCTTACTTAGGCTAGACAGGCAGTCAGAGAGGCCCCTTCCAATCAATCGGCTGGTCACGTCAAGCTCTAGCACCTATATGATTGCCCCAATGGCAAGCCGCAAGCCGTTTTTATCATATGGATGCTAGAAGGCGGTGGCTGAGGGTCTACATGTCTGGGAATGATGTTAAACTCTATCTGATGGTGAGGTTCCAGTTCTGGAGGTTTGGGGAATGTGGAGCACCCCTTCATCACCATTGCTCCCTGGTCCACTCTGACCCGGAGTGGTAGTACCTGTTAGGGTCCCATCTATGGGTTGAATAGAAAAACATGAGTTTATAAACAAAAATTGTATTATGCATTAAGAATGAATTTATTTCACAACTTTGTCGGCATTAAATGACCCACCGAGGTTGATATGCCGTAAAACAAACCAACCAATAGCAAAACCAACAAGAAGTTCAACTCCACAATTGTCTTATGTTTGTTTTTTCAATTTGTTATGTATTTGGTTTTGGGGTCATCAGGAGAGAATGTGCACCATTTCGGGCCTTCCTCTCAATGGTTTTATTTGCACACCGCCCCCCCCTCACTGATGTGAGACCCCACAAAATATATCCAGTACATTGTACAATCAAATATACTAATAAATAATGGTGAAAAGTAGTTTTTAAAATTGTGTTTATTATGGGAATATTGCGTGAATCTCATTATGCATTCGCGAGCAGGTGATCAAATGACACTTTTACTTCAAATTGTTTCATGGGACATTTCTTTTTTTTTTCCATATCCACATTGACCTGTTTTCCATTATTTCTGAATATCTTTAACTCAGGTTAAGTGCCTGTCTCAGTCATCACTAGAATCTTGGATGTTAACTGCTCAATGTCTTGATGAGCAAAACAGATCACAGACCCACATTCACACATATATGCACAGAGCTTAGATGAGGCTAAAATCTTTTGGGTCCAATATTGTATTATTAAATTTCATTTGTATGATATTATGATAAATGGAAAAAAATATTTACAGTTAAAATTTAGCTGTTGAGTCAAAACTGATCAATGGAAACTGATTTGAGTAATCACTTTCTGAACTTCTAAAGTCTGAAGACAAAGTAATCACTTGCATGAATAACACAACAGTATCCTCAAGTTCCAATGCGTTGCCTCTTTCTCTGCTGCACCTGGTGTTTTATGCACAGCTTGATCTCGAAAAAAAAAATTGCATATGTGCTAACCATTTTCACTAATTCTCCTGGCTCCAAGTTTGCATTTTCTTAAATTAAGGTGTTAAGGCAGCCATATTTTCTTTCCATTTGAACCCTTCACTCATTTTGCTTGCAAGACACATTCGTACCCACTTTGAGGTCTGAGGTACATCGTTTCTTTCATACCAGAAACAAAAATATGTTCATTGAAAAATGAGGAGTAAATTCATTAAAGATTATTTTCTGATATTTTAGTCTGGGTTATTAGGATTGCACCGATGCAGATAAAACTTTTCTTTTTTTTTTTTCTTTTTTTTTTTTTTTTTCTTTTAAGTTATCGTCCTTAGTTGACAGAAGGGTTCCAACCAACCAACCAACCAACCATAAGGATTTTGATTATTCTTTTGGGCTGATTTTCATTGGTCCAAAATAATTAGCCATGTTTTTTTTTTTGTTTGTTTTGGTTTTTTAAATTTAGCTGTTAAGTTGAAACAAAAATATATTTGTGAGTAAAACACATTTGAGATTTTTAAAGATTATTTTTAATTTTTCAAGCAGAAATCTATTTGTCTAAGTTATGTCATTTGAAGGATTTTGTTTGTTTTTTGTTTGTTTTACGGCTGATTTTCATGGGCCTGAAATACCTAGCCATGTTTTTTTTTTTTTTTTTTGTGTGTATCATTACATGAACACAGTCATCAAATTTAACTAAATGAATATTTTAAGTTATAAGAAAGTTATAAAAGTTAGTGAATTAATATAATCATTCATGATGGTTCAAGTGGGGGTCATTGAGTCCAACCAAAATCAAGGACAAATCACTTGTTCTGAGAAAAGTTTTATTGCTTTAAATAGATTTGAGAGAATAGCTTAAAAAGCCCTACCCACTAGAGTCATATATATATATATATCACAGGATTTCTAAACAGTTACTTAATGGTGCAAAACATATCACAAAGTATTCCTTAGATTTAGGATTAAATTATGATAATGAAATGTATTGTGTACAGTGCTCAGGTGCACCACAACTCATCAAAGTGTCATGTCAAGTACACAGAATAATGTATTAGTGTCAGGAACATGAACAGTTACAGTAGTAATATGCATGTATGTGTACAGAGCTCAGGTGCACCACAACTCATCAAAGTCTCATGTCAGTACACAGAAATAATGGTTTAGTGCTAGGAATGAACAGTTTAACAGTAGTAATATCATGTATGTGTGGCGTGTGTGCATATGTATGTGGAGAGTGGCATCAGGTATAGTGTCAGGAGCTCAGGAAGCATGGAGGCTTTGAAAGATCAGTCTTAGGCAGCCTACAACAGACACGGGCTGTTTTTCATGTTCCGACTCTGAGGTGAAAAATGTTTATGAAAGTCACGTGAGCAGTGCTGTTTTCTGATCAAATCTTTTTCAGTTTTTCCTCTCATATAAATAGAATTATTTATAATTAAAGTGAAATCAACTTTAAAAAATAAAAAAATTGTCAGTATATTTAAGAGTTGGGCAGGGAATTTTACCAAAACTACATTCATTAAAAACATGCCTAATAATTTGTTAAATGAATCCTTGTCAATCATTATTAATTTGGGACTAGTTTTTCTTTCATCTATTTTTGTTCCTTGCTTTACACGTGGGCAATTCATGTGCAATCATCAGGAAAATAAAATTGTCACCACCCCCTTCAATTTTTCTGAATTTTGTACAGGTGTAAGTAGGTTTAAAGTTAGACAATCCTCTAAATTTGAGCTTCCAATTCGAAATATTCGCCGAGTTATGTTGATTTTAAACTTGAAAAATTTTAGGGGGGTGAGAAAATAGGCGAACAAGGGTTTAATTTTATGTCTATTTTTAATAACATTTTTGATTCTTAAGGCCTAAAAACTTCTATAAACCAATTTTTAGGAGTAGCGAGCTATAGAACACATTTTATAGACAAAATAGATTACAAAATGTCGCCATTTTTTCGCCCCCCCCCTCAAATTTTTCGACTTTAAATCAACATAACTCAGCGAATTATTTCGAATTGGAAGCTCAAATTTGGGGATTGTCTAATTTTAACCTACTCTACACCGTACAAAATTTCAGAAAAACTGAAGGGGGTGGGTGACATGGCCTGATGATTTGACATGGAATTACCCCACTAGTAGTAGTCATACAAGAAGTAATAGTACTAATTTGTTTTAATTTCTTAAATGAATCACTGCCTTGTTGGTGGGCGTTAGAATGCACCTCCTGCAGAGGGGTAAGACTCCAAATGAGGCCACCTGTTGGCTAGGGTGGCGACCCGTTGATGCTTAAGGATGAGTCGGGTGGTATGAGCAGTCATGACTGCAATACTCCATTTTGGCCTTTCTTGGGCTAGACAGGCGGTAGAGGGTGCCCTCCGATCAATCGGCTGGTCACGTCAAGCCTAGCACCTATATGATTGCCCAACCCTATTCTTTTTATGGCAAGCTCCAACCCTTTTTATCATATGGGTGCTAGAAGGCGTGGCTGGAGGGTCTACATCTTGGAAGATGTTACTCTATCTGATGGTGAGGTTCCAGTTCTGGAGGTTTGGGGAATGTGGACACCCTTCATTACCATTTGCTCCTGGTCCACTCTGACCTGGAGTGGTAGTACTGTTAGGGTCCATCTATGGGTTAAATAGAAAAAACATGAGTTTATAACAAAATTGTATTATCAATTAAGAATTGATTTATTTCAAACTTTCTTGGCATAAGAGACCACTGAGGTTGATATGCATAAAACAAAACAAACGAAACCAAATCAATTTCTCATTTATCTAATCAATTTTCCTCATTGAATATACTGAAATCCATTAATCTATTCGCCCTCACCCCACCAAACACACTAATTTTTTTTTTGATAAGAAAAATAGCACTGTATTTATAAACATATAAAATAGAATGTGAATGATTATAGTATATTTTTAATGTTTATTTTTTTAAATAATATTTTTCTTTGGGCGTAATAAATTTGGAACTTAAATGTTTTTAGTGAACTTTTTAACATAAGTGTATCTGAGCTCGCTCGTACCTCAAATTTTAGCTTTCAACAGCAAAAAATACTGAGTGACCGCTTGTAACCTCAGAAAACTCGAAGTTGGGTCTTCCTCATAATATCAAGGTACCACTGTATTATTTTGTTAAATGTTTCCTAGTTGTAGTAATATCTATAAGCAATTGCTCGGTTTTTGTCTGTAACAAAACGACGTCACTGATTACGTTACACTACCTAAAACGTCATAACGTACAATAATACACTCAAAATTTGAGCATGCAATGTTAGACAGTTTTGTAAACGTTAAATACTTGGTATATCTATCTATAATATAATTGTGTTTTATTTTAATATATTTAAAGTTATCAGAACTAAGTTTCCATTTCAATTTTTAATATTTTATACTCCTTTAATAATTTTTTTTTTTTTCTCCTTTAATAAATTTGATGATTTTACTTTACTTATGATACAAACTCTCTGATATTAAATTTTCAACTCCCATCCCTCTCAGGCAATATTTATTTTACGTCGCAGAGGGAGGACGTTTTTTTTATTTTGCTAGTTATTATAATGGAGATTATGTATCTATCTGTCTGTAACTGAAACTACATCATATAATGTCAAATTCTTTAAATATTTGTTATATTCACATTATAATAATTATTAATTAATTTAATTAACTTTTATCTATTAACAATGTTTGTATTTAGTATAGGAATACTTGAAACCATATATTGTGTAAAAATAATTAGTATAGATTGGAATACTCAAAACCATATAACTGTGGAAGGTCGTACCAACTGTAATTAGAGCCCTGGGAACGGCCCAAAGTCTTGGAAGGGTCCGGCGGATTGGAAATCCGAGGAAGAGTTGAGACCATCCAAACAACAGCATTGCTAAGATCAGCTCGAATACTCAGAAGAGTCCCTGAGACCATAGGAGACTTGCTGTCACTCAGGTCCAGTGAACCATTAGCTTAGGCAGGTGTGAAAAATGGAGATAAATTATAATCTTATTATAATGGAGATTATGGATCTGTCTGTTTGTAACCGAAACTAACTCACCATCGACGTCACAATTTGTTTAGATATTTACGTTATATTCTCAATTAAATAGTTATTCATGTAATCTTAATTAACATCTTATCTATTAAGTGTCTTATATAAGTCTAGCTCAAAACAACCCATATTATTAACTAGTTTAAATCCTGCAAAGTGTGTTATATATCACAAAGAAATAAATTTTACATAGTATAAGATGTGGATAATTTTCATACCGGGTTTTAAGAAAACCAGATTTTTACTTAGTGTTATTGATTTCTAATATTAGTGTTTTATTCTCAAATGTATTAAAAGAAATCCTATGTATAATTTTATATAGAATCAATTAAATTAAACAAAGATTATGTGTAATCTTTTATGTGTTATATTTATATTTCATCAGTTTTTTTTTTAATCTAATATTTTTATACATTAAAACTTAATACTTGAACCCGAGGGGGGTGTTTTAGCTAGTAGATATAATAGTCTTAAGTTTTTAAAGTTAGATGAAGTATCTTTTTATTATTACTAGCAAATATATGCACCTCCGGGTGCAAGTATTTAAGTTTTAATATAATATATATTAAATTAGAGAAGGCTAATGAAGCTGAATAAGAATGCAGATAAAGATTGGAACAGAGGGTATGCATTGAAATAGAACAACTTTGAAACTAACTCTTCCATCATTTTCCCATTACTCCCATCTTTCATTGGTAAATTTTCTTAATTTAACTATTTTGTTAAAATAGGAAGTAAAGAATAAAATTACAGTTATTTCTTCTTGTTAATGAATTTCTCTTAAGATTTATCCCTGAGGTTTTTGCTCATATTCATTAAGATAAAACCAAACAATTAGGAATCAATAATACTAAGCACATATTTATTAAAATCAAATTTTTAATATCAATATGCAAATTAGCCTTTCCGTTCATACTGTAGACTACTATTTTATTGTATATATAAATACAATTGCATGTTATCAGTATGCAGATATGGTCAACAGTCTTAATGATGTAAAACCATTTTATTAATAATTGAGGTTTAAATAAAAATAAAATCATGGAGAATGTGATGTAAATAACAAAGGGAATTGGGACTTGAGTAGTTATATAGTTTCGGTTACAGACAGACAAACCCACAATCTCTATCATAATAGGATTAATTTTTGACTAGTTTTTCTTTCCTTATTTCTTTTTTGCAGCTCATGGTGTTAGAAAATGTAAATGTCTCAGGGTTTTTTTAATTTCTTCAATGAAGCATTATTATCCTCATTATTAATTTATGACTAATGTAGGCAAGTTTTCATATGCCTTCCACTCCTCTCAGTGTTTATGGTGTTGTATTAGTTTGAAGAAAAAAAAAGCTTTTTCTGCAATGCCAAATTAGGAAGTCTTGTGATATGTGCAATGAATTTCAAGTGTTGAAACTGAAGTTTTGGATCGGTCCACAGTGAGTGAGTCAGAGTATGTCACTGTTGGTTTAACATGAAATGCAAGTCATCAATTGCGAGGTTTGGTTTGGTTTGTTTTGTTTTACAGCATATCAACCTCAGTGGGTCATTTAATGCCGATAAAGTTTTGAAATAAATCAATTCTTAATGGATAATACAATTTTTTTAATAATACATTTTTCTATTTAACCCATAGATGGACCCTAACAGGTACTACCACTCCGGGTCAGAGTGGACCAGGAGCAATGGTGATGAAGGGGTGCTCCACATTCCCCAAACCTCCAAAACTGGAACCTCACCATCAGATAGAGTTTAACGTCATTCCCAGGACATGTAGACCCGCAGCCACACCTTCTAGCACCCATATGATAAAAAGGGGTTGGGGCTTGCTATAAGGCAATAGGGTTGGGGCAATCATATAGGTGCTAGGGCTTGACGTGACCAGCCGATTGATTGGAGGGAGCCTCTCCGACCGCCCGTCTAGCCCAAGATAGGGCCAAAGTGGAGTATTGCATGTCATGAACTGCTCATCCACCTGGGCTCTATCCTTAAGCATCACGGGTCGCCACCCACGGCGAACAGGTGGCCCCATTGGGGGAGTCTTACCCCTCTGCAGAGGTGCAGTCGGTGCATTCTAACGCCCCAGCCGACAGGGCGGAATTGTGATGTATCTACCGCTACAAGTTGCCTCTGCATCTTCAGGATGATACATTCACTTAATAATCAAAATATTACATACAGTGCTCAGGTGCACCACAACTCATCAAAGGCTCATGTATAGGATATAGAATAATGTATTAATGTCAGGAAAAGGAATAGCGTACAGTCATAATATATAAAGTGATGGTGATAGCTTATTGGTTTAGTGCATCCTCAGATGCACATATTTTCTTTCAATGAGTCCCCAGAGAAAATTTATGGGTCCCAACTAAAGCCGTCTAACTCCTACCTTGTAACGTATTCTGTGTAATTTATTTCTAAGAAACTATTGAAATGTATTTACAGTTAGCTTGAAATGGTGGAGGAAGAAAAAAGAAAAACACTGGGATGCATGGATATGATTTTACTGGATCCTTTTAGATTTTTATGTGTCAGGGACACAGGACATGTACCTATCAGTTGCTCTGTATGTATGTGTGTGTGTATATATATATATATATATATATATATATATATATGTGTGTGTTTGTGCATGTGTATGAGTTTTGAAGAGTTCCTCTTCCAAACTCATACACACGCACAAACACACACACACACATATATGTGTGTGTGTGAATATGATATAATGAAAAAACAAAAGATATTTACAACTGAATAGGCTCATCAGGAGAGAAGTGTGCAAACCGTTTCGGGGCCAATCTCTCGACAGTTTATATATGTGTGTGTTTGTGCATGCGTATGAGTTTGGAAGAGGAACTCTTCAAAACTCATACACACGCACAAACACACACACACACACACACATATATATATATCTATATAGTGTTGTTAAACTGTAGGAAGCATAGAGGTTTTGAAAGATGCAGTGTTTTGCCTGGCAACAACTGATACAGGCAGTTTGTTCTATGCCTCAGCAACTCTGATCATGAAAAAAATGTTTCCAAAAGTCATGTGAGGTATGCTGTTTTCAGACTTTGTAGGCATGACCACGAGCGTTAGACATATGGAAATGAAAAAGTTGCTGTTGGCAAGATTGCTAATAACCTTGTGAGTGTTTACCATGTCAGTTGCCAAATACAGGAGTTTCAACGTATCCATGCCCAGGGCAGCAAGATGTTCAGAATATAGTAGATGCCTGATAGAGGGTATTCGCTTGGTTGTACATCCAGTTTCCAGGAGGTTAATGCTCTGAGTGAGGTAGGGCTTCCTAGTGTGGCCTCATCATAACTATATTCAACTACTTGTTGGAATCTATTTCAGATTTCAAGTTTTCTGTGGAAATTCATCCAGGTAGACTCCTCCAAATTAGACAGGTGGTAAGCATGAAGATTAAAAATCAATTGTTGAAACAACTGCCAAATATACCTGACTTTCACGAATATGATTATTAACCAAACAATTTATGTATATAATGAACTTTTTCTGCTTATTACTTTATGTTCATCAATTTTAGGATGAGAGTGTAGTATCTGTTCACAACCTAGGATCAAATTGTTGCACTTAGCTTTCCTGTGTAGGATCTGTAGAATAATCATACTAAGTTCAATTACCGTCGAATTGGCAAGACAAGACAGCAAGCAGTTGTAACTCAATACAATTCTGGTTTGCTGTAAAGACTGCTGCAAAGTGGCAGGATTTATGGAGCCTCAGAGGATCATACAAACCAAGCAGCCAATCAGGACTCAGGGAATGGAATCACCCAAATGCATGAGTGGACTGTTCTGAATTCCCATAAGTACCAGTTGTCTTGACACTGGTTCAGTTGTGCTTGGCCAGTCACATTGTTGTTCAAACCAATTGTTGACTGACTGACTTCAATAGGATCAAAATGTAGTTTTTTGTACCCATATAAATCTAATTAAATATATCACAAAAAAATGTATTATTCATATATCTTTGTTTTTCTCATTTTGTGTTTATTTTTGACGAAGTATTTAAGGGCCCGGTTAGCTTAGTTGGTAGAGCGTGCGGCTAGAAACCACAAGGTTCCTAGTTCGATACCGGCCCTCACTAATTCAGCGTATGAGTAGCACAGGAATCTGTGCGGTAAAGTAAGGAGCTGATGGTAGGTGTTGTACTCCACCTCAGACGCTAAAATAATCTCCTTGGTCTAGCGCTAGTGAAAAGGGGATAGACTCCTCGCTGATTGGCTGATACTGACTTTAGGCCACCCAGACGACTTTACTTTTACCTTTTACTTATTTGATCCGAGTAATTTAAAAAAAATTTCTCTGGTCTTCTGTTCTCACTCAAGCATCGTTGGTAAGACCGCCACGGACAACTGGTTTTCCCAGCTAAAAACTAATTCACAATCAAGAGAGACTGCCTCAGTTTTTATGCCTCCTCACCTGCCGAACCACTCCAACCAACAGGGGGTGACAGGAGGCTTACTAAGAGTCACCACTCACAACCTGTAGCCTCACACCTCTCCCTATATTCCCCTCCCCTCTTTCTTATATTTTCTGTGTAGCATGTCCTTTTCTTCCCTTTCTTTCTTTCTAATAAAAATGGTATGGTCCATTATTTACTTGCGGTGACAACACTCATTTGGACAGTCTCATTTTTAACCAGAGGGTGTTGCAAGATGATAACGGTTGTACTTCATAGGAACACCAGTATTATTATATACTGGCAGGACCTGTGGATATACCACAGTATGAAAATTCAATTATTATAACGCTTGATAAGTTTACTTAAGTGTTATTACAAGAGACTTCAATATGTAAAAAGTATGATAATCTTGATTTAACTCTTAATCATTTTTATGCCTCCTCACCAGCTGAACCACTCCAACAAACAGGAGGCTTACTAAGAGTCACCACTCAAAACATGTAGCCTCGCAACACAATTGACTTTACCTCCTGCTACACTATTTAATTTTATTGTGGAAATAATTGTTTTCATCCACCTATTTTATATCTTTCCAAATGTACAAAAGTAACATTATAAGTCACTGGGTGCACATATTTAGGTGCAATAATACATATGCCTGTCAGTATATCTACATGAGTATGTATGCATATTGGTGTAGTTTATATATATTTACCAACCCCTCCACATGAGCAGGATGCGAAACTTTACTTTATATTTACTTCTTTTTTTTTTCCTTTTAATTTTTAAAAAAAGTAACCCATCCCCACTTCAGCCATTATAGCTGGAGGGAGAATAATTGGATGCATACTTTTTCCAAGCACTATGTGAAATGCTAATAGCCTTGTCCAAGATTTGAACTCATCTCCCTGTGTCCATTTCCTATGACAATATCCATTATACTACGTGTTTCCAGGTGTAGTTTATATATACTAGCAAATATATGCACCCTCCGTAGGGTGCAAGTATTTAAGTTTTAATATAATAAAATATATTAAATTAGAAAGGCTAATAAAACTGAATAAGAATACAGATAAAAAGATTTGGAACAGAGGGGGTATGATTAAAAAAATAGAACAACTTTGAAACTAACTCTTCCATCATTTTCCATTACTCCCGTCTTTCATTGGTAAATTTTCCTAATTTAACTATTTAGTTAAAATAGGAAGTAAAGATTTATATTACAGTTATTTCTTCTTGTTAATGGATTTCTTTTAAGATTTATCCCCGAGATTTTTGCTCATATTCAATAAGATAAAACCAAACAATTAGAAATCAATAATACTAAGCATATATTTATTGAAATCAAATTTTTAAGATCAATATGCAAATTAGCCTTCCCATTCACACTGTAACCGCAATTGCTTTGATATAATTAATCGAATTCTTGCCATTTTTTCACCTGCATACCCGTACAATATGTAAATATGGTCAACAGTATTAATAATGTAAAACAATTTTATTAATAACTGAGGTTTAAATAAAAATAAAATGATGGAGAATGTGATGTAAATAACAAAAGGAATTGTGACTTGTTTAGTAATATAGTTTCGGTTACAGACAGACAAACCCACAATCTCCATTATAATAAGATGTACATGCATGTAGGTGTGAGCATATCTATACGGGTGTGTGTGTGTGGTAGTGTATATGTAGATATTTACCCCACCTGTTCACCGCAGGATGTAATACAAGGCTGCAAGTATGGGTCATCCAGTGAGGATTGAACTTGCTATTCAGTAGTAATGGATCTGCGAGACTAGCTTGCTAACCATTACACCACAATGGAATGCCCTAGATAGTGTGTGTACACGTATGTCTATGGATGTGTGTATTCATATTAAAGTTTCGTTAAACCAGTTAGGGAGGGTGGCAGATTTTAATAGATAAAAATAAAAAGAGAAAGCTTTCTCAATGTGGATGAAAGAAGGGTTAAAAATGTCCATAGTAAACTTTAGTCTTCTAGGAGTGATTGAAAAACATTTTTTTTTTTTAATTAAGGGCCCCATATATCAAGGAAGAAATCAGATTTGATTTGGTTTGATTTTACGGCATCTTAACCTTTGTTGGGTTGGTTTGTTTTGTTTTGTTTTACAGCATATCAACCTCAGTGGGTCATTTAATGCCGATAAAGTTTGGAAATAAATCAATTCTTAATGGATAATACAATTTTTTTATAGATACATTTTTCTCTTTAACCCATAGATGGGACCCTAACAGGTACTATCACTCTGGGTCAGAGTGGACCAGGGAGCAATGGTGATGAAGGGGTGCTCCACATTCCCCAAACCTCCAAAACTGGAACCTCACCATCAGATAGAGTTTAACATCATTCCCAGGACATGTATACCCGCAGCCACCGCCTTCTAGCACCCATATGATAAAAAGGGGTTGGGGCTTGCCATAAGGGCAATAGGGTTGGGAGAATCACCTTTGTTGGGTTATTTTATGCTGAAGACATTTTGTTCTATTTCATGCTTGGTGGGTATTCAAATCTTTTTAAACACAAATTTTCTACACATCATTTTTTTTTTTTTTTTTTTTTTTTTCAAAACTTTTTTTCTCTATTTAATCCATAGATAGGACTCTTACAGATATTACCATTCTGGGTCAGAGTGAACCTGGAAGTAATGGTGATGAACAGGTACTCCACACTCCCCAAAGCTCCAAAATTGGAACTTCATCATTAGATACAGTTTAACGTCATACCCAGACACAAAGCAATCAGGAGAAGCAGGCAGATAAATTGCAGTGCAGTGGTAGTTGGACTGCCAGGCCGTGCCAGGGGATAGTGAGGGATCAGTATCCATATCCATATTGAACCAGGAGCTGGGGAATGTGGAGCCACCCTTCATTGCTCCCAGGTCCACTTTGACCCGGAGTGGTAGTACCTGTTAGGGTCCCATCTATGGGTTAAATAGAAAAATGTGTTTATAAAAAAAAGTATCCATTAAGAATGAATTTATTTCAAAGCTTTGTCGGCATTAAATGACCCACTGAGGTTGATATGCCATAAAACAAAACAAACAAACATATTGAACAGGGATAAATCAGAAAAGAAATTGTCATCAATAAAGGTGGCGGTTATTTCCTATAAGTCTAACATGATCAAAGGGGAACCACTCTTGACTGATAAATTATTTATTTATTTTCCCATTACCCTAACTCCATCTTCTTCTTTTCCTAGTAGATCAATGAATAAATAAATAATTTATCAGTCAAGAGTGGTTCCCCTTTGATCATGTTAACTTATAGGAAATAACCTAGTGGCTATGAGTGTGTATTCTAAAATTCTTTTTTTTTTTTTTTTTGGGGAACTGATCTGTGCTTTATGTAGTTTTGACCAAACCCAAGGGTTGATAGATCTCCTTTTGGAAATAGTCATAATGTGTGTGGGGGGGGGACACAGGCAAGACTGGACAGGCCACAATAATAACTACTGCACATATACTACACTGATCACTGTTAGAAGTGCCAGTCTAGAAGAAATCCAGGATTTTTTAAATTAGAAATATTCTAGTTATTAAGAAATAGCAAATAGAATTCAGTCCTCTTTTTGATGAATTCATTTTGAAGTGAGCAGGAGATGATTTAATTGGATGAATACATTATTTATGGACACACCCAGTTCAGGTTGTAGCCAATCATTTTGTTGTTTGTAAAACAAACCTAAACCTAGAAAATAATGGGAATAAAAATGACTGTTCAAGCAAACTATAGTCCTCTTCCATTGGGCTTGGGTTTAGTCATCAAAATCAGAACAAAAACAAACAAAATTTGGACACATGGCCTAGTGGATAAGGTAGTTAGTTAAGACAGTTCTAAGTGACAGTTATCTCTGGTACCCGAGTTCAATCCTGAGTGAAGGCAGTTAGAAAAATAATTAATTAACACAACTCCTACCCCAGCTATAGTTAGCGGAATGAGAACAGGATACCCCCGTGGACTAAATAAAGGGTTAGGTTCAAAGTTCCGTGATGGCTCCTGATTACGACAAGAAAGTTCCCGAGTTCAAAAAGAAGGTTCCCCGAGTCCGAGAAGGTTCCCAAGTCCGACAAGAAATACCTGAAGAAGGCCTGAGGGCATATCGGCCAAAACATTGTACAAATAACAATGAAGATGGGGACAATAATTTGAATAACGCAGATAATACTAATCTTCAAGCCTCATCTCAAACATTCAGAGAAATATTTTTTTGTTTTTTGTTTTATAAGAAACAACAGTGTTACCTGGTCATATGCTAAGCCCCCTTTGTTTACAAACTAGAAGTGGCTACCCAGCATTCCCTGTGTAGAGGCGGGGGGGATAAAAAGTTAATCTCGCAGATCCATTGATTTTTTGGGGGGTCTTACATAATTGATTTATGTTTTAATCACAAATGCAACCAATGACTTTTCCTTCTCTTATTATTTAAATCCTAATTTTTAAATATCTTCCCAGATAAAAATAAAATCTTTGTTATTTTTGCACAAAAGGCTAGCTCTGGTAATAGTGAATATATATATATATATATATATATATATGTATATGTATATAAGCCTCCATGCTTCCTGTAGTCCGCCGACACTATACCTGATGCCACTCTCCACATACATATGCACACACGCACGCACATACATGCATATTACTACTGTAAACTGTTCATGTTCCTGACACTAATACATTATTCTGTGTACTTGACATGAGACTTTGATGAGTTGTGGTGCACCTGAGCACTGTACACAATAAAATTTCATTATTATTAATTGTTTTTATTTCTGTTGTTTCCTCCAGACATACATACAATATTTTATATATGTATAGATAAACATAATTTAGTAATGAGGAGGAGAGTCTACCTTGCCTAATTTTTATAATTTGGGGATTTCTCACGTTCTAAGGGAGGTAACTCTTTTTGAATATAAAAATAGTTCTTTGTAATAAATCATGGACTATTAGCACAGTAAAAAAAAAACATTGAATTTATGATAAAAACAAAAGTTTAGAAAATAAATTGGAATGTGAGCAACCTTGTTTATTACTTTTTCAGATTTTGATATTTAGATCAGATTATGTTGTTATGAATGTAATTTATATTAAGATTTATAATTAAATAACCCACAGGGTTATTATACCATTAAACAAACCAAACCGAACCAAACCAAACCAAATGAAGTTAATGAAAATTATTTATACCAATTTGAAGATATTAAGAACTTGAAACATAGAAACTTTTATCAAAATGACTTGTTTCAGCATTAAATGATCCCAAAAGGGGTAACATCCCCTTGTTTCTTTCACTTTGAGGAAGCCTTAATAACAATTAAGTTCATTTCAAATAATGCACAAGCACAATTAAAAACACATTTTATGATATTTTCATGTTAAAACATGCAGTTGTATCGATTCGAACAAATTCGTATTTTCAGTGTAGATTTATGGTGAAATGAAAATGGCTAACCAAAACATAAGCCTTCCTCAAAGTGAAAGAAACAAGGGGAGATTACTCTCATTTATGTAGCTAATGTTCAGATTGAAAGGGTTGATATGCCGTAAAATAAACAAACCAAACCTAAATATAGTTGAACCTTTACTTTCATGGAGTCAATTTTTATTAGTTTGTCATAAATCATTAATTTTTTAAAAAAAGAATGTAAAAGAAAAAAAGTTTTAAAAATGTTTAAGTCAAAAATGCCTAAAATATCTGTATATTTATCTATTTTATCTCTAACTACAATAAAACTCCGGCGTCTGACAACTAACTTGGCAAACACTCATAAGGTCATTAACCATCTTACCAACAGCAATCTTGAGCACCTTTTTGTTTTCATGTTTCTAACACATGCCTACAAAGTCCAAAAAACAGCATAACTCACATGACTTTCGGAAACATTTTTTTATTCTCAGAGTTACTGAGGCATGGAATAAACTGTCTGCATCCATTGTAGGCTGCCAAAACACTGCATCTTTCAAAATCTCCATACTTCCTGTAAAATCGACAACACTAGACCTAATATCCCCCCTCCATACACATATGCACACATATACACATATATGCATATCATTACTGTACACTATTCATTTTCCTGACCGTAGTACATTATTCTATGTACTATACATGAGCCTTTGAAAAGTTGTCATACACCTGAGCACTGTATTGTATACCCTTCTCATTTCTTACTTCTTCTTCTGTTCATCTTCTATCTTAGGTTTTTCTTCTTGGGGACTTCGTCTTGGTCAGTCGGTCGCACTTAACTCATTTCTTCTATATCAGTCTTGTTACCAAGACATCCATTAATCACAAGACCGTGTTATTTTTCTTAAGCTTTTATTTCCTTAACTAAACATTTCATGTAACTAACATAGCGTGCGCGTGTGTGCAGTGAGCTTCAGCTAAGGCAGAAAGACCTCATCTGCCCGACGTCTAACTGAAACTGGGGACCAAACCAGGTCCCACGTGACTTCACGTAATTTGGCGGGCTTTCTGTACTATTCCATGGAAAGTCCCACCCATGGTATGAAAAAGGCCATCCCTTTAAAACTACAGGGGATTGACAATAATCTTATGCAACCGCATAGATTATGTAACAACTGTACACAATAAATTTCATTTATCATTATGATATTTGTTGGTTTGTTTTTAGTTTAGAGGGGATGTAATAGTTTTTTTTTCAATGTTACCTTTCATTTATTATTTTGTAAGTCTGTTGTGACTTAGTGAAACTAAACATTAGAAAAAGAAAAAATTATAAGTTTAAGACAAAAAGGGTTATTTCCTAGAAGTCTAACATGATCAAAGGGGAACAACTCTTGACTGATAAATTATTTATTTATTTTCCCATTAAACTAACCCCTAAACCAGTCTTCTTTTTTCCTAGTAGATCAATAAATATATAAATAATTTATCAGTCAAGAGTGGTTCCCCTTTGATCATGTTCGACTCATAGGAATTAACCACAAAAAGTCTACTGAATTATTTCTCTGTCCACTGATGATAAATTTATAAAATATACTGTATCAGTCTCGTGTATTTAACATTTATATATTTACCAACCCCTCCACATGAGCAGGATGCGACACAAAGTCAATTTCTTAAGCAGAGTTTAACAGGTTTGAATTCAGAGTTTTTCTTCTCCTAGACTGGTTACCTAACCAAGGTTAAAGAGCCCAATCTGCCCTGCTATTTACCTATAGCTGGAGGGAGAGTAGTTGGATGCATACCTTTCCCAAGAGTATTAGCGCTATGTGAAATGCAAACAGTTTCATCCAGGATTTGAACTCGGGTCGACGAGTCCATTTCCTACGACTCGAACCATTACACCATACGCACTTTTTTAGTGTTAAAGAGAGGAGTGAAGATATCCATAGATTTCCCACTTTGTTCTGAGCTTCTTTACAACTTAACCATTGCAAATGTGGACGGTTAACTATATTTAATATCAGTTAATTCTTTTGTGTATCTTTGCAGTTGAATAGTTTCACCAGAGATAGAAAACCAAGTCTTATTCTTTGATGTTTTTAAAATTTGCTTATCCATTTCAAAGATGCTGATGGGTATGTGTCCTGCATTCCTGACGCACAAAAATCTAAAAGGATGCAGTAAATTTATATCCATACATCTTATTATAATGGAGATTGTGTATTTGTCTCTCTGTAACCGAAACTATATCACTACTCAAGTCACAGTTCCCTTAGCCATTTACATCACATTCTCCATGATTTTATTTTTATTCAAACCTCGATTACTAATAAAATAGTCTTTTATACTGTTGGACTTATTTGTATAGTAATAAAATGCAATTGTATTTATATATACAACAAAATAGCGGTTTACAGTGTGAATGGGAGGGCTAATTTGCATATTGATATAAAAAAAATTGATTTTAATAAATATGTGCTTAGTATTATGGATTTCTAATTGTTTGGTTTTATATTAATGAATATGAGCAAACATCTCTTCAATAAATCTTAAAAGAAAAACATTAACAAGAAGAAATAACTGCAATATTATTCTTTACTTCCTATTTTAACTAAATAGTTAAATTAGGAAAATTTAGCAATGAAAGATGGGAGTGATGGAAGAGTAAGTTTCAGTTGTTCTATTTTTCGATTATACCCTGTTTCAAATCTTTTTATTTGCATTTTTATTTAGTTTAATTCGCCTTTCTAATTTAATATAATATTTTATTATATTAGATACTTGCACCCGGAGGGTGCTTATATTTGCTAGTAATAATAATAATAATGAAATTTATTGTGTACAGTGCTCAGGTGCACCACAACTCATCAAAGTCTCATGTCAAGTACACAGAATAATGTATTAGTGTCAGGAACATGAACAGTTTACAGTAGTAATATGCATGTATGTGTGTGCATGTGTGCATATGTATGTGGAGAGTGGCATCAGGTATAGTGTCGGTGGACTACAGGAAGCATGGAGGCTTTGAAAGACTCAGTGCTTCGGCAGCCTACAACAGACACAGGCAGTTTATTCCATGTCTCCGCAACTCTGAACATGAAAAAATGTTTCCAAAAGTCACGTGAGCAGTGCTGGTTTCTGACTTTGTAGGCATGTCCACGTGTGTTAGAAAGATGGAGATCAAAAAGCCCAGTGTTTTTCTTTTTTCTTCCCTCACCATTTCAAGCTAACTGTAAATAGATTTCAATAGTTTCTTACAAATGAATTACACAGGATGGGTTACAAGGTAGGGGTTAGATAGCTTTAGTTGTTTCCTCAGATTATAAATAAAAACCCTACAATCTATTAAGAAACTTTAGTTGGGACCCATGAATTTTCCCAGGGACTCATTCAAAGCAAATATGTGTGTCCCAGGACACTGTAAATTAAAAAGCTATCAGCATCACTACATTTACAAATGCTTTTATTGATCAGGTTTTTCTGATATTTTTCACATCTCTTCCATTCTGTTTTTGATCTTGCCACCCTTCTCACCCACCCTGTCAGTTGGGTCTGTAGAATATGCCAACTGTATCTCTGCAGAGGGGTAAGACTCCCTCCCTTCTCCCAATGGGGCTAGCTATCTTCATTTGGTAGAAATAATGCTCATTAACTTCATGCATATTAATAAACTGGTGATTGACCCTCAGCCACTGCCTTCTAGCACATATATGATTAAAAGGATTAGATGTTTGTATGCTATAAGAACAATTTGAAGTATAAGATCAGAATAATCATATTCAGCCTGACCATTAGTATAAAGAATGGGGTCAGGGAACTGCAAATCCATCACCATCAACAGCTACACCCTGGAAGCCGTAAACACCTTCACCTACCTTGGATCCACCATCACTGACAACCTGTCACTTGATACTGAACTCAGTTGCCTGATCGGAAAAGCTGCCTCAACTTTCGGGCAGCTCACAGTAAGAGTCTGGGACAACAGCAAGCTCACTATCCGTACAAAGGTACAACTGTATAGGGCATGTGTTATCAGCACCCTTATGTATGGAAGTGAAACATGGACCTTATACTCCCACCAAGAGCGGCGGTTAAATAACTTCTACCTTCGCTGCCTTAGACGTACACTGGGCATCACCTGGAGGGACAGGATCACTAATACAGCAGTCCTAGAGAGAGCTCAACTCCCCAGCCTGTACTCTCTACTGGGACAACGTTGTCTCCGATGGTTGGGTCATGTACGTCGGATAGATGATGGACGAATCCCGAAAGACATCCTCTATGGAGAGCTTACGTCTGGTAAAAGACAGATTGGTCGCCCCATGACCTCAGGTGCTTTGGCATTGTCCCTTCCAGCTGGGAAAATTTGGCTCAAGACCGCCCTCGGTGGTGGCAGAATATCCATAGAGGATTGTACATGTCAGAAGTCACCCTGATACAACATCATGAAGCTAAGAGGTCCAGAAGAAAGCAACGGCAACAAAGCATCGGAACATCATCATCTACAGGAACAACCTTCAAATGCAAAATCTGTGGTCGAGAATGTTTTTCAAACATCGGACTTCACAGTCACACGAAGCGCTGCAACTTCAGGGGCACACAAAAACTTTATCATAGTCTTTCGAGACTGAATTGCCAATGAATAAGCTAATCACAGAATGGGACAAAAAAATAAAACAAAATAAAAAAGAACACTAATTGTCATGATTTCAATCATTCAATTGTAAATTTATTCAGTTTAAAAATAAACAAACTAAGGATGTCATTTTGGCAACAAATGACAGTCATACATAAATTTATAAACATTTAAATCTTAAGACAGTTTTTTTTTTCTTGTTAATTATAATTGTAATTATAAGCAATGTTTTTTTTTTTGTTTGTTTGTTGTTGCTTTCTTTTTCTTTTTTGGAACAAGACATTGGCAACTTTTTTGCTTGTCTTGTGTTCAAAGTCTTATTTTTCAAAATTGTTTTTTTTTTTTATTTTTTTTTTTTTTTAACTTAGCAGCCAAGCCCAAACTAAAGCTGCTACAAATGCACTCAACACACACACACACACCCACACATGCTGAACATTACCTCCTGACCTTACAGTTATTAGTAAACAAAATATTAGTTATCATGATTCCTGGATGTAGCAGCTAAGATATCATAAATAGTTTGTTTTGTTTTTTTAAATTCTTTTGTTGTTGCTGTTGAGAAGAAAAAAAAATGCATATTAAACAAAAATGAAGTCCAAGTAATAGTTGCATATTTTCCCTTTGCTGAAAAAAGAAATGGTCAATGCTCAGTTTGTGTCATATTGCAAAAAATATTCTTTTATTTTTTATTCCTAATCTTTGTTATAATAGACATTAGCTGTATCACTGCTTACCTCACAATACTCTCAGGAATTGTGTAAGTTTATCAATGAGTATTTAATCTATAATCAAAATTATTAATACACAAATCTTATTTATTAACGATGTCTCTATGAAAATCTGAGTTAGATTTGCCTCAAAACAGCCGATGTTATTAGTGTGTTTAAAATCCTACGACTATATCATTAAGAAATAAAGGTTTACATATATGGTGTGGTTAATTTGTATATTGGTTTTAACAAAACCGGGTTTAATAAATAATTACTTGGTGTTATTGATCTGATAAATCTTGTTTTATTCTCCAATGTATTAAAATCAACCCCATGAATGATTTTATATAGAAACCAATTAAAATATAATTAAAATAAGTGTAATCTTTTTATATGAGTTCTTATTTAATTTTGTTAGTCTTTCTAATTTAATATATTTCATAACATTAATGCTTGCTAGTAATCTTAAACATTTTTTGACATTGTAAAGAAGAAATGAACAAACTCTAGCTATCACTGAATTTTGTTTTAGGGGCAGAATATAAGTACAATGCCTAAAGGAACTACGGCTGGGGATGTTTAGTAGTGCCAATTATATTTAAGCTCCCTAGTTGAGCCCAAGGGTCATTTTCAGACGTAAGTCCTGATGGAAATTTTTTTTTAAATCTAACATTTCGTGTAGGGAGATATGATATTTCTACCAATTTCTATACATAAGGATGAAACAATTTTTTTTTAGATATTTTCCATAGATTTTTGTGTTAATGATCATTTTCTAAATAATTATTTAATCAACATAGTCCCAGCTGAAATATTCATTTAAGAAAAAAAGCTTAATTTTTTAAATATCAATCTAAAAAAAAAATAAAAAAAATAATCTTCATACAATGACTGCTATTTACACAGTAGCATTGCAACCAACAAAGCCTTCATCAGATGATGACTATGGGTTCAGGCATGGTTTCGGGGCCGAAGCATCATTACCACTAACCCATCTTCATCTATATTGTTTATTCAACTATAATATAAAAAAAAGGGCAAAAATAAAATGTTCTCTTGCAATATGACAGAATTTGAGAAGTGACCTAAGAAATGAATCTGGCTTGCGGTGTACCAGGATTTGTTGATAAATTGCTATCTCCAAACATGGAGAGTTTAGTATTTTGTTGCACACGCTACAACAGGACGACAGAGGTGGCTTAGGGTTTTTTTTTTTTGTTTTGGTTTTTTTTGCCTATTTGATATGAATTTTTTTTTTTTTCTTTTTTTCTTTTTTTTTTGTCTTCTAGATTTTGTCTTAAAAATTCTATTTTAAAGAAAAGATGGAAATTTTGGTTCAATATCAAGAAAACATTTTTTTTTCTTTTTTTTTTTTCTGCTTACGAATACAAAATTGTCAAAATATCAAATGCCAATTTGAAATTTGCTGCAGTTTGTGTTGCTAAAACGAGAAAATAAAAAATAAAACACCGAGATGCAATTGACAGAACATTAAGTCATAAATGGATTAAGACTGGGTTGAAATTTATGGAGGTCTCAATGGCACGGGGATTGGAAGGGAGGGGGGGCAAGAAAATAAAATAATAATAATAATAATAAAAAAAAGATTGAACTGAAATTTGAAAATAAAAATAAAATGGTGCAAAAGTATGAATGTGTATATATATATATATATTTTTTTTTTCTATTTTGTAAAAGAGGGGGGGGGAATGGATTGAATAAAATTTTTTAAATGGCAAATGACCACTGGGAAAATTTTTGTAGGCTGATTTTTTTTTTTATTTATTTTTTTTTTAAAGCCACATTCTGTTGCAATACACACTCGGATAATACATTCAGAAAGTTTTTGTTTTTTTTTTCTTTTAAAGTCATTCATCTTTGTAAGAAGAGGAAAAGACAGTTGGTTGAAAAGCTAGGAAATCGAAGGAGGGGGGGGGGGGTAACATTTGACACCCATGCAACAAGTACACAGAGCATTGGTTACAAAGATTGCCTTTTTTTATTTCAGGCCCCTTTTTTAAAATCTTTTTTTAACACACCAAGTTTCCAACTTTTAAAAAAACGGTTGTGTTTTGTTTTTTAATGTATATATTATAAATTATCTCACAAATGTTGTTTTTTTTTTTTTAAGTTTCTATCTTGCACTTATATTTTTGTTATATTTTTTTTTTAATTGGTCAGTCAGTTTTCCAGACAATTCAGAAGCAGAAAATATTGAGAGAAAATTGCAAATAATAAGAATACTGTTGTCGATAGGGAATGGGAAGGAAGAATAATATTTTAATGGGATTATTATTATAATTATTAATAATATTTTAATGGGAATGGGAAGGAAGATATTTTAATGGGATGTTAATATGAATAAAAAGCACAAATGGATTTTATTTCCATTTAAAAGGAATGAGCTTTTTTTTTTCTTATGTTAAAACATCATTTTTGGACTGTAAAAAAATGATATCACAGCTACTTCAATAGTTTACAGGCCAATCATTTTTTGTTTGTTTTTATTTCCTTAATTTTCTTCTTTTTTTTTTCTTTTCCTTGGTGTGGGTGTTTAAGAGAAATATCTGCCTTTCTGAAGCATATTAACCTTTGAAGGTCAAGGGAGGTAACTCTTGTTGTCCAGAATTGCAGTAAGAGCCAGTTTTTAAAATGTTATCAAAAGAAGCTGTCGCCGAGAAGAGAAGTGTTTGTAGTTAAGGGCAGGGCCAGCCCAAGCCTTTTATGGGGCCCAAAGCGGAATTTGATTTGGGGGGCCCCCTATCATCGCAAACAATATCAACTATTGTCAATACTTAATCGTTCACACACCTACCATGAAAATTTAAAAAACTAAGCTTTTTTTTTTTAATTGTATACACCGTCATTTTTGACGGTACAGATATACTCGCTGACATAATAAATCACAAAAAATAATCCACAATCAAATGCTTTTGGCCCCCTCCCCCCCAAGGATCCACAGAACTCTAAGCAACAATTTATATTGCTTATACCTTGGGCCGGCTTTGTTTAGAGTCTAAATTACAGATTCAAATTTAATCCAGGACCAGCGGATCATCTCATTAAAAGATTGTCTTGAAATTAATGGGTTTTTTGTTGTTTTTTTTAATAGGGAAAAAAAAAAAACATTAATGGGAATTATTACTTAAAAGGATTGATGCAAATGAAAAGTTGATAAAGGATTTTTTTTTTTAAATTTGTTTTTGTAGCATAAATTTTTTTTTTTTTTTTTTTAAAGATTGAAGAGCACCAACTTGGATATTTATTTTTTTTCTCCTTTGGGTTAGAGTATTAAGCAAGCACCGCTCTATTAATTTTTTTCCCAGGAAGTTTATAACCATGAAGACGACAAAAAAAAAAAAAAAAAAAAAAAAAAAAAGCTGATGGAAAAGAAAAGCTGAGAGATTTTCAGCAAGCAGCAATGGATTTTCCACATCGCACAAGAATTAAAAACTTTTTTTTTTTTTTTAGAAAAAAAAAAAAAAATGAAAGCAAAAAATATTTTCTTGTTTTCTTACAAACAGAATTAAAAACAGTAAAGAAAAAAAACAAAAAAAAAAGAATCCTAGACAAAACTAGAATTCTGAACCAGTTTATAAAATGTTCACATTTAAAAAAAAAAAAATTTTTTTTTAAATTAAAAAAATCTGATGATTACTTTTAAAATAAAATAAAAACTAAAATGAGTTGATAACACTGACCAAAAAAAAAAAAAAAAAAAAAAAAAAAGCTTGTGGCACCCAATGAAGTGTGAGGGGGGTCTAGTGGACACACGTTTCAGAGTTCTACAAATGGAAGCTTGGTGTGTTTATGGCAAAAAGGAAACTAGAAGTGATTTTTTTTTTCTAAAACACAGCCATAAAAGTCACAATCTACATAAAAACATAATACTTTCCCCTCCTTTTTATTCATTCATTTTTACCAACAAACTTAGCCCCCACCCCCCTGAAAAAAAAAAAAAACACTTGTAGCTTTTACTGAGCACAAGTTAACTCTATGAATGAGAGAGATACAATATTATTTTTTTTTAAATGCTGGAGGGAAAGGGGGAAAAAATTCTAAAATGATGAAAAAGTCCAATGGAATGAACAAAGATTTTTGTCTTTTTTTAAATTTGTTTTAACCCTTCCAAAGCAATGAAATTAAATCCTTGTTGATCATGTACCATTTCTGATCTTAAATGGAAAAGTGATTGCGGATGACAAATGAGTAAGAAATTCAAGAAGGCAATTTTTTCAGGAAATAAAAAAAAAAATAAAGAGGATATCTTTTCAGTCATAGCAAATAAAATACTGAAAGATTCATTGATGGAAAACTTCTTCTTTTTTTTTAAATCTGCAAATCCCCCCCCCCCCCGGCCCCTGTACCCATTCTCTTCAAATTTAAATCTAGGAAAAAATGGAAATTCTCTACTTTTTTTATATTAATTAGTGACTGCATTTTTTTTTTCAGGTCTATTCAGTTTAGCAACCAAATACTATTTTATTAGTCTTAAGAATTAGCTTAAAAACATAGGATCTAATTTTTTTTTTTAATTATTTAATTTAAAAGAATTTAGTTTAAAAGAATTAGTTTTAAAAAAATAATAGACCTGAAGTTAAATCATTTATCTAAATGACTTGATTTGGCATTAAATGACCCACAAGGGGTTGATATGGCATAAAACAAAACAACCGACCAAATTAAGAATTTGGAAATAATATGGTTCCAAAAAGGAATTTACTATAGCTAACAGGTTTTCCTCTAGACTTAAACAGATGTGGGCATGCCTACAAAGTCAGAAAACAGCATAGTTCACATGACTTTCAGAAACATTTTTTCACGCTCAGAGTGGCTGAGGCATGGAATAAACTGCCTACATCTGTTGTTGGCTGCCGAAACACTGTATCTTTCAAAAACCTCTATGCTTCCTGTAATTCGTCAAAACTATGCCTGATACCCCCCTCAAGTTGTGGTGCACCTGAGCACTGTACGCAATGAATTTCATTATTATCATTTTAAATACTTATGCCCAGAGGGTGCATATTCTTGCTTGTAAAAATAAAAAATGGGAGATGCAGATTTTTTTTTTTTTTAAATGTATTTAATTATAAACATGCAAATGGATGGAAAGCTTTGGGTGCAAAAAGCCAAATTGGGAGGAGATGATATCTTTTTGTTTTTTCTTCTTTCTTTTTCAAAAAACACAGCATGATTGTCAGGTCATTTTCTTTTTCTTTATTTTTAAGCAGTTTTTACTGTTGTTGTTGTTGTTGTTGTGTGTCTACAGAGGAAAGAGTAAGAAACACAGCATTTCAGAGATGCACAGAGATTTGATTCTGAATGCTAGAATATCCAAAAGAAAACTAATAGTTTTTTTTGTTTGTTGGTTTATTTTTATTTTTCTTCTTTTTTCTTTTGCAAAAAAGTAATGTTTGCTTTCCATTGGGATCTAATACATTTGCTGTGCCCATTTTTCAGTGTCGTTCACAAAAATTAAAATCCATTTTCTTTTTGTATTTATTGCATTTTTTTCTTCCTTTTAGATTTAAAAAAAAAAAAAAAAAAATTGGGGATGGGGGGTTTGCCAATCATTCTTATTTTGTGGGCGTGGAAAATACGGATGACAAAATGAATCGATGAAATATTAGGATTTCACACCGGTTTAAAAAGTTTTATAGTCGTCATCATCATCATTAAGATTATGTGCAAATAGAGATGAAAAAAATTTCATTGCTTGGAGAGTCGGATCCAGGTGTGGTTGTTTTATAGAAAGGTCAGTCGGATGGTCACATGGTCATGAACTTAGTCACTTACTGCAGGGAAGGACAGGGTTGACAATTTCACAAACATAGAAACAACAACAACAACTAATAATAATAATAATAATAATAACATACTGATTCTCTTGAAGAAGGAGAAAGGGTAAGGAGTGTGGGCAGCAGGATGGGCAGTACCTTTTTTTTTTGTTTTGTTTGTTTCTTTTTTCCCTGATTTCCACAAAGAACAAAATAAAAAAAGTGGCCAAAGTAAATATGAAAATTATTTTTTAATAAAACCAACAAAAAAAAAAAAATTCTTTGTAACTGTAGAATTTCTTTGAAATTTACATTTATAAATATGAAAATTATTTTTTCAATTTATCCTGGTTCAATTCTATCTTAGAAGTTGCAAATTACATTGCAAATATTTAAAAAAAAATAATTTTTTTTTTAAGGATAAAAAAAAAACTTCTTTTTTTTTAAAATTAAAGTTATAATTTAAAAAAAAAACTTTTTTCTAAAATTAAAGTTATAATTTAAATGTTACATGTTTATTTTTGTTAATTAATTAACTAAATTTGATTTTAAAGGTTTTTCCTTCTAGTGAATATTAAAAGATCATTTTCTGTTGATTAAAAAAAGAATCAAGTAAATTTGTAATTACGTGGTTTTAATTTTTGTTTGTTTTTCTCTTAATATTTTTTTTTCTTCCAGAAATGTAAACGAATTGTCATTTTCCGTCATTTCATTCCTACACAAATTCAAAATCAGAAATGTATACATTTCTTTTGTATTAATGGCTGACATGTGATAAAACTCAGCAGTTCAGAAATAAATTCATAAGAATTTTTTTTTTTTAAATCCCAAAATAGTCATTCTTATAATTACTATAATTCTTATATCATTACAAGATTTTTTTTTTCACCTTTTTGTTTTAAATTTATTCTTGCAAACAGCAAACTTTCCATACTGATGTGTGAGTGTGTGTGTGGGGGGTGAGGCTCAAATACTTGTTCAGATCAAACCAATAAAATGGGCTTCTGTTCTTTAGAATATTTTGAACCCCCTTGTTGCATATTTGCAACAGCCAAATATCCCTTTCTGTAGACCTCACCAACACAGTCAATGGTGCTTGGTGACTGTCTTGGGGTATGCACTAAACTGCATCTAATTATGGGGCTCTAGAGAGTACTCCTTTATTGTGATCACTCCCAGGTTGGCCATTTATTTGTTGCATATTTACAACAGCAAATTATATCCCTTTCTGTAAACCTAGTCAACCAATTGAAATGGTTTTGATATATTTTGTTATCATTCCACGCACACACGTTGCATAACTACAAAATAAATTTTTTAAAAAACATTATGAATTCTTTTATGTTGTTTTATGATCCTTTTCTTCAGATATCAAATTTTTCCAACAAAAAATACAAATTCAAATTGCAAAGGGTTAAGAAATGCCATAAAGGTGAACTGCTTGGCAAGGTTACCCAAAGACCTTAGAAATGTTAAGGACTGTATTAACAAATTATTATAGAAAATTATACTCATTGTTTTGGGGGTTTTCCAACAAAAAATACAAATTCAGATTGCAAAGGGTTAAGTGCTTAGGTTTAGGTTATTTGCAGTACCTTCTGTTCTGTTCATATACTGAACAAGTCTATGCTACCTTATTTCAGTGCTTTAAGCATGACTAGACAGTAAGTCACGGGTTTCTCATTTTTTTTAAAAACTAGTTTATCTATATTAAATCCTGTAGAAGCCAGTGGGTATGCTTATAAAATCATAACCCTTTCAATTCTATTTAAAGTTTGGTGTATTGTAATTCCCCTTCTTAACCCCCCCCCCTCCTTTTTTAACCAACCAAATTTGAGTTTTTCATATTTTCAGTCCAAGGGTCTGAAACATATAAACCCTGGGTTATTTATCAATTATCTTTGGCAGAACAATTTTCATAACCAACATTTTCTTAATTCTCTGACATTTTAATTAAAATCCACTTTTGCAAATTCCTTTTTTATAAATAATGAATTTCTGTTGCAGTTTCATTTTTATGGGATTTTATTGACTGAAATTTGAAATGGTCAAACTATTAATTTTCAAATAAATAGTTAACAAAGATTCTTTTAAAAATCAACTATTATTACTGCCTCCATCCCATAATAGTTGTTGCATCTAGTGTCTAAAATATATAATGCAAATGTAACATTTATTATGGGACAGAGGTAATAATACTTTATACTAAAGCTTAATCCAGTTAGAACACGCAACTTACAGATTACTCATCTATGGCTTGATTGATACAGAACTGTTTTCATAACTAATATTAATTAATATATTTATCATATTTGACGGCATATAGGACGCACATTTTTTTCCCAAAATTTTGGCTAAAAAAATTGCCCTATGTCTTATACATCGTAGGTGAAGTTTGAGACCTCCCGTAGGCCTATCTTATTATTTATTATTATTTCCTGCTATTGAGATGTTTTGTGTATGCTTATTGCTTGCCTGTACTGCCAAATTGCTTTTATACAGCTATGTTTCTGCTTGTGTAATACACAGCTAGACTGTTTTCAACAATATATGCTTAAATACGTTAAAAAAGGTTTTTTCCTGAATCTGATCTGCTGAAATGGGGATGCATCTTATATGCCGTCAAATATGGTAATTGAAATTTATTTTTAAAAATGTTTATTATCATTGAATTTTTTTGTATGAGTTCCGCCCCTTCCCCCCAGCTATGGGAAAATAGTAGGGCAGACTGTGTTCTTCTGCTTTTGTTAGTCAACCTGTCTAGAAGGAAAACTTTTTTTTAATTCAACCCTGATGTACTCTGCTTAAAAATTTCCAATGTACCAAATCCTGTCCATGGCAAACGGGTTGGATAAATAGATACTTTCAGACATTTAATGTCACATGAACTTACATTTTGATAACTAAAGGGTTTCGCTTCAGAGCCTGTTCGCTGTATTTGCAACTAGAAGCAGCTACCCAGCATCAACCCTAATTCCCTGGTGTATTGATGTGTTTACTTTTGAGATTTACAAATGCTGGACTTTTTAAGTAGAATTTCAATGCTATTTCTATGTATATATTAATCTTTAAACATCTTTGAATATAAATCAAATCTTCATAATTTACAAATGCTGGACATTTTTAAGTAGAATTTCAATGCTATTTCTATGTATATTTTAATTTTTAAATATCTTTGAATATAAATGCTTATAAGTTACTGGAAGTGGCTACCCAACATCACCTGGGTAGAGGTGGGGAAAAAGAAAACCCTGGTGTATTGATTTATTTACTTTTAAGATTTACAAATGCTGGACATTTTTAAGTAGAATTTCAATGCTATTTCTATGTTTTTAAAAAAAAAATGAGATGCTTGTCTATCATCTCTCTTTTACAGGCAATGACTATAAATGTATTCAATTATGTTGTAGGGGTTCATGCGGTGATGCAATATATACAAACATATATTGTATATATATATAAAGTAGATATTTACCCAACCCTTTTGCCATGGGTAGGATGTGACACAAGGTCACAAGTATGGAGCACCCAGCAAGGATTAAGTAGTGATGGATTTGCAAGACTAGCTTTGCAAACCATTACACCATGATGGGATGTCCTTATTGTATATATAAAGAATATACATATATACAAGAATGTACATATATAAATAAATAGCTCACATGACTTTTGGAAACATTTTTCTATATTCAGAGTTACTGAGGAATGGAACAAAGTGCCTACATCAGTTGTTGGCTGCCAAATCACTGTATCTTTCAAAACTTTCATATTTCTTGTAATTCGACAATACTATACTTGATATCACACATACATATATATTATGTCTGTATACTATTCATTTTCATGACATTAGTACCTTATTCTATGTACTATACATGAGCCTTTGAAGAGTTGTGGTGCACCTGAACACTGTATGCAATAATTTCATTATCATATTTTTATATTTAGCATTTTTTGACCGGGTCATTTTAAAAATAGCTCACAAGCTGCAAAAGTGTAAATATATTAAAAAATTATTGAATTCAGCTTTAATAGTAGACTATGAATTTCAATGTGACATTTAAAAATGAAAAGATTTAAAATTCGTCTTTTCACGATTCATGTCTTTCAAGGGAGGTAATTCTGTCTACATTTTCTGAATTCATCTCTGTAAATATTCAAATAGCTCAGTAACATTAGACGTTGTGTGGAATCCTTTCAAATTACTCTTAGACAATGAAAGTTTTCCTCTAATTAATATCTTGACTTGTCATATTTTAAAGTATCCCATTATTTATGGTGACATATATGGCTACAGACAGATTAAAAGATACAATTTCAAAAAGAATTATGGGGTGTGGCCCAAAAGAACTAGTTACATTATGTTAGTATCAGAATTAGGTGGTTTGTTTACTAAAAAAAAACAGATACTGAGGGTGCCCCAAATGCTAACTATTATTCACTGTCACCCCCAACAACAAGGAAGGTATCCTCTAAATTCTTTCTCTTTATTACACCAACCTAATTTTAATCTCTCTAGTTTTAGATTCACAATCATTTGTTGTTCAGACACCGGAATTGGTCTGGTCACCCTAGTTAAGCAACTTTGAGTTGAGTCATCACTCGGGTGGGTGACCAAACATAGTAAGAAATAAAATCAAATAAAATAAACAAACAAATATGACTGCTTCTCCTCAGAAAAAAATAATTCCAAGAGGATATATATATATATATATATAATATATATATATATATATATATATTCTTGGAATATATATATAAGAGAGAACGGTTAGTTTTGGACCAGCAGATCAACGGGTGAGGAAAGGTGTCAGCTTTGAAACATTTTGTATTCTCTTGAAAGTAGGGAGGATTTTTAATTGATACCTCCTTGATTTTTCAACTGACATACATAAAATGAAGAGGTGGTTTTAAAATTCAGGCAAAATTAAAATCAAGGAAATAAGTAGAACATCAGTGTCAAGCTGAAGTTCCTTTTATTTTAGGGTTTTTTAAATAAATTTTTTTAAATTTAATTTCATTTAAATTTTTTAAAGCAGGAAAGGAAATTTTAAAAAAAGTAAAAATGAAATTTGATAAAAAATTTATATATATATATATATATATGTGTGTGTGAGATTATGTGCTTAATTAAAATCATACCTAATTTTGTTAATTAATTAATTATAACAATTAATTAATTAACAAAATTAGGTATGACTTTAATTAAGCACATAATCTCCCACAAATTGTCGGCATTTGCCATTTCAAACACACTGTTTGAATACTTCATATATATATATATATATATATATATATATATATATATAGAGAGTTTTATAATTTGCTTGAAGCATTGTGTATATATTGGTTAGGAGGTTGATTTTGAAGGCTATCACAATGCAATTCCTGTGATCTTTTGAAAAAGAGATATTATCTCGAAAATTCAAGAATTAAATACAGGTTAACACACAACATCATTGTTACCATATTATTATTTTTTTCTTTACACCTGCATTGTGATAGCCTTCTAAATCAACCTCCTAGCCAATATATATATATATATATATATATATATATATATAATGTTACAGCAAATTCTGAAATCTAGATTCAAATCTGAAATCTATTTTCTATTCTTTCAAAAGATTTTTTACAATGCCAACATAAAAACCTTTTAACTATTGTGAGTAAGTTTTATCTTTTTCTTTTTCCCACCCACCCTAACAAAAAAAAAAAAAAAAACTTCTGGATATAACTAATGCAAACAAATTTGTGTCATGGTTATTGAACTTAACGCATAAAATAAGAATTGCATGTTGGGAAGGGAAAAAAAAACAAAACAACCTTATTCTACATTTTTTAAAAATCTGTCTATTCAGCCATTGTATCTAATTTTGTTTTAATGACAGAATTTGTTTTTATCATGTCAGCCATAAAAACATGAAATATTTTGTTTGTTTTTTTGTTGTTGTTTTTTTTTTTTTTGAGATTTGAAGATCTTAAAGAGAGAAATAAGAGATCAGGGTTGTTCGGTTTTTGTTTTTTGTTTTTTTGGAGTGGGGGGAGACATTTTTGGCCAATTTTTGTCTTAGGTGGGAAACAGTCAGAAACATCTGGTCACAAAAAAAAAAAAAAAAAAAAAATTAAAGACTGAATTTGTGATCGCCAACAGTTGACAAAAAGCATCCACTGTATAAAGAGCAAAGAATCACCTAGAAGGTTTTGTTTTGTAATTAGGTACAAATTTCGGGGCTTGGGAAAGGGAAGGAGATTTTCTTTTTTGTTGTTGAAAAATTATTGACAAAAAGAAAAAAAAAAAAAAATGTTTGTTCCTTCTCAAAATTCTTTCAATCCTCTGTTGAATATTTACAATATAAGGAGGCTGCCATGTACACAACAAAAAAAAAATAATAATAAAATAATAATAATTACATTCAACAAAGACTGAAACCAGTAAACACTTAAA
This sequence comes from Doryteuthis pealeii, assembly GCA_023376005.1. Taxonomy (NCBI): domain Eukaryota; kingdom Metazoa; phylum Mollusca; class Cephalopoda; order Myopsida; family Loliginidae; genus Doryteuthis; species Doryteuthis pealeii. The sequence continues at coordinate 14,963,655 of CM042165.1, read as the reverse complement.
ATTACACACTTTGCTTATGAAGATTCATTCTCAATAGTCAAATGAAAAATAAACAAAAAAGGAAAAAAATTATAAATTCAAAAAAAAAAAAAAAAAAAATTTTTTCTTCTTTTTTTACAAGAAAAAAAAAAAAAAAGATAAAAATGCGTTCCAAAATGAAACCACAATTTTTTTTTTTAAATTTAAAGAAAGAAAAAATTCAAAAAAAAAAAAAAATTGTAGAAGAGATTCTGAATTGTCAAATTTGTTTGTTTTACAGCAAACATCAATACAGCAGCCATTTTAATCCTCTCTTTTGGCATTCCTTGGCTCTGACAACTGAGCTGAGTCCAACAACGCTCGGATCGTTGTTTATTATTAAACAGTTTGGACGTGGATTATTTTTTTGTTTGTTGTTTTTTATTTTTTAATATTTTTTAAAAATCTTTTTTTTTAATTATTTTTTTTTTTTAAAGCACGCACATACATACTTACATACACACCACCACGTGTAAACACGCTTTAGCTATTAACTCACACACTCACACGTTTTGACAGACAGACAGACAGGCTTACACACACTAAAAACAGATGTTCACATGCAGATAATCATTCACATTGATCTTCCAATTAAAAGGAAATTTTGAACAGGTGAAAGATAAGAGAAATTATAGTATAAATTCAGGCAACCAACACAACTGGGACGACCACCTGTCGAGGGGTTGAGGGTAATTTGGGAGGGGTTGAGGGGGCGTCACTGGCCCCCCTAGGTGATCAAGTCAAAGGTTTCTGCATATAGATCATGTTGAAAGCGAATCTGTCCTTTGAGTGACTCAAGCATTTTGCGATGCTCGACACCTAATTCTCTTAGGCTGGAAATGCTCATTAACAAACGGGGGAAAAGTCCCACTTCATCCGGGTGGGCTGCATTGATCTCGTGCTGCAGAGCTTGAATCAGTAGCTCCTGCAATCGATTTATCTTATCACTACGATCAAGGCCATGGCGATCTATAAAAAAAATAAAAAATAAAAATGATTATTAAGAAATGAAGAGGTGTAAAAAAAATAAAAAATAAAAAAAATTTACATGATGAATAATACAATAATTTTATTTGTCAATCAATTTTTTAAAAATTATTTCATTTCTTATGTGGTAGTTTAATTTAAAAAAAAACAAACTCCATAGCAAACCTCATACACTTTTGGTTTGTATTATTTGGATTTTACGGACTGTTGTCCTCATCTTTATTGTTATATATATATATATATATATATATATATATATATATATATATATATATGAAAAGTTTATTTACAGTACATCATTTTTTTTTTTTTCTTAAAAGAAAGAAAAGGGTACCCTAGTTTTGATTTAAAATCAGAAATGAATTTCTTTTTTTCGATCAATGCTCCTCAGAGAAAAATTTCATTGAAAGATGGTGAAATAGTGTAGTTGTAGACAACGGAAAAGACAGAAAGCAGTGAGAACAAGGGAAAAAAAATTTTTTTTTTTTCCCTCAATAAGAGAATTCGTAAAATTTTACGAATTCTCTTATTGAGGAAAAAAAACAATTTATTTTACATAATGCATATGCTTTACGCGTCCTTATTAAATATATATATATATATATATATATACAACGTTTCAGCCAATGTGGTCTCCTGCCTTCTTCAGGTGTTTCTTGTCAAACTCTGAGAATCTTCTCTTCAAATTCAGGAGCCTTCTCGCCAAAATCCAAATTATCAAACCTTTTGATTTGGTTTAGATTTATTTATTTAACAGCATTATCAACTACATAGGTTATTTGATAACAAAATTTGATTTATTTGTAAAAGTTTGGTTCAATGGCATATCAACTCCTTATGGGTTATTTAATGTTTTAATTAATTTGGAAATATTTTATTATGAACATAATTATATTTTCAATGCCCCCCCCCCCCCCCCCCCGTTGGCAGTTGATATTTTCTAAACCCTGTCATCAACAGCTCCATCCCTTCATCATCATAGTTACCTTTCTCTTAGATTAGGTAGCCCATTAGTCTTGCAAATCCGTTACTACTGATAAATGAGTACAATCCTCACTGGATATGCCATACTTGTGGCATTGTCACACCCTACTCATGGCGAACAGGATGTATAAATACCTAATTGCCTTTCTCCTAGATTGGTAGCCAACCAAGGCTAAATTGTTGTGTCATTTACAGGAGAAGGGATGGATTTGTATCTTTCTCAAGGGGCTTTAGTTCAAAGTGAACTACCCAAACCAGTTTGAAATGCCCTGTCGGATGGGGCTATAGAATACACTGGCTACACCTCTGAAAAGGAGTAAAATCACCCCAATAGGGCTGTGAGCAGTCCATGACATGCAACACTTCACTTTGGCCTTTACTGAGGCTAGATGGTGGTCAGAGAGGACCCCCTACAATCAATTGGCTGCTCACATCAATCCCTAGCACCTATGGGATTGTTCCAACCCTATTGCCCTTATGGCAACCCTCCAACACTTTTTATCATATATTTGCTAGAACGAGGTGACTGGGGGGGTCTAAGTGTCCTGAGTATAATGTTAAACTGTATCTAATGGTGAAGTTTCAAATCTGGAACTCTAGGGAGTGTGGAGTACCCCTTCATCGCCATTACTCCCAGAACCACTCTGACCCGGAGTGGTAGTACCTGGTAGGGTCCCATTTATGGGTTAAATAGAAAAAAATGAGTTAATAAAAAAAAAAGTTGAATACCACCAATAATAAAACAAAACGTCCTCAGCATAAAATAACCCAACAAAGGTTGAAATGCCATAAAATCCAACCAACAAACAATTTGAACTCTATTCAAGGTCCATTTTCTGTGCTCTTAATCATTGGGCTACTTACTCCCAATTCCTAATAATAAAAACAGTTATTTATATTTAACTGAATATTTCCAAAAACCCGGCTGAATTGATTTGGAAACTCTAATATTTGCACAACTAATGAATAAACGTAATGAAAATCGAAAATGATTTATCTTTTAAAGAAATGAAACTTTAACCCATTTATTGCGATCATGATGATGAATGTTTGTCACACCCATCAAACTTTTATTCTAGACTTGTGAGAAATTTTAGAGAATTCATCTTTTCAGGGAAGTAACTCTCAATTTCTGTGTTAAAGCAAATATGAGTTGTTCCCCTTGCTTTAAAAATACGCTTCTTTGTTTTGTTCTTTTAAGATTTAATTACTACACGACGAGTTGTTAAATTAAAAGTGTTCGATACCGGCCCTTGCCAATTTACTGCATAAGTAGCACAGGCTGGAGCTGATGGTAGGTAGGTAGATGTATGTATGTATGTATGTATATGTATATATATACTTAAAAAAGGCTCTTTTTCTACATATTTCCAACTCCACCCATTCAAAAACATCCATTACCTTTTGAACAACAAAATATCTTTTTCTCTTCATTATCATATTGTCCTGAAGAAAGTTTTATTTAAACTGAAACGTTTACGCGTCCACATAAACATAAATTCATCTTTTTGGGATCATTTTATTTTTCATATTTCTATACATTGTCGGATTCATATCCATATTTTGCACCAATATATATATATATATAAGTAAAGAAATAACAAAAGACTTAGAGATTTAGCTTTATAGTCTATTTCATGGAGCTAAGACAAATAGTCTAACTCTCCCGACTCATCAGATGCGTCAGGAGAATTAGACACTTTGTCTAAGCTCCCTGAATTAGACTATAATGCTAAATCTCTAAGTCTTTTGTTATTTCTTTACTTATATATTTGCTCTGTGACTCTAACATTAAGGGCACACATTGAGCTCTCAAACTGCAACAGGTTTTTTAAATAAAACTCTTGTGTCGTAAGGAAGATTTCTTCTCTGGACTTTTGGATTATATATATATATATATATATATATATATATATATATATATATAATTTCCTATTGTATTTTATATTAAAAGTAGAGATCTTTCTTTCACTTACCTGGGGATATAAGCACCAGAGAACTAAATAATGCAGTTTCTATGTCACGTAAGTTGAAGGCATTAAAACGGGTACAAAAGTTGAAGAGGAGGTCAACAAAATGTTCCCCGAGAGGAAATCCGGCCTTCATCTCATCACGGCTGACCAGAAGTCCAGCGTCTGAAGCAATCATCGTGTTGGAATCCCCATCCACCAGGTTGGAATGCACTACACAAGCAATCTGAAAAAAACAAAAGGTCACAAAATTAAGATTTTCAAAGAAAAATAAACTTTTTTTTTTAATTGGTTTAATAGAGAAAAAGAAAAAATATTTTGAGAAATGATGACCTCCCAGGTTAGAGCAGAGTTCTCGGAAATATTGTACAGATACCAGCAGTTTCTCATACAGCAAATATACCTCCTCTCTATACCATCTAGCTTGACACAAAGATCACTGGGGGGATTTACCAAAACAAAATCAAAGGCAATGATTGACGGATTTTTTTTTTTTTTTTTTTTTTTACCTGATCAAAGCTAGAGAGCTTAGTTTATTCTAACCATAGCTAGGGAGAGATAGATTCATGCTTTTGTTTGAAAAATTTGTGAAAAGTAAGCATTATCAGTATCAACCAGATTTTGAATTTTGTAAATTCCATATTCAACGTGCACTGCCATAATTTTGAGAATTCACTAAAAACTAGCAGAGTTACATGGCATTGTTCATGATTTAAAAAGTTAAAAATAAATCTCTTATCTCTATTTATATATATAGATTAATAAAAATTATTTTCTATTTATTTGTTTTATTATCTTTTATTCTTTACTAGCAAAATAAAAAAACGCCCTCTGGGCGACATAAAATAAATATTGCCTGAGGGGATGGGAGTTGAAAATTTAATATCAGAGTGTTTGTATCATAAGTAAAGTAAAATCATCAAATTTATTAAAGGAGCAAAAAATAAAATAAATTTATTAAAGGAGTAAAAAAATTTAAAAAATTGAAATGGAAACTTAGTTCTGATAACTTTAAATATATATTAAAATAAAACAAACTATATATAGATAGATAATACCAGGTATGTATTTATTAATACTTGTTTTAAAAAAACCAATGAGGACTGTCTAACATTGCATTGCTTGCAATCATCAGACGGTCAAAATTTTGACCGTCTGATTGCAAGTAAGCATAAAACTTTAGTTACGGGATATTAAATCCATAATAGATAATATTTGATTGTAAACCTGCTCTGCTATTTTAGCATTGAGCACCTTCATATACCAATACTTTTCTCATTCATTCTTCATTCATTCTATATTATGTGTGTGAGTATATATATATATATATATATATATATATATATATATATACACTCATATATATATATACTCACACACACTTTGTTTTTGTTATTTTTTTTTGTTTGTTTGTTTGCAGAGTGCTTAATGAAATAAAAAAAAAAGTAGGATTATTATTATTATTAATAATCAATCCTAACTGATATTTTTTATTCAATAAATCCTGGCCGTTGTTTCATGTTTAATACAATTAGTCAAATCTGAATAATTGTGTTAAACATGAAACAGCACATGCGTATTAATAGTTGTTACATTTAGTGTAGAAAACATACGGGGATGGGGAGGGGAGGGGGGTTGCACTTAGGGTAACGGGGTTAAAAGTCATAGGAAATGGAATTGGTGACCAGAGTTCAAATCTTGGATGATTCTGTTAGTGTTTCACTTTGGGCTAATGACCTAGGGAAAGGCATGAATCTATCTGTTCTCCCCCTAGCTATGGGTAAATAATAAGCTAGACTGTTCTTTAGCTTTGGTTTAGCAACCAGTCTAAGAGAATGGAAATTCTGAATTCAAACCAGATTTACTCTGTTTAAAAATTGACCTTGTGCCACATCCTGCTCTTAGCGGAGGGGTTGGTTAAGTACATACAAGAAGAATGTGGAAATATTCATGGCCTATTTAAGAATATGATCCTCCCCTCTCAGGGTTTTTTTTTGTTTTGTTTTTTGAATTGAAATAATTTGGGAAATAATAATGAAATTTATTGTGTACAGTGCTCAGGTGCACCACAACTCATCAAAGTCTCAAGTCAAGTACACAGAATGAAAGATGAAAGAAATGTGTCAAATGAGTTGAAGATGTAGAGAATAGTATTTATGTTTCGCAGTTCATTTCCGTTTTGGTTTGACCAAGAACTTTTCAGTATTTCATCATATGTACAAATGTTAAAACTATTATGGAACATGATTGATTGATTTTAATGGCATGTCAACCCTTCTAGGGTTATTATATGCCTTTAGGTCAAGGAATTGCATTCATTGTACATTTATATTTACATTCTTTGTGCAGTTGTTTCAGAAATTGTTGTACACAGTTATATATATCAAGTATTTATTTACTTTGCATCCCACTTATGTGGGTATGACACAAGGTTGTTTAATGTGGGACCACCCACAAACTGAAGCACATGGGATGGAAGGCACAAAAAATGTGTATATCCTTTGGGGGGAGGGAACAAGTACTGGGCAATAAACCCAGCCCTGTCCCTTTAAATCAAGGGGTTGCCTGGAGGGAAGGACACCTGGGATCATGCCATTAATTACTTTACCGGTTCAGAGGACGAAGCCACTGGACACAAGTTTCTGAAGAAACCAGGTAAGTTATATTTCAAGTATCCTTAATACAAATAATTTACAGTTTTATGGTTTCAAGTATCCCTATCTAATATGAACAATTTATGCACAATTATATGGTTTCAAGTAAATATTTCTATTTAATAATAATCCTTTGTAAACTATTATAGCTTCAAGTAACTATTCTTAATACAAATAAGCTACACATTGATACCATATAACTATCTAATACTAATAATTTTTAAACAGATCTATATAACTCATAGTGCAGATACTACCACCCAATGAAGGGGTATATACTACACACCCCCACCCTTATGGCAAGCCCCAACTCTTTTTATCATGTATGTGCTAGAAGACGGTGGCTGAGGGTCTTAATGTCCTGGGTTTGATATTAAACTACTCCCAGGCCCACTCTGTACTAGGTAGTACCTGTTAGGGTCCCATCTAAGGGTTAAATAGAAAAAAATAAGTTTTAAAAGAATGTCCGAGTGGATTAAGCAGGTAGGTTAAAACAGTTCTAAGTGACAGTTATCTCTGGTACCCGAGTTCAATCCTGAGTGAAAGCAGTTAGAAAAATAATTAATTAACACAACTCCTACCCCAGCTATGGTTAGCGGAATGAGAACAGGATACCCCCGTGGACTAAATAAAGGGTTAGGTTCAAAGTTCCGTGATGGCTCCCGAATACGACAAGAAAGTTCCCGAGTTTGAAAAGAAGGTTCCCGAGTCCGACAAGAAATACCTAAAGAAAGCCGGAGGGTATATCGGCCGAAACATTGTACAAATAACAATGAAGATGGGGACAATAGTCCAAATAACGCAGATAATACTAATCTTCAAGCCTCATCTCAAACATTCAGAGAAATATTAAAAGAATGTGTTTAAAAAAAGGGTTGGGGTGTTTAGTTTTTAACTAGTAGAAATAAAGTTCATTAACTTGATGTATATTAATAAACTAGTAGTTTACCATTACCTACCACCTTCTATCACCTTTAAGATATAAAAAAAGATTAGGGGTTTGTTTACCCTAAGAGCATTTTAAAAAATACAGTTAGGATTTAATCATATAGGTGCTAGGGCTTGACATGACCAGCTGATTGATCAGATTGGGCATTTCTGACCTCCCACCTAGCCCGAGCAAGGGCTGAAGTGGAGTGTTGCAGGTCAGGTGACCAGTTAGTACCCCTGATCATGGACCATTCGGCAACCAATATCCCTTCCTCAAGCATCACAGGTCACCACCTATGATCAACAGGGGTGGGGTCTTAATCCTCTGAAGAGGTGCAGTCAGCGTATTCTACAGCTCCAACCAACAAGGTGCTCAAGTTTTAGTGAAATAATATTTACTAGCAGGACCTGTTGATATACCATAGTATGATAAATTTAATTATTACAATGTTTATGTTTACTTAAGAGCTGTTGCAAAATAGTTCAATATGTAAAATGTATAATAATCTTAATTTATCTATCTCTTTTTTCTTTTCTTCTTTCCATTATGTACGATTGAAACAGAATAAGTGTTATCGCTTCCACGTGCTGATCTAGATCTTTCTCCTACTTTCTTTCTTTCTATCTTATATTTTTTCTATGTAGCATGTCCAGTCCATTTTCTTTCCTTTATTTCTTTATAATATAAATGGAATCCCCCATTATTTAGCTGAGGTGATGACACTCATAAGAAAAAAGAATTCAGCGGATAAGCAACACCAGATAATCAGGATTTAGATTCTTGGATGATTTTGAACAGCCTTATTTTTAACCTGACGGTTAAAGATGGTCATGTTTGAAATACGCTAGACTTAGTGCAGGGTGGCGTCATCAGTTATGTTATAGGTTGACCTCATAGGGGGGTTTCGGGTCTTCCAACATAATACCCCCCTCAGCCAGCCAGACCCTGTTGGAGACGATCAAACTCCAACACACCACCCTTGTGCAACGCTAACAGAAAAAAAAGTGGGGGGTTAAAGATGGTCATACAATTAAGGAAGCTGAGTATTAATCTATAGATCATAACAAAGGTTGCTTTTTTGGGGGGTGGGGGGGGTAAGAGATAAAATTAATAATTTTGTACCTAAAATATTATCAAGTTGCACTTTAAAGAAAGTATTGAAGTCAGTCAGTCAACATTTGGTTTGAACAACAATGTGACTGGCCAATCACAACTGAACCAGTGTCAAGACAACTGGTACTTATGGGAATTCAGAACAGTCCACTCATCCATTTGGGTGATTCCATTCCCTGAGTCCTGACTGGCTGTTTGGTTTGTAGGATCTTCTGAGGCTCCATAAATCCTGCCACTTTGCAGTGGTCTTTACAGCATAGCAGAATCGTATTGGGTTACGACTGCTTGCTGTCTTGTCTTGCCAATTCGATGGTAATTGGACTTAGTATGATTATTCTACAGAAAATTGAATTGTGCATATCTCTTTGAAGTAAATTTATATTCCTACTTTTATAATGAAAATAACAAGTTTATTGATAAAAAGAAAAAAGTTTTGTTTTTTTTAAGTATTAAATCAGTTCTAAGCAGAAAATGTAAAAACAGCAATTTTTCTTTCTGTTCACAAAAAAAAAAAAAAAAAATCTTTCACTAATTTTCTAAAGTCTTTGCAATAAATATTTCTTATTGTGTTATTTATATATTTTATTTTCTCTGTTGTCACAAAGGAAGGCGTGTTTAGGGGATGGGTTGGGTAGGGGATGGAATGTGTCAAAGAAAAATATTTTGTGTGTGGAGGGCTGGGGGTGGGGGGAAGAAAGATCAAACAATTTGATTGATTATTAAAAACAAAACTTTGCTATGAAAAAGAAAAAAAGTGTTTTGGAAGGGGAGGGGAGCAGTGTAAAATAGTGTGGGAGGAAATTTTCAGCTCATTCACCACCACCACCCACCCACCCATTTTTCCCACCACACCTGATAAAGTGACAGTGAAATGATAATAAGTATTATTCTTATAAAGAAAAACAATCTAAGAAGTGTCTCAGATGTTTGCTCTAAAGATTGTGCAGCTCCAATCTGAGATGTGCTTTCATATATATACTAGATGATCTGTGAACCTATTAAGTGCCTTTTGTAACAGCTGTCCATGATGATAATGATGCTTCTATTTAGGAAGGAGTGAAGGATCCTAATTAGTATTCCAATTAAAAAACTGTCCGTGATTATATTGATGCTTCTATTTAGGAAGGACTGAAGGATTCTAATTAGCATTTCATAGTTAACAGTGGTCCATGATGATATTGATGCTTCTATTTAGGAAGGACTGAAGGATTCTAATTAGCATATCATAGTTAACAGCTGTCCATGATGATATTGACGCTTCTATTTGGGATGGAGTGATAGATTCTAATTAGCATTTCATAGTTAACAGCTGTCCATGATGATATTGACGCTTCTATTTGGGATGGAGTGATAGATTCTAATTAGCATTTCATAGTTAACAGCTGTCCATGATGATATTGACGCTTCTATTTTGGATGGAGTGATAGATTCTAATTAGCATTTTATAGTTAACAGCTGTCCATGATGATATTGATGCTTCTATTTAGGAAGAAGTGATGGATTCTAATTAGCATTTTATAGTTAATAGCTGTCCATGATGACCTAGCACTAGTGAAAAGGGGATAGACTCCCTCGCTGTCTGGCTGATACCGACATTAGGCCACCCTGACTACTTTTTACTTACTTATCATTATTATTATCATTATCTCTTTCTTTTTTACACCAGCTGTAACTGCTGTAAAGTGACAGCAAGTCTCCTCAGGTTTTCAGGATTGTTTTAAGTTTCCAATCAACACACAAAGCTTTGTGATAGTATCAATAAATATTCATCTTGAAAGCCAATGGCTTCAAAGTCAAACACTTTTCATATTTAATACTACAAGATAAAAAGCAATTGAAATTAAGATGAAAGAAATAAGTCAAAAATGAATAATGGTTGACAATGCTTCCCCTAATGAAAATTCAAGATAATATTACAACTAATAATACAAGATTTTTACCAAATTAAAACATTTTCTTTCTAAGGAAAAAAAGAAAGATTTATTTTACTCATTATCATCAATCGATAGAACTTTGAATTAAGTGATACTGTGTTCATAAAATATATTTAAATATATTCAGATAAGTTAAGAAGGCATCTATTTAACCTACTTATTAGAAACACTAACTTTACTTACAAGAAAAGTAAAAAAATAATTCTTATCCCAGATTTTGATTTTTTTAAAGGTATAATTTTATTCACCTCTGGGGTTTTTCTATGGACCACTTTGAAAAATTCTACTCTAAGAAATTGAACAGTCTGTGAAATCTTTCTACATATCTCAAACATTCATTCACTGGTTCCGCCACCTGGTTTGGTCATAGGGTCAATTCTCATGTGGTGCATGTCTTGGGCACAAATAGCCGGGCAGTCTGTCCCTTTCCAGGTCTACAACTGGTTTGAATTCAGTTTTCCTTCTCCAAGACTGGTTGCTATACCAAGGTTAAAAACACTCTCTGCCCTACTATTTATTCATAACTGGAGAGAGAATAGTTGAATTCATACCCTTCCCAAGGGTATTAGTGCTATGTGAAATGTGAACTGCCTTGTTCAGGAATTGAACTCAGGTATATGAGTCCACTTCTTACAATGATAGCCATTACACTACAAGCACTTTTCTTAAGAGTACCAAATCAAACATACAAATAGTTTAAAAGTCTTTGAATCAATGAAAAAATATAGAATTTTTTTTTTTTTGGCGGGGGGGGGGGTCACTCACCCCCCTTAAAATTTTGGAATTTGTTATATCAATTATGTGAAGAGGAATATATTTTTAATCTCTATTAATAATGGAGATTTGCTTCCAGTTTTTGTCTGTAACAAAAATTACGTCACTGCTTACGTCACATTACCCAACACATAATCCAACGTCATAACATAGAATAAATATACTCAAAATGTGAGCATGCAACGTTAGACAATCCTCATTGTTTCAATAAATAGATGCCCAGCATTATATATTTATATATAGATTGTTTTATTCTGATATAATATTTAAAGTTATCAGAACTGTTTCCATTTCAAATTGTCTTTCTTTCTTTCTTTTTTTTACTCCTTTAATAAATTTGACGATTTTACATACTTATGGTACACACTCTATGACATTGAATTTTCAGCTCCCATCCCCTCAGGCAATATCTTTCAAAAAATTATTTTTACATCGCCTGAAGTGCGTCTTTTTATTTTGCTAGTTATTAGAAATAATAATGCATTTGCAGATCCTTAATTTGAAAATAAAATGTTGACACACACACACACACACCTGTAAATGTATGCATGCATACACACACACACAACCAAATGTATACTTACTTACTTATATATATATATATACACACCACCACCAAATGTATACTTACATATATATATATATATGTATATATAAACACACACCAACAAATGTATACATATGTACATATACATGTAGAATTAAACAAAAGACACATCTCCTGTTTAACAATTTGATTTTTGATCTTTTCGACTTTTCTGGCCAACTTTTTAATATTTGGGTGGAATTGGTGGACATATCCACAAATTCCACCCAAATATTAAAAAGTTGGCCAGAAAACTCAAAAAGATCAAAAATAAAATTGTTAAACAGGAGATGTGTCTTTTGTTTATGTATAAATGAAAGAATGCTGCCCAAATACACATATGTACATATACATATATACACACACACTGCCAAAGAATATTGAAATGAAGGACATTTTTTTCTTAAAGACAAAATAAAATGATACCAAAAATTATAAACATAAATACAATCAGTAACATACAAAGTAATTTTTTTTTTAAATCTATTCCAGAGGATTTTCATGTATCGTTAAAACAAAATATTTAAAAAAAAAAACAAAAAGAAACTCTTACACATGCAATATATACAATTCCATAACCTCCAGGCATAAAATAACCCCAGATAAGTTGACATGCCATTAAATTCAAGTTGCAAATAAGTAAATTATTGTTTTTTTTGTGTGTATTTACCTCAAAACAGCCACCTTTTATCAGCTTGATTTGGCTGTCTTGCTCTAAAGATGTGAATCCTGGGATTTTTTTGGCAAAAACGATCACATCTTGAATTGTTTTATTTAAACGATGTTGAAAACTTTGCCAGCAAATTTCCCCTAACTTGTCAGATCTCGATGACAGTTGGGGACCATTCTGAAAAAAGATTAAAAAAATAAAAACAGTCAGTAGATTCAAAATGGACAGACGTATTGATACAAATTTTAAAAAACAAAATAAAATAAATATTAGCAGGACCTGTGGATATACCACAGCATGATAATTTAATTATTACAATGTTTGATATGTTTACTATTGCACCAAACCTCTGCAAATCTCTATTTTGTTGTACATATAAATACAATTGCATATTATTAGTATGTAGATATGGTCAACAGTGTCTTCAGCCCTTGGACCATTGATCGAATTAAACAGCGTTGATCCCAGGGGGCTATCTCCCAGGCAATACCTGCCCCTTTGATTTAAAGGGGGCAGGGCTGGGTTTATTGCCCAGTGCTGAGGCGTCCTCCTTGACGAGGATGCCGACGGGATCAACGCATTTTTTTGGACTCGCCACTCATGAGCTTCAGTTTGTGTGTGGTCCTACATTAATAGGGTCTTTTGCCTTACCCGTACACCACGTGGGGTATGTGGTAAATACCTAGTATGTAGATATATGGTCAACAGTATTAATAATGTAAAACAATCTTATTAATAATTGAGGTTTGAATAGTTCAATATGTAAAAAATATAATAATCTGGAGTTAACTCTCTAAACCTTTTTTTTCTCTCTTTCTTTCCTTCTTTTCATCATGTTCAATGGAAAAAGATGAATGTTATCACTTCAGTGCATTCAATACCTCTCTCTATCTTTTTACTACTCTCTTTCTTTCTTTCTTATTATGTTTTTTTCTGTGTTGCATGTCTTTTTCTTCCCTTTCTATATTTATGATAAAAACAGATTAGTCCATTATTTAGCTGAGGTGACGACACTCAGAAATAAGAACTCAATGGATAAGCAACACCAGATAATCAGGATTTACATTTTTGCATTTAATCTTGGACAATTTGACTGGTCTCATTTTTAAGCAGAGAGTGTTGTTAGATGATAATGGTCGTATTTTTTAAATTTTTTTTTTAGGAACACCAGTATTAATATATAGTTTTTTGTATGTGATTCATTAAACAATGTTGTTTGATGTGAATAGGTACAAAGGCATAAAATGATAAAATACATGGGAAATTATTAATATCAATACACTCACATACACATATATATATACACACACACATATACACAGGTGTATATATACACATTTAAAAACACACACACACATATATATATATTTACACACATATACACAGGTGTATATATACACATTTAAAAACACGCACACATATATATATATTTTACACACACATATATATATATTTACACACATATGCATGCATACATACACACACATATGCATACATACACACACATATATATTTTACACACATATGCATACATACACACACACACATATATTTACACACATGCTTACATACATACATACACCACACACATATATACACACACACACACATTATAAACAACACACATATACACACACATATATATATACACACACAACACATATATATATATACACACATCACACACACACATATATATACATATACACACATATATATAATACACACAACACATATACAACATATATATACACACAACACATATACACCATATATATATACACACACACACACATATATATACACACACACACTATATACACACACACCACATATATACACACACACACACATATATATAACACACACACACACATATATATATATAATATATATACACACACACACACACAGAGTTGGGGGTGCATATTATACATGAGATCTATATGATTAAATTTTTTTCCTCATCCTATAATCCTCACCCTATAATCCTCCCCATAATTCAGGATGAGATAACTGAAAGTAAATAATATCTATAATCCAAACAAATATGTTTTATGCCATTACAAAGAAATATCCACTGAAATGTGTGTTTGTTTATAATTTTGTTTCTCCTAATGTCAGCTGATTGTCACAGCAAGCTTGTGGGAACATGTCTGTGTGTTTGCTCTAAATACCGTATCAATTTTGTGTTTCAAGACATAATATAAAATATATGAATTTTTATTTTTAGTTAGTATGAACTGATAAAAAGTTGAACAAATGCTAGATTTAGATTAAATTCAGCGGCTACAAATTTCCAAAAGGACTGCGTATTATCCATGAGAATTTGTTTTTTTCCAGAATTTTGTTGTTTAATGTTTGGAATGCGTGTTATACACAAATAATAATGGTTCCAATAGCAGAGATTGGATTTTTCATGTTTGTCAGTTTTCAACAGGGGAATCAATTAATTCTATTTGTATAATATATAATCATATAAATAGAATTAATTATAATCTGTGCCAGGTCGCTCAATGTGAAACTGGTACTATGTAACCCAGTAGTACCGGTAACCCCACAGATTTTATCTGGTTAGGAGGGTGGCTAAGCACCCCGCAGAATGAAAAACAAGACCTGAAAAAGGGTGGAGGAAGCTCTTTGCTCAACAGCCATCTAATGAAATGAAATTTATTGTGTACAGTGCTCAGGTGCACCAAAACTCATCAAAGTCTCATGTCAAGTACACAGAATAATGTAGTGTCAGGAACATGAACAGTTTACAGTAGTAATATGCATGTGCGTGTGTGCATATGTATGTGGAGAGCGGCCCCAGGTATAGTGTCGGCGGACCACAGGAAGCATGGAGGCTTTGAAAGACTCAGTGCTTCGGCAGCCTACAACAGACGCGGGCAGTTTATTCCCTGTCTCCGCAATTCTGAGCGTGGGTTATTTCTAAAGTCTAGCACCCTCCTCATTGCAGCAGGACCGTGTAAATTTGATAATGTTAGAGTCATGCCGTCAAGAACTTAAGTTCTTGGTAGGGTCACCCAAGGCAGACAGGTTTGGTACCCAGTTGTATTAGGGCCACAACCCGGCCAAAGGGGCTCTAGCAAAATTCCAAAGGGTGTCTCCATTGTTTGTCAGGAATCAACGGCTTTTGGTGTACTTGTCACTGTGTCTGGAAAATCTGTAGCAAACAAGAGCATCTCCTTCCCCTGACCAGGATATACATGTGGGGTTTGGGGATCGCTTGTGAATTTCATATTCACTTGTTATTCCTTCCCGTGAATTTACCACAGGTGAATTCATTGGTTGGAGCCGGCTCAACCAACTCAGGTTGAATGCCATAACAGAAACAGAATATTATATATCTTATTATAATGGAGATTGTGTGTTTTGTCTGTCTGTAACCGAAACTATATCACTACTCAAGTTACAATTCCCTTAGTTATTTACATCACATTCCCAATGATTTTATTTTCATTTAAACCTCAATTATTAATAAAATTGTTTTACATTATTAATACTGTTAACCATATACATGATATTTTCCACGTACCCCACTTGTACGGGTCAGGCACAAGGCCCTATTTATGTGGGACCACCCACAAGCCGAGACTCATGGGTGGCGGTGAAAAATTGCGTCGATCCTGTCGGCATTCCCCTCAAGGGGGCGGCTCAGGCGCTGGTCAATAAACAGCCTGCCTTTAAAATCAAGGGGGCAGGTGTTGCCTGGGGGGATGGCCCCTTGGGATCGACGCCGTTAATTATAGCAATGGTCCAGAGAGGAGAAGCCACTTGACCATATCTACATACTAACAACATGCAATTATATTTATATATACAAAAATAGCGGTTACAGTGTGAACGGAAAGGCTATTTGCATATTGATATTGAAAATGTGATTTTAATAAATATGGTGCTTAGTATTATTGATTTGTAATTGTTTGGTTTTATTTTAATGAATATAAGCAAAAATCTCTTCAATGAATCTTAAATGAAATCCATTAACAAAGAAAAAGATAACTGTATTTTATTCTTTACTTCCTCTTTTAACTAAATACTTAAATTAGAAAAAATAACAATGAAACGAGAGTGATGGAAGAGTAAGTTTCAATTGTTCTATCCAATTGTTCTATACATTTGTTCTATACCCACCTCTGTTTCAAATCTTTTTATCTGCATTCTTATTTAGTTTCATTAGCCTTTCTAATTTAATACGATATTTTATTTACATTAAAACTTAAATACTTGCACAGAGGGTGCATATATTGCTAGTATATAATAAATTTAAATAATTTTGAAAATGAAGTTAATTTTACTTTCCATTTCTTCTAATGATTTACCAAATTATAATCTAGAATTGTCCTATGTTAATTAACAAGAAAAAATTGTGTATTTTTGATTGTTTAAAACATTTGTTTATAACAAATGTAATTTTGATGTTTTATTTAATCAAAATATTACTTATTTTGTTACTATAATAAGTCAAATGTTGATGATAAGTCATATTTATTTTTTTAATATTACTTATTGCTATAATTATACTATAAATCAAATGTTGCTTTTTTTTTTTTCCCCTCTAATTATAAGTTGTCTTTCTTCAGATCATATTAAATTTTTTCTGACTTAAAGCAGTGTTGTATTTCATCATGATAACTTATTAATTAAATATTAATTAATTAGTTAGTAACTGTTTTGACTTGATTTAATTTAAATTAAGACTTGTTAGGATTTGCATGTGATGAGGGGTCTGAAAACATGATATATTTTCAAATGGGAATGAGGAATTTCCCTCTCCCAGATGAATTTTAGAAAATCTATATTTCTATACTGTTGATATTTCAATGTCTTTAAATTCTTGCTCTTTCATTTTAAAATAACTAACCTCACAACAGTGTATTTTAAAACTGACTTTGAACTATTGAGGTGATTATATATATATATATATATATATTTATATAATTATATATATATATATTTATTTGTGAATAAAAAGGCCTTAAATACCATAGGTATCGTGGTTATGAACCATTTCACTCGTGGGTATCTAGGGCACAAGCTTCTTTCAGACCATGTATATCTTTTCTAACTACTGGTAGAGATAGGACCAGCCTAGAATCACCTTGTACCAAGAAACTTGGTACCACACAAGTATATATATATTAATATATATATATATAACCAAAGGGTTGGAAGGAACAAAAGAAAAGGTAGGGAAGAATTTGTCTAAACCACCTTAAAAAGGGACATCACTCACCCACTTAATAACACCAAACACCAAAATAATGTATTGAATTTTAATAAAGTAATTCATTTTTTCTTATTATTTATCAATAATTTTAAGAATTAGATATTTTATTCATTAAATCGTAACAATTATTAGATTTCAAGTTAAATTTTAGGTGTAAATTCGAAAACCTTTATTTAATTTTCAGAAATTTAAGATATCTAACTTTTCTATAAAGACATCTCTTAAATTAACCCCAAAATAAAAAATAATACGTCACTAGTTAACTTTAATTTTTTTTTTGTCACAGTAACCCCCACCACTGTTAAAAGCAACATTCCCAGCCTAAGTTTCAGTGGTGTCCCCCTTAACCCACCCCACAACTATATATTACAAAACCCAAACCGGTGGCTCACACTCTCACGGTCACGACAAAACAACCCAACTTAAAGTACAAAAAACAAAGAAAATCTAACCTTTGCTTGAATCTAAAATACTCNACAAGGGCCAGAATTATGGAGGCACTCAGTGAGATCGAACCCAACTAACAATTGGTCAGACCAATCATTACAACCACGTGAGGTGCCCTAAAATAAGATTTTTTGTGTTGTTGCTAAGTTGGCTTAGTTTCGTGGTCGTAAAATGACAACATATGAGACCCAGTTGAGAACAAACTCATTACAATGGTTCTGTCAATTATTACACACGTGAGGGTTACCGCAAATAAATAGTTATTTAACTAAGCTTAGCTTAGTTGTTGCACAAGTACGGGGCACCAGTGAGAATCGAACACATTAAAAATGGCGTTCTGCTAATATGCTTGTCAAAATTTCTAAAGTCTTTAAATTTAAGATAACCTAAAATTTAGGATATACCTAATTTAGTCGAAAAATCCTGTTTTTACCCCCCCCCCCAAAAAAGGGGAATTATTCGATTTAATGAAATTAATGAAATGAAATGAAATTTTAAAAGCTTTTCTTCATTGAAAATAAAAAAAAAAATAGAATAAACAAAAAATATAATAAATATTGATTTTTTTTTACAATTTTAGATCTTGACTTGGGATGACGTGAGGGATAGGATGCGGGTTGGTCATTATCTAGATACCGCTCGTTATTAACACGAAGTGACCAAAAATAACTCTCTCTCTCTTTTCCTCTTCCCCAGAACTATGACATCAAACCCGTAAACCTAGTTTTTTTATTTTTTTTTATTAGTTTGTCTTTCCCTGGTTCAAGGAAAAAAATACACTACAGTTTTGACTTTAATAACTACCCCCCCCCCCCGGGTCCGAATGAAAAAACTCTATAAGACTGACCAGACCGCATTAGAAGAGGGTCAGACAAAAATCTCTCTTAAACCGAATAACGAGGTCACGCCGGCTCTGACGGTAATCGAGCTTTTGCCTAACCATTACACCAGTGAGGTCTTCTAAATAGTTATTTGCTAAGCTTAGTTGTGCACCCAGTGAGTAATCGAACTCACTTAACCATTAATAAAAAAAGCAATGGCTAGTTAGTATGTGTTCGCATCGAGATTTGTATTGGCTTTTATTTTGTCTAAGTTGTAGAAAAAAAAATAAGATGTAAGCAAGTTGACAAGAATCGTTGTTCGTCGTCAGTCAGGGTGACATGACTGAAAAAAGCCGTTGTTGGGAAAGAAAACTATGTCACTAATGGCGGGGCAGGATTTTTCTTCTATTCCACCTTCACCCCTCCCCGCTTCTGCCACCTTTCCGACACAATTCTTTCTTTCTTTTTTTCCCTTTACTTTTTTGCTGTTGGAATAGTTTTGCTACTACGACTACAGTAACCGCCACTGCACTGTGGTTAAAGCAGGACATCCCCACAGCCGAAGTTTTTCAGTGGTGTCCCCCCTACCTCACCCCCACAACTTATTATTTACAAAAGACCCAACCGGTGTTTCACAGCCTCACGGGCACGACCAAAAACAACCCACACTTAAAAGTTACAAAAAAAACAAAACAACAAAAAAAGAAAGGAAAAACAACCTTGCGTTGAATTAAAACGTTGGACAAAAACATTAAGTAACTAGTGACGGTATTATTTTTTTATTTTGGGGGTTAATTTAAGAGATGTCTTATAGGAAAAGTTAGTATCTTAAAATTTCTGAAAATTTAAAAAAAGGTTTTTCGGAATTCACTAAAAATTTTAATTGATAATCTATATTGTTTACGATTTAATGAAATAAAATATCTTAATTTCTTAAAATTATGATAAATAATTAAGAAAAAATTGAATTACTTTTATTAAAATTCAATACATTATTTTTGGGTTTTGGTGGTTTAAGTCGTGGGTGAGTTGATGTCCCTTTTTCTAAGCGGTTGTTTTAGATAAATTCTTCCCTACCTTTTTCTGCTGGTCCTGTCCACACCTTGGTTATATTATATATATATATATATATAATAATATATATATATATATATATTACTTTGGTGTATCGGTACAAGTTTCTTGGTACAAGGTGATTCTAGGCTGGTCCTCTATTCTCTACCAGTAGTTAGAAAAGATATACATGGTCTGGGAGAAGGCTTTGTGGGCCCTAGATTACCACGAGTGGAAATGGTCCAAACCACGATACCTATTGGGTATTTAAGGCCTTTTTTATTTCACAAATATATATATATTATATATAATCACCTCAATAGTTTCAAAAGTTCAGTTTTGAAATTACATTGTTGGTGAGGTTAGTTATTAAAATGAAAGAGCAAGAATTTTTAAAAGACATTGAAATATCAACGTATATGAAATATAGATTTTCTTAAATTCATCTGGGAGAGGGGAAATTCCCTCATTCCATTTGAAATATCATGTTTTCAGACCCCTCATCACATGCAAATCCTAACAAGTCTTAATTTAAATTAAATCAAGTCCAAACAGTTACTAACTAATTAATTAATATTTAATTAAATAGTTAATCATGATGAAATACAACACTGCTTTAAGTCAGAAAATTTAATATGATCTGAGAAGACAACTATAATTAGAGTGGAAAAAAAAAGAAGCAACATTTGATTTATAGTAATTATAGCAATAAGTATATTTTAAAAAATTAAATATGACTTATCATCAACATTTGACTTAATATAGTAATAAAATAAGTAATATTTTTGTAAATAAAACATCAAATTACATTTTGTTATAAAACAATGTTTTAAACAATCAAAAAAATACACAATTTTTTTTCTTGTTTAATTAACATAGGACAATTCTAGATTATAATTTGGTAATCATAGAAGGAATGGAAAGTAAAATTAACTTCATTCAAAATTATTTATAATATATATATATATATATATATGAAAAATAGATGGAAATTAATCCGACAGTATGAAAATTTAACATTTTGAAATTGAGCCGGCTCAAACCAATGAAATGTGTGTAAATATATATGTATGCAAATATATATATATATATATATATCAAAACACATCATTTGTGTGTTTACTTCTCATACTGTCGTGTAGTATAGTCACCATAAAGTGGAATATAACCTACTTCTAAACAAAACGGAAAAATCTGGAAGGCCTGCTGTGTAATGTAGAGTCTCTGCCTGTCAGCTTGATAGTCAGGTTCGAATCGCACACAAAGCGGTCTTCCTGTCTATAGCTCTGCTGATGAGGCCTAATAGGCTTGAAAATGTACATACAGAATTGATTTTTCTCGATTTGTTTAGCCTTACATTTGAATAGGTATTCCCCGCCTAATTCATTAAATATTAATTAATTAATTTTTTCAAAAAATTAGGTATGACTTTCAATTAAGCACATATTCTCCCAAAAATTGTTTGGCTAAAAAAAGCCATATCAAAACACATTGTTTGCTTTGTTTACTTCATATATGTATGTGTATTTATATATATATATATATATATATATATATTATATATATATATATAAGAGATTTATCCAAAACTTTCGGTAGTAAGGGATGATTCTATATGTGATTTCAAGATCCACTGTTACTAATATTGATGATCCAGTATGTATAAATAAAGTGAATCATTAATCACTAAAGAGAGCTCAATGTAAAATAAACCTTTAAGATATATACAGTAGCAATATTTATCAATAAAGGAAGAACTCAATACAGTAATTCCATAATAAATTTATTTCGAAAAAATTGGGGCCCATATAAATCTAAGTTGATTTAAACGGCTCCCAAATATTCGCCTCATCAGATGGGTCTCAATTCACTACACCAGATAAGTGAATTGAGACCCATCTGATGAGGCGATATTTGGGGAGCCGGTTTAAATCAACTTAGATTTATATGGGCCCCAATTTTTGTCGAAATAAATTTATTATGGGATTACTGTATTGAGTTCTTCCTTTATTGATATATATATATATATATATATTTATATATGTGTGTGTAAATTCATGGGAAGGAATAACAAGTGAATATGAAATTCACAAAAGATCCCAAACCCCACATGTATATCCTGGTCAGGGAAGGAGATGCTCTTGTTTGCTACAGATTTTCCAGCAGCAGTGACAAAGTACACCAAAAGCCGTTGATTCCTGACAAACAATGGAGACACCCTTGGGGATTTTGCTAGAGCCCCTTTTGCTGGGTTGTGGCCCTAATACAACTGGGGTACCAACCTATCTGCCTTGGGTGACCCTACAAGAACTTAAGTTCTTGACGGCATAACTCTAACATTATCAATTTACACGGGCCCTGCTGCAATGAGGAGGGTGCTAGACTTTAGAAATAATCCACACTCAGAATTACGGAGACATGAATAAAACTGCCCGCGTCTTTTGTAGGCTGCCGAAGCACTGAGTCTTTCAAAGCCTCCATGCTTCCTGTGGTCCGCCGACACTATACCTGATGCCGCTCTCCACATACATATGCACACACGTGCACACATACATGCATATTATTACTGTAAACTGTTCATGTTCCTGACCACTACATTATTTCTGTGTACTGACATGAGACTTTGATGAGTTGTGGTGCACCTGAGCACTGTACACAATCAATTTCATTTCATTAGATGGCTGTTGAGCAAAGAGCTCCCCACCCTTTTCAGGTCTTGTTTTTCATTCTGCAGGGTGCTAGCCACCCTCCTAACCAAGATAAAATCTGTGGGTTTACCGGTACTACTGGGTTACATAGTACCAGTTTCACATTGAGCGACCTGGCACAGATTATAATTAATTCTATTTATATGATTATATATTATACAAATAGAAATTAATTAATTCCCCTGTTGAAAACTGACAAACATGAAAAAAATCCAATCTCTGCTATTGGAACCATTATTATTTGTGTATAACACGCATTCCAAACATTAAACAACAAAATTCTGGAAAAAAAACAAATTCTCATGGATAATACGCAGTCCTTTTGGAAATTTGTAGCCGCTGACTTTAATCTAAATCTAGCATTTATTCAACTTTTTATCAGTTCATACTAACTAAAAATAAAAATTCATATATTTTATATTATGTCTTGAAACACAAAATTGATACAGTATTTAGAGCAAACACACAGACATGTTCACACAAGCTTGCTGTGACAATCAGCTGACATTAGGAGAAACAAAATTATAAACAAACACACATTTCAGTGGATATTTCTTTGTAATGGCATAAAACATATTTGTTTGGTTATAGATATTATTTACTTTCAGTTATCTCATCCTGAATTATGGGGAGGATTAAGGGTGAGGATTATAGGATGAGGAAAAAAATTTAATCATATAGATCTCATGTATATATGCACCCCCTAACTCTGTGTGTGTGTGTATATATGTGGTATGTGTGTGTGTAAATATATGTGTGTGTGTGTGTGTATATATGTGTGTGTGTGTATATATATGTGTATAGTTGTGTGTGTGTGTATATGTGTGTGTGTGTGTATATATATTGTATATATGTGTGTGTGTATATGTGTGTGTGTTATATATGTGTGTGTGTTATATATGTGTATATATATGTGTGTGTATGTATGTATGCATGTGTTGTAAATATATTATGTGTGTGTGTATATGTATGCATGTGTGTAAATATATGTGTTGTGTGTAGTATGTGTGTGTGTGTATGTATGCATATGTGTGTAAAATAATTATATGTGTGTGTATGTATGCATATTGTGTGTGTATGTATGCATGCATATGTGTGTAAATATATTATATATATGTATATATGTGTTGTAAATATATATGTGTGTGTGTGTTTTTAAATGTGTATATATACACCTGTGTATATGTGTGTGTATATATATATATGTGTGTGTGTGTGATGTGATGCATATGTGTGTAAAATATATATGTGTGTGTATGTATGCATATGTGTGTGTATGTATGCATGCATATGTGTGTAAATATTATATATATATGTATATTATGTGTGTAAATATATAATATATATGTGTGTGTGTTTTTAAATGTGTATATTACACCTGTGTATAGTGTGTGTGTATATTATATATGTGTGTGTGTGGTGTGCGCATGTGAGTGTATTGATATAATAATTTCCCATGTATTTTATCATTTTATGCCTTTGTACCTATTCACATCAAACAACATTGTTTAATGAATTCACATACAAAAAAACTATATATTAATACTGGTGTCCTAAAAAAAAATTTAAAAAATACGACCATTATCATCTTAACAACACTCTCTGCTTAAAAATGAGACCAGTCAAATTGTCCAAGATTAAATGCAAAAATGTATTCCTGATTATCTGGTGTTGCTTATCCATCGAGTTCTTATTTTGAGTAGTCGGCACCTCAGCTTAAATAATGGACTAATCTGTTTTTTATTATAAATATAGAAAGGGAAGAAAAAGACATGCCAACACAGAAAAAAAACATAATAAGAAAGAAAGAAAGAGAGAAAGAGAGTAGTAAAAAGATAGAGAGAGGTATGAATGCACTGAAGTGATAACACTAATCTTTTTCCATTGAACATAATTGAAAAGAAGGAAAGAAAGAGAGGAAAAAGGACTAGAGAGTTAGATCCAGATTATTATATTTTTTTACATATTGAACTATTCAAACCTCAATTATTAATAAAATTGTTTTACATTATTAATACTGTTGACCATATATCTACATACTAGGTATTTACCACATACCCCACGTGGATTGTACGGGTAAGGCAAAAGACCCTATTAATGTAGGACCGCACACAAACTGAAGCTCATGAGTGGCGAGTCCAAAAAAATGCGTTGATCCCGTTCGGCATTCCTCGGTCAGGAGGACGCCTCAGGCACATGGGGCAATAAACCCAGCCCTGCCCCTTTAAATCAAAGGGCAGGTATTGCCTTGGAGGGATAGCCCCCTGGATCAACGCTGTTAATTCGATCAATGGTCCAAGGCTGAAGACACTGTTGACCATATCTACATACTAATAATATGCAATATGTATTTATATGTACAACAAAATAGAGGTTTGCAGAGGTTTGGTACAATAGTTAATATATCAAACATGTAATCATTAAATTATCATGCTGTGGTATATCCACAGGTCCTGCTAATATTTATTTTTATTTTGTTTTTTAAAATTTGTATCAACACGTTCTGTCCATTTTGAATCTACTGACTGTTTTTTATCTTTTTATCTTTTTTCAGAATGGTCCCCAACTGTCATCGAGATCTGACAAGTTAGGGGAGATTTGCTGGCAAAGTTTTCAACATCGTTTAAATAAAACAATCCAAGATGTGATCGTTTGCCAAAAAAATCCCAGGATTCACATCTTTTAGAGCAAGACAGCCAAAATCAAGCTGATAAAAGGTGGCTGTTTTGAGGTAAATACAAAAAAAACAAACAATAGTTTACTTATTTGCAACTTGAATTTAATGGCATGTCAACTTATCTGGGCGTTATTTTATGCCTGGAGGTTATGGAATTGTATATTATTGCATGTGTATATGTATGCACTTGTAAGAGTTTCTTTCTTTTTTTTTTTTTAAATATTTTGTTTTTAACGATACATGAAAATCCTCTGGAATAGATTTAAAAAAAAAAATTACTTTATAGTACTGATGTTATTTTTGGCTATAATTTTTTTATTTTTTTTTAAGAAAAAAATGCCATTCATTTCAATATTTTTTGGCAGTGTGTGTTGTATTTATGTATGTGTATTTGTGCAGCATTCTTTCATTTATGCATGTTGAATTAAACAATTTTATTTTTGATCTTTTGAGTTTTCTGCGGTCAACTTTTTAATTTTTGGGTGGAATTCATGGATAAGTCCACCAAAGTTCAGGTCCCGTTACTTTCGGCACTTCGAAGGTACTCGGGACCTGAACTTTGGTGGACTTATCCATGAATTCCACCCAAATATTAAAAGTTGGCCAGAAAACTCAAAAGATCAAAAATCAAATTGTTAAACAGGAGATGTGTCTTTTGTTTAATTATACATTGTATATGTACATATTGTATACATTTGTTTGATTGTGTGTGTATATATACAATATATATATGTAAGTATACATTTGGTGGTGCGTGGTGGTTGGTGTGGGTGTATGTGTGGTATATATATATATATAATATATAGTAAGTAAGTAAGTATACATTGGTGGTGGTGTGTGTGTGTGTGTGTGTATGCATACATTTACAGGTGTGTGTGTGTGTGTTGACATTTTATTTTCAAATTAAGGATCTGCAAATGCATTATTTATTAATAACTAGCAAAATTAAAAAGACGCCCTCTGGGCGATGTAAAAAATAATTTTTTGTAAGATATTGCCTGAGGGGATGGGAGCTGAAAATTCAATGTCATAGAGTGTGTACCATAAGTATGTAAAATCGTCAAATTTTATTAAAGGAGTAAAAAAAAAAAAAAGAAGACAATTTGAAATGGAAAACAGTTTCTTGATAACTTTAAAATATTATATTAGAATAAAACAATCTATATATAAATATATAACGCCGGGCATCTATTTATTGAAACAAATGAGGATTGTCTAACATTGCATGCTCACATTTTGAGTATATTTATTCTATGTTATGACGTTGGATTTATGTTGTGGGTAATGTGACATAAATTTTTGTTACAGACAAAACTGGAAGCAAATCTCCATTATTGATAGAGATTAAAAATATATTCCTCTTCACATAATTGATATAACAAAGTTCAAAATTTTAGGGGGGTGAGTGACCCCCCCCCCAAAAAAAAAAAAAAAAAAATTCTATATTTTTTCATTGATTCAAGACTTTTTTAAACTATTTGTATGTTTGATTTGGTACTCTTAAGAAAAGTGCTGTAGTGTAATGGCTATCATTGTAAGAAGTGGACTCATATTACCTGAGTTCATATTCCTGAACAGGCAGTTCACATTTCACATATAGCATTAATACCCTTGGGAAGGGTATAGAATTCAACTATTCTCTCTCCAGTTATGAATTAAATAGTAGGGCAGAGAGTGTTTTTAACCTTGGTTATAGCAACCAGTCTTGGAGAAGGAAAACTGAATTCAAACCAGTTGTAGACCTGGAAAGGGACAGACTGCCCGGCTATTTGTGCCCAAGACATGCACCACATGAGAATTGACCCTATGACCAAACCAAGTGGCGGAACCAGTGAATGATGAATGAATGTTTGAGATATGTAGAAAGATTCACAGACTGTCAGTTTCTTAGAGCAGAGCTTTTCAAAGTGGTCCATAGAAAACCCCCAGAGGTGAATAAAATTATACCTTTAAAAAAAATCAAAATCTGGGATAAGAATTATTTTTTACTTTTTTTGTAAGCAAAGTTAGTGTTTCTAATAAGTAGCGTTTTAAATAGATTGCCTTCTTTAACTTATCTGAATATATTTAAATATATTTTATGAACACAGTAATCACTGAATCAAAGTTCTATCGATTGATGATAATGAGTAAAATAAATCTTTCTTTTTTTCCTTGAAAGAAAATGTTTTTTATTTTTTGGGTAAAAATCTGTATTATTAGTTTGTAATATTATCTGAATTTTTCATTAGGGAAGCATTGTCAACCATTATTTCATTTTTGACTTATTTCTTTCATCTTAATTTCAATTGCTTTTTATCTGTAGTATTAAATATGAAAAAGTGTTTGACTTTGAAGCCATTGGCTTTCAAGATGAATATTTATTGATACTATCACAAAGCTTTGTGTGTTGATTTGGAAACTTAAAACAATCCTGAAACCTGAGGAGACTTGCTGTCACTTTACAGCAGTTACAGCTGGTGTAAAAAAGAAAGAGATAATGATATAATAATGATAAGTAAGTAAAAGTAGGCAGGTTGGCTAATGTCGGTATCAGCCAGACAGCGAGGGAGTCTATCCCCTTTTCACTAGTGCTAGTCATCATGGACAGCTATTAACTATAAATGCTAATTAGAATCCATCACTCTTCCTTCCTAAATAGAAGCATCAATATCATCATGGACTACTGTTATCAAATAAAATGCTAATTTAGAATCTATCACTCCTTCCTAAATAGAAGATCAATATCATCATGGACAGCTGTTATCAATAAAATGCTAATTAGAATCTATCACTCCTTCCTAAATAGAAGCATCAATATCATCATGGACTACTGTTATCAATAAAATGCTAATTAGAATCTATCACTCCTTCCTAAATAGAAGCATCAATATCATTCATGGACAGCTGTTAACTATGAATTGCTAATTAGAATCTATCACTCGCATCCCAATAGAAGCATCAATATCATCATGACAGCTGTTAACTATAAAATGCTAATTAGAATCTATCACTCCACCCAAATAGAAGCGTCAATATCATCATGGACAGCTGTTAACTATGATATGCTAATTTAGAAATCCTTCAGTCCTTCCTAAATAGAAGCATTCAATATCATCATGGACCACTGTTAACTATGAAATGCCTAATAGAATCCTTCAGTCCTTCCTAAATAGAAGCATCAATATATCACGGACAGTTTTTAATTGGAATACTAATTAGGGATCCTTCACTCCTTCCTAAATAGAAGCATCATTATCATCATGGACAGCTGTTACAAAAGGCACTTAATAGGTTCACAAGATCATCTAGTATATATATGAAAGGCACATTCAGATTGGAGCTGCACAATCTTTAGAGCAAACATCTGAGACACTTTCTTAGATTGTTTTTCTTTATAAGAATAATACTTATTATCATTTCACTGTCACTTTATCAGGTGTGGTGGGAAAAATGGTGGGTGGGTGGTGGTGGTGAATGATGCTGAAAAATTTCCTCCCACACTATTTTACACTGCTCCCCTCCCCTTCCAAAACACTTTTTTTCTTTTTCATAGCAAAGTTTTGTTTTTAATAATCAATCAAATTGTTTTGATCTTTCTTCCCCCACCCCCAGCCCTCCACACACAAAATATTTTCTTTGACACATTCATCCCCTACCCAACCCATCCCCTAAAAACACGCCTTCCTTTTGTGACAACAAGAGAAAATTAAAATATATAAATAACACAATAAGAAATATTTATTGCAAAGACTTTAGAAAAATTAGTGAAAGATTTTTTTTTTTTTTTTTTTGTGAACAGAAAGAAAAAATTGCTGTTTTTACATTTTCTGCTTAGAACTGATTAATACTTAAAAAAAAAAAAACTTTTTCTTTTTATCAATAAACTTGTTATTTTCATTATAAAAGTAGGAATATAAATTTACTTCAAAGAGATATGCACAATTCAATTTTCTGTAGAATAATCATTACTAAAGTCCAATTACCATCGAATTGCAAGACAAGACAGCAAGCAGTCGTAACCCAATACGATTCTGCTATGCTGTAAAGACCACTGCAAAGTGGCAGGATTTATGGAGCCTCAGAAGATCCTACAAACCAAACAGCCAGTCAGCGACTCAGGGAATGGAATCACCCAAATGGATGAGTGGACTGTTCTGAATTCCCATAAGTACCAGTTGTCTTGACACTGGTTCAGTTGTGATTGGCCAGTCACATTGTTGTTCAAACCAAATGTTGACTGACTGACTTCAATACTTTTCTTTAAAAGTGCAACTTGATAATATTTTAGGTACAAAATTATTAATTTTATCTCTTACCCCCCCACCCCCCAAAAAAGCAACCTTTGTTATGATCTTATAGATTAATACTCAGCTTCCTTAATTGTATGACCATCTTTTAACCCCCACTTTTTTTTTCTGTTAGCGTTGCACAAGGGTGGTGTGTTGGAGTTTGATCGTCTCCAACAGGGGTCTGGCTGGCTGAGGGGGTATTATGTTGGAAGACCCGAAACCCCCCTATGAGGTCAACCTATAACATAACTGATGACGCCACCCTGCACTAAGTCTAGCGTATTTCAAAACATGACCATCTTTAACCGTCAGGTTAAAAATAAGGCTGTTCAAAATCATCCAAGAATCTAAATCCTGATTATCTGGTGTGCTTATCCGCTGAATTCTTTTTTCTTATGAGTGTCATCACCTCAGCTAAATAATGGGGGATTCCATTTGATATTAATAAAGAAATAAAGAAAAAATGGACTGGACATGCTACATAGAAGAAAAAAATATAAGATAGAAAGAAAGAAGAAAGTAGGAGAAAGATCTAGATCAGCACGTGGAAGCCGATAACACTTATTCTGTTTCAATCGCTACATAATGGAAAGAAGAAAAGAAAAAAGAGATAGATTAATTAAGATTATTATTACATTTTACATATTGAACTATTTTGCAACAGCTCTTAAGTAAACATAAACATTGTAATAATTAAATTTATCATACTATGGTATATTCAACAGGTCCTGCTAGTAAATATTATTTCACTAAACTTGAGCACCTTGTTGGTTGGAGCTGTAGAATACGCTGACTGCACCTCTTCAGAGGATTAAGACCCCACCCCTGTTGATCATAGGTGGTGACCTGTGATGCTTGAGGAAGGGATAATTGGTTGCCGAATGGTCCATGATCAGGGGTACTAACTGGTCACCTGACTGCAACACTCCACTTCAGCCCTTGCTCGGGCTAGGTGGGAGGTCAGAAAATGCCCAATCTGATCAATCAGCTGGTCATGTCAAGCCCTTAGCACCTATATGATTAAATCCTAACTGTTTTTTAAAATGCTTTAGGTGTAACAAACCCCAATCTTTTTTATATATCTTAAAGGTGATAGAAGGTGGTAGGTAATGGTAAACTACTAGTTTATTAATATCAACAAGTTAATGACTTATTTCTACTAGTTAAAAACTAAACACCAACCCTTTTTTTTAAAACACATTCTTTAATATTTCTTAATGTTTGAGATGAGGCCTTTGAAGATTAGTATTATCTGCCGTTATTTGGACTATTGGTCCCCATCTTCATTGTTATTTGTTCAATGTTTCGGGCCGATATACCCTCCGGCTTTCTTTAGGTATTTTCTTGTCGGACTCGGGAACCTTCTTTTCAAACTCGGGAACTTTTCTTGTCGTATTCGGGAGCCATCACGGAACTTTTGAACCTAACCCTTTATTTAGTCCACGGGGGTATCCTGTTCTCATTCCGCTAACCATAGCTGGGTAGGAGTTTGTGTTAATTAATTATTTTTCTTAACTGCTTTCACTCAGGATTGAACTCGGGGTACCAGATAATCTGTCACTTAGAACTGTTTTTAACCTTACCTGCTTAATCCACTTTCGGAACATTTCTTTTAAACTTATTTTTTTTCTATTTAACCCTTTAGATGGACCCTAACAGGCTACTACCATAGTACAGAGTGGGCCTAGGGAGTAGTTTAATTATTCAAAACCCAGGACATTAAGACCCTCAGCCACCGTCTTCTAGCACAATACATGATAAAAAGAGTTTGGGGCTTTGGCCATAAGGGGTGGGGGGGTGTGAGTATATACCCCTTCATGGTGGTAGTATCTGCACTAGGTTATATAGATCTGTTTAAAAATTAATTTAGTATTAGATAGTTATATGGTTCAATGTTGCGAGCTTATTGTATTAAGAATAGTACTTGAAGGCTATAATATTTACAAAGGATTATTATTTAAATAGAAATATTTACTTGTTTGCAAACCATATAATTGTGCATAAATTGTTCATATTAGATAGGGTATTGAAAACATAAAACCTGTTTAAATTATTTTTGTATTAAGGATACTTGAAATAATAACTTACCTGGTTTCTCAGAAACTTGTGGTCCAGTGGCTTCGTCCCTCTGAACCGGTAAAGCTAATTAATTTTGGCATGATCCCAGGTGTCCTTCCCTCCAGGCAACCCCTTGATTTAAAGGGACAGGGCTGGGTTTATTTGCCCAGTACTTGTTCCCTCCCCCCAAAGGATATACACATTTTTGTGCCTTCCATCCCATGTGCTTCAGTTTGTGGGTGGTCCCACATTAAACAACCTTGTGTCATACCACATAAGTGGGATGCCAAATAAATAAATACTTGATTATATATAACTGTGTACAACAAATTTCTGAACAAACTGCACAAAGAATGTAAATATAAATGTACATGAATGCAATCCTTGACC
The DNA here is from genome assembly GCA_023376005.1 of Doryteuthis pealeii. NCBI lineage: Eukaryota > Metazoa > Mollusca > Cephalopoda > Myopsida > Loliginidae > Doryteuthis > Doryteuthis pealeii. Next base: position 14,931,373 of record CM042165.1, on the reverse strand, counting down.
TAAAAGCATATAAATAACCCTAGAAGGTTGACATGCATTAAAATTCAATCAATCATGTTTCCATAATAGTTTTAACATTTGTACATATGATGAAATACTGAAAAGTCTTGGTCAAACCAAACGAATGAACTTGCGGAACTAAATACTATTCTCTACATCTTCAACTCATTGACACATTCTTTCATCTTTCATTCTGTGTACTGACTTGAGACTTTGATGAGTTGTGTGCACCTGAAGCACTGTACACAATAAATTTCATTATTATTTCCAAATTATTTCATTCAAAACAAAACAAAAAAAAACCCTGAGAGGGAGGATCATATTTCTTAAATAGGCATGATATTTCCACAATTCTTCTTGTTTACTTAACAACCCCCCGCTTAAGAGAGGATGTGGCACAAGGTCATTTTAAACAGGTAATCTTGGTTTTGAATTCAGAATTTCCATTCTCTTAGACTGTTTGCTAAACCAAAGCTAAAAGAACGTCTAAGCTTATTATTTACCCATAGCTAGGGGAGAACAGATAGATTCATGCCTTTCCCTAGGTCTTAGCCAAAATGAAACACTAACAGAATATCCAGATTTGAACTCTGTCACCAATTCCTTTCCTATGACTTTTAACCCGTTACCCTAAGTGCAACCCCCCTCCCCTCCCCCATCCCCGTTATGTTTTCTTACACTAAAATGTAACCAACTATTAATACGCATTGTGCTGTTTCATGTTTAACACAATTATTCAGATTGACTAATTGTATTAAACATGAAACAACCGGCCAGGAATTTATTGAATAAAAAATATCAGTTGATTGATATTAATAATAATAATAATCCTACTTTTTTTATTCATTAAGCATCGTTCTGCAAACCAAACAACACAAATACCAAAAACAAACATGTTGTAGTTGAGCTTATTATATATATATGAGTGTATATATATATATACCTTATGACTATTTAACTATATTACTAGTACATACTATATATCATCATATCTCACGACCACCAATAATACTCAGAATGACTGAACGACTAGTGAACTGACAGCATAAAGTATTGGATAATATGAGGTGTCCAATGCTAAAAATAGCAGCAGGTTTACAATCACAAATTATCTAGTTATGGATTATATCCCGTAACTAAAGTTTTATGCTTACTTGCAATCAGACGTCAAAATTTGACCGTCTGATGATTGCAGCAATGCAATGTTAAGACAGTCCTCATTGTTTTTTAACAGTATTAATAAATACATACCTGGTATTATCAATCTATATATAGTTTGTTTTATTTAAGTATATATTTAAAGTTATCAGAAACTAAGTTTCCATTTCAATTTTTTAAATTTTTACTCCTTTAATAAATTTATTTTTTATTTTGCTCCTTTAATAAAATTGATGAATTTACTTTACTTATGATACAAACACTCTGATTATTAAATTTTCAACTCCCATCCCCTCAGGCAGATATTTATTTTATGTCGCCGAGGGCGTGTTTATGTCTGCTAGTAAGAATAAAAGATAATAAAACAAATAAATAGAAATAATTTTATTAATTCTATATATATAAAAGAGATAAGAGATTTATTTTTAACTTTTTAAATCATGAACATTGCCATGAACTCTGCTAGTTTTTAGTGAATTCTCAAAAATTTATGGCAGTGGCACGTTGAATATGGAAATTTAACAAATTTCAAAAATCTGGTGATACTGATAATGCTTACTTTTTTCACCAAATTTTTTCAAACAAAAGCATGAACTATCTCTCCCTACTATGGTTAGAATAAACTAAGCTCTCTAGCTTTGATCAGGCTAAAAAAAAAAAAAAAAAAAAAAAAATCGTCAATCATGCTTCTGATTTTGTGTTTGGTAAATCCCCCCAGTTGATCTTTTGTGTCAAGCTAGATGGTATAGAGAGGAGGCTATATTTGCTGTATGAGAAACTGCTGGTATCTGTTAAAATTCCGAGAACTCTGCTCTAACCTGGGAGGTACAAAAGTCACAAAATTAGATTCAAAGAAAAATAAACTTTTTTTTTAATTTGTGTTTAAATAGAGAAAAGAAAAAATCATTTTTCGAGCTGCTCATCCTTCCCAGTTAGAGCAGTAAGAGTTCTCGGAAATATTGTACAGATACCAGCAGTTTCTCATACAGCCAAATATACCTCCCTCTCTAACCTCTAGCTTGACACAAAGAATCACTGGGGGGATTTACCAAACAAAATCAAAGGCAATGATTGACGGATTTTTTTTTTTTTTTTTTTACCTGATCAAGCTAGAGAGCTTAGTTTATTCTAACCATAGCTAGGGAGAGATAAGATTTCATGCTTTTGTTTGAAAAAATTTGTGAAAAGTAAGCATTATCAAGTACAACCAGATTTTGAATTTTGTAAATTCCATATTCAACGTGCACTGCCATATTTGAGAAATTCACTAAAACTAGCAGAGTTACATGCATTGTTCATGATTTAAAAAGTTAAAAATAAAATCTCTGATCTTATTTATATATCATAGATTAATTAAAAATTATTTTCTATTTATTTGTTTTATTATCTTTTATTCTTTACTAGCCAAAATAAAAAAACGCCCTCTGGGCGACATTAAAATAAATATTGCCTGAGGGGATGGGAGTTGAAATTTAATATCAGAGTGTTTGTATCATAAGTAAAGTAAAATCATCAAATTATTAAGGAGCAAAAAATAAAATAAATTTATTAAAAGGAGTAAAAAATTTAAAAATGTGAATGGAAACTTAGTTCTGATAACTTTAAATATATTATTAAAATAAAACAACTATATTAGATAGATTATACCAGGTATGTATTTATTATACTTGTTTTAAAAAAACCAATGAGGACTGTCTAACATTGCATTGCTTGCAATCATCAGCGGTCAAAATTTTGACCGCTGATTGCAAGTAAGCATAAAACTTTAGTTACGGGATATTAAATCCATAATAGATAATATTTGATTGTAAACCTGCCTCTGCTATTTTAGCATTTGAGCACCTTCATATACCAATACTTTTCTCATTCATTCTTCATTCCATTCTATGATTATGGTTAGTATATATATATATATAATATATATATATATTATATATATATATACACTCATATATTATATTACTCCACACACACTTTGTTTTTGTTATTTTTTTGTTTGTTGTTTGCAGAGTGCTTAATGAAATAAAAAAAAAGTAGGATATATTATTATTAATAATCAATCCTAACCTGATATTTTTATTCAATAAATCCTGGCCGTTGTTTCATGTTTAATACAATTAGTCAAATCTGAATAATTGTGTTAAACATGAAACAGCACATGCGTATTAATAGTTGTTAAACATTTAGTGTAAGAAAACATACGGGGATGGGGAGGGGAGGGGGGTTGCACTTAGGTAACGGGGTTAAAAGTCATAGGAAATGGAATTGGTGACCAGAGTTCAAATCTTGATGATTCTGTTAGTGTTTCCACTTTGGGCTAATGGACCTAGGGAAAGGCATGAATCTATCTGTTCTCCCCCTAGCTATGGGTAAATAATAGCTAGACTGTTCTTTAGCTTTGGTTTAGCAACCAGTCTAAGAGAATGGAAATTCTGAATTCAAAACCAGATTTACTCTGTTTAAAAATTGACCTTGTGCCCACATCCTGCTCTTAGCGGAGGGGTTCGTAAGTACATACAAGAAGAATGTGGAAATATTCATGGCCATATTAAGAATATGATCCTCCCTCTCAGGGTTTTTTTGTTTTTTGTTTTTTGAATTGAAATAATTGGGAAATAATAATGAAATTTATTGTGTACAGTGCTCAGGTGCACCACAACTCATCAAAAGTCTCAAGTCAAGTACACAGAATGAAAGATGAAAGAATGTGTCAAATGAGTTGAAGATGTAGAGAATAGTATTTATGTTTCGCAGGTTTCATTTTCCGTTTTGTTTGACCAAGACTTTTCAGTATTTCATCATATGTACAAATGTTAAAACTATTATGGAACATGATTGATTGATTTTAATGGCATGTCAACCTTCTAGGGTTATTATATGCCTTTAGGTTCAAGGAATTGCATTCATTGTACATTTATATTTAATTTCTTTGTGCAGTTGTTTCAGAAATTGTTGTACAAGTTATATATATCAAGTATTTATTTACTTTGCATCCCACTTATGTGGGTATGACACAAGGTTGTTTAATGTGGGACCACCCACAAACTGAAGCACATGGGATGGAAGGCACAAAAAATTGTGTATATCCTTTGGGGGGAGGAACAAGTACGGCAATAACCCAGCCCTGTCCCTTTAAATCAAGGGGTTGCCTGGAGGGAAGGACACCTGGGGATCATGCCATTAATTACTTTTACCGGTTCAGAGGACGAAGCCCACTGGACACAAGTTTCTGAAGAAACCAGGTAAGTTATATTTCAAGTATCCTTAATACAAATAATTTACAGTTTTTATGGTTTCAAGTATCCCTATCTAATATGAACAATTTATGCACAATTATATGTTTCAAGTAAATATTTCTATTTAATAATAATCCTTTGTAAACTATTATAGCTTCAAGTAACTACTTCTTAATACAAATAAAGCTACACATTGATACCATAATAACTATCTAATACTAATAATTTTTAAACAGATCTATATAACTCCATAGTGCAGATACTACCACCCAATGAAGGGGTAATTACTACACACCCCCACCTTATGGCAAGCCCCAACTCTTTTTATCATGTATGTGCTAGAAGACGGTGGCTGAGGTCTTAATGTCCTGGTTGATATTAAACTACTTCCCCAGGCCCACTCTGTACTAGGTAGTACCTGTTAGGGTCCCATCTAAGGTTAAATAGAAAAAAATAAGTTTTAAAAGAATGTCCGAGTGGATTAAGCAGGTAGGTTAAAAACAGGTTCTAAGTGACAGTATCTCTGCGTACCCGAGTTCAATTCCTGAGTGAAAGCAGTTAGAAAAATAATTAATTAACACAACCTCCTACCCCAGCTATGGTTAGCGGGAATGAGAACAGGATACCCCCGTGGACTAAATAAAGGGTTAGGTTTCAAAGTTCCGTGATGGCTCCCGAATACGACAAGAAAGTTCCCGAGTTTTGAAAGAAGGTTCCCGAGTCCGACAAGAAAAAAATACTAAAAGAAAAAGCCGGAGGGTTATATCGGCCGAAACATTGTACAAAATAAACAAATGAAGATGGGACATAGTCCAAATAACGCAGATAATACTAATCTTCAAGCTCATCTCAAACATTCAGAGAAATATTAAAAGAATGTGTTTAAAAAAAGGGTTGGGGTGTTTAGTTTTAACTATAGAAATAAAGTCATTAACTTGATGTATATTAATAAACTAGTAGTTTACATTACCTACCACCTTCTATCACTTTAAGATATAAAAAAAGATTAGGGGTTTGTTTACCCTAAGAGCATTTTAAAAAATACAGTTAGGATTTAATCATATAGGTGCTAGGGCTTGACATGACCAGCTGATTGATCAGATTGGGCATTTCTGACCTCCCACCTAGCCCGAGCAAGGGCTGAAGTGGAGTGTTGCAGGTCAGGTGACCAGTTAGTACCCTGATCATGGACCATTCGGCAACCAATATCCCTTCCTCAAGCATCACAGGTCACCACCTATGATCAACAGGGGTGGGGTCTTAATCCTCTGAAGAGGTGCAGTCAGCGTATTCTACAGCTCCAACCAACAAGGTGCTCAAGTTTTAGTGAAATAATATTTACTAGCAGGACCTGTTGATATACCATAGTATGATAAATTTAATTATTACAATGTTTATGTTTACTTAAGAGCTGTTGCAAAATAGTTCAATATGTAAAATGTATAATAATCTTAATTTATCTATCTCTTTTTCTTTCTTCTTTCCATTATGTACGATTGAAACAGAATAAGTGTTATCGCTTCCACGTGCTGATCTAGATCTTTCTCCTACTTTCTTTCTTTCTATCTTATATTTTTTCTATGTAGCATGTCCAGTCCATTTTTCTTTCCTTTATTTCTTTATAATATAAATGGGAATCCCCCATTATTTAGCTGAGGTGATGACACTCATTAAGAAAAAGAATTCAGCGGATAAGCAACACCAGATAATCAGGATTTAGATTCTTGGATGATTTTGAACAGCCTTATTTTTAACCTGACGGTTAAAGATGGTCATGTTTGAAATACGCTAGACTTAGTGCAGGGTGGCGTCATCAGTTATGTTATAGGTTGACCTCATAGGGGGGTTTCGGGTCTTCCAACATATACCCCCTCAGCCAGCCAGACCCTGTTGGAGACGATCAAAACTCCAACACACCACCCTTGTGCAACGCTAACAGAAAAAAAAGTGGGGGGTTAAAGATGGTCATACAATTAAGGAAGCTGAGTATTAATCTATAGATCATAACAAAGGTTGCTTTTTTGGGGGGTGGGGGGGTAAGAGATAAAATTAATAATTTTGTACCTAAAATATTATCAAGTTGCACTTTAAAGAAAGATTGAAGTCAGTCAGTCAACATTTGTTTGACAACAATGTGACTGGCCAATCACAACTGAACAGTGTCAAGACAACTGGTACTTATGGGAATTCAGACAGTCCACTCATCCATTTGGGTGATTCCATTCCCTGAGTCCTGACTGGCTGTTTGGTTTGTAGGATCTTCTGAGGCTCCATAATTCCTGCCACTTTGCAGTGGTCTTTTACAGCATAGCAGAATCGTATTGGGTTACGACTGCTTGCTGTCTTGTCTTGCCAATTCGATGGTAATTGGACTTAGTATGATTATTCTACAGAAAATTGAATTGTGCATATCTCTTTGAAGTAAATTTATATTCCTACTTTTATAATGAAAATAACAAGTTTATTGATAAAAGAAAAAAGTTTTTTTTTTTTAAGTATTAAATCAGTTCTAAGCAGAAAAATGTAAAAACAGCAATTTTTCTTCTGTTCACAAAAAAAAAAAAAAAAAAATCTTTCACTATAATTTTCTAAAGTCTTTGCAATAAATATTTCTTATTGTGTTATTTATATATTTTATTTTCTCTGTTGTCACAAAGGAAGGCGTGTTTAGGGGATGGGTTGGGTAGGGGATGGAATGTGTCAAAGAAAAATATTTTGTGTGTGGAGGGCTGGGGGTGGGGGAAGAAAGATCAAACAATTTGATTGATTATTAAAAACAAAACTTTGCTATGAAAAGAAAAAAGTGTTTTGGAAGGGGAGGGAGCAGTGTAAAATAGTGTGGGAGGAAATTTTCAGCTCATTCACCACCACCACCCACCCACCCATTTTTCCCACACACCTGATAAAGTGACAGTGAAATGATAATAAGTATTATTCTTATAAAAGAAAAACAATCTAAGAAGTGTCTCAGATGTTTGCTCTAAAGATTGTGCAGCTCTCAATCTGAGATGTGCTTTCAATATATATACTAGATGATCTGTGAACCTATTAAGTGCCTTTTGTAACAGCTGTCCATGATGATATGATGCTTCTATTTAGGAAGGAGTGAAGGATCCTAATTAGTATTCCAATTAAAAAACTGTCCGTGATTATATTGATGCTTCTATTTAGGAAGGACTGAAGGATTCTAATTAGCATTTCATAGTTAACAGTGGTCCATGATGATATTGATGCTTCTATTTAGGAAGGACTGAAGGATTCTAATTAGCATATCATAGTTAACAGCTGTCCATGATGATATTGACGCTTCTATTTGGGATGGAGTGATAGATTCTAATTAGCATTTTATAGTTAACAGCTGTCCATGATGATATTGATGCTTCTATTTGGGATGGAGTGATAGATTCTAATTAGCAATTCATAGTTAACAGCTGTCCATGATGATTTGATGCTTCTATTTAGAAGGAGTGATAGATTCTAATTAGCATTTTATTGATACAGTAGTCCATGATGATATTGATGCTTCTATTTAGGAAGGAGTGATAGATTCTAATTAGCATTTATTGATAACAGCTGTCCATGATGATATTGATGCTTCTATTTAGGAAGGAGTGATAGATTCTAATTAGCATTTTATTGATAACAGTAGTCCATGATGATATTGATGCTTCTATTTAGGAAGGAGTGATGGATTCTAATTAGCATTTTATAGTTAATAGCTGTCCATGATGACCTAGCACTAGTGAAAAGGGGATAGACTCCCTCGCTGTCTGGCTGATACCGACATTAGGCCAACCTGCCTACTTTTTACTTACTTATCATTATTATTATCATTATCTCTTTCTTTTTTACACCAGCTGTAACTGCTGTAAAGTGACAGCAAGTCTCCTCAGGTTTTCAGGATTGTTTTAAGTTTCCAATCAACACACAAAGCTTTGTGATAGTATCAATAAATATTCATCTTGAAAGCCAATGGCTTCAAAGTCAAACACTTTTCATATTTAATACTACAAGATAAAAAGCAATTGAAATTAAGATGAAAGAAATAAGTCAAAAATGAATAATGGTTGACAATGCTTCCCCTAATGAAAATTCAAGATAATATTACAACTAATAATACAAGATTTTTACCAAATTAAAACATTTTCTTTCTAAGGAAAAAAAGAAAGATTTATTTTACTCATTATCATCAATCGATAGAACTTTGAATTCAGTGATACTGTGTTCATAAAATATATTTAAATATATTCAGATAAGTTAAGAAGGCATCTATTTAACCTACTTATTAGAAACACTAACTTTGCTTACAAAAAAAGTAAAAAATAATTCTTATCCCAGATTTTGATTTTTTTAAAGGTATAATTTTATTCACCTCTGGGGGTTTTCTATGGACCACTTTGAAAAGCTCTGCTCTAAGAAACTGAACAGTCTGTGAAATCTTTCTACATATCTCAAACATTCATTCATTCATTCACTGGTTCCGCCACTTGGTTTGGTCATAGGGTCAATTCTCATGTGGTGCATGTCTTGGGCACAAATAGCCGGGCAGTCTGTCCCTTTCCAGGTCTACAACTGGTTGAATTCAGTTTCCTTCTCCAAGACTGGTTGCTATACCAAGGTTAAAAAACCTCTCTGCCTACTATTTATTCATAACTGGAAGAGAATAGTTGAATTCATACCCTTCCCAAGGGTATTAATGCTATATGTGAAATGTGAACTGCCTTGTTCAGGAATTGAACTCAGGTATATGAGTCCACTTCTTACAATGATAGCCATTACACTACAAGCACTTTTCTTAAGAGTACCAAATCAAACATACAAATAGTTTAAAAGTCTTTGAATCAATGAAAAAATATAGAATTTTTTTTTTTTTTTTTGGGGGGGGGTCACTCACCCCCCTTAAAATTTTGAACTTTGTTATATCAATTATGTGAAGAGGAATATATTTTTAATCTCTATCAATAATGGAGATTTGCTTCCAGTTTTTGTCTGTAACAAAAATTATGTCACATTACCCAACACATAATCCAACGTCATAACATAGAATAAATATACTCAAAATGTGAGCATGCAATGTTAGACAATCCTCATTGTTTCAATAAATAGATGCCCGGCGTTATATATTTATATATAGATTGTTTTATTCTAATATAATATTTAAAGTTATCAGAACTGTTCCATTTCAAATTGTCTTTCTTTTTTTTTTTTACTCCTTTAATAAATTTGACGATTTTACATACTTATGGTTACACACTCTATGACATTGAATTTTCAGCTCCCATCCCCTCAGGCAATATCTTACAAAAAATTATTTTTACATCGCCCAGAGGGCGTCTTTTTATTTTGCTAGTTATTATAAATAATGCATTTGCAGATCCTTAATTTGAAAATAAAATGTTCACACACACACACACCTGTAAATGTATGCATACACACACACACACACACACACCACCAAATGTATACTTACTTACTTACTTATATATATATATATATATATACCCACACACACCCACACCACCACCACCACCACCAAATGTATACTTACATATATATATGTATATATACACACACATCAACAAATGTATACATATGTACATATACATGTATAATTAAACAAAAGACACATCTCCTGTTTAACAATTTGATTT